>JAHZTW010000001.1:75589069-75622752 GCA_020283515.1 Alliaria petiolata
TTCAAGGCCCTATTTCGACCAAAATCTAGTGGCTAGTGAAGTGGTCCAAGCATGGTTCTTCCTTACTTTCAAGATTAGCTCAAATGCAACAAAGAACTACTAACTAGGGCATTGAATTGATTACATGAGTTGGCATTCTACAAGGATTAGCTCATCATTGCTCCCAATGCAAATGAATGCAGTTCCTACATGCAATGCAACTAGACTCAATCCTAAAATGCAAATGCAACATCTAAATGACTTTCTTTTTGGAAAATTTTCAATTTTTTTTTGTTTTTCTATGCCTTAAATGAATGCATGAGACTCAAGATGCATAAAAGGAAAATAAGACTCATAAAACACAATGTCAAATCTCTCAACCTCTCCCCCAAACTTAAATTACACGGTCCCTTGTGTAATAAAAGTCTAGAGGAGACCTCAATCAACATGACATAAAACACAAGATGAAAAACTAAGAAAAATATTTACAAGGGAGGTGGAGGTACCTCAAAACTGTGAAGAGGAGGATGATCCTAAGGAGAGCGATTGGTTGCTGGAGGAGGGAGATCGGCTCGGCTTTCTCTTCCTTGGTCGTGCTTCGTAGGAGGAAGGGCGAGGTGGGTCTTCTTGGACCGGTTTCCTTGGGAGCATCTCGAATGAATGGCGCCTATCAAGGTCCGTTTCACTCTCTTCTTCATCCGCTTCCTCACCCGCATTGCTCGTGCCCTCTTGTCTACCCCTTGTGGAGGACTTTCCTTTGATGATGGTTTTCAGCCCTTTGATCGCCTTCTTCAAGTCCTTTACCGTCTCACCGAGCTTCTTGATAGCCCGGTCTTGATACTTGCTCCACCTCTTGAGAAGACCAATGTGTGCATGGGCTTCTCTCAATGCCAGGCTTGGCATTAGGTCTATGCAAGAGGCGAAGTAGTACCTATCGCTACCGTAAACAGGGCTCGGAGGTTGATCCTCGACCTCCATATCTTCTTCATCTTCAAGAACTTGCTTGGATCAAAGTTAAATGTCCCTCTCTTGGCAATAGAGTGGAGAGGAGGGCTAATGGTCGGATTGTAGAGGTCCTCATATTGGGGAGCAAAGTCGATGTGGGCAATGTCTTGGAATGAGGTGGCTTGCAAGTTCGGGAGAAGAATCTTTGCTTCGGTTTTTGTGTCCACGGCAAACTTGTTGGCAAAACGGCTGCCTAATCTTCCCAAGAGAAACATGGTCCTCCCAAGGTAGAAGATATCCATCCACTCGGGCTCTAGACCATCCGTCCCTAGCCGATGCCCACAAGATTCAAGAATCGGGGTGATGATCCCTCCAATGCTGAGCTCGGGGTTCTTATCCTTCATGGTGACAACCCAATCTTGGTAAGAGAGCAGCTGCCTAACCAATAGGCTAACCATGCCGGTGCCCGTCCTATCCCCTCGGACTCTTGTGCCTCCTCTTGTCTGAAACCCGATGAACTTTGCAAGACCCATATCTAACAGCTCGAGCTCCTCCTTCGCGACTTTCTCGGCTTCCTTTCTTGCATAGAAGGTGTGAGAAAGAGCTTTGTGTGCATACCTCAAGACCGGATGCCTTATCAAAGTCCCCATGCTTCTTCCCTGTTTGAACTTGCCAACCGCGATTGTCTCCCACAATCCCTTCAGCTCACACTCATCAATAGTGAGCATCTTCGTTCTCCTCTCTCCTTCTTGGAATCCAAAGACCTCGTTGAGTTGGCGGAAGGTCATGGAGTACATGGTCCTATGGATCTTGAAGTTGATGTAGCCATGACGATGAAGCGGTGGCGAATCTTCACCATCATAGTAGAAGTGTGCAGTGAGGGAAGACAAGAACTCGCATGTTGCGACCTTGTGAGCGGGGCAAGGCATGGTGATGAACTTGGCCAAACCCATGTTATTGAAGAGAGCTTGGAAGTCCTCATAGATTCCCAAGGCACGCAGTGTCTGCTCATGCGGGTACTTCGTTGCCTTGAACCGCATGCTCATGTATGCCTTGAGGAGTTCCTCGGGTGAGAGCTTCTTCTTAGGGCCCTCTTGTGTGGCCTTTGCCTTCCCCTTTGAGGATCTCGTGACTGGCTTCTTTCTTCCTCCGAGCGTCAACTGCTCCTCCTCACTACTGACTTCTCGGTCCTCAACTGCTTGCCTCTTCCCTTGGCTCTTCGATGGCCTTGTTTGAGAGCTTGTCGCTTGCTTTGTTGCATCTCCTTTTGTTCTTCCCATTGTTCCTACAAGATAGACAAAGTTTGTAGAGAGAGTAAGCAACTCTTCTTGAACAGCAAATAGTAGCAACTAGCGGGCAACAAACAAGGTTGAAGCCAAAAAATTCGAAAACTCTCTAGTTTCACACTTAGCAAAATTTTGGCAAATTGGAAATTCTCAAAATTTTCAATTTACCCAAATTCGAGTGCTACCTATTGGGAGTCCATAAGCATGATCAATGCAAACTATTGCAAGTGAAAACCCCAAAATCTAACAAAGTTCAAGAGTTGAAATTAAATTTTCGGACCATGAACACTATATGTCAAATTCCCAAAAATTCACCATGGAAATCCTAATGTAGCACTCGAAACCTACTCCCTAGCCATAATCAAGCAATGCCCAAGCCTCTAACAATCAATTCGAACATCCACAATCAAAAATCCCCAAACTTTCCACCATTAGAACAAAATATGAAAAGCTTGGTTTTTTAATTGATTACCTCGTGAGTGGCTTGAAGGATGAACGAAATTGACTTAGAATCAATGAAAGCACAAGAAATCTAGCAAGAGGCACTTGAAATCACTAGGATCGCTTGAAAATCGAGAGAGGGGGAGCCAAAAATCGCAAGTGCGTGTGTGAATGGGGCTATTTTCGTGTTTGGGGAAGAAGAAGGGGAAGAACCGGTTTAATTCGAGTGAATTAAACCGGTCAAACCCCGTTGACTTACCTGGAAAAGGGGCGTATCGAGCTTAGTAGTTCGATACGTAGCTCGATACGCTTGCAGACGAGGCTTTTAAAACTGTATCGAGCTAGATGGCTCGATACAGATGCCCGATACGGGGGTCAAGCTCTTCCTGGCTCGCCTGTATCGACCTTAGTAGATCGATACAAAAGCCCGATATGGCTCCGCCAAAATCTCTGTAAGAGCTGTATCGACCTTAGTAGGTCGATACATAGCTCGATATAGTGCCAAAATTTTCTTGGCGAGCTTTTGTCCTTGGCTCAATCTCCTCAATCCAAACATGTCATCCATAAACACTAGAAAACATATTACTGAATTAAAAGGTGCAAATATATACAAAGATAGACATGGGAATGCCTCTCAAGTGTGCTTGTTTAAAGTCACTAAGCTTGACTTTTCAAACCCTTAGGTGTGGGGGTGAACAAGGAGTGGAATTGGTTTTCCTCCTCCTTTCTTGATGTAAATGGTGCCTGCTCCAGTTTGCAGCACCTTCCTTTTCTTCTTAGACTTCCTTGGTGACTTACCTTCATGTTCAACAACCTTGATGCCATCAAACATTGCTAGATGACTTTCACCATCAAAACTTGGCCCATCATACTCATTGTGATCTAGGGTTTCATCCTCACTCTTCATCACACTAGTGAGACCCATCAGCTGCTCCGTATGTGGCTCTTCTTCAACTTCCTTAGGGTCACATGTGACCGTCCCAAAAAGGCTCAAAATAGAAGGTTTCATAGGATAAGAGACATTTGCATTCACATTCTTGAGGATCACCCTCTTGTTGATGAAGTCTAGGCTTGCACCAGCTGTGTTGAGAAAGGGTGTCCCTAGGAGAAGAGGTAGCCTCGCTGCTTGGACCATATTCATCACAATGAAATCAGTTGGGACTAGACACTCCCCAACTTTCAATGGATAATCTTCTACAAGGCCTAGAGGTTGCCTTGAGGAAGCATCAACGATGTGCGATGAATATTTCTTCATAGTAGTCATCTCAAGGTTCTTGAACATTTCAAGGGACATCACATTAACACTTGAGCCGGAGTCACACAAAGCTTCTTCAACTTTCAAGTCCCCAAGAGAACAAGAAATCAAAAATTTTCCCGGATAACCTTGGACTCATTCTTCACCATGCTTGTTGAATCTAAACCCTCTATCAGCTCTTCAACCTTCTCTATGTTGGCAAGCATCTCCTTGATGAACTTGATTTGACCCTTGACTTGAGAAAACTCTCCACCTTGGGCAATGGTGCACCAATTTTTTCCATACTCCCTCTAAAGCTTGAGAGTACCTTCTTTTGTGCTTTAGTCAAAACCAACTCGGGAAAGGGGAGTGGTGACTTGTAGACAAGGAGATCATAAGCCTCAACTTCAGTCTTTTTAGCCACTTCTCTTTCCTTTTCAACAAGACTTGCTTGTGTAGAGATCACATCATCCTTGAACTCCTCTTTCCTCATTAGTTTGTCACCAAACGAATGGTCATTTTCAATGACCGCCTCCCCAACTTGGACTTCAATGTCCGCATTGAAAACTGCCTCATCATTAGGACACTCAAAGAGTTGCTCAAACTCAGCCACTACACGCTCATACTCTTCCTCATCAATAGAGTAGATGGCATTGCAATATTCCTTGGGATTGGTCTCGGGTTTACCGGGCAAAGATGGTTGTGCTCGTGTAGAGGATAAAGCAATGCCCTTGTTGTTCTCTAGTTGCTTGACCTTGGAGCTCAAAGTGTCAAACTTGGAGTTGAGGTCATTGTAAGAACAATCCACCTTGTTGTGGATTTCGGCAATCTTCTTGCTCACATCCATGGCACTACTTGCTTGACCTTGGATGATTTGTTGTAGAACAATCCTCACATCCAAATCTTGTGCAAAACCCGGTGGAGGACCTTGCTTAGACTGAAAATTCCCTTGGTTACCTTGGTTGTTCCCTTGGTAGCTGTTCTTGGGAACATAACCTTGTTGTTGCTTGTAGGGAACAAAGTTCTTTGGTTGTCCTCCTTGTCCTTGTGGAGGGTAGACTTGATCTTGAGGATTTTCCACATTTGTACTCCTATAGGAGAGATTGTTGTTCCTATAGTTGTTGTTGTAGCCTTGTTGAAACCCTTGGCCACCTACATAGTTGACCTCTTCTTGGCAATCCTCATTCAAATCTTGTTGAACTCCTTGGCTCTCATCATAATCCCCCATAAAGTGAACATGCTTTTGTTGAGCTTGGAGCAACCTATTCATCTTTTCATTAAGAGATTTCATCTCTTTCCTCCTTTGGTCTTCATAAGTATCATCGCTCCTTGATGACCTATCATAGTCATCACCATAGTTGCCATAACTTTGTGCCAAGTTCTCCACAAGTTATAGACCTTCTTCTACATCTTTACCCAAGAAATTTCCATTACTTGCTGTGTCTAGAAGCATCCTAAATTTAGGGAGAACACCACGGTAGAGTGTACTCAAGAGAGTCTCTTCGGAGAAGCCGTGATGATGGCATTGTGTAGTGTATCCCTTGAATCTCTCCCATGCCTCACAAAAGCTTTCATTGTTTTTTTGGGTGAAGCTTGACAGCTCATTCCGCAGCCTTGCGGTTCTAGTGTTGGAGAAGAACTTTGCAAGAAAAGCCTTCTTGCATTGATCTCATGATGTGATGGAACCTCTTGGAAGTGACTTCTCCCACAAATGTGCCTTGTCCCCAAGAGAGAAGGAAAATAACCTCAGCTTGAAACCATCCTCGGATATGCCATTGATCTTGGTCATATCACATATTCTATCAAACTCATCCAAATGGTCAAGGGGATCCTCCAAAGCTGACCCATGGAACTTTTTGTGTTGCACTATGTTGATCAACCCGCTCTTGATCTCAAAATTTTTGTTCTCAACTGGAGGAGGTAGGATACCTTGACGATTGGCATGAGTATTGGGAGCATCTCCAGCCCCAATGTGCCTTGGTTGGCGTGGAGGATGTTGAGGCACTCGACGAGCTTGAGCCTCATTCCCTTGAGCTCCTTGTTGTGGTGCATTACCACCTTGTTCTTGTGGATTATCCATTCCTAAACGCCTTAGATGTGCTAGGCGCTCTCTTTCTCTTCGCACAAAAGCTCCTCTTGTTACCCGGTGAATGTTGTCTAGAGGCTCAACTAGATTGTTGTGTCCACTAGATCTCAAGTTCATACACCTAGAAACAAAGAGAAAAAAAATCAAGTGAGATTAGTAAGCAATAAGTGAAATAGAAAACTTAGTCTCAAAAAGAAGTAAAATCCTAATGCTTAAATCCACATCCAAATGGCAACGGCGCCAAATTGATAAGCGGTTTCTTGGTGTGTTACTTAACAATTACCCAAGTTATTACTCATGTCATTGTAATACTTGAGGATCAATCCATATGGATATAGTTAAGACACTAGGAATTCATACAACTTCTTAATCCAAGCTAGCAAATAAGTTTTGGAAATAAACTAACAACCTAAGTGATCAAAATGAACCAAAGCAAGCTAATTAACTACTAATTTACATAATCAAAATACTAAAACGAATCCAAGGATGGGGTTATCAATCTAAGGTGTTCCAAGAGTCAATCTTTGATGCCAAACATTCACAATATAAGCTAATCCCTAGGCTTAGAACTCAATAGCTAGACTAATCCACTCTCATGACACTAATCCTTTCATTAATTATCCTAATCAAGATCTAACTTTCATTAGTGAAAAGGAAGTAAACAAGCATTATGAAACAGTTCTAAATTGCCTATAAACACCCTAGACAATCACTTCCATGAGCTAGGAATGTAAATCCATTGTTTAGTTGGTTGGGGAATTTCATCAAACACGTTGTGGGTGTGAAATTCTCTAAGGCCTAGTTTTAGCATGATCAAGACTAAACTAGCATTTAGAACACTAAACAAGGAGGGAAATGAGGAGATCTAACTCTAGGCATCAAGATTAACCCTTAAAACACCCTAGATCTAACCATCCTTAGATCCTAATGAAACTACTCACTAATCATGGTTAATCCCTTAAATCCTATGAAAGAGATAGAGATAAACATGATTAGAGAGATAGAAGATGAAAGATTAAAGGAGGTAAATACTAGATTTGCATAAACTTAAAGAAATGTCTTACAAAAATCACTTAAAAACCAAAAGGGAAAGTTTTCTAAGCAAGAACAAGAGATTAAAAGATACTTAGGAAAAATTAGGTCTTTTCCTATTTATAGTGAACAGTGGACGACCCGGGTCAACCCGGAACAAACCGGGTATTGACCCGGTTTAGGTCTGAAAATCGGGCAGCGTATCGAGCTTGCTAGGTCGATACGCAGCTCGATACGCTGCTAAAGCTTTCCTCAAGGAGTGTGTCGAGCTTGGTAGCTCGACACAGATGCCTGATACGCCATTCTTCAATCTTCGGATGAGATGTGTATCGACCTTAGCAGTCCGATACGAATGCCCGATACGTCGTCTTCAAAACTCCGGGTGGCCCGTGTATCGAGCTTAGCAGCTCGATACAATCGTCTGATACGCGCATTCCGTCTTTCCTGCCGAGCTATATCGACCTTGGTAGGTCGACACCAAGGTCGATACACTTCTAAAATTCGTCTGCTCCATTTTTAGCTCCCTTCTTTTCTTCCTCCTTGTCACCCAACTCTCCAAAGAGGTCCTCCAAGCCTCCAAAGCACCTAATTAGGACTCAATATGCACAATATGCAACAACCTAAGTTAAAACTTGCTAAACTCTAATATGGATGCAATTTGGACTAAAAGTATCTAAATGAATGCAAAGCTATCTAAAATGGGTGCTAAAACATGCTAATTAATGAGTATATCAATCCGCGATCTGCGATTTAGGGTGGTTACAATTGCTTCAGATTGTCAACAAGCCATGTAAGCAATATCAAAACCTCAAAACTGGCAAAAATTCCGAGTTCTCACAAGAAAATAAATCGACTTCGAGAAGAATTCGAATCATGCAATTTGGAACTAGTAAGTGAAAAATCTAATTATGTCGCAAGAGAAATCGCCAAAAGTGTCCTCAGGGATGGGAGATTTCAATCGTAACTTGCTCGAGGAGGACCGTCGTGGCTTCAGGAACTCATTTCTCGAGATGCTTCTTAGCAGTAGAAGCCATTCTCCAGCCCAGATCGCTATCTCACAAAGAAGCTAAAAGTCTAGTGTCTTTTCCTCCTTCCTATTAGGAGACCGATACTAGTTATGCTTAGGCTATTTAGCTTCATCTTTTCCTGTAGGGAAAATAGTTTTTGTATTTTTTCTGGACCTTCTTTGCTCTTTAGAGTCTTTATCAATATCAGATGGCAAAAAAAAAAAAAAAAATCTCATTGCTATATTATCTAAATGAGTAACATAGTACTTTGAATCATGTTCGAGGTATGTCTATAAAATCGAAAGTGTTTTCCTATTACATACATCAAAAGCATTTAATTACTCCTCAGAATGGCGGACAGATCTTATTCACCAGCTGTTTAATCATGAATCTATTGCACTTATAAAAAGCATAAGACCAAACAGGTCATATAAACCTGATAGTTTCTGTTGGGTATATTCCAAATCCGAAATGTACTTGGTTAAAACTGGATACGAGCTGACAATTTAAATGCGTGATGAAGAAGGTATGCCACAAATTTTAGAACCAAGTATTACTCCTTTAAAAGGTAAAATTTGGTCTTTTAAGACCTTTCGGAAGATAAAGCGTTTCTTGTGGCAGACTCTTTCGGGATGTATGGCTTCTAACAGTCAATTAGTGAATCATCATTGTGGGACAAATAGTAGGTGTCAACGATGCGAAGCAGAGGAAGAGTCAATTAATCATGTGCTTTTTGAATGCCCTCAATACTACAAACTTGGGCACTGAGTGCGATACCCTCTCCTATGGGTTTGTTCTCGTGTACGACTGTCTTTCAAAATTTTGCACACCTTCTAGGGCGCGCAAAAGAGAAAGGAGTGGCTGAGAGGACTCTGGAGGGGTTCCCTTGGATCTTATGGTATACATGGAAAGCAAGAAATGACAAGGTTTTTAACAATAAAGATACCTCTCCAACATACACTTTGGAGCTTGCCATGCATGAAGCGGAATCCTGGAAAGTAGCTCAAAATTTATCAGAGGTAGGAGAGGAGCATAGGTTTACACAGACACCAAGTGTGATGTATGACAAAGTGAAGACTGATGCAATATCATAATCTCATCCCCATAAATTCATATAGTCAAAGATCCTCATTGAAGTCCAAGGCAAAATTGGTGGCAAGAAGTCCATTATTTGATTTAGCTAATTTTGCTCTTTTGTTTAAATGTGAATAATTTTATTTAAATGTAATTTATTGTAAAGATTCTTTGTAAGAGCTATAAAAGCTCATCTATTCTCATTTGTAAAGACACATTTGAAATTTTTGGAAATATAAAAGAGAGTTTTTCTCCAATGCTTAGGCTTGTTTTTTGTTTATCTAAGTTAGATGGATTTCTATACTTAGTAAACGTTTGAATCTATGTCTCTTGTGTGCGATTCCTTGAGACTAGGTTTATGAACTCATCACAAGAGCTTTCACACTCTTGAGTGGCGTTCTTCGATCCATCCCATTTGATTGAGCGAGTCAATCACTTTCATCTCTATCTCTACCAACAACCATCTTCCGCAACAAAGCTTGTAAACTCTGATCCATCTCAGACCTTTGAGTGAATGTGATGTAAGCATCAATGCTATTACATCAGTACTTGACAAGGAGCACGAAACCTGGATTCATAAGGAGGAGAGCATGAAGCTGAGGAAGGCTAAGGAGACATGCGAGCTGAGTTTAGCTCAAATGGAAGCCAAGGCTCACAAATGGGTTGTGACCATTTGTACTCTTTTTCCTTATCCTTGATTTTATCCCAATGAGTTTTCCAGAAAAGGTTTTAATGAGGCAAATTGGTTTACATGTTTTAAACCCATCCAAAGCTCCAATGGACCCGATGGAGACCCACGATCACTCATCGAGTCATTCCGGCCAAACCAAGATGAATCAAGCGACAAATCCAATTGTTTTGGATTCTCAACTCATCAGAGGTCTACGGAGAGTTGGAATCAAGACCACATTTATTTTGGTTTAGGAGCTATTAATTTTACAAGTTGGGTGAACCGGACCTTTCCCGATTTGGACATAGGCGCGACTGGACCAGAAGGAATTAAGCTACAAACCGACTTGGCGTGGAATCTTGACTCAACCGGGGAGCTCGTCGAATTGGATTTACATCAATATCGGTTATGATGTGAAAGCTATTGAGGTTCTAAACCGGAGGATGCTACACTTACCTTATTTGGAGTCTCCTGAGTTTGAGAGGTTGCAAACTTATCTTTGCCGACCAGGAGACAATATCAACCATCTAGAAGCTTCAGAAGACGTCCTTAGCTGCACCAGAAACCAGAGGATCAGGCGGATCCTACCTTGGCCATTCATACTTTATCACTTTCCATATCTGGCTTCAAGAGCATTCACACTTTGAGCAATCAATGACCAACGACTCTATTCTGATTTGGTGAATATCCAGAGAGTTATTAGAAGATTATAAAGCCATGGAATCATCCAGAAGCTGTCAAGATACAAGAGCTCACGAATTTCCCTTTTGGCTTAAGCATTTAAAGCCTAACGGCTAGTTTCTTCAATTTCGTAAATTATGTTTCTTTCTTTAGCTTTTAGAACGTTGCAATGAGCATTATATAAGCTCACTTAGTCTTTCATTTTTAATCACCCTTTTTCAAAATTAATCAAGTATTATTCAGTAAGTAAAGTTGTCTTTGTGTTTCTAGTTCAATAGAGTTCATAGGTGGATTCCTTGTTCTTTTGTGTTCGTGTCTTTAGAACTTAAGTGTGGATTCATTTGAGTTCTATAGGCTTGCGTTTCTAGATTGTTTGTGAGACTCAAACAATTCTGATTCGTGTGTTGTTCGTGGATTCGATCAACAAAACCTCCACTTCCATCTCTATCTTCACCCATCTTCCGCAACAGGCTTGTCAAACTCTCGACGTCTTGTGATCACTTGGATTGGTGGATTCCGTTCTTGTGTCATTGGTATCAGAGATAAAAGCTCCTATCCAGGTGTTTTCTATTCCTCTTTTAAGTTTTTGCAAAACAATTTTCATTCATAAAGCTCAAAAAAAAATCGTATTCATCTTGTTGCTTAGTTCTGCGGATTGTTGTGTTTATTGCATTCATCATCAAAGAAAGGCTGAAAGTAGGACGTGAATCCTTGGTATTCATTGTTTTTGACCAACATTCTGTTTTTTACCGTTCTTTTGAATCTCATTTCCATTTCCACTCTTTGCATTCACTCATTGCCTTATTTAATTTCCTTTTATATCACTTGCGCATCTCCTAGCCATTATTAGTCCATATTTGTTAGTCTTGGTCATCCATAAACACGTCTCTATTCATTTACATTCCTCATTGCATTTATTTCTTCTGTCCTTGTTCATTTGCATCCTTTAGACAAAAAAAAAAAAAAACACTTTGTTCTTGTTTCTGTTATCTTAAACACATCTCTGTTTGTTTGAGTGCAAGGTAAAATGGGAGAATATTATGCAAGTCGAGGACAGTTCACCTACATAGAAACTGAATGTAAAGACTCAAGTCAAGAAGATGGCTACAGAAGTGAAGTTTGGACTGAAGATGAAGATGATTACGGGGCTCAACCAGATCCAGAAAAGATTGAGCCAAAACCACCAGATAACACATGGAGCAGCACATCTCAAACTTTCCACATACCTGAACCAATGGTATCCTTTAATTATGATTATCAACCTGCTAATAAAATTCGATTATATGCATTTTGAGGAAGAAGAAACTATCTAGAGTGGGAGAGAAAATTAGATGAGTGGTTTTATTACAACAAAATCCACAAGGAGCAAAGGTTAGATTATGCAGTTGGTCAACTCACCGGAGATGTTTATGAACGGTGGTTGCAAGAAGAAGATGATCGCTGGTTCTACAAGGAGCCAAGCATCACCACTTTGGGAGATGTTAAAGGTCTCTTGAGAAACACATATGCACCAAAAGATATAGTGCCGAAAATTAGGGAACACTACCCGAGGAGCTTCGACACCCGCAAAGTTGACAAACGAGCCCCACAAACGCCAATGCCATTAAGGATCAAGGTAAGTCCACTGTTTCTAAACAATTACTTGATCTAACATGCTATAGATGCAAGAACAGGGGACACATAGCAAAAGACTGCCCAAGCAAAAAGGAAAAGACAAACACATCCCTTGGAAAAGAAGATTGTAGCCAACAGCTTGTACAACAAGAAAGTAAACAAGAGGAGATCCAACAATAGGTTTCTGAGCCACGTGAAGAGGTCACATTTTTCAGCGCAGAACAGGGGAGGCTCAGCCATGAATCATTGAAGATGGAGCAAGAGTTAAACACAACTCATTCACTTAATCCACAAGGAACACCCAAGAAAGAAGAGAACCAAGTAACGTCTAAACCAGATTTAATTCTTTCTGAAAATAAATCTTTCTTTTCTTGTTTAATACACTTGTCTACTGCCAAAAGTGCTGAGAAAATTTCAGGGACCCAACAAGAGCTCAAATTCAATAAAGAACCACCAGATACACCACCACTTGATCAAATCCAAGGTAAGTTACTTAAATCTGAATTTTTTTCAGAAACTAACTTAGCTTTACTTGGTGCAGATGCTATTGCTTTGAGGACAAAACCTCTTCAAGAGGGAGAGTATGATGTAAGCATCAATGCTAGTACATCAGTACTTGACAAGGAGCACGGAACCTGGATTCATAAGGAGGAGAGCATGAAGCTGAGGAAGGCTAAGGAGACATGCGAGCTGAGTTTAGCTCAAATGGAAGCCAAGGCTTACAAATGGGTTGTGACCTTGGTTTTATCCCAATGGGTTTTCCAGAAAAGGTTTTAATGAGGCAAATTGGTTTACATGTTTTAAACCCATCCAAAGCTCCAATGGACCCGATGGGGACTCACGATCACTCATCGAGTCATTCCGGCCAAACTAAGATGTACCAAGCAACAAATCCAATTTTTTTGGATTCTCAACTCATCAGATGTCTACGGAGAGTTGGAATCAAGACCAAATTCATTTTGGTTTAGGAGCTATTAATTTTACAAGTTGGGTGAACTGGACCTTTCCTGATTTGGACATAGGCGCGCTATTTGGAGGATTCCGACCGGACCAGAAGCAATTAAGCTACAAACAAACTTGACGTGGAATCTTGACTCCACCGGGGAGCTCGTCGAATTGGATTCACATCAATATCGGTTCTGATGTGAAAGTTATTGAGGTTCTAAACCGGAGGATGCTACACTTGCCTTATTTGGATTCTCCCGAGTTTGAGAGGTTGCAAACTTATCTTTGCCGACCAGGAGACAATATCAACCATCTAGAAGCTTCAAAAGACGTCCTTAGCTGCACCAGAAACCATAGGATCAGGCGGATCCTACCTTGGCCATTCATACTTTATCACTTTCCATATCCGGCTTCAAGAGCATTCACACTTGGAGCAATCAATGACCAACGACTCTATTCTGATTTGGTGAATATCCAGAGAGTTATTAGAAGATTATCAAGCCATGGAATCATCCAGAAGCTGTCAAGATACAAGAGCTCACGAATTTCCCTTTTGGCTTAAGCATTTAAAGCCTAACGGCTAGTTTCTTCAATTTCGTAAATTATGTTTCTTTCTTTAGCTTTTAGAACGTTGCAATGAGCATTATATAAGCTCACTTAGTCTTTCATTTGTAATCACCCTTTCTCGAAATTAATCAAGTATTATTCAGTAAACAAAGTTGTCTTTGTGTTTCTTGTTCATTAGAGTTCATAGGTGGATTCCTTGTTCTCTTGTGTTCGTGTCTTTAGAATTTAAGTGTGGATTCATTTGAGTTCTATAGGCTTGTTTTTCTAGATTGTTTGTGAGACTCAAACAATTCTGATTCGTGTGTTGTTCGTGGATTCGATCAACAAAACCTCCACTTCCATCTCTATCTTCACCCATCTTCCGCAACAGGCTTGTCAAACTCTCGACGTCTTGTGATCACTTGGATTGGTGGATTCCGTTCTTGTGTCATTGGTATCAGAGATAAAAGCTCCTATCCAGGTGTTTTCTATTCCTCTTTTAAGTTTTTGCAAAACAATTTTCATTCATAAAGCTCAAAAAAAAATCGTATTCATCTTGTTGCTTAGTTCTGCGGATTGTTGTGTTTATTGCATTCATCATCAAAGAAAGGCTGAAAGTAGGACGTGAATCCTTGGTATTCATTGTTTTTGACCAACATTCTGTTTTTTACCGTTCTTTTGAATCTCATTTCCATTTCCACTCTTTGCATTCACTCATTGCCTTATTTAATTTCCTTTTATATCACTTGCGCATCTCCTAGCCATTATTAGTCCATATTTGTTAGTCTTGGTCATCCATAAACACGTCTCTATTCATTTACATTCCTCATTGCATTTATTTCTTCTGTCCTTGTTCATTTGCATCCTTTAGACAAAAAAAAAAAAAAACACTTTGTTCTTGTTTCTGTTATCTTAAACACATCTCTGTTTGTTTGAGTGCAAGGTAAAATGGGAGAATATTATGCAAGTCGAGGACAGTTCACCTACATAGAAACTGAATGTAAAGACTCAAGTCAAGAAGATGGCTACAGAAGTGAAGTTTGGACTGAAGATGAAGATGATTACGGGGCTCAACCAGATCCAGAAAAGATTGAGCCAAAACCACCAGATAACACATGGAGCAGCACATCTCAAACTTTCCACATACCTGAACCAATGGTATCCTTTAATTATGATTATCAACCTGCTAATAAAATTCGATTATATGCATTTTGAGGAAGAAGAAACTATCTAGAGTGGGAGAGAAAATTAGATGAGTGGTTTTATTACAACAAAATCCACAAGGAGCAAAGGTTAGATTATGCAGTTGGTCAACTCACCGGAGATGTTTATGAACGGTGGTTGCAAGAAGAAGATGATCGCTGGTTCTACAAGGAGCCAAGCATCACCACTTTGGGAGATGTTAAAGGTCTCTTGAGAGACACATATGCACCAAAAGATATAGTGCCGAAAATTAGGGAACACTACCCGAGGAGCTTCGACACCCGCAAAGTTGACAAACGAGCCCCACAAACGCCAATGCCATTAAGGATCAAGGTAAGTCCACTGTTTCTAAACAATTACTTGATCTAACATGCTATAGATGCAAGAACAGGGGACACATAGCAAAAGACTGCCCAAGCAAAAAGGAAAAGACAAACACATCCCTTGGAAAAGAAAATTGTAGCCAACAGCTTGTACAACAAGAAAGTGAACAAGAGGAGATCCAACAAGAGGTTTCTGAGCCACGTGAAGAGGTCACATTTTTCAGCGCAGAACAGGGGAGGCTCAGCCATGAATCATTGAAGATGGAGCAAGAGTTAAACACAACTTATTCACTTAATCCACAAGGAACACCCAAGAAAGAAGAGAACCAAGTAACGTCTAAACCAGATTTAATTCTTTCTGAAAATAAATCTTTCTTTTCTTGTTTAATACACTTGTCTACTGCCAAAAGTGCTGAGAAAATTTCAGGGACCCAACAAGAGCTCAAATTCAAAGAAGAACCACCAGATACACCACCACTTGATCAAATCCAAGGTAAGTTACTTAAATCTGAATTTTTTTCAGAAACTAACTTAGCTTTACTTGGTGCAGATGCTATTGCTTTGAGGACAAAACCTCTTCAAGAGGGAGAGTATGATGTAAGCATCAATGCTAGTACATCAGTACTTGACAAGGAGCACGGAACCTGGATTCATAAGGAGGAGAGCATGAAGCTGAGGAAGGCTAAGGAGACATGCGAGCTGAGTTTAGCTCAAATGGAAGCCAAGGCTTACAAATGGTCACAACCATTTGTACTCTTTTTCCTTATCCTTAATTTTATCCCAATGGGTTTTCCAGGAAAAGTTTTTATGAGGCAAATTGGTTTACATGTTTTAAACTCATCCAAAGCTCCAATGGACCCTATGGAGAGCTACGATCGGTTATTTAGTCACTCCGGCCAAAACAAGATGAACCAAGAAACAAATCCAATTGTTTTGGATTTTAAACTCATCAGAGGTCTACGGAGAGTTGGAATCAAGACTAAATTCGTTTTGGTTTAGGAGCTATTAATTTTACAAGTTGGGTAAACCGGAGCTTTCCCGATTTGGATATAGGAGCACTAAATGGAGGATTCCGACCGAACCAGAAGGAATTAAGCAACAAAACGACTTGGCGTGGAATCTTGACTCAACCGGGAAGCTCGTCGAATTTGTTTCACATCAATATCGGTTCTGGTTTGAAAGTTATACAAGTTGCAAGACAGAGGATCATCGACTTGCTTTATATGGAAGCATTCACACTTGGGTCAATAACTCTCCAACGGCTATATTCTCATTGCTGCTGCGTTTTGGTGACTTATTCAGTGAATCTAGACGTTCCAAGACATCATACATTCACACCCAAGCTCTCAAGACTCAAGCATTATCACAACTTGCCCATTTAGCTGATTTCCTCATCAAGTCTCCAACAGCTCTTTACATTTAATTTTTGTGATTTCTTTTCTTGTTTTAGCTTCTTTTGACCGTTGGTCTTTTGTTGCTGAGCCTATAAAATATCAAGCCTTGTTTCATTTGTATTCACCCTTGAATTAAAGAAATTAAAACCCCTTTTGTTTTGTTTCAAAGAAAGATGTCTTTTAAATCAAACGATGTCCCTGCTTTTCTTCTAAGTGTTGTGGAATCAACCTTGAAGATTTGTATAGAATCTCCTAAGCTCTCGTGAGGATTAGCCCTTGAGCTAGCAGAGTCTAACATTTGAAGTTTGTGGTCATCAAACTTCATCTCGACTATCAAACCACAAGTCATTCAACCATCTCGGCTTCAAGTGACGATTTCAAAGGCATCTCTACTTGGAGCATTTTTACATCACATTTCTAGTTTTTTTTCCCTTGAAATTTTAGTTTGTTTCTTCCAATAAAAAAAAATGTTTCCATTTGTTTTTGATTTTTCTTTATTTTAAAATAAAAACCAAAGAAAAAAAAATTGTTTTTCACATTTTCTCTCTTTAAAAAAAAAAAATGTTTCCATTTGTTTTGGAGTTTTTTGTAGATTTTTTTCTGTTTAAAAACAAAAAAAAAATTGTTTCCATTTGTTTTGTGGATTTTTTAAAAAAAACAATCTCAAGGTTAAACGGTTTTGAGGACAAAACCATTTGGAGAGGGAGAGAATGATACAATATCCAAAACCATTTGAAGAAGGAGAGAATGATGCAATATCATAATCTCATCCCCATAAATTCACAAAGTCAAAGATCCTCATTGAAGTCCAAGGCAAAATTGGTGGCAAGAAGACCATTATTTGATTTAGCTAATTTTGCTCTTTTGTTTAAATGTGAATAATTTTATTTAAATATAATTTATTGTAAAGATTCTTTGTAAGAGCTATAAAAACTCATCTATTCTCATTTGTAAAGACACATTGAAATTTTTGGAAATATAAAAGAGATTTTCTCTAAAGCTTAGGCTTGTTTGTTTATCTAAGTTAGATGGATTTCTACACTTAGTAAACGTTTGAATCTATGTCTCTTGTGTGCGATGCCTTGAGACTAGGTTTGCGTGTAGACTAGCTTGTGAGATTCAAGTTATTCTATTCGTGGTTGAATGTGGATTCATTCAACAACCCCCCCCCCCATCGATTGAGCGAGTCAATCACTTTTATCTCCATCTCTACCAACGACCATATTCCGCAACAAAGCTTGTACACTCTTGATCATCTCGTGAACATAAGTTTGGTGGATTCTGATCTTATATCATCTGGTATCAGAGCTAAAAGCTCCTATCCTCTATCGTTTTCATTTCGGTAAATTCACAAAGTCAAAGATCCTCATTGAAGTCCAAGGCAAAATTGGTGGCAAGAAGACCATTATTTGATTTAGCTAATTTTGCTCTTTTGTTTAAATGTGAATAATTTTATTTAAATGTAATTTATTGTAAAGATTCTTTGTAAGAGCTATAAAAGCTCATCTATTCTCATTTGTAAAGACACATTTGAAATTTTTGGAAATATAAAAGAGAGTTTTTCTCTAAAACTTATGCTTGTTTTTTGTTTATCTAAGTTAGATGGATTTCTATACTTAGTAAACGTTTGAATCTATGTCTCTTGTGCTATTCCTTGAGACTAGGTTTGTGAACTCATCACAAGAGTTTTCACACTCTTGAGTGGCGTTCTTCAATCCATCCCATTTGATTGAGCGAGTCAATCACTTTCATCTCCATCTCTACCAACAACCATCTTCCGTAACAAAGCTTGTAAACTCTTGATCATCTCGTGAACATAAGTTTGGTGGATTCCGATCTTATATCAAAGACCGACCCTTGTATTTGAAGTGTCAAGTGGACGCTTCATGGTTCAGGGATGAGGTAACATCGTTGCGAAAGATCGTCTTCTCTCAGCTTTGCATGCTGAATTTAAAGCACTCTTATGGGCCATGAAATCTATGCTCCCTTTACAAATTTCTTCACTGGTTTTTGAAACAGACTGTCTCCAGTTGGTTAAACTGATTGAGGAAGAAGAAGAATGGTCGTCTTTATCCACATAATTGGAAGAATTTAAGCACCTTGATTCTAATTTTCATCATTTTACTCTTGCTTTCATTCCGCGTTTATATAATATTCGTGCTGATTGTCGTGCTAGAGCGCTCAAGCACGCGGTGTTGTGTTTTCTCTTGGAACTGATTGGTATATCAAATAAGTAGCAGAATAACAGAATAACTGAGCAAATTATTAGTGAGATGAACTGAACTGAATAATTGTTTTGCTGAATAACTGTAAAACGTTGAAAATTTATTTTTAGTAGATTAATCACGTTTTGTTTTTCCTAATTAAATTTTTAACACTCCAGTTGTATATAGCGGAATCAAGTTATAAAAACATGAAAAAAAAACATGAAAACTTAATAAATAGTATGAATGATAAAAGATAGCGGGATCACATTTTTAAAACATGAAAATGTGAAAAAGTTACATACAATTCAAACCCACTATCTCGTCTTTTATGGTTGCATATTTTCATAATAACTTCTCACATAGCCGTTATTAGGGTTTGCGTCTTTTTATTATTCGTTAGGTACCTTTCCGCTTATAACCACTTATTTCGTTAAAAAATTTTCTTTTTTATAAGCAACTGTTATTAATAGTTAAAAATGGTGAATTTTATATAGTTTCCCAATTAAATTACTAATTCTCTATTTATTTTTTTCAAATTTGTCTGTTTTTATTTCATATATATCTTATTGGGAAAATTTATCAAAGCTCGTGACTCATCATGTTTATTTATCTCTAACCATCTAGTAAACATTTTTTCTTGAAACTCCAAATTAGTGGCAATCGTTTGGAAATGAGATTTATACTTTCTCATTAGTTCTAAATTGATTTGTAATTATATATTATTTTGAAATAATTTAGACATAATATAATAAAGTTGTTTATCAAAATTCCGATTTAGGAGCATTATGAAATTAAGATCTATAAATGAGAAATGTTCTAGGAACAAAATATATATTTGAAAATACATAAGTGTTAAAATATGCAACTTTTTATGACATAAATGGTTATAGGCAGCAATGTACCTAACAAATAATAGAAAGATATAAATCATAAATAACGGCTATGCAATAAGTTAGCATGAAAAGACGTAACCATAAAAAAAAATTATTGCGTTTGATATTATTAAGAAAGGTGGGAATATTACTAGCATATTATACATTTTCTAAAAATTACTCATATATTTTGTGCCCTTGTGTAATTACAATTAATACCCTTGATTAATTTGCGATTTTTTTAATTAAAAAATGATTAAAGAAAAATTAGTTTAATCCACGTCACTAAGATAAAAAAAAAAAAATCACGTCATTAACAACAGTTTAATCCACCTCTCTCTCTCTCTCGGCGATTCCGAAGTCGAACCCGTCGTCGTCGTATCGTCTCTTCCGGCCGCTTCTCTTATCTCCATCGCATTTCGTCTTCTTTTTCACGAACTCGAGTGGGGACTCTTCGTTTTCGAGAGTGGACTCTTCGTTTCCATTGCTAAAAATATCTCCTTTTTTCACGAACAAAGTTGCTCCGGTAAGTTCGATTTTTTTTTTTTGAGTTTAACCGTTTAATTGCATGTGATTCCCGTGATTTAAACCGTTTTCCGAAAACTATCGCGGTGATATTAAGGATTTTTATCGATGCTTATTACGCCTGATTTTCGCCGTCGTTGATTTACATATGGTGGCTGATTTGTTAGATCTATTCGATTTGGTGTCTGGTTTATCAATGTATATGTGGTTGATTTTGTTTTACGTTGCGACTGAGTTACGGTTTGTTTTACGACTGAGTTACGGTTTGCTTTGCGACTGAGCTTGTCGTGCGTTGTTTCCGCATCTATCTGCACAACTCTACACCCTCTATCGTCGGTGTTAAATACATATTTGTGTTTCTTTACCCAATTACCAGAAACTACAATTACCGAAACCGGATCCATCATATATCGGAGAAGGATGAACGAAAATGAAGAAGAACGAGGAAGACGATCACGAATTGGATGTTCAAAATTTAAGTTCTGAATATCTCTGTTGATGCGAAGAACAAGGTGAAGAACAAGGACGACGACAACGAGGAAGACGAAGACGATGTTTCATATTTCTGTGTTGATGATGACATGGAAATATGCATCCGACGTTATTTTTTAATTGATGAAGTGGCAAGTAAGCCACCAAACGAACACGTAAATCAACTGTTTTAAACCAGCCATCAAACAAAATATTGAGTCAGTCGTAACATGAATACTATTACAGTAATTAAAAAACGAAAAAACGGCTGCCAAATTCAGCCGTTTAATGTCGTTTTTCTTAAATCAGCCGTAAAACAAACCGTAACTCAGCAATTTTCCTTAAATCAGCCGCAACATACCGTAACTCAGCCGTCATTGCCGCTGTAGCGCTTTACGGCTGATTTCATTAATATACGTCAGCGATTTCTGACGTGGCGGCACGTTTTTTCTAATGTGGAATTAAAAAGTAATGACATTTTTTATAATTACGTTTTTTCCTATAACATGTAACAAGAACACGCTGGATATGGAAAATATAGACAAAATATGATAGTAATAAAAAAAAATTTATATGTAACTGGTCAAATCACCTAATTTGTATAATATTTGAGTAACTTTCCCTATTATTAATAGATATCCAAGTCACAAACAAGTGGAAGAAATTAGAGTGTACTTGGTATTTAACTATATTGGAGCTCTGAATTAGGTAGTAGGCCATGGAAGAATGTGTTAGAAGGAATCGACTAAAACCTACCGGATGAAAATTATTTATGGCACCTATTTACGAATATTACTTGCAGACTGCAAGTGGAATAATTCGTAAATGCATGATACATGATGTGATAGTAAGCGGCCAAACGTGACCATATACGAGAAATTGAATATAACTTCTATTATTTAAAATATATATATTTACACTACGATATGTACGTATACCTTTATTTAGTATTATTTTTTATGAATTAGTTACTTAATTTAATATACATATATTGTCCTATGAATTATTTTTGTAACTTAATATGTAAATTTCTAACAACCTAATTACATTGGTTCATCATATTTTAATTATCATTATCCTTATTCTATTTGGACATAGATGTAATATTATCTACGGATATGTAAAAAAACTTAGATTCGTAATTTCCAATATCTAGATACTATGTATTAATTAATGGGAAATTGAAAATAAATGATGCATTAGTAATTATTTTTAAAATATAATTATTAACATTAACAAAAATAATTATAACACATCAATTAAAAAAAAAATCCAAAATCGATTCTTTCTTAATTATAAGTTTATAACATATCCATTGATACTCTTCTCGTTGAACTTTTTGAGAATTTGTCTTTTACTTATAAGCTTATAGAGAGACCCCAATCTCGCTATCTTAACCGAGAGTGGTTCTCACGCGTTTAACAACTTTTTAAAATATAACCAACTTATTAAATACGCATTAAGAGTCTAAAACGTCTTTATTAAAACCGATTTAGGAACTCAAAATATCTTAACAAATAATTAAATAAATTCAACCGCTGAAATAAGATACGTATGCAAAATAAGTAATTTATGAAATCTTTAGATAAGCGAAATTAAATGAATTGCCAATAGTTCCCTGAAAATAACACCACATTGACCAGCCTTGAGTTTACTCGTCTGTCTCACCTGAAAAAGATAAGAGGGATGAGTATTACAACAATACTCAGTGAAGGCGTGATAAAGAGCCCGCGAAATCCTTTGGATACACCATTTAAAACAACAATATAAGTATACTCAATATAGACATTAAACGCAAGCAAACAACCTACATAGAATTTCTAGCATTTCCACTTAACAAGTTTAATCATTTTCATATGCAACACATCAATCAGCCTAGCAAATTTATATCACATTCCCAAGGATCAACCGTCCAAGGTACTCATTCTTCGCCACTGCCCAAATTGGGTTTGACAGGTCATGGTGCCATTGCCCAGTACAGGGTTTGACAGCGGCTCGTCAGCCATGTCCCGATCACTACAACTTCACAATAGTCCCTCGTTGTAGGCCGTCAATCAACACTAATCCGACCGATCAGCGGTACAAACACCAGCATCTAAGCCAGCCACTTCAGTACTTTCATACCGTATAACTTCCAACTAAACAATACATTAAATGCTAATCACATAACAATTTTCACATTCATCAGCATCAAGCATCAATGAAATCTAATACCTATATCAAGCAGACAAATATTACTAATTCAACTAATGCATCTTTACGAATCATAAACCGGTCCTCACCTTTGCTTTCAGTTGAAAATGGGAAGTCGGGAGATGAGGCTACAGCGGTTAACGGACAAAAACTCCGATAAAAAGACTTTCCGGAATTAGGGTTTACCTTTTCTGACAAATTTGACTGAAACGACGGTTCCCTGACACGTCCTCTAGTGGGAACCACCACGCCTTGATCTCACTTGCTCGTATCTGCTTGGAAATGCATACCCAAAACCAAACTCAGATTCTGTAAAATTACAATTCTGTAACTAGGGTTCTTAATCCCAAAATCTAACAGATCTGCTTGTTCAGAAAGAAACAACCATAACTTACTGAGTAAATCTCCAAATCGCACGATATTAGATTCCACGGAAACCTTAGACTATCCTCTTTCTAAGGATGCCAAGATCAGACTATGGGTCGTCCTCATCCGTCTGAAATTCGGCCCGCAACCTCTACTGCGAAACTGGAAAAAGTGAGATTTCTGGGTTTTGGCAGAATGATATGCTTGGATTGAAAAGGCCATAACTAACGGAATATACCTTCAAATCGGACGATTCAAGAGGTTCTGGAAAGATAGTAGAATCCTCTTTCCAACAACACCAAGCGATCTGGTTCGCTCTGAGTCGATGGGAAACTGCTTTGGAAGGTGACGGGTCGGAAAACTATTGGTTGTTGTGCTGGAGAGAAATTGGCAGAGCTTCGCTATAGCTTTTCTTTAGTTTCTGTGCTGCTGGTCGATCTGAATATATAGGAGAGGGAGTAGGGTTTACAGAAACTAGGTTTCGGCTTTAAGTGGGCCTTATTTTGTGGGCTTTTAAGACTTAGAGGATTTAATTGGGTTTGGCAAAGAAGAAAAAAAAAATGAAGGGTTTGGGGATGTCACATATAGTTTGCAATTGTATAATTAGGTGAACATATATGTTGTTTTCGATGATTGTGAACGTGTAAGCTTGTCAGATGTATGTTGTTTTGGTATATTATGAACGTAATTTTATTAGGTGAAACCTTTGTTTTTTTATAAATGTTCATTTATCTCCCGCATATTAATCTATGATACAAAAACCAAATAAAGTTTGCACAGATCAATTTGTGGTAAATCAAACAATAAATTCGATAAACTTACCAGAACAAGGATGAAATATATCCAATCATTTACGGGGTTAACGATTGATTTTTCGCAGAGATGTGAAAAAAAAAACAGAGATGAAAGTGAAGAAGACAGCGTGGAGAAACACAGAGAATCATGTTTCTCTTAATTCCAAAAATTACAGATGACACGTTTTAAATCTCACAGAACATTTAGATTAGGCAAAAAGTGTATTTTATGTAGTCGCATAACATAGAGAAACTGCAAAAAACACGTTCTAAAAAGCATAAAATATTTCTATTAGTCATAATATATATTCTACGATGTCGTAAAATATAAAGAAATCGAAGAAGACATGTTATAAAACTTGCAGAACATTAAAAAAACCCGCAGAATACACGTTTTAAAACTCGCAGAACATATCAAAATTTTAGAATACAAATTCTACAATCCGTAAATATTTCAGAATATATTTTATAAATATTTTCTTATTACATTTTTGGAATAATCGAAAAGATCTATTTCTTTAAATAATTCTTTTTCCTTTTTGATATTTAAATTAGTATTAAAAACAATTATTTAAAATAAGTTAGATATTAAAATTGAGGTCGTTTAGGTGTACAATTGTACCTACGGAATCAAATATGTAAAAACATAAAATTAAAGATAAAATGTACTTTATTTCCAAATTTCCTATTAATTAATTAATATGTGTGTCAAATGTTCACGAGCATAAGTAAAAAGCATGTTAGAGTAGAATCAGCCAAATAGGTGGTTTGTTGCGCTCAAGGTGTTGATCGATACCCAGACGGAGGTTTTACGGCCGTAGGGAGTTAGACGCGGTGCGCTTCTCTCGCGATGGTCTAAGAGGAACTCCCGTTTCGGGGACTCCAAGCCACTCTTGCGCAGACCCTTCAAGCTTGGGGGCCGGTCCATTATCCCGCTCGCCTTTTTCTTAGCCCGTCCTCTCTTTTTTATTACTTTGTATGTAGTATAACAGTTAGACTCTTAGAAACGGGCCGCCGATCTTCATTTGTAAATCTTGACCTCTTAATTTAATAAAACTTCGATCTTTTTTACCCTTCTTCCTAAAAGCATCAGGCCTTAATATATGCACGCGAACACTCCGTGTTTAACCCGCTCGCGTTTGTTAATCACAAAAAAAATTTGAATTTTCATATGGGCTAAGGTCCCATTTATAATTAAAAAGAAAACGCACCATATCTAAATAAAATGGTTTAATTAAATCGATAATTTTATTAAGGGTAAATTAAGTCAATTTACATGAGGGGCAAAGGGTAAACAACCACTTTGAGCATGTGCATTTATTACTTGACAATTAATAGTTTGGGGAAATTGAAAAAAAAAATGACACTTTTACTATAGGTTTGTGAAACTATAACTATGAATATATTGACTAAATTAACCTTAACCAATTAATAAAAAAATATCAAATATTATATATATAAAAAAAAATTTTAATAACAAAAACATATAGAGAAATCAAAATCACCATAGTAAAAAGTTTTTGATCTTAAGTTTTTCGAAAAAACATAAAAATAAATATTTTTGTTCTTTTCTACGAATTTTAGAATATATCTTCTAAACTTCATATATGTTCTACGAAGTTTATAATACGTATTCTTCACTTTGTACTTGTTTTACGAAGTTAATAATACATATTCTTCATTTTATACATGTTTTACGAATTTTAGAATACATATTATAAAATTCACATATGTTCTGCGAAGTTTAGAATACGTATTTTGCACTTTGTACATGTTCTACGAAGTTTAAAATATGTATTATACGAAGTTTAGAATATGTACTCTACGAAATTTAGAATTCTATGTATCATAAATAGAATTAAATCTCTCATAAAAATTTCTAAAAGTTATAAATGGAAAAAAATATTTTTATTATATATTTTCGTAGAACATATAAAAAAATAAACGTACATATAAGAAAATAAACGTTTAATTTATACCGATTGATTTCGATTTTGGGAGTCCAATAGGTCTGAGTTCGAAGGACAAATCTTTGTAACTAAATCAACGCGGACTGATCGGTCCTAGAAGCAACCGATCGGTCCCAAAAACTGAACCAATTAATCACAAGTTTGTTGCACATGAACCACATAAATCCCAGCTCCACGGGTTATTTGTTCATCGTACTGTCTAGGATTGGATTCATTAAAAAAATACATTAATTAGAGAATCAAAACCGTTTGGATAAGCTTAGATATGAGAACGTATAACGCCAACAAGTGGTGACATGGCGTTGATTCCTTCGACGGATAAATTTGATCGTGAAGGAGTAATTGTGTATGAGAACCGGTGGGATTGGGGCTAGTCTTACGGCTGCCATTAACGAGAACTTTCATGACTATTTACCATTTACCTTACCAAATTCTTTCTCTTTAACTTAGTACTTAAAAGAATTTGCCTAAGTGGTTTGGTTTTAATAAAAGTTTGTATCACTTTGTTGTGTCTTGGAATATGGTTTTGAAACTCATGTTTCGTTTCTTAATTTATTTCCCAACTAATTGTGTATATATTTTGACGTAGAATAACTTAGGAATGGAGAGAATTCTAATAAACTTTTATTTGAAAGTCTCTATATGAGTTAATAGTTTGTCAATTAACACAAAACCAAATTAGTATATTTTAATTGAATTTTCTGTTTTCAATTATTAAGGGTAAATTAAGATTAATATTAAAAGTATAGTTCCTCAAAATTTAGAGCCAAAATTATAGTCTCACATACCTATACTAAAATTGATTTTTTTTTTTCAATTTTCCCAATATTTATTTTTACTGTCTAGACCCCTAAACGAGTTTTGTTGATCTTTTTCATTGCTATAATGTAAAAGTACTCAAAAAATTAAGTGATCTTTTATTGTTATAGAATATACATTTTTCCTGGCTGCAGAGTATATTCACCAATATGGCGATTATAACACATTTACAATGACAGAGACTTATTATTATTATATAGTCTAACGAATATCCAAAGATTGGATGGCGAGTTTGGCTGCAATTGAGGAAATATTCTCTTTGATGAGTCCCATTGAGAGTTCTAACCTCTCTATTGTATCTTTCATATCCATTGCCTTCAATTTCTCTTGTTGTAACCTTGAGAGTTCTGACTGCGTCGATCCTGAACAAACAAGAAAACCCGAAAACCGGAGATTCGTTGCTATTAACAATCCTAAAAGCAACTCTCACACCCGGAATCTGATAGTTTAAAACTGAAAAGCTTCTTGAAACTTGAAAACACAAGAGAGAAAAGATGTCAAATTACCGGAAACCGGTTGAAAAGCAGCGAATGATATACGTTCTTGAAGGGAAGGAAAGAACGATTCGTCACATTCTTCCGGTTGCTCATCTTCAGCCCAGTTCAGGGAGTTAAAGAGACGGGTTTGTAACGGCGAGTCTTCTGGAGTCTGTTGCATAAGGAGATAATCCAACACTTCAACTTCTAAGAACATTAATAATCTTAACTTTTATAAAAAACCTTCCACTTCTATTTTCTTGAAACAGAGAGAGCTTTAAGTAGGGTTGTACCTTAAGTTTGATCTCCAAGCTGTTGAGATTCTTGATAGATTCCTTCAGCTTGGAGATTTTTGAGGTTACTTCATTGCTGCTCTCATAATTCAAACGATCTTGTATTGGCCTGACCTCTCCGGACAAATAAGGATCTGCCTGAAACAATAATCATTTTCGGTTAAAGCCAAGGCAGTACTGAAACAGAGTAGCTCGAGGTCTAGTTCTAGCCCACAAGACAAAGCTATCACATTTTTAGTCGTCACCTACGTTTAACCAAAGATTACTTCAATTTTTGCATTCTTACCCCTAAAAACCTCGAAATCTTTACGCGGCCAGCGCCTCTTATCGATACAAGTGCGCCAATGTCTAATCTCTCAACCTGCAATATGTGGGTTTTAGCTTAACTCATCAACAACACATAAAAGATCAAAACTTTCTTGAGAGAAAAGCTTACGTTTTCAATGAGAACCAAGCAACCGTATCTAGCAGCAAAGGACGCTTCTGTTGCTTTCTCGCTAATCGAAATAGGATCAAGAATGAAATGAACAAACATATTCTTCTTTCTTTTCATCGACTGCACAAATAACCAAGTAACAAGATAGTTTCAAAGAACCACACAAAAGTGAAATCCGTGTATAATAAATTTTTTAAATTCTTAGATTATTGTTATATACCTCTTCAAGTAAAGCCAAGTACCTTGCTTCATACAAATGCAGCGTTTTACTCTCCGTTGGCACAAGAACCTGTAACAAGAATTACGTTAAAACCAAGAATTCGAATTCAAATTTTAATTTTTCTGAGATATTAGGTTTATGGTGCTAACCTCGCTCATGCTGAAGGGAAGAAGCGGAAGATCGAGTGATTTAGCGACGATTTTGGAACGGCGTCGTTTCACTGCGCGAAGGTTCCTACTTCCGGAAATTGAAGTCGCTGGGATTCGAACCCGGCCGCGAATTTCGGTAGAGAAGATGTAGGAAGAGAGAATTGAAGAGATTAAGGTGGAAGTCATCGGGAAAACGTAAATCGATGTATCGAGACTTCCGTTTCTCCGCCAAGCTCAGCCGCAAGATACGATTATGAAGAAGATAGGTGGTGGGGCCTACTAAATATTTCCGGTTTAGTTGAAACTGAAAATTTACCAATAAGACCACGTTACCGGTTTAGTTTAAGCCGATAATTAATATAATAATCTAATTTTACCTTTTTAGATTTAAAATTTTCTATATTTATACCTGATTGGTATAATTTTTTTACATGTATTGAAATCTGATCGATTAACTCTATACGTGTCAGTGTGTGATGATTAGACTACAATATCTCAAATTTGGAGTCTATGAGTATCTCATGAAGTTGAAGAAATTAATATCGATCTTGATTGGTAAACAAGCTGAAACGACAATTGAGCTTTATTCCTTTGAGTTTTTCCATATAACCAAAGAAGTTTCAACTTTCAAATATATACCTGGTAAAAGTGTGTCAGTAGGATAGTCAAAACTTTGTCATCGAGTTTTGTTGGCGGCATCTTTCATAATGAGATTGTCGTTGTTTAATAACTCTACCTCCACCAACTTCAATCGACTATCTCTGGTAAAATTTGCTGACCAAACTAAAACACTCATTTTACTAATTACAACCTAATTGTTTCCCATCTACTTGAGAGTTTCGTTCAAGCTGAAAAGAGGCAAGTCTTTGTTAGCTACCCATACATACGTGCTAAATACCATTTGTTGACCAATCTCAAGAACTCTAGCTTGAATTATGTAGAAACAATGGTATTTTTGGTAGTAATGGTGAGGGATTGTGTCCTGGACAATATGTTTGGAGAGAAACAAAAAGTCTTAAAAAAAGAAAGAGAATAAGAGGAAAATTTTCAAGTTGTAAGACATCACTAATGATATTTAAAATATATTATTAGTAAAATTAAAAATTTAATTAAACTAAATATCTTAATTTTGAGTTTAAGGTTTAGGTTTTAGGATATAAAGTTTATTTTTTATGGTTTAAGATTTTGTTTTGAAGATTTAGGATTTAATTTTAATTTTGTGGTATTTTTGGAATGATATTTTTTGAAATAAAAACTCGTGAAAGTATTTTTGGAACAAAGTTTTGTTTTGTGTTATTTTTGAAAATGTTATCTAGCATGATTCTATATACAAATATCCAAAATGATATATCTGGACAAATTAAAGTTGAACTAAATCAAAATAAATATGATTTTATTTTAGATGTCCTAAATAACCGTTTAGATTTAGTTTTAAAGAATTTATCAGGTTCATATAAAATCTAAATAATTCGGGTTTTTTTTAACACTGATACAATTTAGGAGAACAAACAATTCCAAAGATAATTCTACTACGGAAAACGTTACCCACTTTACAAAGATCAATAACCACAATGAACGGCTCCGATTGCACCACGCTGAAGATTTCCTTATAAGTTTGCCTCTATTTTTTTTTTTTTTTGTGCAACACTTGATTTTATAAATCTTAGAAGTGGTTATATCTTACAAAGAAGTAAATGATCCAACACAAGGATGTCGAATCCAGCACTACGCGAACCATAACAAAGCTAAAGCAAGAAAGAACAAATAACAAGATAAATTCAGAAATACAACCTAAGGTTGATTCTTCCTTTGAGACAGATAGGGAGGCCTGATTACGAAGTCCCGGAAGCATGTTCAGGGAACTAGAGTTCTTGCACGAAGCTAAAGATATCACAAATCCAAACGCCATGGCTACAACAAACAAATACCAGTCCACGGATTTTGGAGAGAGGCAGACTTGAGATCAGCATGCTTTAAGCCCAAGACCATTTAATGGTCATAAATCGCTCGCAAGGCTAAAGCCAAAGTCAAAGAGGAAGAGCTTAACAATACTCGCTCCAAAAAGGAGGAGAAATTTCTCGGCTTTGAACCCGAGTACTGATCACCTCTCCTAGAGAGGGAGCGGAGGAATGATTCTCTTCCTTTTTGGGAAGGATGGTGTAGAAGATCTCTCCCAAAGGGAGGACAAATTTAGCACGTAGCCGAGCATATATGATACGTGAACCTTGGAAACAGAGCTCGTTACGAAAGGCGTTTGGGACAAGCCCAAAAGAGTACAACGCTAGCCTAAAATCGGAATGGAATCGAATACGTAAACAAATTGTTCCGTTGTCCCTTCACTGGCGAGGAGTATGACATGAATCTTTGGAAACTCGAAGCTATGGTTGATGGTTGAGGGCGTGGGAGGCGGATCTGAGCAGAGGGAGCAAACGTGCAACCCGGAGATAGGATACCTCCAACTATGGGAGGAGAGGAGTGAAGGCGAGATAGAGGCATCACCAGAACAACAGATTTTGAAGGAGAGAATTGTCGGTGATGGTAACATACTCTCAGCCGGCAGAGCAGAACTAAATACTGGCGGGTGAGGAAAGGAGAGCTTTGGCAGAAGCAAAAGAACTTAGATATCCGGCGGATCGGGAGGATCCTCGAACCTATTTTGAAAAAATTGCATATTTTGGGAATCAATCCCCGAACCTATACTCGTGTAAAAATATTAATGAACTGTTTGTCAACCATTAAATAACCGATTACATATATAAAAATATACTAGATTATAACCTGTCTTACAATGTGGACATATATATATATATATATTTTTTTTTTCAAAGTGAAATCATTATAAAGATTTTTATATGGACAATTCTCTTATATAGCCCAAAAACAAGTTTCTAATTCAAATAAAGCCCACACGCTGATTTTTAATCAGAAATAGCCTTCATTAAACGGCTAATGACGATTGTACCCTTTCTCACAAAATTAGATTTTTTTCAGAATTAGCACTCTCTTCTTCCTTTCATGACAAAGACCAGTTTTTCACTAAACCTTAATTTCGCGACAAACGTCTCTGGCGAATATCTCCGACGACTAATATCTCCAATGACGACAGTGGCAGCGACATCCATCAGTTAGGTAACTACATTTCTGCGACTATATGTTCTTCATCCCATCAAATAGATTTTATTGAAGAATCGAGAAACAGGTATTTCGATCGGGGTATAAAATCGACTTCAAAATTGATGTTTTTGAATGATTTATGGTAGTGTTTAGTTCCTATTGCAGGGTTTGAACATAGATTTTGTATACTGAAGCTTCAGTTTTAATTTAGATAAATGAATTTTCAATTTTAGGTTTTCAGAAAAAAAAATGAGGTTTTGTGTTTTAGAAATGGTAATTTTATTACAGGTGCTTCATCACTAACTCGATATATTGCCTTAGCCTATGTCTTTAGAATCATTTCGCGGATGTTTCTCTAATTGGTTTTGTTTCCGGTAGCATTACTTTTGATATCCTTGATCTTTTGCTAAGAATTTTGAATCATTTGGGAAGCATTTTGAAATATGGAGTTTCTGTCAGTGAATCTATGAGTTGAAAACTCTATAAGTTTGAGTTTAGGAAGGCCTCCCAGAATAGCAAATTTTAATGGTTAAAGTGTTGTTAGTGACTGACTATAGAGTTTTATTGTTAATGACTGAACAAAATTTGATAGTTTCACGTGATGATCGAATATAAACCTCATAGAAACTTATAAAATTTCTTAAGTTTGAGTTTAGGAAAGCCTTCCAAGAATAACAAATTTTAAGGATCTGATTGTTGCTCTTTCGATTGTAGATCTTTTGTACAAGGACTACCAAGGAGCCTCATTGTCACAACATACTCTGTAAACGTTGGTGTAAAGTTTCTTATAGCTTCATCCTTATTTGTCTATTTGTTGTTAGTGACTGAAATATAGAGTTTTATTCTTAGTGCTTGAAACAAAATTTGATAGTTTCACTTGATGATCGAACATGAGCTTGATAGAAACATTCTGTAAGTCACATATGCATTCTATGTTGAACATATATAATGATTTGAATCGCCTGAAAAAAAAATCCTAATAGAGATTTTATGCTTTAGTTGTCTAAAAAAAAATGATGCACTTATGCGAGAGATCTACTCCATATTAGACTGTGACTACCATCAAAATTCTCCCTAGAAATAACAAGTTGAGAGCTTCTTAAACTTCTTAGAATTTTAAGAGATTTTCATTGACTATTAGAATACATTCATAAATTCTTAAAAAGTATTTTAAATATTTAACGGAAGGTCTTCCTAAATGTGTATGATGACTTCCTAAATTTGAGTGGATGTATAAACAAACACAAAAGTTTCCATTACATGTTTTAAAATAAATTTTTTGACCATTTAAAAACTTACTAAACATTCAAGTAAGAGAACATAAAACGATTTTTAGTTTTTATATTGTGTTGACATATCTGACCAAATTTGAGTTGTTATATAAATGGATACAAAAGTTATCATTTATACGTTTTAAGAAATTCTTCCTAAGTGTGTATGATAGCTCCTAACTTTGAGCTTTTGTATAAATATATGCACAAAAATTCTTACTTATACGTTTTAGGTAGACCTTCCAAAATGTGTAGAACGCCTTCCTAAATTTATATTATTGTATAAAAATATACACAAAAATTATCATTTATACGTTTTAGGAAGACATTCCTAAACGTGTAGGTGATATATCATGGTTTTTACCCATTTTTGGACCATGATATAAGTGTTTTTATTGAGTCTTAGTACTATTTTCCAGTATATATAGAGTCTTTATAGGTTCAGGTACAATTGGAGATAAATTGGAGATTTGGATACATTTTGGAGCACAATGGAATGAAGTTACGAAGTGTTGAAGTCGGATTGAAGTTGCACGGTGGGTGTCGATCGACACAGACTGTTGGTGTCGATCGACACCAGGTTTTCCTATTCCAAAGACGTAAAGTTTCCAGAATTTTGCAGAAAAGAAAACCTCCAAGACTTTTCCTAATCTTCCAAGAAATTGAGGATTCGTACTTGAGCCTATAAATATTGTTTTTAAAGCCATTTTTTAGGCATAATCTCATATTTTAAGAATCATAGAAGTTTAGGTCTTTGGAGAGAAGAATCAGACTCCTTTAGAGCAGATTTGGAACTCATTTATTTCTTCTATTGATTTCTTTTATGCTTTCTATTCAAATAATGATTTATGTTTCATTGATCATGTTTGAGTAGTTTGCTTTTTAGGTTTAGGGTTTTTCAAAGGTGATTGATGAATTGTTAGGTTGAATTAAATTGTTAGGATAAAATCATTAGAGTTCTTCATATGGATTTGTGTTTAATGCTTATTCTAGCTTCGCGACCTAGAATCTGATCTTAGGTTAATTAATAGATGCGAGAGTATTATT
>JAHZTW010000001.1:75623463-75650703 GCA_020283515.1 Alliaria petiolata
TCGGTCGTTTGGAACGTACGAACCGAAAATCTGCACGAGTGTCGATCGACACCACCATTGGCATCGATCGACACCAGTCGCAGATCGCAATGGATCCTGTGATTTTAGTCAGAAACGAAGCTGGTCACTTGGTAGATGAAGAGGGGAACATAAGGAACAACCGTGGCCAGAGACTTGATGATAATGGAGCTGTTATCATCGAGCAAGCAGTACAAATCGGACCTGCATAAGCTGGACGTGGAAGAACGCTTGGCGATTACAACAGGCCAGACCAGTTCTATGCTAATAGAGCTGCAATCCGTCCTCCTGCATTCCAGAGGAATGATTTCGAGCTGAAGCCTGCATACTGCACACTGGTGGCTCAGCATCCATTCCATGGTCTTCCTAATGAGCATTCCATGGACCACATTGAGAGATTTGAGGACTTGACATCAAACATTAAGGCCAATGGAGTGTCCAGTGATTATCTCTTCTGCAAGCTTTTCCCTTACTCACTTGCTGGAGATGCATCGTACTGGCTGAAGCAATTGGATCCAGGATCCTTGACCACTTGGGAGGAAACAAAGAATGCATTCTTATGCAACTTCTTTGATGATGCAAGATCCGAAGAGCTGAGGACAAAGATCACTACATTCTCCCAAGGACCCACTGAAGCATTCAAGGCTTCTTGGGTGAGGTTCAGAGCTTACCAAAGAGACTGCCCACATCATGGTTTCAGCGAGCCGCTGCTTATCGGAATCTTCTACCGAGGGATCGATTGGAGGTACCAGATGGCTTTAGACGCTGCGATCAATGGCAACTTCAACACCAGATATCCAGAAGATGCGATGGTGCTTATAGAGAATTTGGCCTCTTGCAATAGCACCAAGAATGCAGAATTTGAGAGGAAACAACATGCTGGTGCAAATGGAGGAAACCAAATAGCTGAGGTTAACAGGAAGGTGGACATCTTGGTGGGGAAGAAGCAAGTTCACTTTGCTAATGAAGTAGAGACCTTTGAGCCTGAGCAAGAAGAAGTTAACTATGTCAATGATGCTGGTTTTCAAGGACAGAGGTTCAACAATCAGCAAGGCTATGGTTCCTCTTACCAAAAGCCTTTTCAAAATAACAACTTCGAAAGAACCTATGGTTCTTCTTTTTACCAGAAGCCTCCTGCACAATACAATGAGATGAAGTCCATGATTCAACAGATCTTGGAAGGTCAACAGAAGATGACTGTGGATTTCAATGGGAAGATTGATGCTTTGTACACAGATCTGAATGGGAAAATTGAGTCTCTAGGGACTCATGTCAAGCAATTGGATGTTCAAGTCGCTCAAACTGCAGGAGCTTTGAAGAGACAAGAGGGATTTCTTCCTGGAAAGACAGACGTGAATCATTGACGTCATGTCAATGCCATCAAGGTGAAGAGTGTAGAAGAAATCGTGGCACCTCAGGAATTTGAGGAAGAAGAAGACGTTACAGTTGCAGAGGTGGTGTCGATCGACACCACTGCTGAGTGTCGATCGACACCAGTGGAAAATCCCGATGATTCGAGTTATGGCGGACCGAATTCGACCAAAGCATCGACATCAGATACCAGTGTCGATCGATACCATGCCCAGACTTCACGAATTCATTTTGAAGCTTCGAAAAGTGAAGAGGAAAAGGTGTATAAACCTAAAATACCATATCCCAGGCCTCCTAGAAAGTCTAAACAGGAGATAGAAGAAGCCATATGCAAGGAAATGATGGATAAGCTGATGGTTTAGCTACCCCTAGTTGATGCAGTCAGACTTTCACCTGCATTAAGAAGATATGTCAAGAGAATGGTTGTCAATGGTGTGAGTCCTGAGGAAGGAGCATTGCTTACCAGAGACATGAATGCAATTCTCTTGAACATAGTTGCAAGGAAGAAGAAGAAGGTGTGGGTTTCTGAACAAGTCAGTGCTGTGATTCAGAGGAGGATTCCAGAGAAGCTACCTGATCCAGAAAACTTTATGCTAGATTGCTCAATCTCAACAGGAAGGTTTCCTCGTTCTCTCTGCGATCTAGGTTCAAGTATCAACTTGATACCATACTACATCGCTGTTCGACTTGGAATGACTGATTTCAAGCCAACCAGAATCTCCCTTGTCCTAGTTGATCGATCCAAAAGAATCCCAGAAGGTGTTCTCGAAGATGTTCCATTGAAGATTGAAGGATGCATGATTTCCACAGACTTTGTGGTGTTGAAATATGATGAAGAACCTACAGATCCTCTTATTTTGGGAAGATCATTCTTGACTTCAGCTGGTGCCATCATTGATGTGAGAAAAGGGAAAATAGAGCTTGACTTGGGTGATGTTGTCATGAATTTTGACATGAACAAGTTAAGAGGACCATCCACCATAGATGGTCAGTCTTTTCAGTAGAGATTTCCATGGATCAAGATCCAATCAGGGAGGATTCAGACGACATTACTGCTGGGAATGACAAGGACATGGATTCTAAAGAGCAAGTGAACAAGGTAGTTGTTCAAGAGGCATTGGCTGAGAATTCTGAGAAAGCTGTGGAGCTTGAAGACTGGAGTGGAAACAATCATATCTTCAGGACTATGGGCGAAGATGAAGGTCTAATCAATGNGATGGTGAAGAAGATCTCTCCCAAAGGGATGACAAATTTAGCACGTAGCCGAGCATAAATGGATACGTGAACCTTGGAAACAGAGCTCGTTATGAAAAGCGTTAAGCCCAAAAGAGTACAAAGCCAGCCTAAAATCGGAATGGAATCGAATACGGAAACAAACTGTTCCGTTGTCCCTTTACAGGCGAGGAGTAGGACATGAATCTTTGGAAACTCTAAGCTATGGTTGATGGTTGAGTGCGTGGGAGGTGGATCTGAGCAGAGGGAGAAAACGTGGAACCCGGAGATAGGATACCTCCAACTATGAGAGGAGAGGAGTGAAGGCGAGATAGAGGCATCACCGGAACAACAGATTTTGAAGGAGAGAATTGCCGGTGATGGTAACATACTCTCAGCCGGCAGAGCAGAACTCGATACTGGCGGCTGAAGAAAGGAGAGCTTTGGCAGAAGCAAAAGAACTTGGATATCCGGCGGATCGGGAGGATCCTCGAACCATTTTGCAAAAATTGCATATTTTGGGAATCAATCCCCGAACCTATACTCGTGTAAAAATATTAATGAACTGTTTGTCAACCATTAAATAACCGATTACATATATAAAAATATACTAGATTATAACCTGTCTTAAAATGTAGACATATATATGTATATATATATATTTTTTTTTTAAAGTAAAATCATTATAAAGAATTTTAGATGGGAAATTCTCTTATATAGCCCAAAAATAAGTTTCTGATTCAAATAAAGCGCACACGCTGATTTTTAATCCGAAATAGCTTTCATTAAACGGCTAATGATGATTGTACTCTTTCTCACAAAATTAGATTTTTTCAGAATTAGCACTCTCTTCTTCCTTTCATGACAAATACCATTTTTTCACTAAACCCTAATTATGCGACAAAACGTCTCTGGCGAATATCTCCGACGACTAATATCTCCGACGACGACAGTGAGAACGACATCCATCAGTTAGGTAACTACATTTCTGCGACTATATGTTCTTCATCCCATCAAATAGATTTTATTGAAAAATCGAGAAACAGTTATTTCGATCAGGACGTAAAATCGACTTCAAAATTGGTGTTTTTGAATGATTTATGGTAGTGTTTAGTTCCTATTGCAGGGTTTGAACATAGATTTTGTATACTGAAGCTTCAGTTTCAACTTCTATAAAAGAATTTTCAATTTTAGGTTTTCAGAAAAAAAATGAGGTTTTGTGTTTTAGAAATGGTGCTTTTATCACAGGTGCTTCATCACTAACTTGATATATTGCCTTAGCCTATGACTTTAGAATCATTTCGCGGATGTTTCTCTAATTGGATTTGTTTTCAGTAGCATTACTTTCGATATCCTTGATCTTTTGCTAAGCATTTTGAATCATTTGGGAAGCATTTTGAAACATGGAGTTTCTGTCAATGAATCTTTGAGTTGAAAACTCTATAAGTTTGAGTTTAGGAAGGCCTCCCAGAATAGCAAATTTTAGTGGTTAAAGTGTTGTTAGTGACTGACTATAGAGTTTTATTGTTAATGACTGAACAAAATTTGATAGTTTCACGTGATGATCGAATATAAACCTCATAGAAACTTATAAAATTTCTTAAGTTTGAATTTAGGAAAGCCTTCCAAGAATAACAAATTTTAAGGATCTGATTGTTGCTCTTTCGATTGTAGATCTTTTGTACAAGGACTACCAAGGAGCCTCATTGTCACAACATACTCTAAACGTTGGTGTAAGTTTTCTTATAGCTTCATCCTTATTTGTCTATTTGTTGTTAGTGACTGAAATATAGAGTTTTATTCTTAGTGCCTAAAACAAAATTTGATAGTTTCACTTGATGATCGAACATGAGCTTGATAGAAACAATCTGTAAGTCACATATGCATTATATGTTGAACATATATAATGATTTGAATCGCCTGAAAAAAATCCTAATAGAGACTTTATGTTTTATTTGTCTAAAAAAGAATGATGCACTTATGTGAGAGATCTACTCCATATTAGACTGTGACTACCATCAAAATTATCCCTAGAAATAACAAGTTGAGAGTTACAAACAATCTCCACAAACCAAAACAAACAAAAATAAGAAAAGAGAAAGACCCAAAACTAAAACATTTGAAAAGTTTTCAAAAAATTTAGAAATGTTTTGTAAACCTTTTAAAATTTTCAAAGGTTTTCCTAAATTTTTTAAAAGAATTCAAATTTCCTTCAAAAAATATCTCATCAAATGTTAGAAAGGTCTTCCTAAACGTTTAAAAAGACTTCCTAAAAATTTAGAAAGATTTGCTAAAATGTTAGAAAACTTTCTAAATTATTAAGAAAGCTTCTTAAACTTCTTAGAATTTTAAGAGATTTTCATTGACTATTAGAATACACTCATAAATTCTTTAAAAAATTATTTTAAATATTTAACGGAAGGTCTTCCTAAATGTGTATGATAACTTCCTAAATTTGAGTGGATGTATAAACAAACACAAAAAGTTTTCATTACACGTTTTAAAATAATTTTGTTGACCATTAAAAAACTTACTAAACATTCAAGTAAGAGAACATAAAATGATTTTTAGTTTTTATATTATGTTGACATATCTGACCAAATTTGAGTTGTTATATAAATGGATACAAAAGTTATCATTTAATTTATACGTTTTAAGAAATTTTTCCTAAGTGTGTATGATAGCTCTTAACTTTGAGCTTTTGTATAAATATATGCAAATTTTTTTTTACTTATACGTTTTAGGTAGACCTTCCAAAATGTGTAGAACGAATTCCTAAATTTAAATTATTGTATAAATTGTATACACAAAAATTCTCATTTATACGTTTTTGGAAGACATTCCTAAACGTGTAGGACAACTTCATAATTAGTGCCTACTTTCCCATCTTGTGCATAAACTCTTCTTTATTCTTGAAATATTGGTTACATGCAAATGATTAGTCCCTCTATCGAATGTGAACATCATATATGAAATTTGAAGCAATCTAACACAATTTACATATACAAATGACCCTAGCATACATAATACAAATCAAGATGGATCGTGTGTTTAAAACTATGTATATTTCTGAAAAAACCAGGGTCTTTCTGAAACTTTAGGAACGACTATTACATATTCAGGAAGGCTATAATGAGTCGACCTGAAACAAAAAATTGACACCTAAATCATACAAGGACCTTAGCTAATGACCAAAACACATCTAATAACCCTATTTGGTGAACAAAACACATACAATTCATGGCTACATACCCACAAAAATTCAAAAACTCTATTGTAGCATTTGAAATCCACAAAAAATAAAAACTTTTCTCTACACTTGATAGGTTCACAATCTCTCATGCTTATTATCTAACTCTAGCATCCACATACAACTCAAGCATCTCGTATGAATCCACCATACACAAATGCCAAAAAACGTCAAATCCTTTTCACCACAATCTCAACTGTTCTCGTTATTCTACAAATTTATTTGTCGGTTTACTTTCACAAAATAATGTATACTACTACACCTTTCTTTTGTCTTTATTTTCACAAGTATGTGTGTCAAAAAGAGAGTCGTCGGCGAGTTTATTCTCTTGATAAGGCAAAAAAAGATAGTTGTAGAACGGAAGTTAAAAGCCAATCAAGTTAAGCAACAAGAGAAACCAAAATCACAGAGTAAGTGCATGATTTGCATTACAAAATGATGATGATTCAAACGACATTTCCTATGAATTTCAACTCCAATATCAGAATGTATGATCTCTCTTCCTCGAGCAAGTGCTTGAAATATGACAATTCTCGTAACACAGCTCAGAGTCCAAACATTTTAATGCCCTTGAGCCTTCAGATAGAGAGAGCTCGGGTCAGTATACAAAAAAAAAAAAAAACCAAAAACTGCAAATCTTTCGTGATTCAGAGTAGCATAACAAAGTAAGATCTAAAGAATTGAACTGAAATCAGAAAAAAGCAGAAAAATGCTGAGTCATCGTGAATTGAGAATCAATTTTTGAGTCTCTGATTAAATCTCGTGAATTGAGAATCAATTTTTGAGGTCGATCTGATATGCTCCATCGTTGAGTCATCGTCAAGAATCTCCGATCTCCTCTATTGTCTTCAATCCTCCGTCGTCAATCTCCGATCTCCTCATCTCCTCCATCGTCTTCGATCTCCTCCATCGTTGATCTCCAATCTCCTCCATCATCGATCTCCATGTCCTCCGTCGCCTTTAATCCTCCGTCGTCGATCTGCGATCTCTCGTCGTCGGCGAATCTTATTACGGCCAATCCCAATTTTCAGTTGACGGTCAATCCCAAAATCTCAGTCGTCGGGTATTGATTCAAGATGTAAGTGATTTATAAAAGGGGTAGTTTTGTCTTTTTTACAGTTCAATAATGTTAGAAATGAATCACAAAATTTTTGGGGATATTATTGATCTGAAAATTTAAAATAGAAATGTTTTAAGCAATTTCTCTTTTTAAAATGACTGATTTATGGCTTTAATTTTATTTATTTATTTATTTTGTTTAATTTTTATTGTATGTGGCTTTATTTACTTTTTTCGTTAAAACTGTTTTTAAACTTTGGATAACTGATATGTGATTTTTATAATATAAAGGATATATAAACAAGAAAAAGACCCAACATTGAAAGGCAAAAAGATTTTGACTCCCACTCGCTGTTTATTCTTCTCAACTAAGGAAAAGAAAAGAAAAGAAACAGTCATGGCGGATTCCTCCGTCGTCATAACCATGAAGGTGATCACTACACCGGAGCCACTTTTAGCTCTCACCAATTTCGCTTACTGTTCTCCCTTCGATCTCCCTCATTTCGCTGTTCCCGGCACCGATCTCTTCCTTGCCAACGTCGCCGACCTCTTCATACTTTCCTTCTCATATCCTTTTTTCTTTCTTTTTTTAATGTTTTTATTATTGAAAGTTTTATTTGCTAACAAACTGGAAATTATAATTGTATGTTTGGTAGGATTGGGAGATCTGAGCTTTCTTGGGTTCTACGGAAAAGGAAAAATCTTGTTTTTCTGTGTGTTGTTAACTTAACTGCTATCTACTGGACACGAGATGATCGGTGATGGAATCATTGCTATAAATGCTGTTCAACGAAGACATGCTAGAGTTTCTGTTGATGACATTGTAACAGTCAGCAGGTAATTCTTTCTCTAAGGATGTTTGTTCTTGTCTCTGTCGTTTGATTTGTCTTCTACTCTCTAAAGACTGTCCCTCTTATTGCAGATTCGTTCCTCCTGAGAATTTCGACCTAACTTTGCTGGTACTTGAGTTAGAATTTGTAAACAAGGGTGCTAAAAACGAAGAGGTATGCATCTTGCTTGACACTTTGTGGTGCGTTTCTTGTGGTATGTAAGAGCATTTATGTATGATATTATACTTTTCAGGTTGATGCTCTACTCCTTTCAACCCAACTCAGGAAGAAATTCATTAATCAGGTAAAGGGTTTGGAGGGTTCTTATTTTGTGTATGATTTGTATACTTGAGGGTCACTTAGACCTAACTACACGTTTAATTTAGGGTTTTAGGGTTTAGAACTTACTCTGGTTGTTTGGGCTTCTCTCTTATTTCACCTATCAAAACATTAGCACTGATCTATTGAGAGTATGCATACTACTTATATGCAGGTCTTGACAGTAGGCCAGAGAGCTACATTTGAGTATCATAGAACCAATTATTACATTCTTACAGCCAATCAAGCCGTTGCAGAGGGTCAAGACCTCTTTAATGGCATCGGAAGAGGGATGATCTGTCAGGATACAAATTTTGTGTTTGAAGCATCAAATGCAACTGGCATAAAGGTCTGGCTTTTTTTTATCATTCCTCTTGCTTGTACGTACTGTCCTGTTTTAAGAATCACTTGTTTCTGAAACTAGCATCCAACCCACATTCTCTTTCAAAATGATCTCACTTCACCCTTCGACAAACCTGATTTGTGTAACTTTGTGTACAGATTATCAACCAACGAGAGGCTGCCACTAGCAAAATATTTAAAGAAAAGGAGTTTAACCATCAGTCCCTGGGTGTTGGTGGCTTAAAAGCTGAGTTTGTTGATATATTCCGAAGAGCTTTTGCTTCTCGCATATTTCCTTCTCATATCTGGAAAAGGTTCCGTGATTCTTTCTTCAAGCAGTTGTTGGCACTTATTGCTGCGTATGTGTAGAATATTTTAATGATTTCAGTTATGAAATATAATCCTATATAATTATCTAGATTTGATTTAATCCAACCCTAACAGTTTCTTAAAGAAGAAAAAAGGTACACTAACCTTGATCCATGCTTTCCTTGGACTTGTTGTGAGATCAATCGTTCAATTGATCTTTTCCTTCCTTTGACCTTTCGACTCTCACAATTCCTTTTGATGGAGAAGAAATCAAAATGTCTTTCTTATTTATCTTTTGTGTTTGTTTGGGTTACGTTGCCTTGTGATAAAAAAGTGTGGCCTTTTATACTAGCCAATAGTAGTGATGGTTCACAATAGTTGTGATGGTTCATCCCAATTATAAAACTCACGTAACCACCTTTATATAACCACTACTTACATGTATATATATATAGCATCATCCTTATGTAGTTATAAATAACTAATTATTTATTAACTACAAATGCAAGCAATAGAGAAAGACATTTATACATCATAATAAGGTAAGGAAGGAGGGTTATCAATACATCTAAATTCTAATCTTTTTAATCGAAACCGATCCATCACAGTATCGTCTTTTATATTAGAATTCATAACTTTAATATGAATTTAATCTTTATAATTAAATCGAGAAACACATAGGTCACACATAAGGATATAATATTCTTACATTCTCCCACTTGACCTTTGTGTCGAATTAATGGATCAATAACTATAATGCACACTTTTATATCAAGCTCATATAATCTTTAATTACCATTGAAAAACAGAAATGATTGAATCATGGCGGTCACACGTCATTGAACGACATGATTCCTTCCATGCATCACAAACCATTTCTAATTCTATTATTTTTTTACATTGAGAAGAACCTTAATTCTCAAAATAAATATATGTTATCCATAAACCTTAAGTGTATATACATACTTTAATGATAACATACTGTATAAACCAGAAACATAACTTTAAGTGAATTCATAGTATCACAAACTTAATGAACANCAATCATATCTGAAGAATGTCCCTGCATCAGTTTGGAAGACATGTCAGAAGAACAAAAAGAAGAAGAGCTTGTATGGGATTGTATTCCAGAATCAGACTCTGAAGATGAGGAAGAATTAGAGTTTGAAACTTCTAAAGCTTTGATGGCTATAGAAGCAGAGGAAGATGGTGGATGGTACTTTGATAGTGGATGTTCAAGACATATGACAGAAAAGAAAGACTGCTTATCTGATTTTAAAAAGTTTACCAAAGGCAAAGTAACGTTTGGTGATGGTGTTAAAAGAGGCATTAAAGGCAAAGGTAGGACAGAAGGAGTTGATCAACGATCTTTGACAAATGTCTACTTTGTTGAAGGGTTAAAAGCAAACCTGATTAGTGTAGGACAGTTGTGTGATCAAGGGCTCAAAGTTCTTTTCACAAGGAATGAGTGTTCGGTCTTAGATAGCAAGGGGAGCAATGTCTTGAGAAATTAGAGAGCTGACAACAACTTCTACATATGGCAATCCTCTGATAAATGACTGAATAAAAGAGGAAGAAGCATCAAGCAGATTCGCAATGATCATCGAGGAGAATTTCAGAATGACACTATGACTAAATTTTTTGAAAGTCAAGGAATTATACATCAGTTTTCAGCTCCAAGAACCAAGCACATTGATATAAGGAATCACTTCATCAAAGAGTTAATTGAGAACAAAGAAATGGCGATCGAACATGTTAGAACAGACTTTCAGCTTGCAGATTTATTCACAAAACTATTAGACTTCAATCAGTTTGTCAATTTGAGACAAGCTCTTGGTGTTTGTGAATTCTGATTTTATCAGAAGAAGTTTGGGCTGAATAGATGAGAAACTGACTCGGATGAAATTTTATTTGGAGTCAGACTGATATCAAGATCTTTAAATACATCGTATAAGAGAAGTTTGCAGAAATTTTGAAGATGTCTCGAAGAAAAACCAAGAAGAGATTTTTTTTTTTTCGACTAACAAATTTTATTAATTTCAAATAATGATTACAATGACATTATACAGAATTAGTGTAACACAAATTATTACATACGCAGAGGTATGCGCCATACACTGAAAAAAATACAGCAGAAGGGAGTTTGACGATGCTTTCCGAAGAGTAGTCTTACTCGCTAACCGATCATAGGATCTGTTATTGTCCAACTTCATATTTGATCTTTCTCTAAAACGATTTGTATACAGCATCTCATGGCTGAACTTTCTTTTGGCAAACCGCATCTTAAAACCCGATGTGCCCAAGACGTAATTCTGCAAAGTAGATACAATGGTACCAAAACTTTCGTACCAAGATCTTTCTAACATATCGTATCTTTGTATCATAGATATTTTGCAGGAAAAAGAACAAAGCAAAATACTTGAAATCAAAAACTTTATTTGTTCATGTAGAACTTCGAAACGCACATCTTCTGAAAACTCTATATTCCTTTTTATGTGTCTCAATATTCTGAAGTCGATAGTGGAAGCCTTCGAAACGCACATCTTCTGAAAACTCTATATTCCTTTTTATGTGTCTCAATATTCTGACTAATTGGATCTCTAACAATGGCTAAGAGATTTCCTTTGCACACACTTATGTCAACCATACACTCTGTGACCACGAGAATCATGAATGGCAAACGTACACCTTGACCAAGCGATGTTCCAACTTGCGTTATATCTCTAATAACTTTAAAGGCAATGACGAAGACTGTAAAGGCAGAGGAAGCCACGACAGAACCTATATCCTCTACAATCCAGTAGAACAAAGCGATTGTAATGGAGAAACATTCACTTACAGCCAGCATACCCATGAATAAGAGATTTGTCATATGCGCAAACTTGTACGCCGTTGCAAAGATCTCAATCGCAAAGGAAAACCGGCATATGCACTGTTTGTAGTGACATCGCTGAGAGGATCCAAATTCTTCTCCTCCTTTGTTGGTTAGCAGAAGAAAGATCACAACGCCTCTGTAATTCATCAAGGTTATATTAGATTTGCCGGGATCCCAGATCCAGACGGTTACAATGATGAACCGACAGAAACCGCATGGATAGATCTCCCACGGAGTGAAACCGACACAAATTCTAGTGGTTAATCGCCGGATTATGGTCGGACAAACGCTCTCTCGAAGAGAGAGGAAGGAATAGAGAGTTTGAAGATTAAACATAGATCTTTTGAAATATTCCAGATTTTATTGAAATAGAAACCTAAGAGATGACGAAAACAATAGAAGTAAAGAGTACGGCCGACGTCGGAGCCGACGTCAGCCGGAGATTGCTGACAGAAAAAACCAGATGAATCGCCTTTAACGTCGCACTGTTTTTGGGAGAGAAAACGGGTTTTTTTTATAATTAACCCAAGAAGGGATTTTAAAAGAAGAAAAAAGAGTACAAAACTCTAAATCGGTATGGCAATGAAAACAAGGGATTCGAAGATGGAGAAGCTTACCTTACATGACTTTGACTCCTCTGTTGAAGTTCTTCCTAGTACTGCAATGTCAGAAGAAGGTACTGCGAATTCCAGCAAAAGTGACCACTCAAGTTCATGCGAAGAAAGAGAGTTCGCTTGGAGTATCACCGGGAAAATGTGGCTCAACATCTCCAACGGCTTCTGTTACAACTCCTCAAGTTTCTGTTAATGGAGAAAAAGCCATAAAAGTGAGTAAAGATTTTGCCACTGCAACATCAACATGCGAAGAATCTAATGAAGATGTGTCTAGTATATCAAAAAGACGAGCTACTGAACTTGTGGATGAGTCCCAGGAAACTAAAATTCAGCTCAAGAAGTAGAAGATGGAAGCTACCCAGACATCGTTGTTTGCAAATTCATCAAGTCCTCAACGGTTTCAGTCCCAAGAAACTAGAAAGAGTGGAAGCGCACCAATGGTTCATCGGAAAAGCTTGGGTTTTCACATGTCTCTGAAATTTCAGAAGATACAGAGACGTAAAGAGATGATTCCGGTCACAAAGAGTTACCTGAATTCACCAAATGATCAGAAGAGCAATGGTGTTTCATCAGAGAAGATAACCCAAGGATGTGTGGTGATATTTTTTAAAAAGGGGGGCTTCACGAACTCAAAACAGAAGAGTATCAATGGTGGAAACTAGAGGGAGAATAAAAAAAAATACCTTACAAGATTCTGATTCGGCAACGAATCATGTCCTCAAGCTTCATCTGGCAAAGTCCAATCCAAATTCTAAACAAAGATGTCGATTCAATTCAGCTTATCAAAGAAATCAGTTGCTGAATTTTTTTTAAAAAAGGAAGAAAGCTACCCAGACGAAATTGATCACAATTTCTTCGAGTCATGAGCGGTTTTAGTCAAACTGAAGCTAGACAAGGTTCAATTTCTCTAAGAAATGAGAAAAAAAAAAAAAAAAACAGCTTTCGTTTGATCCAAAGACCTTGGTGAAAAAGACGTGATGTGCTTTAGTGAAGAAGACGTGTTGTGCTTTAGTTTAGGATAAACAAAGATTTGGGCTTGTTGGCCTTGTTAAAGAAGGGCCCATTGGTAATGGGTTTGACTTAGATGAGGTGGCTAATTTGGTTAATTTTTTTTTGGGTTTAAAAGGAGGTTCAGGCGTTGAAGAAAATATTTGAAGAAAAAGTTTTTAACTCATTAATGCATCCAAGCAGGGGGAGAAGTGGGATTTAAGGGAAGTTTTCAGATTAAGGGGGAGCGTTAGGGTGTTTTGTGATGCAGCAGATTGTCTGCACAAGGTGATAGTTCTTGGGTTGATGCGAATGTTGAAATTTTTCTGCTTAAAGGTTTGGAAGAATCAAAATGAGTTAAAAAGGATGAGAATGAAGATGCAATATTTTTTGTAACAGAAATTGCAAATGGCGTTGGTCTTCATGATGATGTAGAAGCTGGAAAACAGAACACAAAGTAAAAAGGAAACAATCAAAGACGGTTAATCAAAGCTTGTAAGCTAAAGGGAAAAAGGAAAAACAAGAAGAAAAGGAAATCAAGGGATAAGACCTAAAAGGAAATTAGTCTTATCTTAAGATTAGGAAATTGTAAAAATCTTCGAATCTATGTGTATAAATAAATGTCGTTGGCTTCTTTAGAAAATCAGAGATTAAAAGTTTGAGTTTTCTAAAGACAAAAAGGTTCTTTGGTTTTTCTTGTAAGAAAAATCAATGGAGAGATTATATTTTCTTTGAAAGAAATATTTGTAAGTTCTGTATTTTGATTTCTTGTAAGTTACCATTAAAGATAAATCTAAGTGAAGAATTTATTTGAAAAATCTCTGTGTTAAATACTATTTCTAGAAGTTCTTGCTTTTTCAGCCACTAGCAAAATATTTAAAGAAAAGGAGTTTAACCTGGGTGTTGGTGGCTTAAAAGCTGAGTTTGTTGATATATTCCGAAGAGCTTTTGCTTCTCGCATATTTAAACTACTCATATCTGGAAAAGGTTCTGTGATTCTTTCTTCAAGCAGATGTTGGCACTTATTGCTGCGTATGTTCCTCTCAAGTTTATTCTTTTTGATCTTGCAGGCTCGGGGGAAAGCACGTTAAAGGGATGCTTCTTTTTGGACCTCCTGGTACTGGCAAGACCTTGATAGCACGCCAAATCGGAAAAATGTTGGATGGGAAAGAGCCAAAGGTATATTTCTCAACTTCTCAACTATCACTCATGAAAAAAAAAACACGAGTATGAGAACTTACAAGGCTTGTATAGTCGCTAATTTCATCCGCTCTTCCACTTTACGATTAGACATTCGGATATTCCATTTCAATTTGGTTCGAGTTATTGGGATTTCTGGTTTTTCTGGTTCTAGAAAATAGGTTCTATTCGGGATCAAATTATAATTTGTTTTAGTTCGGTTCGGGTTTCGGATTTTCGAATTCTAGAAAATAAGTCCCAATGAGGATCAATTATATTTTAGTTTGGTTTGATTTAAAAAACAAAAATAACTAAATGTGGTTTTAGACAATAATTTAAAATAAAAATAAAAATAATTAACTGATTTTAGCTAAAATTGTAGATTTGTATATTGAAATATATTTTTCTATATATTTAATTAATAATATTGGTTTATTCATGAACTTCGGTTAATCGGTTCAGTTTTACAAAGTTCGGGGTTGGTTCAGTTTGGGATCGGATAATTTGATTTACAAATTTCTATTTCATTAGAGTTTGGATTCGGGAATTTTACTCATCTAGGCCCTCCAAATGTGCTAGGGCTGTTCAGTTGGCTCTTCTTCAACTAGAAATTGTGTTATTAGCTACTTGACATCAGTTTTTCTTCTCCTAACATAATAGATCGTGAATGGTCCTGAGGTATTGAGCAAGTTTTTCGGTGACACAGAAAAGAATATAAGAGACCTGTTTACTGATGCCGAGAATGACCAGAGAACCCTTGGTGAGGAAGAATGTAAGAACTAATATCCGATCTAAACAAGGAATAGAAGTTTGTGAGGGAAAAAAGTAAGTCTTCATTAATATTAGTCGGAGCTCGGAGATGATACAGCGGTGGTTAGGTCGTCGGAATAAGAACGTCGACCTAAACCTTTTAAACGGTGAATCGAGATCTAAAGTTTAGCCGGAAGCTGAGTTTGCCCTAGGTCTCAAGAGTAAAATTGCGGATCCCCTTGAATGATCGAGATGGTCACCTATTTATAATGGCTGTATGTCGGCTACCGAACTCCTTCCTTTTCGGAGAAAAGAAAGATTTCATTTTTCTTCGGGGCGACCTCCTCATCCTTAAAGGTAAGTTTCCTTTTTCTTCGGAGAACTAAACCCTATCGTCGGATTCCTTCAAGTGGCGGCGCCGACCTAACCGTTAGTCGAGTCAAGTGGGCCTACCGCCCTATTTTTAATGGCCCGAGTTGGATTTAGGAAGAACTTTTTAGAGGGGTGTTAAACCTATCTCTAACAATTAGTCCCCCTAGTTCGGCGAGCGAGGAGCAAAGAGCTCGGAGAACTTAAAAAGGAGAACTGTTCGGCATGAATCCAGGTCGGGATATTCACAACAGTTGCAACTATTTTGGGATGGGATATTTATTCAGGAAAAGATCGCTAAAATCCCGGGCTAAATGATATCATTTTGCCGCCAACGTGTGGGTCCCAGAGATATTAGGGTTTTTCTGCGTGAGGAGAGGAAGAGTCCCCGAATAAATTTAATTCGGAAAATATGAACAGTCGCCAGGGCAATGATGACCCTCGGTAACCGTTCTCATTTCCTTATAACTTGAGGAAGCTCTCCTCACTTCTTCACTTCTTCACTTCGCGAAAGAAAACGAAGGTTCGCTCTCTCTCCCTTTCTTAATTTATTTTCTTGCGCTTAGTAGTCAAAACACCGTAGTTTTTAAGATTTGCGCCGTGATTTTGCCGATCTGTTTTATACTCGTCGGCCGTGTTCTTCGTGTTCTTCGAGTTTTCTTATCTTCATTCAACCGATTTTATCAAGAAAAGATGAGTTTGATCCGAAAAAATTCGAAAGCAAATGTTCCTGCGGTTCTTTTTCTCCGAGCTCAGAGGAAAAGTCGACTCCAAAGGTATCAGATCGGGTCTTGTCTGACAGCTCGACAGAATTTGATAGGGAATTCACTGTTGAAACGGGGTACTCCCGTGCTCAATTGAGACTTCTGAATCAGCAGGCTGCCGCCGAACGATTCGAAGCAGCACAGCTCGGCACGATCCGTCGTGACGATGCTGAAGCGTCCTAAGCTCGGCAAGCCTTTGTTATTCCTCAATTACGGAATGAACCTGACAAGGCTGGAGGTAGCAACGTCTTATGTCCCGACGACGAAGCTCTCGTCGCGGAAACAGAGGCCCGACCTGTGGACGGCTCTGGTTTCACTATGGAGTTCGGCGATTATGGAATCATCGATCTCTGGAGTAAGTCGGAGCCCAAAAGGAAGAGAGGTGAACCCAAGTCAAAGAAGGTTATACATGTCCCGGATAACCGTTGGGGGGTGATTCCAACGAAGTCGACGGGGAAGTCCCTTCTCGCATTTAAGAAACAGTGCGGGGTTGGACCTGAAGTCAAATTTATAGTTCCAGCTCCTTTCGAGCGTCCTTGGAGCGTTCCTCTGGGTTGGATCTGCGTCTATGAATGCTTCTTCACGCACTGTCACCTTTGGTTCCCGCTTCCCCGCCTCTTGTTTGAGTTCTGCGAAGCGAGAGGAATGTTGATCTCTCAGATGGGCCATGGTGGCATCAAGAATCTGGTAGCGCTTTCGAGCACGGGATCCCTTTTAACTGTCACATGTTTGAGGAGTTGACGATCCTTAAGAGGATGCCTGGAACAAGCTCGTATGGATCGTTTTATGCGAGTATGCAGCCAAAATACAACATCCTGTCAGGGTACGAGTAAAGTCGGCGACTGGAGAGATTAATATTTCTTCGTTTACATCGATGAATTCTCAATGGTCGATCCTAGAATCTCCATCGAGAGTCTTTGGAAAATAGAGCTCGGTAGAATTTTTGGTCTGCCTATGTTGTTTTGACCTGTTCGTCTTAACTAGTGATCAAACTGGTTTTTTGTGCAGGTCAATTTGCCTCAATCAGTCCACTTCCCGACGGTTTTGAAGAAAGCGTAGAAGCATTTTCCAAGCTCAGTCGTTTGTATTGGCCCGATCTCACCATTCGGAGGATAAACCGAGCTGCTAATTTTTTGACGAAGTCTTCTCGAAAAGCAAAGATGCCGCTAGCTCCTCGGGACGTCTCCGATTACTCAACAGACCTGGAAGAGGTCATAAAGAAATAGGTCATGAAGACGCCGACAATGGCATCATGTTCTGATGCCAACAAAGGGTCGGGTCCCAAAGAGCCCGAGCTGAAGCGGGCTGGCGATGTTAAAAAATCATTGCGGCGACCTAAGAAAAAGACCTCCAAAAAGATGGCGTAGAGGTCTCCGACCAAGCTGCTAAGGACGGGGACTCGAGCTCGGATCACGTCTCTCTTGCTGCGCGTAAAGCTGCCGCAGAGGCAAAGAAGGTCGGTGCTGAAGAGCAGAAGATTGCCGAAGAGGCAAAGAGAAAGGCAAAGTCGGCGGGCAAGAGGAAATCTGCCGAGGTGCCGACTGGGGCACCCGATCAGGCCTCGAAGAAGGCCAGAGCGGATTCTACTCCGAATCCCTCCGCTTTTAATTTCGACTACCGTGGGCAGGCCTATGGATGATCCTCCCATTGAATATCTTCTTAATCAGGACGAACTTTAGCAGTGGGCTGCCGATGAAGTCCGGGTAAGGTCATTTTCTCGTTTTTTAGTTTTAATTTTCCTCAGGAATGGATTATGACGTCGTGTGTGTACATGCAAAAAGCAGCGCGACTCGCTTGATCGGTCTTCTCAACCGCGATGCAAAGAAAACCAAGGAGGCCGAGAAAGAGAGCGAAAGCGGAGAAGAATTTTCATGAGCCTTCTCTAAGTCTCGAGGTCGAGAGGCTGAAATCTGCGCTGCTCGAGGAGAGGATTATCGAGCTTCAATCTCAAGTCAGAGAGTTAGAAGCCAATAATTCTCAGGTCTCTTTAGCTCTTATCAGGTCGACGAAGCAGGTCAAATTTTTCAAATCCGAGACCGCTCGTCTGAGGAGATCTCGTGAGGAAACCGCCCGATCCGCTCAGATGCAGGTCATCGGTTTGTACACCGCTTTGACCGAGAAGGTGAGAAAAAGCCTCAAACTGCGAAAAGAGGTCGAGAGGATTGTATCATCCCTGGCCCAGGCCCGCGGAGCTTGCTCTATTGCGCAGCTCGTAGGATTGTATCATCCCTGGCCTAGGGTTAGATTTTCCCAAGGCAGCTATTGACAAGATCGATAACGATGTTGCCAAATGGGAAGCTGAGGCTAATGCTCTCGACGAAATCTCCTTCACCGAGGATGAGTTCGATGCTCCTATGCTGGCCCTTCGTTATCCTCGTGATGACCCATCTGCTCGGCCCACGGGAATCAATGAGTTCGGAACAAACGCGGCGGTGGTATCTTCTGAAGTAGCCCTTCAGCTTAAATCTCCCGGACCTCAGGTCGAGAGCACGATTGTCGAGAAATCTGCAGTTCAAATCGATACTCCTTTGGTAACTCAGTCGACCGATCAAGCCGAGGTGGGGGCCGCAGGAACTGGCGACACGCAGCTCGAGAGTCAACCGGAAGTTAATCCCGTTGATCCATCCTTGAGATTGGAGCCAGAGGGGGAACTTTCTAAGGGCGACGACAAAGAGATCGGCGCGGAGGTTGGAGTCTCGAGCCAAGAACTTGTCCCAACTGAGCCAGTGGAAAAGGATGCCGAAGTGGCTGATGATAATGAAGAGATTGATATCGTCGATCAAACTTGTTTTTTTTCTTTTTGTTTTGTTATTTTTGATGACCCGAGATAGGTGTGAACAAATTTTATGTTATGTTGCTTTGAACAGATTTGCCGATCTCGGCTTTTGTGGATATTTTTCTTTAATTCTGGAATAATGTTTCCGATCTGAAACTAAAGTAATTTTAAGTTCGAATATAAACGTGCGATGCGATATCGCCTTAAAATTGTTTGTATGACTTAGATATTTCCTAAGTGCGAATGTAAACATGAGAGAGATTAGCTCAGCTCGGCTTATTTAATGTTTACATGACTTAGGAATGTGCGAAACGGATACCAATATGATCGTGCAAGAGATTAGCTCAGCTCGGCTTATATGGATTATACGACTTATTCCTGAATACCAATATGCGATTAGGTCGGCGTTTTTAGTTATCGGTATGACTTAGAAAATTCTAAGTTCGAATGTAAAGGTGCGAGCAAGGCCCGACTTATATGCTTTGCACGACTTAGAAGAGTGCGAGAACAGGCTCGGCTTATAGTGTGGATTATTTCACCACTGCATCCGTGAGGGACGCGTGCAAGACAGATCTTAGCTTTTTGGGGTGCCGAACTAAGTTGATCAGACTTAGTTACATGCATATCTAACGACTGGTCCGGAAGTTGATGTGTAAACAGCTCGGAAGCGTAAAAAGATAGTAAAATTTTAAATTTTTTATTAAGTTATAGTTGGACCCAAATAGGGCTGCCTACGTTCCCAAATGGGATCAAGCCATTCGTAGTTCATATTACAACAGAGAGAGATGCTCGGTTCACGAGCTCTGTTTTTTTTTTTGGGCGTAGTAGTCGATGATAAGAGTGTCGTGCTAAGAGAACGGGCTTAGGAATAGAAGCGCTTGAGGCTCATCGAGTTCCATGCTCGCGCGACTTCGTCGCCTGCAGTTGTTTCCAAACGATAGACGCCGGGTTTAACGACCTTGGTGATGATGTAAGGGCCTTCCCAATTAGCTCCGAGCTTGCCTGCGCCCCACTCCTTTGTATTTTCGTACACCTTTCTGAGGACGAGGTCGCCTTGGTTGAAATGCCGATGACGAACCTTCTTGTTGTAATATTGGAAAGCCTGATTTTGATAGTTCTGCATCCGAAGAAGAACCAGGTCGCGTATTTATTTGACGGTGTCAAGATTCTCGATGAGCACAACATAATTCACCTCGGGATTCTCGGGCATTAGAGTCTGGCGGATGCATGAGACATTGACTTCGGCGGGGACCATTGCTTCGCAGCCATTAGATAAGGAAAATGGAGTTTGACCGGTAGCAGTGCGAGGTGTTGTGCGATGTGACCAGAGGATGCCGTCCAGCTCGTCGGCCCAAAGGCCTTTCTTCTTTTCGAGGCGTTTCTTGAGGCCGTCGATGATGGTTTTGTTCGTGGCTTCGGCCTGACCATTGCCTTGAGGGTAGCGCGGTTTACTTATTCAGATGTTCCAACGTTCCAAAAATCTTCGAAGAGCTTGGATATAAACTGAGAACCATTATCAATCACGATTTCGTATGGAAGTTCGTGCCGACAGATGATGTATTTTCATACGAAGTTCTGTACCTCCTTGTCTTGAATCCGAACGTACACCTTGGCTTCAACCCATTTGGTGAAATAGTCGGTCATGACGAGCATGTATTTTCATTGTCTTGAGGACAGAAGGGGACCGACTATGTCCATTGTTCAGCGCATGAAGGGGTAGGGCGGGACTGCCAAGGTAAGCAGCTCGGTGGGTTGGTTGATCATCGAGGCGTGCCTTTGGCAAAATTCGCACTTCTTAGCATATTGTTCGTAGTCGGTCATCATAGATGGCCAGTAGAACACGGCCTTCTTTACATTTAGGGCTAGAGCTCGGCCACCAGAATGATTGGCTCAGGCTCCTTTATATGTTTCTTTGATAACGCGAAAAATATCGTCGACGTTGATGCATTTTAGCAGGACGCATGTCGAATTCCAACGGCAAAGTTGGTCGCGCACCATCGTGTATTTTTCGCCGCGAGCTCAGAGGCGCCGAGCTGCCCACTTATCCTTTGCTACTTCACCGTCGGCTAAGAAGAGCATGAGTTCGGCGCGCTAGTCTTGCGCACTTGGTTCGTTGTGGAGTTCTATCGGGTCGTCGTATTCGTCCTCCTAGTAAGTTAAGGTGCAAACCTCTTTGGGCATCATGATGCTGGAATGAGGTATAACTGCAATGGGAATAGTACGTCGAAGGTCGGGATCGATGCTGGTGGCCAGGGCGGCCAGAGCGTCTGCGACCGTATTTTCCTTCCGAGGTATCTTGGTGAACTCGAAGGTCTTGAACTCCTTTGCCAATAGTTGGACGAGTTTGAGGTAGACGTCCATCAGCTCGTCCTTAGCATCATAATCGCCGTTGAATTGATTCGCGACGAGCTGGGAATTGCAGAAGGCGCAGATGTGTTCAATCTTTATTTCTCGAGCTAGTCGGAGGCCGGCGAGAAGTGTTTTGTACTCGGCTTCGTTGTTTGAGGCCGGAAACTCAAGGCGGAATGATTGTTCCAAAATTTCTCCAGTGGGGAATTCAAGTTGTATGTCGATCCTCGATCCAAGGCGGGACGAGGCGCCGTCGACGTATAGGGTCCAGCGTTCCAGTAGTGTTTCTCAATTAAGCAGCTCGGGGGGTAATTAGATGAGAAAATCAGCGAGGACTTGTGCTTTCGCGCAAGTGCGAGTTCGGTACTCGATGTCGTACTCAGACAACTCGATTACCCATTTGGCCATTCTGCCGGATTTGGTGGGACTATGAAGTATGTTTCGAAGCGGCTGCCTTGTTAGAAAAGCTATCGTGTGTGACTTGAAGTAAGGTCGAAGCTTCCGTGAGGCGATGACTAAGGCCAAGGCCAACTTTTCCAAGGTTGGGTACTCGGGTACCTCGTCTCGCCCCCATCTAAAGATTTGCTGATGAAGAAGATCGGTTTTGTTCCCCTCGATCTTCTCGGACGAGAACTCCACTGATCGCCGAGCTGGAGATGGCGATGTAGAGGTATAAAGTTTCGCCATCTTCTGGTTTTTCTAAGATCGGGGGCGTTGAAAGATAAGCTTTGAGTTGCTGGAAAGCTTCCTCGCATTTATCGTCTCATTCGAAGCGTTTGTTTCCCCGAAGTAGCTGGTAGAACGGAAGGCATATTTCCGTTGACCGGGATATGAAACAATTTAGAGCGGCGATCCGCCCAGTAAGTCTTTGGACTTCTCTCGTATTTGTTGGGGAGGGAAGGTTGAGGATTGCGGAGATCTGCTTCGGATTTGTTTCGATACCGCCCTGTGTGATAAGGTAGCATAGGAATTCTCCCGACGTGACCGCGAATGTGCACTTGGTCGGATTAAGCTTCATGCCGTATTCATTGAGGATGAGGAAACGCTCTTGTAGATGTCGGATGTGATCCTCGGCCTTTGCAGACTTGACCAGCATGTCATCGACTTATACCTCCATAGTGTTGCCGAGCTGGTTGGCAAACATTTTATTGACAAGGCGTTGATAAGTTGCTCATGCGTTCTTCAGGCCAAAGGGCATGAACTTGTAGCAATAAGTTTCCCGATTGGTAATGAAGGCCGTCTTTTCTCGATCATCGGGATGCATAACGATCTCGTTATACCCCGAGAATGCATCCATGAAGGAAAGAATGCATCCATGATCTGGTTATACCCCGAGAATGCATCCATTAAGCTTTGAGTTGCTGGAAAGCTTCCTCGCATTTATCGTCCCATTCGAAGCGTTTATTTCCCCGAAGTAGCAGGTATAACGGAAGGCATATTTCCGTTGACCGGGATATGAAACGATTTAGAGCGGCGATCCGCCCAGTAAGTCTTTGGACTTCTCTCGTATTCGTTGGGGAGGAAAGGTCGAGGATTGCAGAGATCTCCTTCGGATTTGTTTCGATACCGCCCTATGTGACAAGGTAGCATAGGAATTCTCCCGACGTGACCACGAATGTGCACTTGGTCGGATTAAGCTTCATGTCGTATTCATTGAGGATAAGGAAACACTCTTGTAGATGTCGAATGTGATCCTCGGCCTTTGCAGACTTGACCAGCATATCATCGATGTATACCTCCATAGTGTTGCCGAGCTGGTTGGCGAACATTCTATTGACGAGGCGTTGATAAGTTGCTCATGCGTTCTTCAGGCCGAAGGGTATGAACTTGGAGCATTAAGTTTCCCGATCGGTAATGAAGGCCGTCTTTTCTCGATCACCGGGATGCATAACGATCTGGTTAGACCCCGAGAACGCATCCATGAAGGAAAGAATGCATCCATGATCTGGTTATACCCCGAGAATGCATCCATTAAGCTTTGAGTTGCTGGAAAGCTTCCTCGCATTTATCGTCCCATTCGAAGCGTTTGTTTCCCCGATGTAGCTGGTAGAACGGAAGGCATATTTCCGTTGACCGGGATATGAAACGATTTAGAGCGGCGATCCGCCCAGTAAGTCTTTGGACTTCTCTCGTATTCGTTGGGGACGGAAGGTCGAGGATTGCGGAGATCTGCTTCGGATTTGTTTCGATACCGCCCTGTGTGACAAGGTAGCATAGGAATTCTCCCGACGTGACCGCTAATGTGCACTTGGTCGGATTAAGCTTTATGCCGTATTCATTGAGGATGAGGAAACACTCTTGTAGATGTCGGATGTGATCCTCGGCCTTTGCAGACTTGACCAGCAAGTCATCGATGTATACCTCCATAGTGTTGCCGAGCTGGTTGGCGAACATTTTGTTGATGAGGCGTTGATAAGTTGCTCATGCGTTCTTCAGGCCGAAGGGCATGAACTTGTAGCAATAAGTTTCCCGATCGGTAATGAAGGTCGTCGTTTCTCGATCATCGGGATGCATAATGATCTGGTTATACCCGAGAATGCATCCATGAAGGAAAGGAGCTGATTTCCTGCGGTAGCTTCGACGAGCTGGTCGATCCGAGGAAGAGGAAAACTATCCTTCGGGCACGCTTTGTTGAGGTCGGTGAAATCTACAAACACTCTCCAATTCCCATTCTTCTTTTTTACTACCACAGGGTTAGCCAACCAGTCCGGGTATTTCACCTCGGCGATAGATCCAGCCTTGAGTAATTTATCGACTTCATCGTGAACCGCCTGAGCTCGTTCTAATCCGAGCTTTTGTCTTTTCTGTTTGATTGATTTGAAGGTAACGTCAATATTGAGTTCATGATTGGTTATTTTAGAGCTGATTCCTTTGATATCTTCCATCGACCAAGCGAAAGTTGCTACGTTCTGGCGGAGGAAAGCGACGAGCTCGTCTTTCATGCTTGGCAGGAGTTCGGTGCCGATTCCGACACACCGGTCTCGATTGGCCTCATCTATGCTGATTTTTGATCGAGTTTATCGAGTTGGTGCAGGTTAGAAGTCTCCCCATGATCATGTTGATCCTTCGTCGGGGTGACCCGGGTGGTGTTGGTGCAGCATCGTCGTGTGTCCGCTTAGGAGCGTCTTCCTTTGGTCTGGCATCTCTGTCAATACGTGTATCAGGTCGGGTGTCTTTTTCAGGAGTTCGTTTGTTGTTGTTCTCAGGCCGGCGTTGATCCCTCCCGGAATTCTGTGGGCGATTCTCAAGGTCGATTTCGCCTTTCTTCCATTTCTGCACTAACCTTCCTGTTAGGGTTCTGCATTCTTCTTCAGTGTGGCCCGATCTACCATGCCACCTGCAGAAAGAGTCCGGGTTGGAAGGTGCCTCATCGGATCGATCAGTTCGCCGATCCCATGTGTTCCAGCGGGATGATCGAGTTACCGCGGATACGTTGGATTTCCGACATTTGTCGTCTTGGTCGTAGTGTTGTCTTAGTTCCTGGTAGTCATCGTGTTTGTCTGGAGCTGCCTTCTTTCTGTCCTTGGCGGATTCTTCATGTTTTTCAGCGAGCTTCTCGTCCTCAAAACTCATAAAACCTGCGGCTTTGTGTAGTCCATCCTCCAGAGTCCTTGGTCTTCCAGTTTTCAGTCTTTCTCGGAACAGCTGATCTTTGCAAAGATTATTTAACAGCGCGGCGACCGCGGTATCGTTGGGCGCGTTTGTCCGGGATACAATAGCCCGGAAGCGGGTAATGAAATGTCGGAGCGATTCGTCTTTGCCTTAGATACAGGCCCATCGGATCGACGTGCTTGGATTGTTCCGGATTCCGAAGTGTTGCAGGCTATCGATCTCGTCGCGGTGGGTGATCTGCTGAGCCTGGATCTCGTTCAATCGTTCCATGACGGTTTGCATGAAGGTCGTCACATCGGAAGGTGGCAGTGGCGGTGTGTTGTTTACACCGTTGTGTTTTGTGGAAGGTTCTAGTCTCCGCTCCTGGTGGATGAGTTGGTGGTATCTTCGGGTGGTGGTGTTTCGACCATCTTCGAGCTCTCTAGCTTTTCAAAGAACTTGCTCTCTCTTTTCCCCACAGACGGCGCCAATTGTAAGAACTAATATCCGATCTAAAGAAGGAATATAAGTTTGTGGGGGAAAAGAGTAAGTCTTTATTAATATTAGCCGGAGCTCGGAGATGATACAGCGGTGGTTAGGTCGTCGGAATAAGAACGCCGATCTAAACCTTTTAAACGGTGAATCGAGATCTAAAGCTTAGCCGGAAGCTGAGTTTGTCCTAGGTCTCGAGAATAAAATTGTGGATCCCCTTGAATGATCGAGGGATTGACTGGAGGTACCAGATGGCTTTAGACGCAGCAAGCAATGGCAACTTCAACACCAGATACCCAGATGACGCGATGGTGCTTATAGAAAATTTGGCCTCTTGTAACAGCACCAAGAACGCAGACTTTGAAAGGAGACAACACGCAGGTGCAAATGAAGGAAACCAAATTGCTGAGGTAAAAAGGAAACTGGACCTATTGATGGGAAAGAAGCAAGATCACTTTGCTAATGAAGTTGATACTTTTGAGCGTGAGGAAGAAGAAGTTAACTACATCAATGGAGCTAGTTTTCAAGGCCAAAAATTTGGCAATCAACAAGGTTATGGTTCCTCTTACCAGAAGACTTTTCAGAGCAACAACTTAAATAGAATATATGGTTCTTCTTCTTACCAAAATCCTCCAGCACAAGACAACGAGGTGAAGTCCATGATTCAACAAATCTTGGAGGGTCAACAGAAGATGAATATGGACTTCAATGAGAAGATCGATGCTCTATACACTAACCTGAATAGGAAATTCAAATCCTTGAGTGCTCATGTCAAGAAATTGGATGTTCAAGTAACTCAAACTGCTGGAGCTTTGAAGAGACAAGAGGGATGTCTTCCTGGGAAGACAAACATGAATCCGAGACACCACGTGAATGCCATCACGACCCAGAGAGAAAGAAGTTTTCAACCAGTGCTGAAAAGGAGTCTGAGCTTTGAAGAGATCGAAGAGCTAGATGAAGAACACGATGCTGCAGAGCAGGTGTCGATCGACACCACTGCTAAGTATCGATCGACACCAGTAGGAAAACTCGAGAAATCGAGCTCTGACGGACCGAAATCGAGCTCGATCGACACAAACGTCTAGTGTCGATTGACACCAATTGGGTATCGATCGACACCCTTCCCGGACTTGGACAGACACGCCTAAAGCTTCAAAAACTGCAGAAGAAAGAGTGTACAAGCCTAAGGTTCCATATCCTCCTTTAACCAAACACCTAATACCGCCCATTAGTGCAGAGAAACTGGCTGCTTCAACAAAAAGGTGGAAATGTTTCCCAAGGAGATCTCCTTTGATGAAGCTTATGAGAGATATCCCTTGTGTGCCTTCTTCCAGAATAACAGAGAAATCTTTGATGAGATGGAAGAACTCTTTCACAAAGCAAGGGAAAGACCACCACCAATGAAGTAGCTGCTTAAGGTTAAGGATCCTGGGATGTTTGTTGTTCCATGCTCCATTGGAGGAGTTGAGTTTGAACAATCTCTCTGCGATTCTGGTGCTAGCATGAACCTCATGTCAAGAGACATTGCAGAAAGTTTGGGCATTGCTGATATTCAACCTCCAAACATGACTCTCATGTTCGCCAACTCTGACACCACAACCCCATATGGTACGATTCCAGACTTACTTGTCAAAGTGGGGAATTGTCTAGTACCTACTGATTTTCAGGTGGTAGAAGTGGGCAAGAATTCTGTCATGCCATTCATCCTTGGAAGACCATTCATGACCACAGTGGGAGCAGTTGTAGACATGCCGAATAAGAGAATATCTTTCTCTAATGTTGACA
>JAHZTW010000001.1:75651334-75662294 GCA_020283515.1 Alliaria petiolata
AGGTTTTACTAAGTAGAAAGCTGCAAGTGGATCAGTCTAACAAAGAGAGTTCAGATTCCTGCTTAGAGCTTGGTATTCATTGGACTTGATTCCTCTTTCAGCACTGGCAAGATAAGAACACTACAATCTTTCCTTGATCTTCCCTTTAGAAAAGAAAAAGAAAGAAAGGAGTCTAAGTTAAATGAATAGTGCAAAGATTCTCATGAGCCTGTCTCCTCACAAGGAACAATATTAGTGAGAGCTCATGAACCTGTCTCCTAACAAGAAACACAAGTAATAGCAGCACTATTCCAGACTTCAAAAGAATAAGAGAAGTCAATGAAAATATCTTAGAACACCCTGAAAATGGGTAGCAGTTGACTAAGAGAAGAGAACATAGGAAAGCTGTAGAAGGACTATCTTGTTCAGGCACTAAGGAAGGGAAAGAATCTGTAAGTCCTTTGCTCAATACTGTTGTTTAGAGTTCGAAATTTTGTGAGCATAAAGGAATCTCGACTTGATTTGGGAGATTGCTAAGCTTGTGGTACATATACTGAAATACTACCTAAGGTTAGCTTAATGGTATGTGGATTCAAGAGTGTTGGTTCGATGTGGCGTTCTGAAGGTTAGTGATAGGGCTCAGGTTTTACCCAAGTAATCAACTACTGCAAGTGCACAGCAATGCAGTTGAAGTATAAGGGGTATCGAATCCTCAGGGAAGTAGATGCTACACTAATCGTTTCTAGGTTTAGATTATGCTAGGCGATTTATAATTAAGTAAACTAAAGACTTAAGCGAAATAAATAAACGAGTTTAAAAGCGATGTAAGTTCAGAGACAAAGGCGCTAGGTAAGGGTAATTATCAGGTTGAATCCAAGAATGCAGAATCTAAGTTTATTAGGGATTTATTAAAAACAGTCTAGAACTCGAAACTCTAAGTTAAAACCAATCAACTCTCGTTACAGAAGTTATCTATGCCTAGATTCATAAATCCCAAATCTCTTTGAGAATATAAACAATTAAGGCAAGCAATAAGAAAAGGTTCGATTTGTTCACAAAATACCTAAACCAAATCTCTTTGCGAATAGCTATTTTGCTCACCTATGATTAGTTCAAGTTACTAATAATGCTCTCGCATCTAATAAATAACCTAAGGTTTAATTTCTAAGTGATCAATTCAGAGAATCAAGTTAAGCACAAAACAAGGTGAAGATCCAATTGATTTCCCTAATAGTTCTAGTGATTCTACAAACTCTTCATCAAACCCTAAATCACCCTAACCTAACTAGCAAACTACTCAGACATAATTATGCAAACACAAATCAAGGCTGAAATAAATTGCATAAAAGAATAGAGAATGATACAGGGGTTCGAAATCTGGCTCAGATGAGTTAGAATTGTCTCCCCAAAAGCTCAGGATCAATCTCTCTCTAAGTCTCAAAAACAGAAAATAATGATAATGCATTAGGCTAAACAATGCCTGAAAACTATTTATAGAAGGGGGTTTTTCGTCCATGGGCAGACTTGTAATTCTTCAAGACTTGGGTGATTTCCTTTTTCTGATGGAAATCGGGAAACTTGGCCGACCTTCATTGGTGTCGATCGACACTCAGCACGTAAATCCAGTCTTTTGACTTCATCACTTCGGCTGCTTCTCCATGATGCTCCAAAATGTTCCATATTCTCCCATTTAGCTCCAAATGCTCTCCATCCTGTAAAGACTCTAAAAAGACTCCAAAAATAGCAAAAGACTCTATAAAAACACTTATGGCCTAAAAACGGGTAAAAACCATGATATATCAACTCCCCCAGACTTAGCCTTTGCTTGCCCTCAAGCAAAACAGAAACTTAAAATGAAGTAGAAGTTTGAAAACAGGAACTTTCGAGTACTTCTTCAAAACGCCTCATTGATTAACACTTCTTGAATCCACATGATATATAGCCAACCTTAGGAAATGTTCAATGTACTTACCACAAGCTTAGCAATCTCCCAGTTCAAATCCAGATCCTTTCCTTGGTAAAAGTTTCGAACTCTAACAGTGATAATGCCACAGAACTTTGCTGATCCTTTTCCCTTCCTTAGTGCCCGAACAAGACATTCTCATACAACTCCCCTATTTTCTCTTCCCTTAGTCAACTTCTGCCCATTTTCAGGGTGTTCTAAGATCTTTTCATTGACTCTTCTTTTTTTTTTTCTTATGAAATCTCTGGAAATAGTGCTACTCTCTACTTGTGTTCCTTGTAAGGAGACGTGTTCAAGAGCATCACTAATATTGTTCCTTGTAAGGAGACAGGCTCATGACAAAGGCACTATTCCCAGACTTAGACTATTTTTCTTTCTTTTCTTTTTCTTTTTCTTTTCTCAAGGGAAGATCAAGGAGAAACTGCAATTGCCTATCTGTTCGGACTGAAAGAGGAATCAAGTTCTGCGCATACCTAGTTCTTATAAGGGGATCTGAACTCGCCCTGTTAGACTGATTCCACTTGCAGCTTTCTACTTAGTAAGTCCCGCAATCAACTCTTATAGCAATGGTTCTTCAAGTGTTAACTTTCTGTGGTTAGTTCCTAGAAAAACTGAAAATTCCAACTGATTTTGACTCAATAAAACAAATTTTGAAAACTTTTGACGCAAGACAAACTCTCAAAACAAAACACAATGTTAGCAACCACCTCCCCCAGACTTGAATAACACTGTCCCCAGTGTTACTAAAAATGAGTTTGGATAGAAAAAAGTTGTGTTATGCTGTGTTAGACGGCTGTGTCGATCGATACTATAAAGTGTCGATCGACGCTCTGTCCGAAGACAGAGTTCTGCCACTCGAACAAGATGGTGGTTAAGTCAGATTATTGTTAGAATTTTCCTAGCTGTTAGAAAAACTCAAACAAACGTTAAAAGCACAAGATAATCCAATAAACTCAATAACTGCAACAAGTTTGAAATAAGGTACTGAAGCAAAATGAAACAAATGCAGACTCAAGAGAAAAAGAAAAACTGACTCAAAGTACTAAAAGGATGGAAAAGTCACTCATCGTCATCAACACGTGGTGGAGAAGATCGTGGTGGTGTAGCAGGTCGAACGCAGCCACAGTTAGACACAGTAGCAATGGCGTTCCAGATGGCCTGAAAGCTCTGAACCACATATCTCTGAAATGCAGCTTGCTCCATAGGAATCTCGGGAGCGTCTGGAAGGTGATGAGGTCCAACAGGTGCCAAAGTGGTCTGTGCTCTGCGCCTAGAACATGAAGGACGTGGCGGATCCTCAGCTCGTCGGGAGGATGTGCCTCTGCGTCTGGCAACGGGAGCAGTCCTAAGCTTGCTCGGACTAGGGTAAAATGCGAGGCGGCCTGGATCGGTGGTAATGTGAGTGAGGTCTCTGTCAGGTAGCTGAACCAAACGCTGCACTCTCTGCTAGTCGATGAAAGCCCACATCCGCTCACCCGTGACCCAATGAGCTCTCTTCAAGTACTCCATATCAACCAAGGCACGCGATGTAATAATGGAGCAGCTGGAAGTGTCTATCCCGCAGTGCTGGAAGATAGGAGTGAGAAGGCTTCCTATAGTCTCTGGCTTAAGCTTCGTTCCACTGAAAGGCTTGGTCTTCAAAGAAGCCAAGTGATGAGCAAATACTGCGCCTAGGTTCGCGACAGCTGGTGCGTCTGAATCCTCATAAATCTCAGACCAAAGACCGCGATAAAGCAGTACCAACTCAGACAATCGCATCTTCCCTGGCTCATGCTTACACAAAAGTGTAGTAGAGAATAGGCGGACCAAGTAGCGCAGGATGGGATGGCGAATGTCGGTGTGAGTGGAGGTCTTAGAGTCATACCTCCCATTCCCGAAGTGTGACCAGAAATCCTGGTTATCGAGGAGCTGTATCTGAAGAGAGACCTCAGTGGCATGCTCATCTGCGAAACCATAGATCCCACAAAGATCTGGAAGTGAAATGAGGTAGCGGATCCAGCGGATAAGGAAAGTCAATGTGCCTTCCAGAGAATTCCGGACTATCTCGTTCCAGTAGTAGACTCTAGCTGTGGCAATGAACTGGCGGACTAGATCGGGATACAAATCGTACTGCCGCGTCGCAATAGTGCCCAACCCAATTCTGTTCATCAAAGACAGGATGTCATCCTTGATGCCAAGCTCCCTCATTGTCTTCTCACAAGCAAAACGAGTTGGAGCGATCTCTACTCGCAGCCACGCATTGTAGAACAGCGTGTCATAATTATCCCATGTCTCGCTGACATCTCTGTAAATACATGCGTCCATTGCCACCTCCTCAGCTGGTGCATCGTCCCAACGTCGTGTAACCCGAACCTTTGCCTTTTCAGGCTTAGGCCATGGAGGAAGAGACGGAATTGCCTCATCATTGGCAGTCCCTGAGGCTGATGCCTCAGCGTGGCATGGTCTCTTACTCACAGGAGCCATCTGCAGATGAAAAGTAAAGCAAAATCAAATCCAAAATCCAAGAAATGAAGAACAATTCATCAGTTCAGGTCGGGTGTCGACACCATGCGGGAAATTCAATCCGAACCTAAAATCACAATTGCAACTTCAATCAACTTCAAACATCAATCCTAATATTTCCAATAACAATAATCGACCAAGTTTAGACCATAAAACCCAATGAAAAATCCAATTTCTGCACATGCATCATCAATTTCCCAAAATTCTAAAAATTTTAAATTATGCAAATTAGAGGATGAAAAACTGTTGGGGAATGATCAAACTCATGTTAGACAACCTAAATAAGCATGATTCAACAAGGAAATCAAGCTAAAAAAGTTGAAATCGAAAATATTCACCTTAGGTCCGAAAATGAAATTGGGAGATTTGAAGAACATACCTTTGTAGATCGAATGAATGGTGGATTATGAAAAAGGGTTAAAATCCGCACGGATTAGAGCAAAGAATCACTCAATTTGGTGAAGATTTGAGAAAGTTGGGATTTGGGGGAAATTCTCTCAAACTCGGGTTTTGAAAAAAAATGAGAGAAGAAAGAACTAAGTATCGGGTTTGAAGAACTTATCCGTGTCCCCGCGTGATGTCTGTCGATCGACACTGATCGTGATCATTCCTCTTTTTTTTTTTTTATATATCTGAAAATCCTAAATAATTCTAAGTAAAAGCCAAAAATAAATAAATAAATACTTACCAGTGGGTTGCCTCCCACTAAGCGCTCGTTTAACGTCAATAGCTTGACTGTTCATGCGTTTAGGCAGACGATGCATCATCCAGAGACACAATGTGTCCTTCTGGAATCTCGGCTTGAGCCCAATAGTGTTTCACTCGCTGCCCATTCACAGTGAACTCCTCTCCTTTGGAGTTTGTCAAGACAATCGCTCCATATGGTTTGACCTCTTTGATGGTGAAAGGACCTGACCAACGAGAACGCAGTTTACCAGGAAACAATTGTAAACGAGAGTTGTATAGAAGTACTTGGTCATTTGGCTCGAATTGTCTGGAGATGATCTTCTTATCATGATATGCTTTAGTTCTCTCTTTGTAGAGCTTTGAGTTCTCATAAGCATGATAACGAAGTTCATCCAATTCGTGGAGCTGAAGTAGGCGCCTCTCTGCAGCAGGCTTCAGGTCGAAATTCATCTTCTTGATAGCCCAATGCGCCTTGTATTCCAACTCCACTGGAAGATGGCAAGCTTTGCCATAGAGCAGCTGGAAAGGTGTAGTTCCAAGAGGCATTTTGTAGGCAGTTCTGTAAGCTCAAAGTGCATCATCTAACTTTGCTGCCCAATCCTTCCTTGTCTTGCCCACTGTCTTCTCCAAAATTTGCTTGATCTGCCTGTTGGAGACTTCCACTTGTCCACTCGTTTGGGGATGATAAGGGGTAGCCACGCGATGCTGAACGCCATGTTTCTTCAGCATCTTGTCGAACACCTTGTTGATAAAGTGAGAACCACCATCACTTATGACAATCATAGGCACTCCGAATCTTGGAAAAATAATGGTCTGAAATAGCTTGAGAACTACTGCAGCATCATTGGTCTTAGAAGCTATTGCTTCCACCCACTTAGAGACATAGTCCACAGCCACCAAGATGTATTGCATTCCATAGGATGGAGGAAAAGGGCCCATGAAATCAATGCCCCAACAATCAAAGACCTCAACTTCAAGGATGAAGTTCTGTGGCATTTCGTTTCTCTTGCTGATCTTTCCTCTCCTTTGACAGACATCGCATTGAGTGATGAACAGCTGAGCATCCTTGAACATAGTAGGCCACCAAAAGCCTGCTTGAAGAACCTTGGACATTGTCTTGAAGGTTGCGAAATGTCCAGCATACTCAGAACCATGACAATGGAACATCACATCACGAACCTCACTCTCTGCAATACATCTTCTGTAAACATTGTCTGAACAATACTTGTATAAGTGTGGTTCATCCCAATAATACCTTCTATGTTCCCTCATGAACTTCTTCTTCTCATAACCCTTGAGATGGTTTGGCACAATGTCAGCAACAAGGAAGTTCACAATGTCAGCATACCATAGTCGAGTTGCATCATTAATGGCAAAGATTGTCTGTCGAAACACCTCATCCAAGAGCCTGCGAATTAATGAAGGTCCCTGGTGTCGATCGACACAGATAGTGTCGATCGACACTCGTGAAGTTGTCAAACTTCGAAGTGTTGAATCACGATTCGTTCTCATCCTTTCGGACGGGGTGTCGATCGACACTCCAGCAGTGTCGATCGACACTAGGCGTATCTGCTCCGAAAATTTGCTTTGTAAGCGATTCTCAACACGGTAAACATTCTCCTCAGGCAGAAAATCATCAATTGGCACGTCTTCTTCAATCCTAATCCTTGAGAGATGATCAGCTACTCCATTCTCAACTCCTTTCTTGTCCTTTACTTCAATGTCAAACTCTTGGAGAAGTAGAATCCATCTCAACAACCTTGGCTTTGCATCCTTCTTCTGCATCAAGTACTTCAATGTAGAATGATTAGTGTGAATAATCACCTTCGAGCCAACAAGGTACTGTCGAAATTTTTCAAAGGCAAAGACCACAACTAGCAATTCCTTCTCCGTAGTTGCATAATTCTTCTGAGCATCATCCAACGTTCTGCTGGCATAGTAGATGGCATGAAGCTTCTTGTCCTTCTTCTGTCCCAACACCGCGCCTACTGCGAAGTCACTGGCGTCACACATCACCTCGAAAGGAAAATCTCAGTCCGGAGGTTGCACAATTGGAGCACTCACTAACGCTTGCTTAATCTGTTCAAAGGCTGAATGACATCCTGCAGTGAACTCGAACTTCACGTCTTTGCAAAGAAGAGAAGTGAATGGCCTAGCGATCTTGCTGAAATCCATGATGAATCTTCTGTAAAAACCAGCATGGCCTAGAAAACTCCTCACTGACTTCACAGAATCAGGTGATTGAAAAGTAGTCATAACATCGATCTTGGCGCGATCCACTGCAATGCCTTCTGCTGAAACCTTATGTCCAAGTACAATCCCATCTGTGACCATGAAATGACACTTTTCTCAGTTCAGGACCAAGTGTTTCTCTTCACATCGCTGCAACACTGCACATAAGTTGTCCAGACAGTCTTTGAAGGATGACCCATAAACAGAGAAGTCATCCGTAAAGACTTCCATAAACTTCTCAATCATGTCCGTGAATATCGCCATCATGCATCTTTGGAAGGTCGCAGGAGCATTACAAAGTCCAAATGGCATCCTGCGATATGCAAAAGTACCATAAGGACATGTAAACGTGGTCTTGTCCTCATCGTCTGGATGGATTGGAATCTGGAAGAATCCTGAATATCCATCAAGGAAACAGTAGTATGGATGATTCGCCAATCTCTCCAGCATCTGATCAATGAAAGGCAAAGGAAAATGATCCTTTCTGGTCGCAGCATTCAGCTTTCTGTAGTCTATGCACATCCTGTGTCCAGTCACAGTCCTTGTAGGAATCAGCTCATTCTTCTCATTCTTCACCACTGTGACTCCTCCTTTCTTAGGAACCACGTGAACCGGACTGACCCAAGCACTGTCTGAAATGGGATAGATGATCTCTGCTTCCAAGAGCTTCATGATCTCTTTCTTGACTACTTCCTTCAGGTTCGGATTCAGCCTTCTTTGATGCTCTACTGATGATTTCGTCTCATCCTCAAGGTGAATCCGATGCATGCACAAGTCTGGTGAGATACCTGAAATATCATCAAGAGAATAGCTAAGAGCCTTGCGATACTTGCGCAGCTTGCTTAGCAATAGAGTGAGCTCTGCATTGTTTAAGGAAGCATTTACAATGACAGGATAAGTTGAATTAGGACCAAGAAATGCGTACCTTAGCCCGGCAGAGAGCTGTTTAAGCTCAACTTTAAGCCTTAGCCTCATCCCAATTGGCGAGTGTGGCTGCTTTCGTTGTTCGCGAAGGGTGTCGATCGACACTCGTTGGTGTCGATCGACACAAGTCTTCCTGAGCGACTAGTTGCATGACTTTATCACTTGCGTCCAACATCTTCGCGTATCCAGCAGCTGCATCTTCCAAGTGTTCAATGTCCTTTGTGGAAATCGTCAAGGCGCGCTCCAAGGGGTCTGTAGGGTAGTCCTCTTGGAATATTTCTTCAGCAAGGTTGGTGAGTTAATCGACATAGAAAGTTTGTCCATCAATTGTTGGTCTCTTCATCAGCTTCTCCATGTCGAAATTCATCACTAAGTCACCAATGTTCAGCGCGATCCTGCCCTTCCTCACGTCAATGATTGCTCCAGCTGTAGCCAAGAATGATCTACCAAGTATGAGAGGGTCTTTGGGTTCCTCATCATATGCCAATACCACAAAGTCTGTGGGAATCAAACAATCTCCCACTTTGATAGGAACATCTTCCAAGACACCTTCAGGGATTCTGACAGAACGATCATCAAGTACTAGGAAGATTCTTGTGGCTTTGAAATCTGTCATATCCAGCCTTAGAGCAACTGAAAGAGGCATCAATTTGACACTTGATCCTAATTCACACAGAGATCTCCCAAACTTGTCTGAAAAGATGGAGCAATCCAAAACAAAGCTTCCCGGATCGGAGAGTTTCTCTGGAAGCCTGTTCTGAATGACATCACTAACTTGCTCTGATATCATCATCACACCTTCTTCCATATCAATGTTATTTGTCATCATCCACTTCAAGTATCTCTTTATCACTGGAGTAGTTCTAATGGCATCCATCAAGGGGATTTCAACCACTAGTCTATCCATGATAGCCTTGCATCTAACGATCTTGTGTCTTTCGCGTCAGGTTCAGGATCGTCTGATTTGTCTTTCATCTCCTTGGGTGTCGATCGACACACAGTAGTGTCGATCGACACTGGCTCCGCAACATCATCCACATCTTCGAGCTCTTCGAACTCTTCAATGCTAAGTCCTCTCTTCTGGACAGGCTGAAGGTTCTTCCCACTCCTCAATGTGACAACATTCACGTGACGTTTGGGATTGGTATCAGTCTTCCCTGGAAGGAATCCTTCTTGCCTGTTAACAACTTCTGCAGTTTGAGCAACTTGAACATCCAGCTTCTTCATATGAGAGTTCAAGCTCTCAATCTTTCCATTCAGGTCCTGATACAGTGAATCAATCTTGCCATTGAAGTTCACTGTCAACTTCTGCTGTCCTTCCTAGAGTTGCTCTATCATAGCCTCCATTTTGTTGTCTTGAGCAGGAGGTTTCTGGTAAGAAGAATTTCCATAGCTCCTTGTGTAACCGTTGTTGCTGTTCTGGAATGGGGGCTTTTGAGTATAACCAGAAGAGTTCTTCTGATTTCCTGTGAAGGAGCTCTTCTGATAATTCTCATTAAAGCTCCTGTTCCCTTGCTGGTTGAAATCCACCTCCGTTGATGTAGTTGACATCCTCTTCTATGCATTCTTCATCAGGTTTGAATGTCTCCACTTCATTAGCAAAGTGGACCTGCTTCTTTCCCACCAAGAGATCTAGCTTCCTGTTGACTTCAGCGATTTGGCCTCCTCCAGTTACTCCTGCGTTTTGTCTTCTCTCAAAATCTGCATTTTTGGTGCTGTTACAAGAGGCCAAATTCTCTATAAGCACCACTGCGTCCTGCGAGTATCTGGTGTTAAAGTTGCCATTGCTCGCAGCGTCCAGAGCCATCTTGTACCTCCAATCAATCCCTCAGTAGAAGATACCGATAAGCTGCGGTTCGCTGAAACCGTGGTGTCGGCAGTCCCTCTGGTAAGCCTTGAATCTCACCCAAGAAGCTTTGAATGCTTCAGTGGGTCCTTGGGAAAATGCAGTGATCTTAGTCCTCAGCTCCTCAGACCTCGCGTCATCAAAGAAATTGCAAAGGAATGCATTCTTTGTGTCTTCCCATGTAGTTAAGGATCCTGGATCCAACTGCTTCAGCCAATATGATGCATCTCCTGAAAGCGGGTAAGGGAACAACTTGCAGAAGAGATAATCATAGGACACCCCATTAGCCTTGATGCTTGATGCGAGGTCCTCAAATCTCTCAATATAATCCATCGGGTGCTCATTAGGAAGACCATGGAAGGGATGCTGAGCCACCAATGTGTAGTAGGCAGGTTTCAGCTCGAAGTCATTCCTCTGAAATGCAGGAGGACGGATCGCAGCTCTATTAGCATAGAACTGGTATGGGCGGTTGTACTCGCCTAGTGTTCTTCCACGTACAGCTTCTACGTTTTGTATTGTTGGTTCGACGATGACGGCGCCAGCCGCATCAAGTCTCTGGCCTTGAGCGTTCCTTCTATTGAAGGTCAACAAAGTCGCATGCCTCGTTGCGTATCATGATCACAGGTTCTGCCATCTCTGTCAGCGCAAAGTGTCGATCGATCCTCAAGGTGTCGTTCGACACTAAGGTTGGGTGTCGATCGACACTACTCGGGCAGACTTGCGGTTCGTACGTTCGAGACGGCCTAGTTCCTGGTTCAGTGCGATTAGTTCCTCTTCCTTGTTGCTTCTGGTACTGGGCATGCACCTGAAACAAAAGATAGGAAACT
>JAHZTW010000001.1:75670972-75733420 GCA_020283515.1 Alliaria petiolata
AATTCTAGGGTTTAGACATAGATAATCTTCGCAGCGAGAGTTGGTTGATTTTACATTAGTGTTTCGAGTTCAAGAACAGTGCTTAATAATTCCTAACATTCTGTCTAGACCTGCAATTAGGATTCACCTGAGAATTTCCCTGAACCTAGCGTTTCCTCTCCTGAATTTACTAAACGTTTAATTGCTTTCTGTCTTTTAATTAAATCTTTCTTCTTAGCGTAATTCGAACTTAGAAGTTTGTTGTGTGACTATCCTTTCCCTGTGGATTCGATCCCTAAATACTGTAGTGATCTCTTAATTTGAGAGAGTAGCTCTAGGGTAAATTTGAGAGCATATCAGTTTCGTTAGGAATTTGACCATGTTTTTTTTGAACGGGCTATAGCTCGTTAAGTTTTCCGGGTTAAGTTTCGTACGTACTCTGATCGCTTTCCTTAGCTCGAGTGGGCCGTGGCTCGCAAAGTTTACTTTGCAGAGTACCAAGTTTCCTTGGTGCTTTTGGTCGTTTTCTTTTCGTTTGAGCGGGCCGTAGCTTGTCGCTATTCTGATCGGGTTGATCCGGATATTGGCTATGACTTGTATCTAGGTTTGGTTGAATACGGACCTGGCACTTCTATAGTTCGCGAAGGTTTTCCCTTTGTATTTGGATGCCGTCTGACTTGATCGTCGTAGCTTGTTAGTGTCGGTCCTGGTCTCCAGCTGCTATTTCCTTTGGGTACCGCAGTTCAACTGATTTTGAGAGTTCCGGCTTGGTTCGTCAACCTCAGTTCGCCGGTTTTGTAGGTGTTGGTTTGGAGCGTTGTGCGAATTCCAGTGATTCGGCTTAGTGATTGTGCTTGAGTGTGAGCTTGCTATAGCGCGACATGTGCCTGACTCGAGTTTGTTTAGGCGGTTGTCTCTTCAAGCAGTGTTAGATCGATTAAGAGTTCGATCGGGACGCGGATGAGGTGAGCTTTCATTGTTTTATCTGGCCAGACGTTGTTTAGCGGGTTGTTTGTTGTACCCGAGTGCTCGTTGCGTCTAAGTTGGTTGCGTACCGATTTTAAGAGGTCGCAGAATTTTCGATGGTTCGATATGTGTAATAGAGAGATTGTAAAATTGAACAAATGTGCAAACTTTATTTATAAAGGGAGTTTACAATTGTTGTACACTATGTGAACCGTGAAAGATTTTGGGAGTGTGGGGGCTGGACTCTAGGGACGAGCTGCCGACGTACCCCGCCAGGGGATCAAGCCTTAACGTAGTTCGATTGTATTATTATTTAGTAATAGTATCGTTTGAGGTTCATGGAATTCCATGGACGCAGTTCGGCTTTTTCCTTCGCATAGTCGAAGAGTCTGTAGACGCCGGGGCGTACTACCTCGGTGATCTTGTAGGGACCTTCCCAATTGGCTCCTAGCTTTCCACCTGTCTGGCATGTCTTGTCGAATACCTTTTTTAAGACTTGGTCTCCAACTTTGAACGTTCGTTCTTTGACATTGGAGTTATAGTAGCGAGCTGTTACTTGCTGATAGTTCTGGATTCGGACCAGTGCTTGATCTCGTTTTTCTTCGATCAGGTCGAGTCGGTCTCGCAACAGTTCTTCGTTGAGTTCCATGTTTATGGGGCATAGTTCTCTTCGAAGGGTTGGTACTTTTAGCTCAGCAGGAATGATTGCTTCCATACCGTAGGCTAGTGAGAAAGGTGTTTCCTTAGTTGCTTTGTGAGGTGTGGTTCGGCAAGCCCATAGGACCGAGTTTAGTTCGTCCGACCACATCTCCTTTCTATCTTTGAGCCTCTTTTTGATATTGCTCATTACGGTTTTATTGGTAGCTTCTGCTTGGCCGTTTCCTTGCGGATATCGTGGCGTGAAGTAGCTTATATGGATTTTCCATTTTTTACAAAAGTTACGGAATGCTTTCGAGATGAATTGAGGTCCATTGTCCGTCACGATCTCGTGGGGAAGACCGTGTCTGCAGATGATATCTTGCCAGATAAAATCTCTAACGTACTCTTTGGTGGTTTGTTGGTAAGCTCGTGCTTCCACCCACTTTGTGAAGTAGTCTGTTAGGACTAGGACGTATTGCAATTTTTTTGGCCCGGAGGGGACCATTGGTCCTATGATGTCTATGGACCATCTCATGAATGGGTACGGGGCACATATCGATGATAGAGCCTCCGTGGGTTGATGGATTGTTGGTGCGTGCTTTTGGCAGCTGTCGCACTTTGCGGCGTAGTTGTCACATTCCGCGATCATTGTGGGCTAGAAGTAGCCATGTTTTTTATTCATATTGCGAGAGTTCGTCCAACAGAGTGGCTCCCACAAATACCATCGTGAACATTTGCCATTACGGCTAAAGCTTCCAGACCATGAACACATTTGAAGTATGGTTCTGATAAGTTGCGTTTGTACAATCTTTGCTCGATTATACAGTATCTCGAGCTTCGGGCTCTTCGTTTTCGGGCTTCCCACTTGTCGGGAGGCAGGGTGCCGTTTTGGAGGTAATCGAGTATTGGGATTCTCCAATCAGGTCTAGCGTGGAATTCTTCGTCGGTGATGAAACGTCTTCCTGCGGTGGATGCCTCGTTGGCCCTGCATCCTCCGCGATTTTATTCATCACCAGCTGACTGAGTTCGGGTTCGCTGCTTTTGGGTTCTGGTGTATCGATTTCTCCCGGGCCAGCGGTGAGTTGGGGTAATCCGTTGGTGCTAGCTGCGGGATCCGAGATACTGGTTTCTTCCGAGCTAGCGGGGGTTTGAGAAAGCTCGTCTGTGCTGGGTGCGGGATCGTTTGTGATTACAGCGATCTCCGCTGTCGTGGCGGACTTGACAGCTATGCTTATGCTTGGTTTGTCGATTTCCTCGATGGAAATGATTTTTTTTAACAAAGGGTCCGAGGTGGGTGCGAGAGATGCTAGGGCGTCTGCCGAAGTATTCTCTCCACAGCTATGCTTATGCTTATGCCAAAGCTGTCAAGTCGTGGCGGAATTGACAGCTATGCTTATGCTTGGTTTGTCGATTCCCTCGACGGGAATGATTCTTTTTAACAAAGGGTCCGAGGTGGGTGCGAGAGATGCTAGGGCGTCTGCCGAAGTATTCTCTCCACGGAGGATCCTTGTTAGCTCGAATTTATCGAGTTGTTCTATTAAGTCACGCACTACTTTTAGGTAAGCTTCCATTCGTTCGTGCTTTGTTTCGTACGTGCCGTGGAATTGGCTTGTTACAAGTTATGAGTCGCTGAAGGCGCTTACTTCGCGAGCTCCGATTGCTATTGCGAACCATAGCCCTGCGATTAGGGCTTCGTATTCTGCTTCGTTTTTTGAAGCGTCGAAACCCAGTCGGAATGACTGTTTTAAAAGTTCTCCGGTAGGTGATGCAAGTCTGATCCCTACTCCAGATCCCTGTTTAGACGATGCTCCGTCTACGTGGAGTGTCCATTTGTTGTTTGTTATCGTGTTGTCGAGAGCTTGTGGTGCTAACTCGGTGACAAAATCTGCTAGAACTTGCGCTTTGGCGCAGGTTCTAGTACGATATTCTATGTCGTACTCGCTTAGCTCGATTGCCCATTTGGTTAGGCGTCCTGATTGGCTCGGGCTATGGAGGATGGTGCGCAATGGCTGCGAGGTCATGACCACAATGGAGTGGGATTGGAAGTAAGATCTTAGCTTCCGAGCTGACATGACAAGTGCCAAAGCTAGTTTTTCCATTGCTAGATATCTGGTTTCTGCATCTATTAACGTTTTGCTTACGTAATAGATGGGCTTTTGTTCGCTTTGCTCCTCTCTTACTAGTACACCGCTGACTGCAGCAGGTGAAACCGCGAGATAGAGGTATAACGGTTCTCCCTCTACTGGCTTGACGAGTATGGGAGGTTCGCTTAGGTATATTTTTAGCTGTTGGAATGCTTCTTCACACTTCTCATCCCATTGGAATTTTTTATTCGCTTTTAGGAGTTGGTAGAAGGGAAGGCACTTGTCTGTAGATCGAGAAATAAAACGGTTTAGTGCTGCAATTCGCCCAGTCAAGCGTTGGACTTCTCGAGTGGTCTTGGGCGACTGCATCTCGAGAAAAGTCGCAATCTGTTTCGGGTTAGCTTCAATCTCGCGTTCGGTCACCAAGTAATCGAGTAATTCTCCTGAGGCTACCCAAGGAGCATTTAACGAGGTTGAGTTTCATCCCATATTTGTTGAAGATTGCAAAGCATTCTCGTAGCTGGGCTACGTGGTCTTCCTATTTCGAGGATTTAACGAGCATATCGTCGATGTAGACTTCCATTGATTTGCCCAGCTGTTCTGCGAACATTCTTTTTACAAGTCGTTGGTAGGTGGCTCCGGCATTCTTTAGTCCGAAGGGCATGACCTTGTAACAGTACGTGCTGCGGTCTGCTATGAATGAATTTTTTTCCTGGTCTTCTGGGTTCATAAGGATCTGGTTGTACCCGGAGAATGCGTCCATGAAGGACATCAGTTCGTGACCGGCGGTAGCTTCGACTAGCCGGTCTATGTGTGGGAGTGGGAAGCTGTCTTTTGGGCAGGCTTTGTTTAGATCCGTGAAATCTATACAGACTCTCCACTTCCCGTTTTTCTTTTTGACTACAACCGGGTTTGCGAGCCAATCATGGTACTTGACCTCTCTGATTGATCCGACTTTCAGTAGCTTGTCGACTTCGTTGTTGACTGTTTTTGCCCTTTCGGGTCCCAGCTTGCGTCGTTTTTGTTTTATGGGTTTGAACGTGGGGTCGTCGTTCAGTTTGTGCAATGTTATTTCGCGGTTAATCCCCGACATGTCCGAAGTTGTCCATGCAAAGGTGCTCACGTTTTCTTTGAGAAAAACGATAAGCTCGTTTCGGGTCGAGCTCGGGAGGTCGACTCCAATGTTGACTTTTCGCTCGGGATGAGCGTCGTCGATACATACTTGATCAACGAGGTCTTTTTTGGGTCCACGCGTGGTGGGGTCCTTTTTTTTCTTTATTAGTTGCTCTGCGAGCTCTTGCTCTTTCTGTAATTGTTATACTGATGAGCTCGCAGCTTGTTTGAAGCAGTTCATGTAATACATTCTTGAGTTTTTCTGACTGCCGTAGATCAGTTGAGTTCTCTTATGGGATGGGAATTTCACGCATTGGTGATAAGTGGATGGAACTGCTTTCATGGTATGTATCCATGGCCGACCAAGTATGACGTTGTACGGCGCCTGGCGATCTACTACCACGAAATTTACCTCTTTTTGGACTCCTTCAGCTTTCACGAGAAGGCGGATGGAGCCAAGCGAGAAAATTATTTCGCCGGCAAAGCCGGTTAGAGGGGTTATGCTGTTTATTAGGGCGGAGTCCGGGAAGCTCATCCTTTTAAAGGCGTCGTAGAACAATAGGTCTACCGAGCTCCCGGTGTCTATCATTATTCTTGACAGTTCGAATCCGGCTACGTCGAGTCCGATAACGAGGGCGTCGGCATGGGGTTTGTTTAGGTCCAGCGTTTCGCTTTCGAGGAATGTTATCTCGTGGTCTGGACCTTTCATGGATTTCTTTGCTTTTGAAGTGTTTTCGGTCTTTCGTTGAAAGGTTTTAATCGAGTTTATCGAATTGCGGCAGAACAGCGAGCCTCCCGATATGAAGTTAATTTGTTTCGGGATGGACGGTACTTCTCCCCCCCCCCCCCGGTAAAGGCGTAGCCCTTGCAGGCGTTGGCACAAAGATTTGCGAGGGGGGGGGGGGGGGGGGGGGGGGGGGGGGGGGGGGGGGGGGGGGGGGGGGGGTGGTTACTGAGTCTGTCGAACCTCCGACGAGTTCGGGATCGTTAAAAATTGAGTCGATCCGTAGTTTGGCTGCAGGAGAAGGAGAGTTTTCCTCTTCTCTAGCTCGTTCTTTTCTTTTTTGAGAAGATTTGTCGTTTTGAGACTTTTTTGGCTTGGGAGTTCGTGGGGGAGATTCCTCTTCACTTACTTCCTGTTCAGGGATTGTTTCATCCCTAGTAGGTTTGGGGAGAGGTCCCGTGCGACATTCCTCTGTGGAATGTCCGTTTCGGTTGTGATGCTTGCAGAATTTGCTTGCATCGTAATTAGAGCGCTTGCTCGACTTTAGTTTGTTTATTACGAGCGTTTGCTGGCTCTTGCCGGAGTGTTCTTGGGCACCTGTTTTCTTTTGCGTGTTCGACATCTGAGCTTGCAGTGCATGCTGTCTTTTTGCATAGGCTTTTTTTTCCTCGGATTGGGCGAACAGAAGTGCTTGGTGTAGCGCATCGTTCAGCGTCGAGGTAGTGCGTCGCACTTTGAGTTCTTCTAAGAATTCAGATTCGAACCATAGTCCTTGTCTTAAAGCTTCCATTGCGACCTCTTTGTTGAGGTTAGCGACTTTGGATTTGCATTCCTTATACCGTGTTAGGTAACTTCGCAATGGTTCTTGTTCTTGTTGCTTGATCTTCCATAGATCGGCTATTATCACTCGGGTCTGGATGAAGATTGAATATTGCTTTAGGAAGGTGGTTGCGAAAAACCTGCAATAGCCCGCCTCGAGTTCATCTTCATGGAGGTGAACTCGGGCTATCGTGGCCCGGAATGCTCGGATGTGTGCCTTTGAATCTGTCGTTCCAGCGTATTCCAGAAATTTGATTTTCCCAGCGTCGCGGAGTTTGGCATTTGCTATTCGGTTAGTGAAGGTCGTTCGACGTGTTTCCTTGATCACGCGATCGATGTCGGGTGCTGAACTCGTGGTAACGTGCATGGCATGTTTCATTTGCCTGAGTTCAGCGTCATATCTATCAACGTATTGTTGGAAATTGGGGGGTGTTAATCCGCTCCGAGGGTCGGGTTGATAGGGATTTTCGACGAACTTTTGCCGGGCTGCTCGAGTAGTGGGGGTATCGTTTACTCGAGCGTCAGCGTGGGGCGCTCATTCGGCGGGTGGTAACTGAGCCGAGTGGCTTGCGGTTGCCGCTGGAGCATGCTATTAGGCAAGTGAGGCAAAGGCGAAAGAGGAAGTGTTGATTCCTCTTGGGGATCCGCGAGGCGGTGGAGGCGGTAGTTCGCTAACGCAAGCGTTTACCGTTCCTCGTGGGCTTGAATCGATCGTTGCGATTCGTGATGTGGGGTTGCGGTACCCTAGAGCTCGAAGGAGCGTTTTGCTGTCTTGCGGGCTCTGGGGTTGCGAATGCTTGAGAAAAGTCAAGGCGTGTTCTGGGTAACGGGCTTTGCTCGAGACCGATCTGTTGTTCACGTTGAGAACCGTGTGTGGTTTCTCGAACAGTGGATCGCGAAACTTCTGCCCGATATTCGTTCAGGGCATTAGCCTGCTGATTCAATCGGGCTTCGAGCTGCCGTTGGCTTTGAGCCATGCTTTGCTGGCTTTGGGCCACTTGTCGCAGCATTCTCATAATTTCTGAGTCATGCGATTCGATTTCGGGTGGGGCTGCTCGAATCGGATCTTCGAATCGGGGAGGCTGTTCTCCGTTTCGGAACCAGACGTAGGGATTTCTCCATCCGGAGGGATTCGAATGTTGATTCAGGATAGGTGTTCCTGAACCGACCGCGGGTGTTTGAGTTACCGGGTTTGTGGTTATCGTTTCGGTCCGAGATGTTGTGACATTCGAACCGGGAGCTGCGGCATCCAGGTTACTGCTGAGAGCACGCGGAGGGGGAGGTGGAATTGGATCTGTGGGTCTGATTATTCGGTCCTCACCCCGACCGTTTCTTGTCGGTTTGTCCTTCCAGTCGCAGCGGTGTTCTGGCTCGAGGGATTTATCCCTGAACCGGCTGCTGAGGGCGGACTGACGATATCAATGATCACTTGTTCGGCTCGCGACGTTGTAGTCGTCGAGCCGAGATTTGCGTTTTGGCTGGAGGGATTGTTTCCCTCGTTGTTGACCATGACTTGCGTGGTCGATCTGTTGGATTCGATGGTTCGTGCATCCATTATCGTTCTAACGAGCCTTAGATCTGGCTAACTGTGTTAGAGATTGCTTTTATCTTTCCCCACATACGGCGCCAAAATGTGGGCACTAAAACCCACACTCAGATATTTGTACAGTGATTGAATGGATTGGAGAAAGAATGGATAAGAATCTCTTTATGAACCGAAGAATATAGGGCTTAGAATGAATAAGTGGATTTTATTGATAAGAACAAGTATTCGAGTACAAGGTATGATAATACGAGAGCTCGTAGAAAATACAAGTTGAGAATTAGGTCAAAGTTGGCCTATCTATGGCGGTTCCTCCTTCTTATATAGCTGCTCTCGATCTCCAGCTGCTGCGCGGATATCGGGGACTGTTGCACGTGCTTCAGATATCTCGGGGACTGTTGCTGCGCCGAGCTCCGGATTCTGTGGGATACTCGCCTAACTGCTGACTTAGCCTCGATCCTTATACGTATGCGGTAGCTCGAGGGTCTGCTGAAGATGCAAAGATGGGCCACATGGCTGATGAATAGCCATAGATGGGCTTGATGTGATTATTTGATGGACTTCACAGTGAACCGAATTTAGGTGATAAATCCAGCTCCAACAATCTGATCCCGGATTTTATAGATTACGGGTTTTGGCCTATAACATCCTAGTAATCCAAAAAAATAATGTTTCCTAGTTATTTCTTATATAGGCCTGGAAGATTAGAGGTTCATATTGAGATTGGCCTTCCCGATAATGCTGGACGTTTAGAAATTCTTGAGATTCATACGAAAACGATGAAGGAAAACTCTTTCCTTGCTCCTGATGTAAATCTCCAAATGCTTGGTACGGCTTCATCGATTATACTTGTCTAAATCATTGATGATTCCAAGCAATGTTCTGCATTTTGACATGATTTGTTCAATTTCTTAACTGAAAAAGCTGCTCAGACGAAGAACTACAGTGGTGCTGAGCTTGAAGGTGTTGTGAAAAGTGCAATATCATATGCTTTGAACAAACATCTGAGCATGGAAGATCTTACAAAACCAGTGGATGACAAGAATATTAAAGTTACAATGGAGGATTTTCTTGAAGCAGTGCGCGAAGTTAAGCCTGCATTTGGAACCTCTCCAGAAGACCTTGAAATCTGGAGGTAAACTTTGCCTAAATTAAGCCTTGTGCTGTTCACACAATTTTTGAGTAATCAATTTTCTTACTTGAATAAAAAGTTACTGTTTTGCACCTTTTTTTATTGATACAAGTTCATAGCCAAGCTTGATTCAATTGTTACTGGGACCTCAATTATTTATTTTTTTACCTAGAGCCTTCTTATGTTGCATCTTAGGCAGGTTTCAGTAGGCAAATATGGTGTCTGATATTACTCTAGTTATAGATTTTATTTGCTTATCTTATAACTTTAGATCTTTTTTGGTGTCTGCATCCATATTGCATACCTCTGAACTTTGATCTGCGTTTGCTGATATTTCCTATATTTACAACATGTATTTAGACCCAATGGATTTGTGGACTGTGGTGATCGGCAAAAGGTCATCTACGAAAGACTCATGTTTCTTGTTGAGCGAGTTAAGGTCAACAAAATAGTTCCTAAGGTCAACAAAAGACGTCCTCCAGTCTCTTGCCTTCTTGAGGGACCTACTGGAAGGTATCTTGCATAGTTTAGCGCACTCTGATTGTTTCAAACGCCATTTCTGCGTTTGTATTTTCCTATAAAACACACAATAAACAAACGCAAACATATATAAACAAACAGTGGAATCCTATATTCCCCACATTGTGATTTTAGCATTTGGTGATCTTTTAAAGCTTTTTGGCCAGTGGGAAAACCGCATTAGCCGCGACCGTTGGCATGGACAGCAAGTTCCCATTTGTCAAAATAGTGTCACACTCTTTCTTTCATTCTGGTTTAATTTGTTATTTTGGTCCCTAGTAAGTTTTCTGCCTCTTTTGTTTCACCACTTGGCCAGGTCTCTGCAGAGACTATGACCGGTCTTCACGAGAGCACAAAAGCTGCTCGCATTGCAAAGGTCCTAGCTACAAAAACGTGCTACTTCTTTATTTTTGTGCTCTATTGTTTGTCTAGTACTAACACTTGTTTTTGGTGTGAATGAACAGGTCTTTGAGGATGCATACAAATCACCATTGAGCATAATTATCCTTGACAAACTTGAATGGCCCGGTCATGCATACATTGCTTTCTACTCTTTGTTTCCTTACCAAACTTAATGGGGTTTTAAGATTATAATTTTTGCATACTTTGCGATTTTTTAATTACTTATCTAGTATCTATAACATTGTAGGTTGTTGGAATACTCAGAATTTGGACCACGATATTCAAACACGATATTTTTAACATTGTCGATCTGTCTCAAGTCTCAACCGGATTCCTCCAGAGGTTTGTTTCCTTTTTAGCTAATTTCTTTTGTATCCATATTTTTACTGCGCATGGTTGCAAAATTCAAGTAATTTTTCATATATGGTACAAACTAACATCTGGCTTAATGAGTTTCTTCTGTTGACCGGGGAGCAAACTTCTTGTACTTGGTACAACAAGTGAATTAACGTTTTTAAAAGCTGTTGGTCTGTGTAAAGCTTTCACTGTCACGTACTCTATTCCATTACTGAGGACAGAGGATGCGAAGAAAGTGATTGATGTCTTTTTTTTTTGCAACTCAAAAAGCTTTTTCTTATTTACGTCTTGAAAGGTGGGTCAGGATTAGGTATCTAATGGGAAATGTTATGGCGAGAAGAAAGCTTTTAATTCGTGGCACACAAGTATAGTTTCTAACACTCCTTTTCCATGATTTTAGGTGTTGGAGCAACTTAATGTGTTCTCAGAAGATGATATCGAAGGAGCTTCTAAAGCCCTTAATGATGTATGTGCTCGATCTCACTGTGTCTTTGTTTACTTCTAAACATTTTTTCACGCGGTGTAATTACATCTTTTTTTTTTTTCAGATTCCAATTAAACAGCTATACGATGTTATCGAGATGGCAGCAGCAAGAGATCCTATGAAGGAGAAACTCAACATCACTCATTTCTTGGATTGTCTTCAGGAAGTTACCGAAGACATCTGAAGAATGTTAAGAGTTAATTAATTAAAGACTATCATATTAATTTAAGAGGTTTATTGGTAAATGAAGTTTTAAGAATTGTAAAAAAAAATAAATTATATTGTTATTGGTTTATAGATTTTGACAATTGCTGTCAAATTTTTTTTGTTGACATTTTTAATGAAATCCATTGTTATTAGTTTATAGATTCAGATATTCTTAGTAAAATTTATTGTTATTCGTTTGATTATTTTTAAATATCATAGAAAATCTATTGTTATTGAAAAAGTTGGGTTTTTAACGATTTTATCATCCCATTAAGATATGAATTTTTAACAATTTAATATAAAGCAAGACTTTCAAAACATTATGAATATCGATTACATTTTTAAAGAGTTGATTTGGTGCAGCGCTAAGTTACTCAAAAGAATTAGGGAATCGGCTATGACTGATTTTCTTATTAGTAATCGACATAAGGGTACCGAACGACCAAAATTGTTATCTGCAAATTACACCTCGTGTCATCCATCTGCGCGTGAGAGTTTCTTTAAATGTGCCATTAATACAATTTTGCTTTTCATCTTCCTCACCTCTCTCTCATTCTTCGTTTTTTCTTTCTTCTTACTTTTCTTCTTCTCTGCAAAATTAACACAAACAACAATTTCACTCATGTTAACATACATGCAACATTTGAAAACAAATGAAATTTTCTCTCACACATAGCGATACTCTAATACAAAAGTTAATATCCATTAATAAAGTAAGCTAGTTAATTAGAATGTTAGAGATATATCTTTATTTTAACATGGTACAAGAAATAATTAACATGTTAAGCGAATGTATAACTTTACATTTATAAATATATATGTATATTTATTTTTATGTATAAAAAACATGAGTTATTTATCATTTTAGACATTTATATAAGATTATAGATATGTCTTTATATTAACATGATACAAGAAATAAGTTAACATATTAAAAAACATATAACTTTACATTTACCAATATATACGTATAATTATTTTTATGTATAAAAATATGAGTTATTTATTATTTTAGATATTTATATAAAATTATAGATATATCTTTATATTAATATGATACAAGAAATAAGTTAACATGTTAAGAAAACATATAACTTTACATTTAATATGTGTATTTATTATTATGTATGAAAACATTGTTATTTATTCATATAGACATTTATATATATGGATAGTGTACCTTATATTGAATGTTAGAGACATGTCTTTATATTAACATGATACAAAAAGGAAAACAAATCAAAAAGGAGAGAGAAAACCAGTAGTTTGGTAAATAGATCTGAGCGAGACGGATCTGAGCGACTAAGGGAGTGGACGGATCTAATTGATACGGATCTGGGCGACCAAGGGAGGAAAAGGAGTCTCCGGCGAAAGATGATCGCCGGAGGATGGGGATTGGTGCGGTGCGTTGGTGCGGTTTTAAGAGGATTTGGAGATGGTGGCTTAAAGGAGAAGAGTTAAGAGGAGGAAGAGAATAATGGAGGATAGAACCAAGTGTCATTAGCTCGACTGGTAAAAGACCCTAGGCAAAGTCTAGAGGTCACAAGATCGAGTGACGCTTGGGACGAAACTAATATTATATGCTGTGGTTTCGGGCATAGGAGGATGTACGGGCTTCGACTCAAAAACTCCTCGTAATTCAAAAAAAAAATATAATAATGGAGGATAGAGAGGCTACGGTTGTTTATGAGAATCAGTTGGAGAGAGAGATGTTAACAAATTTTAATTTTCTTCGATGAAAAAAATATATTAAAATAATATTAGAATACTAAGGCAATTTATTACTCCGTCTCTGATCATAATGGCTTAGGTTCAAAAAAGAGGTTCACGATCGACAAGATGCGTGGGGTTAAATACGTCTAATATGATGGCAAACTATTTTCATATTTGAGCTTTCATAAAAATGTGTGGTTTGCTAAATTTGTGTCCAGATTTGGGTTGTTTATCCAATTGTCTCTATTTTTAAAATCATTATAGTAAAATATTTTGATAGATTTTTGAAATACACAAATCAACCAAAACTATATAAATTCAGTTCCCATTTATGAAGTTAGGTCATTTACAAATCAATATGTACCTTGTCATGTTTTCTATCTTTCCTATATAATTGTACATTGTTCAATGAAATATACATCAAATTCTCCCACTTCCTTTTAGAGAATCTAAAACTTATATACAAACATATTGATTTATAATAATTCCATGATTGTTGTGATTATCATGATTGATTATCGTGGTTTTCATGATTGTTGTGATCGACAATCTCTAATAAAATCCAAATCACAATCATAATACAACCTTGGATCCATATAGAAACTGTACAATACAATTGAGATTGGTGAGGCTCTCTTCTGTTCTAGTTTCTCTCAACACGTTTAATTAGTACTATACATACCTACATCCATTGCTTCATAGTTACGCCACACCAAATTCTCTATATCCTAACCTTGTTGTCAGTATGAAAACTTGATAGTCAACAATTTAAGACGAGGCCATCTCTGGCCTAAGGCGTTCAAATGACCCTTCTCCAAACTCTTTCTCCTTGCCTTTTGCTGACTGGAGAGAGGCAGTTTGAAAAGAGAAAGAGAAAGAAAGAGAAATGGTCCGTCGATTATATTGGCGTCCAAAAGGAAAACCTCTCCTCTCGCTCCCAACACTACCGCTCCTATAGCCTCGCCTTGAACTCCTAGCTTGTGTTAACGACCTGTGGCTCAAATGTCTCCTTACTTCTTCTGGTAACTGCAATGTGAACCTGTCTAAATTCTCTCCTTGTCGGACCAGAGAATGCCCCGTCGAATGAGATCTTGGGAATAACATCTCTGCTATTCGCCAGTTTGATGTCCCTGTAGACCTCGATCGAGGCGGTCTGTTGGGCCCGTTGTTATTGCTCCATGTCAATCCATTTAACAAACGCACGTCTGGAGATTCCAATACACTTCTTTGTGCGTTTCCCGTTTCAAGATCCATATCTTGATTGGTACTATGTGGGCGTACAAATGGATATATAGAGCTTTGGTCACTTCCCGGTTTGGGAGCGAGATTGGCGCGGCATACGGGACAAGTGCATCGAGAAGAGAGCCAGACATCGATGCAATCAGCATGAAAAGCGTGGCTACAAGGAGGCATCAAACGCAACGTTTCCTCGTCCTCAAACTCGTTCAGGCAGATGGCACATTCCACGCCGCCTTTGCCTATCTTTAGCCCTTTAACTTGTGAGTAAAGAAAGGAAGGAAACGACTTTATGACATCCTTTTCAAGTCCACGGCTTGTCCTCCTCGTCCAAGCTGCTCCTCCTCCACGGGCTCCTTCATCGGTGTCAGAGCTTGTTCCAGGAGGAGATGTGTTTGTGTATTTATAGCAAACGCAGCAAGCGAGGATGCTGAATAAGAGCGTGAACATAAGCATCCCAATGATTACCGCTGGTACTTTGTTTGGTCTTCTTAGTTGGGGATCATATGGACCGGTGGTTCCAGGCTGCGGCTGGGCCGTGACTTGGAGAACAAGCAACAATAAGTAGACAGCATGATGACGTGGCAGGATTGGATTCTTTCGGATTGTCATGATGTGAATGGGTTTTCTTTTTGGATGTGGAGCATCTCTTGATCAACTCCATGTTCGAAGGTAGGGGAAGAAGTCAGTAATGCTATAAAAAAATTATTTGGGTGAAGTGCTTCTCACGTTTAATCGTGACGGAGAGTATTAAATGTATTATAGGTTTGAATAATCATATTGTTGGGTCGTAAATTCGTAATGATTGGTTCGGCTTTGTTCATCTGACGTTTTGACTTTGAAGAAGTCGCAGGCTTTTAGTGGAACAAGTACAACTCCACTTTTCCCCTCTCTCTTTAACTAAATTGTTGGTTCAGCAACTTGACTTTTTCACAAAAAAAAAGCTTTGTTCTGACTTAGTCTGATGGTTAATTAGAAAACAAGAAAACTAAATATCATAAAATAATATAGATTCTTCTGCAGCTTTTTGATTATTAGTTTAAGGGTAATTGAGATTTAGGTAAAGAAAATATTGTGAACCTTAATTGTATTTGTTTGGTTTGTTGGAAAGCATATTCCGTTGACTTTCTTCCACTGGAGTTCGTTGGAGTTTAGGAGAATACCATTGAGTTTCTTCTTTGAGGCCTTCGGGTCTCAAACCTGACATGTGGGGATCAACTATTTTCGTTTCAAATGCATCACTTTGCCTTAATGTATCTTAAAATTGCAGATATACAACTCATTGATAAGCACGTACGAAACCTCCTATCCTGGATTAGAGCCTCGAAAGATCATAAATACGAGGAAAGCATTCTGGTTCGCCACCCGGATCTAATTTGATCATCTCATACGTCTCTGTTTTCTAGTTTAGCTCTTCTTTCTAAATGTTGAAAGCTTAAACAGATGCTGCATTTGTTGTAAAAACAGTTTATTTTTTGAATCAATTTTACATTTAATTCACAAACAATTGCGGATTTATACAAATCAAAACATATTTGACATTTATTGCATATAAACAGACAATTTGGCCTAAAAAAGCAGAGAAAATTGTGGGTAAAATGGTTATAAAACTGCGTTCATCAACATGTCCAGGCAGTGTGGTACGAGGATATGAACAAGAGGCGTCAGTATTGACCTGTTCAAGACCCAACTCGGAGCGAAATGTGGGACGTGATGAGAAAGGGATACATTTTACACCACCACACCTAGAGGAAGACCGTGAGCACTAAAGTAACATCCATCACTTTCTTGCCCGAGACGGCATGTTACATGCCTTAAAGACTTTCTTATCAGAGACGGCATGTTACATGAACTAACTTTCACGTCGAAAACGCCATTCTCATTATAAACAATCGTTTCAAACGTCTTACGACAAAACATTTTTAAATCATTCTTAAAGAAGACTGGAATTAAAAAAAAAAAAAACACGGGAATAAAAACCAATTAATGCGTACACACGTTTTGAGAAAAGAAAGAACTCCAAATGAAGCTCCCATGATTCCGAAAACCAGCACCACAGTGACTCGATTCCTCCAACTACTCGAACATATGTGGAAGAAGAGAGAGACTTGACCCAAGATGTTCACCACATGAGACTATAACTACGAACAAACACAATCTAATACTAAAACGTACAAAAAAAAATAGCGTCCGAGGACACACACGCAACAACAACAAATTTCCTAGATCTACGGAGCCTCTACGCCAACTTGCGCATCCACCACGTGGTTTAGACGTTTTGTAACGACCCGGGCTCGGCCTAAATAAGTTTAAATGGATTGATTTGGCTACCTATGTCATCAAAGTGCACTTACCTTTTCCGGTCACTTACCCTAAGAGAACTCCAGAGTTACTCTGCGGAACCGTGTGAGTGAGGCCAAAACACGGGAAAAGGTCACGTGGTGATTGCAGGGACAAGTAAATCAGTCGATCGGGCCACCGAGAAAAATAACGCACCGACCGTCGGACAGGGGCGGGGCCCACGAGCCCGATGTAGGGATGGGTGACTCGCCGGTAGGAGCGGTCGGGGTGTTACAAGTGGTATCAGAGACAAGGGAAGTCAAACTGGTTATGTCCCAGGAGACTGTCTTGGGGGTTTGGGGATTATGCTTCACACTGGCGGGATGAGAATTCGGAGACGAATTCCCGTTAAGTGGGGGAGAATTGTAACGACCCGGGCCCGGTCCATTGAATAAGTTTAAATGAATTGATTTGGCTACCTATGTCATTAAAGTGCACTTACCTTTTCCGGTCACTTACCCTAAGAGAACTCCAGAGTTAAGCGTGCTTATGCTGGAGTAGCACTAGGATGGGTGACCTTCCGGGAAGTCCTCTGCGAAACCGTGTGAGTGAGGCCAAAACACGGGAAAAGGTCATGTGGTGATCTTAGTTTAAAATAGCGTTAAGCGATCCAAGGCGATACGTAATGTGCTTTGCGCCTTGCGCTATAGCGACGTAAAGCGATCGCTTTACGAATCCATAAAATAAAAATTATAACAATGATTCTTATATCAAAGCAAACATAATGGTTCTTAGAATAAATAAAAAATAGTGCAAAGGGAAGCCTAATTGGTTCTCAAAGATTGCTAAATAGCCTAAAATATTAAAAATCTGTATAATCATGATCATCGTACTGGAAATCATTCTCATAACCCAAATCATCTCCTCCCAAATCCTCTTCTATCTCCTCATCAATATCATCATCAACCAAGGACATAAAGCTAGAAGATGGACCAGATGGTTTGTGACTACGAAAAGCTTGTGGAGTAGAACTAGTAGCAAGACCTTTTCCTTTGTCAATTCTAGTTGAATCTGAAACTCTTGTTGCTCTAGTAAAGTAGCTATGATCTTCAGCCACATTCCACGTGAAGTCATCATCTTCAAACCCAAGATCATTATTTTCATCATCAGAGGAGTTTCCATCCATTTTTCCAAGTAGCCACTCATTGCTATCATCAATCTCTTCCAAGAGAATAGGATCAGTAGTATCATTTCTCTTGTACCGACGTTGTAAAGCACGGTTATACTTCACAAAAACCATATCATTCAATCGACTTTGGGCCAATCGATTTCTTTTTTTGGTATGAAGCTGTTAAAAATAAAGATTATTAGTTATATAATATAGTAAAATTATTTATCACGTAAATGAAAGTAATGTAATAAGGTTACTTACAAGTTGAAAAACACCCCAATTTCTTTCACAACCGGTAGCACTACAAGTGAGACTAAGAACTTTAATTGCAAAGTTCTTGAGGTTTGGAGCTGAAGATCCATAACATGACCACCAATCCGCTATTAAAATGAAAACATTGTTAGTTTTCTTCTAATATTATTAAATGAAGCAGGAGAGACAATTAAAATTTTGTTACCTGGTGATTTAGTCTCTCTATGCCTAATTGCCATATTATTGCCAAAGATACCTGTAGCATTTTTAAATGCATCCAACTCCATCATTATTTTGTCTTGTGTATCACCATCCGGAGCCAACCTTTGAATGCAATTATACAAACCAGTCTCTACTTCCTCACAACGTACATCATCAGGTTGTGAATACTGGATCGCCGGATTTAGAAAATAACCAGCTGCATGCAAAGGTCGATGAAGCTGACAATCCCATCTCTTATCAATGATCTCAAAGACTTTCTGGTAGTTTTCTTCTCTCGAATTGAAACTCATCGAGATAGCCTCTTTAGCCCTATCCATGGCTGCATAAATATATCCCATAGCTGGTTTTCTTTCTCCATCAACCATCCTAAGTACTTTGACAAGCGGACCTGTCAACTTCAGAGCATAAAGAACATTCCTCCAAAAGCTATCTTGCATCAGAAATTGTTTCACTTTCTTTCCTCCAACTTCCTTTGGCCACTTAGAATTATTCCATTCTTCAGAACCAACCATCTTCTTTAAGTTCCTCTGCTGCTTGTGAAATTGTGAAAGAGTGATGAAAGATGTAGCAAATCTCGTCACAGCAGGCCTATGCAGATTTTTCTGCTCTGTGAACCTTCTCATCATGTTCACAAGGGAGACATGACTATAGATATAACCATTCATGTAAATGCACTTCTTCAAGGCATTTTTCACCTGCGGGATTTCTCCAATGTCTTCCAACATCAGATCAATACAATGTGCAGCACATGGAGTCCAATACAGATTTGGTCTTTTTGCCATTAATAGTTTCCCTGAAATTTATATTCAAGGAAACAAACATTAGATTCATTATATCTTAGAAACGTAAAAGAAAATGAAAGAGAATTATGTATCTTACGATAAGATTCTTACCAGCTTTTATATAGTTCGATGCATTGTCCGTTACCACTTGGACAACATTTTTCTCTCCAACTTCTTCAACCATATCATCAAGCAACTGAAATAACAAGTTTGCATCCTTCACCACTTCTGAAACATCTTTAGATTTTGTGAAAACGGAACCCTTCGGAGAGTTAACAAGAAAGTTAACAATATCTTTCTTGGCAACCGAATCACGCCATCCATCAGACATAATTGAGCAACCTTTAGATTCCCACTCCTTTTTGTGCTCCCCCATTTGAATTACTGTATTTTTTACTTCTTTCTGAAGCAGAGGAACTCTTAACTCATACATACTAGGTGGATTTAAACCCACCCCGTATTGTCCAATCAACTCAATCATCTCTCCAAAACTCTCATAATTGACTGTGTTGAATGCAATACCAGCATCATAAAACCACCTAGCAATGCCTCCACAAACCTTGTCTCTTAATTCTTTATCACAAGCTCCAAAAATTCCTTTTCTATCCTTTCTTCCTTGCAAAATATCTGGAGGAGGAGAAGTGACAAACTTATCCAATGGACCTTTGAATTTTCGCTTTCTATGTTGAACATAGTTGCTTGGCTCACATTCAACCTCTTCCTCACCATCGTAATCATCAACAATAATTGGTGGCATCATTTGAGAAGAGGCTTTTGCTTCCGCATTTTTAACCATGAAATTAGTCAATTCCTCTCGCACATATTCCGGACAATGTGGGCATTTAGTCACATTTCTAAATCCTCCAACCAAGTGTTGTTTCAGACGAGATATACCTCCCTTAGTCACTTTCAAACAATAAATACACTTCCAATAGTTACCGTTGTTAGTTTGCTGTGTTCCATACTTTCTCCCGGGATCCGTATTGTCCGACTGAGACATGGTGCGTTGTGAATCTGTGTTCACTGGAAAATTAGTGACTGTGTGACTATTGCATAAATCAGAAACGTGAGTCATGACTATGTGAAAGTGAAACTCAGAAACTACTAACTAGTAACGACTATATCATAAAAAATAAAAAATAAAACTATGATAGAAAACTAGAAACGTGACTATGGCATAAATCAAAAACTTAAGAGACAAGAAAAGAGTGGGAGAAGATGAAAGAGAACAAGATGAGAACTAAAACAGAGTAATAAGTAATAACTAACCTTGACACTTGATAGGATAGGAGACGACAAAGGAGGCGACAAGGGAGAAGAACAAAGTATCAGACTTAATATTATTGATCGTGGTTACAAAACAAAGGCTTAGGGTTTCTTGTAGCTTTTTTTACTTAATTATGTTTTAAAAAAATTGTCCAATAATATCATAACACATGGACCAATTACATCAAAACTGATATTTGTGTTGAAAAACAACGAAGTGGTTGCCTCGATCGCTTTAAGCGCCTTAACAATATTGAAGAAAGCGACAAAAGCGATCGCTTTATGTACATTGCCTCGCTTCCATCCATATATGCGACGAGGACATCACTTACGGTCGCCTTACGCTATAGCGATAATAAGGCGCGCTATTTTAAACTAAGGTGGTGATTGCAGGGACAAGTAAATCAGTCGGTCGGGCCACCGAGAAAAATAACGCACCGACCGTCGGATAGAGCGGGGCCCACGAGCCCGACAGAGAGATGGGTGACTCGCCGGTAGGGGCGGTCGGGGTGTTACACGTTTAGTGGCCACTCCACGGCTCTTTCATAGACCAAGATACAACCGCACAGTAAGGGGATCCCTCTTCTTTACTAGCAGTTACCTACCGTGGTTAACCGCGCGCCCTCGTGCCTTTAGTTCATGTACACCCTTTTAATCACCACCCACATATTTACGAATCGCATAATATTATACATCATCACGCATCAATCATCACATCAACATGCCATCACTACAAGAAAACAGGCGGGTTTCCGACAAAAATTCCGACGGCAAGAAGTCCATTGAAATTACGTTGAAATTTTATCGATTGATTCTATTTTCAGACCATATAGAACCGACATAATTTTTTGGTCGTCAAAAATCTGTCGGAAAATGTCCTTTATGATGTCAGTTTTCACATGTTTTTTTGTACTGCATGTTTAATCATCTCTCTCTACCTCATTTACGTTTTTACACAAGTGTATGTGTAGAAGCATAATTATTTATCACATTCAATCACCCAAATACGTGTATGCATAATTAATATGACGTAGGTATGCTCGGTTTAAGTACACTAGATTAATCGTCACAAACGAATGAGATGAAGAACAGGTTGTCCTTACCTTATCTCGGATGAGATGGGAAACGATGGCGGCAAAGCAGATCAGATCGACGAGTCAAAAATAGTTCGGAGATGCGTCACAACTGAAACGGACCGGCTAGGTTTAGGATTTGCGATGCTTGCAGTCAAAAACGAAGAAGATCAGGGTTCAGAGGTTACCTTGCGGTAGAAGCAACTAACTGGCGGTGGTGAAGGCTATGGTTTAGGCTCGTGGCAGAGGATTAGCTGTGCAGACGAGTCATTGTTGAGGACTTAACTAAGGACGGAACATTGGTTTTGCGTGCTTCATTGTGATCAAATGATAGCTCGATCGGAGGCTCCTCGGTGATTGCCGACACTGAGATCTTGATAGTGGTCGACGACGGTGACTTTCTTTCAATGAAAGAAAATGTTAGCATTTACGGTAATCGTTTGGAAACATGCAACAATTAGATAGATGATATGCTCATGATTTAATAAATGAACTGTCTAGAACTTAAAACAAGAATATATAATTTTCCCATTTTCGTGGCTCCAACTAATATGTTTTAACAACTTAATAGAATAATAATTTGTTGGTTATTGCAAGATGAAAACATGCTTAAAATCGATTAGGTTTTGATAAAGTTCAGTAAACTCCTTAACTCAACTTTTGATGGTTTTTTTTTTTTTTTTTTTTAATGAATGTTAAATTTATTCAATCCGAAAGACTTTTTTTTACATCAAGTGCCACATAGTTTGAAAGTTTAATTGGAACTGAAAACTAAAATACTGACATATCTAGTATGTCAACTTTCGATGGTTAAGACGTAACTCATCAAATACTAGTTTTGGAAAATAGATGCAACATTTTCGATGTTTTATCTCCCTACAATCAGATTACTAAATGTGCTCTAAAATAATTAATCATGCATTGAGAAGAAGTAAAGATGAAGAATTGTAATAAATATCCCTTTAAACAATCATCATATCATTATCATATTATGCAACCATTGATTCCCTTCAAACTAACAATCGAATCTACTCAACCATGGTACATGAAACGCAGCAAGTAGTGATAGACATCTTACTGGAAATACTTTTATTAAATGAAAAAGGGTTGAGAATTATTCTCTATATCGAAGTACAAATTAAAGCGAGATCCTCTCCTTGATGCTCTTTGAAAATCTATGGAAAGTTGTGTTAAAAGTGTTTCTTTGGGCGCTGTGGCGTCTCTCTTGTGTTTAAGAGGCTAAAAATAAGTATTTATAGGTGTTTAGGTCGTCTAGGTTAAGTGTAGGCCCCAAAAAAAGGAAAGTTAATTTACGCAAAAGGGACGACCTAGTGTCATGGATTTGGCCGAATGAATGTGTTACCAGGCTGAGGGAAGCTTCCTCGGGTGAGTGAAGGTGGTTTCCATCCCGAAGGATCATGGGCCGAGCGACTCTTATGTACATCCTTCTCTAATTCTCTTTCGAGTCAGACAAACATGTCTTCAGTGTTTTGGGTACATCTTCTCAACCACAACTTCAAATAACTCCAAACCAATGGCACATGAAAGTTAACTCAAAACTCTTATCTTATCACAAAAAATGATCCAACTTGGAATTATGAAAGTCTTCCAACTAAAGGTAAACCTTTTAGTGCTTGTATCATGTCTAAATGGAAGGGTCATACTTTTTGGGATTTTGGGAACTTGGTCAAGGCTCCTGACTTGTGAACATGTCTAGGTCCTTGGAAGTTACAATAACTATATGGATTCACATGAAGGAGAGTCTGGGTACAAAGTGCAAACATTAAGAATGAAATAAATAAAATTATTCTTAATATTCAAAAGTGCTACCGAGCATCGACATGGAGAAGCTTACTATAAACTAAGGTTTAAGAGCATCCCCATTGGTGAGAACCCCTCTAAAGTTCTCAAACAAAAAAAAAATATTATTATTTTAACACAATTACATTTTAGAATAAAATTTTAATCTAAATAAAAACTTTGAACTAATGAATAAGAGACAAGTGTGATTTGGGGTTCTCACTTCTCTCTCATGGATATCTTAAATGAGAACCCCATCTCATTTCTCTCTCTTCCTTTTTTTTTCCTAATATTTTATTGTTGAGAACCCCATTGAGATCCCTTCAATGAGGATGCTTTGAGAGGACATCTTGGATATGAAATTGAGAAGAAAAGCATTATTAATAAAGAAAGTTTTACACAAGAGAAACAACTAAACAAAGTCGGAGCTTATCAGAAACAATAGTACTGAAAAGGAACTAAAAGATTACTTAAGAATGATCCTATAACTAAGGTGCATAACCAAGACGGAGATCAAAGATTAATTGTCTAGTTCATATTGTTCATTGCAGGGAAGTTCCACATAACTCAATCTTTTGTGTCTAAAAATCTGTCATACATGAATCCAATCTCGAGAAACTATGGAAAACTGACAGTGTGTACGAAGGATAACAATTCAATCGTACCATCTATTAGAATAACATAGTGTTAGTTTATGGTGATGTGTAACTGATGGACAGGGTTTGGGATCTGCGTTTTGAGTTTTAAATTTGTAACCCTAAACATCTTCAAGTGCACAGATGTGCGATGTAGTACTTAGGGGTCGAACCACACAGAATCTATGCATGTCTGCAAAAATATAAAAGAGGTTAGAAGCGAACTAAGACAAAGAAAGTTTGAGAAGTGTGTCACGATGTCTAGTAGCAAGCAAACAGAAAAAAAATGATGTATGCAATAATTAACTAGGCGTTGGGACTTTAGAGATATCGCATGGGTTCGGCTGATTCAAACAAGAATAAAAACAATAGCAATTGATTTTAGGTCAAGTTCTCTAAACTGGAAACACGAATGAATAGTCGATGTACTTTCATAGCATCGACTACCTATGTCGAATAACTTAACTACTTAGCTTTCGTTGGTAGCAACGAAATCAAACACGCAATTAGATCCAGTTCGTTTACGTTCACAAAGCTTTATAACTATGCTTTCGTATGTTATACCGTAATTTCTCGTCTAAACTAGTTCAGGTTGACAAATTCAGCACTTTCGAGGTTTTATCTTCCTAAGAACAGTGTTAGTTCATGATGCTAACATGCATTAATGAACAAACTTAGAACAAAAGAACTTATAAAAACAGCTACGTTAAAATCGCCACTTATCCTATTCAGTCATGAAATCCCTTTTGATTGAACCATTTAAACCCAAATAATAAACAACTTTGACATGATTTAATAAAGCAAAAACCAAGATTGATGAATGCATAATCAATAAATCAAAATAGAAACAAAATGGTTCAAGATAATTTCTATCTCCCTAAAATTAAAAAAAAAAAAGAACAAAGAAAACTTAGAAACTTTGGTGGCTATCAATCTAATTGAGTGTGTATGAATGTCTATCTTAAAAAAACTAAAAACTATGTATTTATAGGTCTTCAATTCTTCTTTATGCGTCTTAGGGTTTTTCTTGTGAGAAAAGGTAACAAACGTGTAGCGGGATTGCAAACGAGCTTGGACCGGAACGATTTAGCTTGGCCGCCTGAGGGGTCTTCCTAGCCGCGGGTGCGAGCTGCAGTGGCGCGGCTAGAGTGACTTCTGGTTCTGCTCTTTCTTCTTCTCCGAGACAGCTTAACATGCCTTCAGTGTACTCAATGGTTCTTGAGAACTAACCATTGGATCATCCTCAAGCCACTTTGGCATTAAAGGTGGTTGATCACTCTATCTTATGTCAAAAAATGAGCTTGATCAAGTGGTGAGAATATTTTCATCTGATATCAAACTTCTGCTAGTTTAAATAAGTCCAAAAATGAGATTTTTCTACATTTTGCATTCTTTTTCCTAAATAACCTGGAAATAGTCTTCACACTACAAATTTTCTAAAACTACTAGTTTTTTTTTCACAAAAATAACATTTAAGAATCTTTCACACATATTTAAAAAATCTATTAAAAACTCTATTTGATCCGATATTAATACACTAAATACTTTTTCTATCTAATTAATACACTAAAAAAATAAGAAAAACTAAATTTTTTGGTTAAAATTTTGCATTGAATATATAAAACGATATTTTTTGTAAAACAAAAAAAAAAATTAAAACGATACTTTTAATGAAATGGAGAAAATATTAAAGACTTAAAAACTGTGTGAAACACTTAGGTAAAAATGCAGTTATATAAGTAACAGGCGACCGAAAAAGGGCTTTACTAGAAACGTATTATTATCATCGAAATATCGTAAATTCAAATATTAATTTTTTTAATTCAATTAAATTATATGAGCCACTACATTATCATCTTCTACATTATCTTCTGATTTGACGAAGTTCTGTTAAATCACTAAAAATAATCGATTGTACCGCACATAGCGCAAATGATAAGTATCGAAATATTTCACATGCGCATAATTTTATTAGAAGATTCAGACAAAATTAAATGCATATTCATATAAGTGTTAGTTGTCACCTTGGTCCGATGAACACGGTTAACTAAATTATTAAACTATTAATTTGATCATGAGTGTCCATTATTGATTTATTTCACGTTCTTCCAAAAAGAAACATTTTATTTAGGTAGAAAATAAAGCATGATCGATTCATTCATTGATTCTTGATAAAAGACTACTCTTCTTCATCTGTTTCATCTGTTTTTTCACTTTGAGCAACAATGGCAGCAACATTCATCGTTGACTTTCAAAACTGCTTCATCTGTATTCTCCTTTGCCTCTTTTCATTCCTATGTTACTATTTCTTCTTCAAGAAACCAAATGACTCAGAAGGCTATGATCTGCCTGCTAGCCCTCCGTCTCTGCCGATCATCGGCCATCTTCACCTTATCCTCTCTCTTCTAATCCACAAAACTTTACAGCAAATCTCCTCCAAGTATGGACCTCTCCTCCACCTTCGTGTTTTTAATGTCCCCATAGTCCTCGTCTCCTCTGCCTCAATAGCATATGAGATGTTTAGGGCGCAAGACGTGAACGTTTCCACTCGCAACCTCCCTACGAACGAAGGGTCTCTCTTCTTTGGATCTTTCGGCTTCATTACGGCACCTTACGGAGATTATTGGAAGTTCATGAAGAAGCTCATCGCCACCAAGCTCCTTGGACCTCAAGCACTCGAGAGGTCACGAGGCATCCGTGCAGATGAGCTAAATCAGTTTTACTTGAACCTTCGAGATAAAGCAATGAAGAAGGAGAGCGTTGATATTGCTGAGGAAGCTATGAAGCTAATTAACAACAACATATGGAAAATGATCATGGGAAGGAGTTGTTCAAAGGAAAACGATAAAGCAGAGAAATTGAGGGGACTAGTGGCTAAATCAGAGACCTTGTCGAAGAAGTTTTTCTTGGCGAATATCTTACGTAGGCCGCTTGCGAAGCTCGGGGTCTCACTTTTCAAAAAGGAGTTAGCGGATATTTCCCACAGATTCGACGAGGTGTTGGAGAAGATTCTTGTGGAATATGAAGAGAAACTGGATGAGAATCATCAAGGTACTGAGATGTTGGACGAATTGTTGGGAGCTTGTCAAGATAAAAAATCAGGGTATAATATCACTAGGAACCATATCAAATCCTTGCTAGTGGTAAATGTTATACTATTTAGGTGGATTCATTGACCTAGAACCACTTCAGTACCATTGGTTGTTTTGACTAAGAAACGTTTGCTTCTACAGGATCTTTTCGTTGCAGGTAATGACACTTCAACACACACTATACAGTGGACCATGGCAGAGATTTTCAACCATCCAAATATTATTGAGAGATTGAGAGAAGAAATTGATTCGGTTGTAGGGAAAACAAGGTTGATTCAAGAAACTGATCTACCGAACCTTCCATATTTGCAAGCTGTCGTCAAGGAAGGACTGAGATTGCATCCACCGGCACCTCTTTTGGTAAGGACCTGCGGAGAAGGGTGTAAGATCGGAGGCTTTGATGTGCTTGAGAAGACAACACTTATTGTTAATGTTTATGCTATAATGAGAGATCCAAATTTATGGGAAAACGCTGAGGATTTTAATCCTGAGAGGTTTTTGGCTTCTTCAAGATCAAGTAAAGATGAGGAGATAAGAGAAGAATGCCTAAAATTCATTCCGTTCGGGAGCGGAAGGAGAGGCTGTCCTGGATCACATCTAGCTTATCTCTCCGTGGGAACCACGATTGGAGTGATGGTGCAGTGTTTTGATTGGAAAATCAAAGGAGATAAGGTTAACATGGAAGAGGCTCCTAGAACAATAACGTTGAGCATGGCTTATTCCCTTAAATGCACTCCTCTTCTTCGAACTCTAAACCCTTTACCTTCCATTTTGCAGATTCCCAGTCTGTGAGTTCGAAAATTCAGTCAGTTTTCAAGCAAAAGTAAGGGAAATGTGTTTACATGTCAGATATTTTTTATGTTTACTACAACAAAATGCAGTTTTAATTAAGATAAAAAATGTAAACTTTGTCAATGCTTTCATACCAAAAAAAACAAAAAATATTACTTTGTCAATGCTATAGAACAACTTGCTATCAATCTGTTACAATTGATGTAGTAAACTCAGTAAAGAACAGATGAAATAAGCTGAGCATATTGATAATAGATTTGGTTACAAAACCGAAAGAAAGGTATACAGGAGTCTCTCCCCTCCCCACGATACCTTTCTCTCTCTTTCGTCTTTCTTATATACTACTCTTGAGTCTTGATGCCTAGTCAAGCTACCAACGAGATCATGTGCATGTGCTAGCGAATCTTCTTAACCGTGGTTATTCCTTATTCTTACTAAGGTAGAGTCACTAACAGAAAAGCTCACGTATACTTTCATGAGTGAATGCTGACTTGGCCACCTTATTTTGGCCTTTTTAGAGCCTTTCTTTCGCTGGTACTGATACTGAACCGGAGGATGAGTAGCTGCATACGTATCACAATCTTCTTTGTTGCGAGATTAAAGATTGTCAAGCCACTTTGTTTTTGGGCCATTGATTAATTCTTTAGGATATAAGAGTCATATAGGTACTGAGGTAAAAAAAGGATGTAACAGGTGCTTCCCATGCTAGAGAGGATACTTGTAGAACACGAAGAGACAGTGGAGGTATGGATTTGAGAGACGCGTTGCTGGAAGTTTATGGGGACAAAAATCGCAGAGTCCCAGATCACTAGGAACCACATCAAGTCCTTGTTGGGGGTAAACGCTTCTTGCATTCGGTGGATTTATTGGGGATATACATCGTATATACGGATAAATGTAAAACTAAGAGAATATGTATAAATTCCTTATTCAGATAAGTATAGTTTCCGAGATTAATGTTGGCTAGAACCGACTTATACTTGTATAAATACTTTGGATTGTTATTCATAATAAATCATTCAGTTCGGTATCTAAATCTACATGGTATCAGATTCTAAAACCTAAAAAATTTTGTTTCTAATTCTTTGTTTCTTGACAATCTTGATCGTGCATCATGATTGGCTCGACTGATTCTTCGCTTACTTCCCCGCCTATGGCGGAGAAGGTTGATGAAATCATATTGATTTTTCCGTACTCATTGTACGGTTTCGATAACCCTGGTTCGATGATCACCTCTGTTTAGTTGAATGGAGAAAATTTCAACGAATGGTGATCGGAGATATTTAACGCACTTGAGGCTAAACGAAAGTTGGGTTTTATCTATGGTACTTTGAAGAAACCCGGAAATAATAGTCCCGACCTAGAAAATTGGTTAGCTGTTAATTCCATGATTATTGGCTGGATTTGTTCTTCGATCACGCCAAAGGTCAAGTCCACCGCGACCTATATTACCGATACACACTTGTTGTGGGAAAACTTTAAGCAACGTTTTTCTGTTGGAAACACGGTACGGGTTCATCAACTCAAGGCGCAGCTCATGTCTTGTCGACAAGATGGGCAGTCCGTGTTAAACTATTTTGGTCGACTTTCTACTTTTTGGGAAGAATTACAAGTGTATCAAACCGTTCGTGTGTGTTCTTGTGGAGGAGCAAAGATGATCGAAATCGAAAGAGAGCATGAAAAGATACATCAATTTGTGTTGGGTCTCGATGACTCTAAGTTTGGAAGCATCTGCACCAACATAACCGGTACTGATCCTCTTCATCCGCTTGGTGAGATTTACAACAAAATTGTTCGTGAAGAACAAATGATGTCTTCTGTTCGAAGTAACAATCAAGAGATCGTGGGATTCTATGCTCGCCGTGATCAACAATCTACTGCTTCTGCTCCTCGTCAACAAGCCCATACGTCAGCATCGTCTGAAGGACAGAGCGGAGCAGAGAACACAATTCTGAGATCTCGAGCACTCTGTTCTCACTATGGGAGAACAGGGCATGAAAACAAAGATTGTTGGCAACTCGTGGGGTTTCCGGATTGTCGAAAGAAATTAGGGTGCTGGTCGAGGACAACAAAGTTCAGGACGAGGAAGAGGAGGTCGTGGTTCGAGCTCCAACAATTCTGGACGTGGGCGCAGTCAAGCTAATGTAGCTCATGCTACAAGCTCCAATTCATCCTCGTTTCCTGAGTTTACGGAGGATCAATGGAAGGTTCTTACGCAGATGGTTCAGGCCAAATCAGCTTCTCCTAACTCCGACAAGCTGTCTGGTAAGATTAATCTTGGCGATGTTATTCTTGATACGGGGGCGTCTCATCATATGACATGACGTTTATCTCTTCTCACCAATCTCGAGAATATGCGGCCATGCTCTGTCGCGTTTTGCAGATGGGAGTAAAACATTTGCAATGAGCATGGGATCTTTTTCTTTATCATCTAAGATTACACTGCCACGCGTGTTATATGTTCTCAATTTAAATTGCACATTAATATCCGTTGAAAAATTGCTAAAACTAACGAATTGTTTTGCAATCTTATCTGACATGATTTGTGTTTTACATGACCGTTTTTCGAGGACCATGATTGGAACCGGTGAAGAGCGGGATGGTGTGTATTATTTTACGGATAGCGTCTCTGCAAAGAGTCATCAAGCAGCTGGAGTTTCGGATCAAGCTTTGTGGCATCAGCGTTTTGGACATCTGTCGTTTTCAGTGTTTTCGGATTTAGATTTGTTTTCTGGTTCTAAGAAGTGCTAGTTTTAGTCCTTGCGACATTTGTTTCCGAGCTAAGCAAACTCGCGAAGTTTTTTTATGATAGTATGAATAAAACAACGAAATGTTTTTCCCTTATTCATGTTGATGTTTGGGGTCAATATCCTGTGGTGCAGTTTATTTTTTAACAATAGTAGATGATTTTTTGAGAGCTATCTGGACCTACTTATTGCTTGAAAAATCAGAAGTCAAGGATGTATTGAAGAAGTTCCTTGTGTATGCTGAACGGCAATTCAATAAAGCTGGTGAAAATAGTTCGGAGCGACAATGATACTGAATTCATGGGTCTTTCGTCATTCTTTAAAGACAATGGAATCATACATCAAACATCTTGTGTCGCGATGCCACAACAGAATGGAAGGGTCGAGAGGAAGCATAGACACATTCTGAATGTCTCTCGAGCATTGTTGTTTCAGGCTAATCTTTCGATAAAATTTTGAGGTGAGGCTGTCCTCACGGCTGCTTATTTGATAAATCGTACACCTACATCTTTACACAAAAGACGGTCACCGTTTGAGATCCTTCATGGTGTAAAACCCGATTACAAGCAGCTTAGAGTATTCGGATCCGCCTGTTATGTTCATCGTATGACTAGAGACATAGACAAATTTTCTCAAAGAAGTCGCTCTTGTGTCTTCCTTGGTTACCCCTTCGGTAAGAAAGGTTGGAAGGTTTACGATATCGAGCGTAATGAATTTTTGGTGTCTCGGGACGTTGTGTTTCGGGAAGACGTTTTTCCTTTTTCTCAAACGGCTTCTACACCATTGTCGTCTCCTGTTGAGGCTGTGATTTGCGATGAAGATTGGCTCATTACGCCTGATGTAAGGGGGAGCATGTCAGCTCCAGTAGAGGCTGTAACACCTGTGGTTATGGAAACAGAACAGCCTGCTCATGTTTCCCCTTCTCCCTTGGTGGTCGAATCGTCTTCGCCCCCTGTTTTGGATTCGCCGGTTGTTGAGGTTTCGGGTAGTGTACCAGAAGTTCTGGGTAGAGGTTTGCGCCAAAAGACACCATCTGTATTGCTCAAGGACTATGTTGCGTGTAATACACATCACGCTCTTCCCACCTCAAATGGTTCTCTCTCTGTGTCCTCATCAATGGTTCCAGGTAGTTCACTTTATCCACTGTCTGAATTTGTAACTGATGTTCAATTTTCACCAGGACATCATGCGTATTTGGCTGCTATTACTGTCGAGACTGAGCCTAAGTATTTTAAGGAAGCTATGCGTATTAAGGTATGGAATAATGCAATGAATACAGAGGTAGTTGCGCTTGAGGAAAAACATACATGGGACATTTGTGATCTCCCTCTTGGCAAAGAAGCAATTGGTAGTCAATGGGTGTTTAAAGTTAAATACAATGCGGACGGCACGGTGGAAAGATACAAGGCTCGTCTTGTTGTTCAAGGCAATAATCAAGTTGAAGGTGAAGACTATGACGAGACGTTTGCTCCAGTAGTTAAGATGACTATGATTCGCACTGTTTTGCGTCTCGTCTCGGCAAATAATTGGGAAGTTTACCAAATGGACGTACAAAATGCTTTTCTTCATGAAGATCTTATGGAAGAGGTGTATATGAAACTTCCTCCTGGCTTTAGGCACTCACATCCCGACAAAGTGTGTCGTCTCCGTAAATCTTTATACGGTCTCAAGCAAGCTCCAAGATGTTAGTTTAAATAGCTTTCGGATTCTCTCCTCAAGTTTGGCTTCGTTCAATCCTATGACCTTTACTCGTTGTTCTCCTACTCACGCAAAAACATCGAGCTTCGTGTGCTCATCTATGTGGATGATCTCATTATATGCGGCAATGATCCTTATATGCTTCAGAAGTTTAAAGAATATTTGGGTCAGTGTTTTGCGATGAAAGACTTGGGGAAATTAAAATACTTTCTTGGTATTGAAGTCAGTCGTGGTCTGGAGGGAATATTTTTGTCTCAACGAAAGTATAGTTTGGATATTGTTTCGGAAACAGGAAACCTTGGTTCTAAGCCAGCTTTAACACCATTCGAGCAAAATCACCAACTTGCCACAGTTGATAGTCCTTTACTTGATGATCCGACAAAGTATAAGCGTCTTGTTGTTCGCTTAATCTACCTTTTGAATACTCGACCAAAGCTTTGTTATTCGATTCATGTTTTGTCACAGTTTATGAAGGCCCCTACGGAGGCTCATTGGAATGCAGCTCTTCGAGTGGTGCGGTTTTTGAAAGGCACGCATGGTCAAGGCATACTTCTTAAATCTGATTCTGATATTACTCTTACGATTTATTGTGATATTGATTGGGCGTCTTGTCCATTAACGAGACGTTCTCTTAGTGCATTTGTTGTTATGCTTGGTGGTTCGCCTATTACTTGGAAGACTAAGAAGCAACAATTCGTCTCTCATTCGTCGGCTGAAGCCGAGTATCGGTCTATGGCTGCTACGCTTCGGGAGATCAAATGGATTCGTCGACTCTTGTCAAGTCTTTGTGTTGATCAAATGTCCCCAACACGTTTCAAGGCTGCTATCCACATTGCAACAAATCATGTCTTCCACGAACGTACCAAACACATAGAATCTGATTGTCATACGGTACGGGATGCTGTTACGGAAGGGGTTATTGTTCTTCAGCACATACATACAGATTCTCAGATTGCATACATTTTGACAAAGGCTCTTGGGCGTGTCCCATTCCAACATTTAGTATCCAAATTGGGTGTTCAGAATCTTCACACTCCAACGTGAGGGGGAGTATTGGAGATATACATCGTATATTCGGATAAATGTAAAACTAAAGGAATATGTATAAATTCCTTTTTCAGATAAGTATAGTTTTCTAGATTAGTGTTGGCTAGAACTGACTTATACTTGTATAAATATTTTGGATTGTTATTCATAAATAAAGCATTCAGTTCGATATCTAAATCTACAGAATTCATTTGAAAAATGTTTTGCAACTGCCTGATTCTCTAGTGTATTATTATTATTACCTATATTACCCTCAATTGAAATGTTTCTTAATTTTCAACTCCGACACTGTTACAGATTTACCAGATTATCTGCGAATCATAGATAATCATTTTGATGACTGCTCCAAAATAATTTTCAATTTCTCCAAAATAATTTTCAACTCCGACACTGTTGCAAATTTATCAAAAACCTCAAGAGCCCCTCCTATAGACAGAGAATTCCCATCAAACCATAAGATCATCTGTGAATCATAAATGAGTCAAACTCATATTTTGACATCTCTGATGATATCAAAATCTTCTTTCCACCGCTGTTTTACCTAGCATATACGATAGGATATTCATGCCGATTACGAAGAGCTGTGGCGATAAGGAGCATCCCCGGCGCAACGCCCTTTCACCTTAAAGTATCTCGCTAATTCACCATTTACTTGAACCGAGAAAGATGTCATCTCAATGCATAACTGAATCCAATGAATGAAAACTTCCAGAAGGTTTATGGCTTTAAGGATGTTAATCATAAAAGAATCAAAAGCTTTGAAAATATCAATTTTCATAGCACATCGAGCTGAAACCGAGTCCTAATGGTAATCTTTTACCAATTCTAAAGCAAGTAAAATATTTTCCATCAATAATCTATCTTCAACAAATGCTGATTGATTTAGAGCAATCAAGGAAGGGAGGATTACTTAGAGTCGATTTGCCAAGATCTTAGAGATTATCTTATACATCACATTGCAACACGAGATAGGATGGTAGTCTTTCAACCCTTGCGATTTCGTCTTCCTGGGAATTAAAGCCAAGATTGTGAAATTAACGCCCTTAGGAAGAAATCCATTCAAGAAAAATGATTGAATAGCCACTGCAAAATCTCTGGCCAGAATTGACCCATCAAGATCTGGGGATTTATTATTTGGCATCAAGAAAAGGACTTTTCTAATTTTTCTTATGTAACTTCTTTTAGTGTTCCTCCTAGTGAGGAAACCAAATGGACTTGGTTAGAAAGAACCAAGTTTGGCCCATTAGTGATAATGCACGAGGTTGAGGTTGTTATTGGGCTTAGGGTTATGAGGTGTTATCTATATAATCACTCTTAATCTAATTTTTGTGGTTAAGTAAGAACTTAAGAAAAAAGAGAGGCAAGAAAAGATGAGAAAAACAGATGTCGTTCAGTTTGATCAAGACTACGTTTGGAAGCTGGAAAGTTTATTGATCTGGCTGAAACTTTGAGGGAAGCTTCGTGACTCAATGGGTTTGAGATTCCATGGTGGGATTTGTATTTCAACCGTTGGTTTCTCGTGAATCCTGGTTTTAGCGTGGCTGTTCGCTGCAGGCGATTTCCAGTTGTTCAACAGGTTATGTCTCGAGTGTTTAGGAAATCTGACGGTGAGTTCTTCTCTGTTTGAGCTGAAATTTGGCAGAGGTGTTGTTGACTTGTTCATCTTCAATTTGTACGGTGGGATCTTCCTCTCGTGCCAGGAATCCTAGTGATCGTTTGTGGCTGCTTATTTTTAAGCTCGTGTATTGCTCTTATATTGCTCTCTTGTTGAGTTTCTTGTGTTGAAGATTACTCTTTGGGAGCTTGAGTCTCTGGATCTGTTCTGTGGGAACAGGGAGGACGTGGTTGTAACTCATATTCATTTCATATAGTAAATTTTGGAGTGGACTTTTACTCCTCACATCGAGGAAGTTTTCCACGTAAAAGAAGTTTGTGTCTCATTTACTTTCTGCCTTCGTCTAAATATTTTTCTCAACGGTTCACATAAGTACGGGAAACTTTATTCCGCTGTGCCATTGTTGCATTTTTTGTTCTTTCCCAACATTGTGGTAGCCGAGCTTCTGGTTTTGAGAGCTTTGGGTTATTGGTTTACTTGTGTGAACGATGGAAAATATAGGCAGAATGATAAGCTTGAATGGTGCTAACTATCATTTATGGAAAGGCAAGATGGAGGATTTGCTTTTCGTGAATGAGTTTCATATGGTGTTTCAGGAGAATAAACCTAATAATATAAACAATGATGATTGGAAGCTGCTGCATCGCAAAGTGTGGGGTTCGATAAGGCAGTGGGTAGATGATAATGTGTTGCATCATATTGAATAAACCTGATAATATAACTGATGATGCTCGTCTGTTGAGGTTGAAGCTGGAGCAGTTGTATGCTCAGAAGACCGAGAATAACAAGATGTACATGATTAAGAAGTTGATTGAGCTGAGGTATCAGGAGGGAACTCCGATGACGGATCACTTGAATGAGTTTCAGGGATTGCTCAACAAACTGTATGTCATGGGAATCAAGTTTTATGACGAAATTCATGGTTTGTGGCTTTTTGGTACATTACCAGATTCTTGGGAGGTGTTCATGATGTTTATTTGTAACTTTACATCGGATGGTGCTATTTCGATGGACTTAGTGAAGAACAGTTTCTTGAATGAGGAAACAAGAAGGCAGTCAAATGCTAGTTCCTCACTTTCAAATGTTTTGGTTACTGAGTCAAGGGGGAGGAGTACGCATCGAGAGCCCAAGAAATATAAGAGCAGGAGCAGGAGCAAGTCTAATAGATTTGTGAATATAGAGTGCTACTATTGTCATAAGAAAGAGCACACGAAGAAACATTGTTTGAATTTGAAGAAGGACAACAAGCAACAAGGAGATGGTGAAGATCGGGTGACAATCACAAAGGATCAGTTTCTGATTCTCCATGATTGTGATGCCATTAATGTTGCATGCAAAGATACTAGTTGGTGGATGATAGTGGAGCTACTACTCATGCTACATCACAGCGAAATTTTTTTTCTACCTATACCCAGGGTAATTATTGTTTTGTGAAGATGGGTAATGATGGTTTGGCTCAGGTTGTTGGCAATGGTGATATTTTCTTGGAGACTAGTATTGGTACTAGACTTGTTCTTAAGGGAGTTAAGCATGTCCCATATTTTCGGTTGAACCTGATATCCACGGGAATACTTGATGATGAAGGTTTCTATAGTTTATTTGGTTGTGGTAAATGGAAACTTTCAAAAGGTTCTATGGTTGCGGCTCAAGGTGATAAGTTTTCATCTTTCTATTGGATGCAAGCTAAAGTCTCTAAAGATATTGTTAATGCTTTGGAATGATGTTGCCATGGAGTTGTGGCATATGAGACACGGTCACATGAGTGAGAAAGGAGTATCTTTGTTATCTAAGAAGGAGGTTATTCCAGGGATCTCCGGTTTGCACTTGCAGAAGTGTGTGCATTGTATTATGGGGAAACAACACATAATCTCTTTCAAGTCTTCTGCACCTTCTATGAAACCCGAGATACTTGATCTGGTGCATTCAGATGTTTGTGGTCCAATGAAAACAAAATCTATTGGTGATGCATCATATTTTGTCACTTTCATTGATGATCATTCTAGAAATTTGTGGGTTTACACTATGAGGACGAAAGATCAGGTTTGGAATATTTCAAACATTTTGTAGAATTGGTTGAGAGACAAACGGGAAAGAAATCGAAGTGTATCCGCAGTGATAATGATGGAGAATATTCTGGACCATATGATTCTTATTACAAGGAACATGGTATTAAGCATCAGTTTACACCGCCTAAGACTCCACATTTGAATATATTGGCTGAGAGGATGAACAGGACGATTGTCGAGAGAGTGAGATGTTTAATCTCATAGTCAGACTTGGTGATGACTTTCTGGACTGAAGCTTTGAGAACGGTTGTTCATATGCTGAATTTGTCACCAAATGCTCCATTGGAAGGTGATACTCCAGAGAGAGGTTGGACCGGTAAGGATATATCTTATGGTCATTTGAAGGTCTTTGGGTGGAAGGCATTTGGATGAGAGAGGCCGAAGCTTGACTCGAAATTGCGGCAATGAGTGTTCGTTGGTTATGGTCAGGATGAGTTTGGATACATATTTTATGATCACGTTGAGAAGAAGCTCATTAGGAGAAGATATGTTATGTTCGTGGAAGATCAAACGATTAAGGACATTGACAAGTCTAGAAAAAACAGCTCAGAGTTTTGAGAGTTTGATTGATTCAGAGGTTGCTCTTTCTACATCGATCCACGGTCAGGTCGAAGGTGAGGTTCAAGTTGATACACCCAGTGCAGATGCTCCCGCACATGATGATGATGGTATTGGTGGTCATGGTGACGATCATGATGGAACACCAACTATCGAGAACCTACCTGCTGTTAGAAGAGTTGAGAGAGGTCTAAAACCGTCGAGAAGGTATGATCCTAGTGAGTATGTATTACTTACTGATGGGGGCGAACCTGAAAGCTTTGATGAAGCTTTGGAGGATGAACACAAGGATAAATGGCTTGGTTCCATGGGAGAAGAGATGGATTCTTTTGATGAGAATCATATATTTTGAGCTGGTGAAGTTGCCAAAGGGCACGAAGGCATTGCTTAATAAGTGGGTGTACAAGATTAAGCATGAAGATCTGAGTTTGCTACCTCGATACAAGGCTAGATTGGTTGAGAAAGGGTTCAGCCAAAAGAAGGGGATTGATTATGATGAAATCTTTTCTCATGTTGTGAAGATGTCATCCATCAGGATGTAATTGGATTGGCAGCGAGTCTTGATCTAGAGGTTGAGCAAATGGATGTAAAGACAGCTTTCCTTCATGGTGATTTGGAGGAAGAAATTTACATTGTACAACCGGAAGGCTTTGTGAAGAAGGGCAAACAGGATTTAGTTTGTCGCTTGAAGAAAAGCCTTTATGGATTGAAACAAGCACTGAGGCAGTGGTACATGAAGTTCAAATCTGTTATGGGGAAGCATGGTTATAAGGAGACTACTTATGATCATTATTTGTTTGTGCAAATGTTTGGTGATGATGATTTTATCATCTTCTTATTGTACGTTGACGATATGTTGATTGCGGGCAGGAATTTGAGCAGAAGTCAAGAGTTGAAGAAGAAGCTTATAAAGTTCTTTGCCATGAAAGATTTGGATCCAGCGAAACAGATTCTTGGTATTAGAATTGCTAGAGACAGAGGTGCGAGATTGATTCACTTGTCTCAAAAGAAGTATATTGAGAAGGTACTTCAAAGGTTTCACATGGACAAGTCTAAAGTTTTTAGCACTCCTCTTGCTACACACTTTAGATTGAGCAATCAACAGAGTCTGAGTACATATTCTGAGAAGGAAGATATGTCACGAGTTCCCTATGCTTCTGCAATTGGTAGCTTGATGTATGGCATGGTTTGTACAAGACCTGATTTAGCACACATCGTTGGTATTGTTAGTCGGTTTCTCTCTAACCCTAGGAGAGAACATTGGAATGCTGTGAAGTAGATTTTGAGATATCTTCGAAGGACTTCTAGCTTGAAGCTTACTTTTGGAGGTGATAAGCCATTGCTTGTCAGTTATACTGATTCTGATATGGATGGGGATGTTGATTACAGAAAGTTGATAAGCGGTTTCTTGGTGAGACTTAACAGTTACTCAAACCCACTCATGTCATTGTAGGTACTTGAGGATCAATCCAAATGGATATAATTAAGACACTAGGAATTCATACAACTTCTTAATCCAAGCTAGAAATAAAGGTTTGAGGTTTAACTAACAACCTAATTGATCAAACAAACCAAATCAAGCTAATTGACTACTAATCAAGATTATCAAAAGACTAAAACGAATCCAAGGATGGGGTTATCAATCTAAGGTGTTCCAAGAATCAATCTTTGATGCCAAACAATCACAATATAAGCTAATCCCTAGGCTTAGAACTCAATAGCTAGACTAATCCACTTTCATGGCACTAATCCCTTCATTAATCATCCTAATCAAGAACTAACTTTCATTAGTGAAAAGGAAGCTAACAAGCATTATAAAACAGTTCTAAATTACCAATAAACACCCTAGACAATCACTTCCATGAGCTAGGAATGTAAATCCCTTGTTTAGTTGGTTGGGGAATTTCATCAAACACCTTGTGGGTGTGAAATTCCCTAAGGCCTAGTTTTAGCATGATCAAGGCTAAACTAGCATTTAGAACACTAAACAAGGAGGGAAATGAGAAGATCTAACCCTAGGCATCTAGATTAATCCTTAAAACACCCTAGATCTAACCCATCCTTAGATCCTAATGAAACTACTCACTAATCATGGTTAATCCCTCAAATCCTATGAAAGAGATAGAGATAAACATGATTAGAGAGATAGAAGATGAAAGATTAAAAGATATAAACACTAGATTGCATAAACTTAAAGAAATGTCTTACAAAATCACTTAGAAACCAAAAGGGAAAGTTTTCTAAGCAAGAACAAGAGATTAAAAGATACTTAGGAAAAATTAGGTTATTTCCTATTTATAGTGAACAGTGGACGACCCGGGTCAACCCGGAACAAACCGGGTATTGACCCGGTTTAAGTCTGAAAATCGGGCAGCGTATCGAGCTTGCTAGGTCGATACGCAGCTCGATACGCTGCTAAAGGTTTCCTCAAGGAGTGTGTCGACCTTGGCAGGTCGACACAGATGCCCGATACGCCATTCTTCAATCTTCGGATGAGATGTGTATCGACCTTAGCAGTCCGATACGAATGCCCGATACGTCGTCTTCAAAACTCAGGGTGGCCTGTGGTATCGAGCTTAGTAGCTCGACACAATCGTCCGATACGCGCACTCCGTCTTTCCTGCTGAGCTGTATCGACCTTGGTAGGTCGACACCAAGGTCGATACACTTCTAAAATTCGTCTGCTCCATGTTTGGCTCCCTTCTTTTCTTCCTTCTTGTCACCCAACTCTCCAAAAAGATCCTCCAAGCCTCCATACTACATAATTAAGACTCAATTATGCACAATATGCAACATCCTAAGCTAAAACTTGCTAAACTCTAATATGGATGCAATTTGGACTAAAAGTATCTAAATGAATGCATAAATGAATGCAAAGCTATCTAAAATGGGTGCTAAAATGGGTGCTAATTTATGAGTATATCAAAAGTATACTTCAGATTATTTGGTAACATTTGCGGGTGGAGCTGTGGCATGGAAATCAAGGGTGCAAAAGTGTGTTGCACTTTCTACCACTGAAGTTGAGTTTATAACTTGTAAAGAGGTGTTGTGGATGAAGACTTTTCTTGAGGAGATCGGTTTCAAGCAAATAAGTATGTGCTGCTTTGCAATAGTCAAAGTGCAATTTTTCTCGGGAAGAACTCTACATTTCATTCGGATTCAAAGCACAGTGACAGGAGGTATCATTGGATATGTGATGTGGTTGCTTCTAAAGAAGTATAACTTCTGAAAGTTCCTACGGATGATAATGGAGCTGATATGATGACAAAGTCATTGCAGAGAGGGAAGCTTGAAGTTTGCCGAGAGATAACCGGTATGGTTGTTTCCTGCACCTAGTCGGAGGGGGAGTTTGTTGGTGTTCCTCCTAGTGGGAAACCAAATGAGCTTGTTAGAAAGAACCAAGTTTGGACCATTAGTGATAATCCATGAGGTTGTTATTGGGCTTAGGGTTATGAGGTGTTATCTATATAAGCACTTTTAATCTAATTTTTATGGTTAAGTAAGAACTTAAGAAAAGAGAGAGGCAAGAAAAGAGGAGAAAAACAGATTTCGTCCAGTTTGATCAAGTCTACGTTTGGAGGCTTGAAAGTTTCTTGATCTGGCTGCAACTTTGAGGGAAGTTTTGTGATTCAATGGGTTTGAGATTCAACGGTGAGATTTTTATTTCAACGGGTAGACGATTTCCAATTGTTCAACATGTTCAGTCTTGAGTGTTTGGGAAATCTGACGGTGAGTTCTTCTCTGTTTGAGCTGAAATTGACAGAGGTGTTGTTGACATGTTCATCTTGGATTTGTACGGTGGGATCTTTCTTCACTTTCCTAATCTCTTCATTAACCATTTTTAAGGTTTAAAACCATCAAACACCCACCAATTTCGCTTTTAATATACTTTGAATTACGACTTAGATTGGTGTTTATCTATTTGGAGAAAAAGAATAAGGAGAAAATATTTCTCAATATTTACACCATTTAGGAAGAATTTATTTTTATACCAGGTAATCGGCATGCACACTAGGAAATATTTTATATGTTAATTAATTATGTCATATTATATGTTGATTAATTAATATTTGAATGTGATAAATTGTGTTGTAAAGAATATGCTTGTAAAAACCTTTCATAATTGAAAATGATTATAAATCAAGTGGGAATCGTAGAAAACTACATTAGAAAATAAATATATAAGAGCGAAGATGAAAACAAAATGATAACTAAGTAAACCAAAATAACAATTAAACGTCAAATGAACTGTTTAAAATAAAATATCAAAATCATCAAAACTAAACACATCCTTGTAATCTACAAGTTGTAGACGATATTAATCATTTTATTTTGGCCGTTTGTTATTGAATAAGATTAATATCATTCAAAAAATTATTAAACACTTCAAATATCAAAATGTTTTAAATAATGAAATATACTTCCTCTGATCCTTAAAGAAGGTATTTTTAGAAAAAAAATTTGTTTCAAAAAGAAAGTAGTTTTCAATTTTCTAGGTGTAGTTATTGTCTATTTTTACTTAATTTACCCTTATAACATTTAATATTTAAAGAATAACTTAAGTAATAATTAATAAAAACAAGGTTAGAAAAGTCTTTTGTAAAATTTTCTTAATATGTGTGAAAAACTCAAAAATACCTTCTTTAAGAAACAGAGGGAGTAAATAATAACTAAGAAGATTTCCACATTTCCCAAAAAAAATTTGTGTCCACCTAATAACACAAATTATAATAAAATCATCGTATTTCGTATTACAGTTTTGTAAGTTTTAAGCAAATGATACTTCAAACTCACATCTCGGGTAATATTCTTACAAAATTATAAAATATTTTAACCAAAAATGTAACCTTTGTTGTAAAACATAATATTTTACTTTGTGTCAAAAAGATAAATGTAACCCATTTGATTATCTAATATAAAAATTGTAATACATATTTATCGTAAAATTTGTGAAATCATATTTTATGGAATCTATTATAAATAGTTATAAAATTTGCAAAATCATATTATTTCTCACTTATATTTGATTCAACCTTGTAAATTTTATTGTTGTGATTAAACAAAATCCTATATTTGTTTGAGGTAATTTTTATTAAACCAATCAAAACATTTTCATTTTTTAAGAAAAATGTCATGTTACATTTTCATGTTATCAATGAAATACATTAACTTTGAATGTGAATGTGACATTAAAACACTTTTTACTAAGTGGGAGTTATTGGTTCTTATATTTTAATGGATTTGAAAATTCTTTTTGGATTTAGAAATTTTTGATAAATCCATTGATTTTAAAATCAGGCAAATAGATTTCAAAATCAAACAAAGGATTTCAAAATAAAATATATGGATTATTGTAAATCAATTAAATAGATTTACAATAGGTTTTGATACATCCATGTGTTTGATTGAGAGTAGGTAGTATTCGTCTCTCTACCTTTAACTTGCTGAATGAGCCATTAATATCACACAAATCTGCAACAATACCATCTAGGAGTAATTGTATCAAAGTTTTTATTTTTTGGAAACTCATCGAGTATATGAACCCATTTACTCGTTTTTGATGTGATCCTTTCATTGATATATATACATTATACTCTCTCGGTTTCTAATAGAAGGATTTTATGGATTTTGTTTTTGTTTCACAAAGATAGATGTTTTAAGTTTTTTATCCATTTTTTCTTAGTTAATGATAATGAATTGCAAACTCAAAGAAATTAATTAAATTTATTGAATTGCTATTGGTTTAAAATTATAAAAAATTGTTTCAGCACTAGAGGCCCAGCTATTAGTCACCTCCTTTTCGTTGATGATTCATTAATTTTTTCGTTGGCGAATGTTAAGTCATGTCGTCAGATTAAAAGTATTCTTCGGCTCTATGAAGATTGTTCAGGTCAGGCGGTAAACCTAAGAAAGTCTTCTATTGCGTTTGGGAGTAAAGTCAAAGCCAATGTTAAAAGACAAATGAGACATATTTTGGGCATCCATAATGAGGGAGGAAGTGAAAAATATCTGGAACTTCCAGAACAGTTCAGGAGAAAGAAAGTAGAAATGTTTCATTTTATCATTGACAAGGTGTAGCAGAAAACTCGGGGATGGAATAAGCAGTTTTTGTCACAAGGAGGAAAAGAAATTCTCCTCAAAGCCGAGGCCATGGCAATGCCAGTTTTCTCTATGAATATTTTTAGAATACTTGTCCAAATTTTTGAGGAGATTACTAAAATTACTGCTCAATTTTGGTGGGGAAAAGGTTATGAAAGGAAAGGAATGCATTGGTTTTTTTTGGGAACGCGTTTCATTACCAAAGAAAGAAGGAGGTTTGGGATTTAAAGACCTTAAGAATTTCAATCAAGCTCTACTTGGAAAACAGGCTTGGCATATATTACAAAAGCCGGATTGTCTTATGGCAAGGGTTCTTCGCCGGAGTTACTTCTGGGATACAAATATACTACAAGCTAAGGAAGGTAAAAACCCTTATTTTGCTTGGAGATCAATACTTCACGGATGGGATCTCTTAGAGAACGGTATGAGTTGGCTAATAGGGAATGGTAATGATATTGAATTTTGGAATGATAAATGGTTTCCAGCTCATCCACTACGTTCCCCTCAGGCACGAACTGAAGAATATGATGGTTCTAAAGTCAGTGAATAGTTTAATGCAGAAAAAGGGGCTGGAATGCTAGCAAAATCAGGGAGTTAGTAACGATTCTAAAGATTTGATTGGGTGGAATTACATGAGGTCTGGTATCTATACAGTGAAGTCGGCATATTGATTGGCCTGTCATCTCCATTCACAACAAGCCCCACAAGCAACTACAGGAAATGTTCAGCTCAAGGCACAAATATGGAAAGGCAAGACACCACCGAAGATCAAACATTTTCTATGGAAAATGCTATCTGAAGCCTTAGCTACCGGAGAAAATTTGAATGTATTTATTATTCCTTTTTTGATGGTCATCAATCCAAGCCTAAATAACTGGAATTCTAGTAACCGTGAATTATACGATCATCTATATTGGAGCTGGATTTGACACCTAAATCCGGCCCACCGTGAAGCCCATCAAGGAATCAGTACAAGCCCATCTATGACGATTCATCAGAGATATGGCCCATCTTTGCATCTTCAGCAGACCCTCGAACTATCGCACACGGATAAGGATCGAGACTAAGTCAGCAATTAGACGAGTATCCCGCAAGATCCGAAGCTCGGTGAAGCAGCAACCCCCGAGATATCCGGAAGACGTGTAACAGTCCCCGATATTCGCGCATCAGCTGGAGAAAGAGAGAGTTTATATAAGAAGCAGAAGTCGCCATAGATAGGCCAACTTTTACCTAATTCACAACTTGTATTCACTACGAGCTCTCGTACTCTCATTATTCTTGTACTCGAATACTTGTTCTTATCAATAAAATCCACGTATTCATTATAAGTCTTATATTTGTTTGTTCATAAAGAGATTCTTACCCATCCTTTCTCCAATCTATTCAATCACTCTACAAATATCTGAGTGTGGATTTTAGTGCCCACATTTTGGCGCCGTCTGTGGGGAAAGATAAAAACAATCTCTAACACAGTAAGCCAGATCTAAGGCTCGTTAGAACGATAATGGATCCAAGAACCATTGAATCCAACATATCGACCACACAAGTCATGGTCAACACCGAGGGAAACAATCCCTCAACCCAAAACGCAAATCTCGGCTCGACGACCACGACGTCGCGAACCGAACCAGTGATCGTTGATCTCGTCCATCCATCCGCCGTAGCCGGTTCAGGGATAAATCTCTCGAACCAGAACACCACTGCGACTGGAATGACAAACCGACAAGAAACAGTTGGGGGGTAAGGGCCAAACACTTGGATCTGTAGATCCGATCCCACCTCCCCCTCCGCGTGCTCTCAGCAGTAACCTGGATGCCGCAGCTCCCGGTTCGAATGTCACTACATCTCGGACCGAAACAATAACCACAAATCCGGTTATTCGAACACCCGCAGTTGGTTCAGGAACACTTATCCTAAATCTACACCTGAATCCCTACGTCTGGATCCGAAACGGAGAATATCCTCCCCGATTCGAAGATCCGACTCGACCTGCCCCACCCGGCATCGAATCAAATGACACAGAAGTCATGATAATGCTGCGACAGTTGGACCAAAACATGGCACAAAGCCAACGACGGCTCGAAACCCGATTGAATCAGCAGGCTAACGCCCTGAAAGAACATCGGGCAGAAGTTTTGTGATCTATTGTTCGCGAAACCACTCACGGTTCTCAACGTGAGCAGTAGATCGCACCCGAGCAAAGTCCGTTACCCAAAACACGCCTTGACTTTTCTCAAGCGTTCACAATCCCAGAGTCCGGAAGGCAGCACAACGCTCCTTCAAGCTCCAGGGGACCACAACCCCACACCATGAATCTCAAAGATTCAAGCTCATGAGGAACGGTAGACGCTCATACTAGTGAACTACCACCTCCACCACCTCGCGGATCCCCAAGAGGGATCGGCACATCCTCTTTCGCCTTTACCTCGCGTGCCCATGAACACTCCAGCGGCAACCGCAGGCCACTCGGCCCAGTTACCACACGCCGAGCGCACGCCCCACGGCGATGCTCGAGTAAACGATATTCTCGATACTCGAACAACCCGGTAACAGTCCGTCTAAGATCCCTATCAATCCGACCTTCGGAATGGAATATATCCCGCTCATTTCTAACGATACGTTGATAGAACAGACGCTGAACTCAGGCAAATGAAACATGCCATGCACGTTGCCACGAGCTCAGCACCCGACATCGATCGTGTGATCGAGAAAACATGCCGAACATCCTTCACCAACCGAATAGCAAATGCCTGACTCCGCGACGCCGGAAAAATCTAATTCCCGGAATACGCCAGAAAAACGGATCCCAAGGCACACATCAGGTCATTCCGAGCCACAATAGCCCGAGTTCATCTCCATGAAGACGAACTCGAGGCGGGCTATTGCAGGTTTTTCGCGGAAAAACTTGTAGGCCCAGCACTAGAATGGTTCGTGGGCCTAAAAAGCGGCTCGATCGATAACTTTGATTAACTCGTAACCATCTTCTTAAAACAATACTTGGTCTTCATCGAAACCGAGTAACAGTATCAGATCTATGGAAGATCTCGCAACAAGAAAACGAATTATTACGAAGTTTCATAACACGATACAAAGAATGCAAATCCAAAGTCGCTAATCTCAACGAAGAGGTCGCAATGAAAGCCCTAAGACAAGGGCTATGGTTCAAGTCTGACTTCAAACAAGAGCTCAAAGTGTGACGCACTACCTCGACGCTGAATGATGCGCTACACCAAGCCCTTCTATTCGCCCAATCCGAGGAAGAAGTAGCCTATGGGGCCAGACAATATTAATTGGCAGCTCAGATGTCAAACCCGCAAAAGAAAACGGGTACCTGCGAACATGCAGGCAAAAACCAGCAAATGCTCGTAATAAACAAACTCAAATCCGGCAAACGTTCAAAGTACGACACTAGAAAATTCTGTAAGCATTACAACCGAAATGGACATTCCACAGAGGAATATCGTTCGGGACCTCTCACAAAAGCTACTAGGGATGAACCAAAACCCGAACAGGAGATGATTGAAGAGGAATCACCTCCACGAACTCCCAAACCAAAAAGACTCAAAACGACAAATCTTCTCAAAAGAGAAAAGAACGAGTTAGGGAAGGGGAAAACTCTCCTCCTCCGACAGCCAAACTACGAATCGACTCAATTTTCAAAGGTCATGAACTCGTCGGAGGTTCGACAGAATCAGTATCCCCCCCCCCTCTCCCGCACCTCGCAAATTTTTATGCCAACGTCTGCAAGAGCTACGCCTTTGCCGGGGGGGAGAGGAACCATCCATCCCGAAACATATTAACTTCATATCGGGAGGTTCGCTATTCTGCCGCAACTCGATAAACTCGATTAAAATATTTCAACGAAAGGCCGAAAACACATCCAAAGTAAAAAAAAAAAAAACCATGGAATGTCCAGACCACGAGATAACATTTCTCGAAAGCGAAACACTGGACCAAGAAAACCCCATGACGACACTCTCGTTATCCGACTCGACGTAGCCGGATTCTAACTATCAAGAATAATGATAGACATCGGGAACTCAGTAGACCTATTATTCTATGGTTCCTTTAAAAAGATGAGTTTTCCTGACTCCGCCCTGGTAAACAGCATAACCCCTTTAACCGGTTTTGCCGGTGAAATAATTTTCTCGCGTGGCTCCATCCGCCTCCTTGTGAAAGCTTAAGGAGTCCAAAAGAGATAAATTTCGTGGTAGTAGATCGCCAAGCGCCATACAACGCCATACTTGGTCGGCCTTGGATACACACCATGAAAGCAGTTCCATCCACTTATCACCAGTGCGTGAAATTCCCATCCCATAAGGGAATTCAAACGATCTACGACAGTCAGAAAAATTCAAGAATGTGTTACATGAACTGCTTCAAAGAAGCTGCGAGCTCATCAGTATAGCAATTACATAAAGAGCAAGACCTCGCAGAACAACTAATAAAGAAAAACAAGGACCCCACCACGTGTGGACCAAAAAAAGATCATGTCGATCAAGTATGCATCGACGACGCTCACCCCGAGCGACAAGTCAACATTGGAATCGACCTTCCGAACTCGATCCGAAACGAACTCATCGCTTTCCTTAAAGAAAATGTGAGCACTTGTGCATGGACAACCTCGTGCATGGACAACCTCGTACATGCCGGGTATTAACCGCGAAATAACATCGCACGAACTGAATGTCGACCCCATGTTCAAACCCATAAAACAAAATGACGCAAGCTTGGGCCCGAAAGGGCAAAAGCAGTCAACGAAGAAGTCGACAAGCTACTGAAAGTCGGATCGATCAGAGAAGTCAAGTACCCTGATTGGCTCGCAAACCCGGTTGTCGTCAAAAAGAAAAACGGGAAGTGGAGAGTCTGTATAGATTTCACGGATTAAACAAAGTCTGCCCAAAAGACAGCTTTCCACTCCCACACATAGACCGGTTAGTCGAGGCAACTGCTGATCACGAACTGTTGTCCTTCATTGATGCATTCTCCAGGTACAATCAAATCCTCACGAACCCGGAAGACCAGGAAAAACATCATTCATAACAGACCGCAGAACATACTGTTACAAAGTGATGTCCTTCGGACTAAAGAATGTCGGAGCCAACTACCAACGACTCGTAAACAAAATGTTCGCCGATCAGCTGGGCAAATCAATGGAAGTCTACATTGGCGATATGCTCGTCAAATTCTCGTAAGAGGAAGACCATGTAGCCCAGCTACGAGAATGCTTCGCAATTCTCAACAAATACGGGATGAAACTCAACCCCGCTAAATGTTCTTTCGGCGTAGCCTTGGGAGAATTTCTCGGTTACCTGGTAACCGAACGAGGAATCGAAGCTAATCCGAAATAGATCGGGACTTTCCTCGAGATGTCGTCGCCTAAGACCACTCGAGAAGCCCAACGCTTGACCGGGCAAATTGCAGCACAAAACCGTTTATTTCCCGGTCTACAGACAAGTGCCTTCCCTTCTACCAACTCGTAAAAGCGAATAAAAAATTCCAATGGGATGGGAAGTGTGAAGAAGCATTCCAACAGCTAAAAACATACCTAAGCGAACCTCTCATACTCGCTAAGCCAGTAGAGGGAGAACCGTTATACCTCTATCTCGCGGTTTCACCTGCTGCAGTCAGCGGCGTACTAGTAAGAGAAGAGCAAAGCGAACAAAAGCTCATCTATTACGTGAGAAAAACGCTAATAGATGCAGAAACCAGATATCCAGCAATGGAAAAACTAGCATTGGTGTTTGTCATGTCAACCCGAAGCTAAGACCCTACTTCTAATCCCACTCCCTTGTGGTCATGACTTCTCAGCCATTGCGCACCATCCTCCATAGCCCGAGTCAATCCGGACGCCTAACCAAATGGGCAATCGAGCTAAGTGAGTACGATATAAAATATCGTACTAGAACCTGCGCCAAAGCACAAGTTCTAGCAGATTTTGTCATCGAGCTAGCACCGCAAACTCCCGACAAAACGATAACGAATAACAAATGGACGTTCTACGTAGACGGGGCATCATCTAAACAGGGATCCGGAGTAGGGATCAGACTTGCATCACCTACCGGAGAACTTTTAGAACAGTCATTCCGACTGAGCTTCGACTCTTCAAACAACGAAGCAGAATACGAGGCCCTAATCCCAAGGCTACGGCTCGCGATAGGAATCGGAGCACATGAAGTAAGCGCCTTCAGGGACTCGCAGCTCGTAACAAACCAATTCCACGGCACGTACGAAACGAAGCATGAACGAATGAAAGCTTACCTAAAAGTAGTACGTGACCTCACAGAACAGCTCGATAAATTCGAGCTAACAAGGATTCCCCGTGGAGAGAACATTTCGGCCACCTCAGACCCTTTGTTAAAAAGAATCATTCCCGTCGAGGGAATCGACAAACCAAACATAAGCATAGCCGTCAAGTCAGCCACGGCAGCGGAGATCACTGTAATCGCAAACGATCATGCATCCAGCAGAGACGATCTATCTCAAACCCCTGCTAGCTCGGAAGAAACCAGTACCCCGGAACCCGCAGCCATCACAAACAAACTACCCCAAGTCCCCGCTAGCTCGGGAGAAACCGATACCCCGGAACCCGAAAGCAGCGAATCCGAACTTAGTCAATCGGTGATGGACCAAATTGCGGAGGATGCAGCGGCCAACGAAGCAGCCACCACATAAAGACATTTCATCATCGATGAAGAATTCCAGTCAGACCAGATAGGAGAATCCCAATACTCGAATACCTTCAAAACGGTATCCTGCCTCCCGACAAATGGGAAGCTCGAAAACTAAGAGCCAAAAGCTCAAGATATTGTATAATCGAACAAAGGTTATACAAACGCAACTTATCAGAACCATACTTCAAATGTGTTCATGGTCTGGAAGCTTTAGCCGTAATTGCAAACGTCCACGATGGTACTTGCGGGAGCCACTCTGCCGGACGAGCTCTCGCAATACTAATCAAAAAGCATGGCTATTTCTGGCCCACGATGATCACGGATTGTGAAAACTAAGCCGCGAAGTGCGATAGCTGGCAAAAGCACGCACCAACATTCCACCAGCCCACGAAGACTCTATCATCTATATGTGCTCCGTACCCGTTCATGAGATGATCTATGGACATCATAGGACCAATGGTCCCGTCCGGGCCAAAACAATTGAGGTTCGTCCTAGTCCTAACAGATTACTTCACAGAGTGGATGGAAGCAAGAGCTTACCAACAAACCACCTGATCAAAGAAAAACGTGATCAAGCACTGGTCCAACATAACAGAATTATCAGCAAGCAACAGCTCGTTACTATAACTCCAACTTCAAAGAACGAACGTTCAAAGTTGGAGACCAAATCTTAAATAAGGTATTCGACAAAACATGACGGACAAGTGAAAAGTTAGGAGCCAATTGGGAAGGTCCCTACAAGATCACCGAAGTAGTAAGCCCCGGGGTCTATAAACACTTCGACTACGCGAAGAAAAAAGCCGAACTGCCTCCATGGAATTCCATGAACCTCAAACGCTACTATTACTAAATAGTAAAACAATCAAACTACGTTAAGACTTGATCCCATGGCGGGGTACGTAGGCAGCTCGTCCCTAGAGTCCAGCCCCCATACTCCCTAAATCTTTCACGGTTCACATAGTGTACAATAATTGTAAACTCCTTTTACAAATATAGTTTACACATTTGTTCAACTTTCCAATCTCTTTATTATACATTTCGAACCATCGAAAACCTCGCGACCTCTTAAAATCGGTATGGACCTAACTTAGACGCAACGAGCACTCGGATACAATAAACAACCCGCTAAACAACGTCTGGCCAGACAAAACATTGAAAGCTCATCTCAACCGTATCCCGATCGAACTCTTAATCGATCTAACACTGCTTGAAAATAAAACTGCCTAAACAAACTCGAGTCAGGCATACGTCGAGCTTTCGCTCGCACTCAAGCGCCATCGCCAAGCCGGATCACTAGCATTCGCACAACACTCCAAATCGACACCTGCAAAAACCGGCCAGCTGCAGCTAACAAACCGCAAACAACCAAGTCGAAACCCTCAAAATCAGGTGAACTACGGTAATCATGGGAAATAGCAGCTGGAGGCTGGGACTGGCATTGACAAGCTACGATGATCAAGTCAGGAGAAATTCAAATCAAAAGGGTAAACCTTCACGAAATTTAGAAGTGCCACGGTCCGTACTCCGCCAAACCCAGAAACAAAGCATAGCAAAAGCCCGGATCAATCCAACAAGTAAAACAATAAGCTACGGCCCGCTTAAACGAAAAAGAACGACCAAAGTGTTAAAGAAACTTAACGCTTTGCCAAGTAAACCTCGCGAGCCATGGCCCGCTCAAACGAAGAAGAACGATCAAAGTACAAAGGTCAAATTCCTAAGGAAACTTAGATCGATTTAAATCAAAAGCACAAAGGATTTAAAAGCCTTCCCAGACTAAAAGTCTGCAATGGCTAAACGCCCAATGAAAAACCAAGTTCAAACATAAAACACAAAAGGATTAAAACCCTCCTGGTTATTGTCTCAAATAAAAGCAAAAAAAGAGAGAGCAAGGAAAGGCGAGCTGGCAAGACAACTACTCCCCGACGGGATTAGCCTCCTCTGTTCCTTTTCCGTCCTCTTTTTCAACGCCATCTCCCCCGGGCCCAAGCTCCTCAGCCGACGCACCCGCGTCACCTCGAGCCTCATCCGCCACCAAACCACTGAGGTATTTATCACCGTTGCTCACAAACTGGTTCACGCCGGTCGGGACTGGAGTCACGGATCCACCTCCATCCGAACCAAATCCTCCGAGATCAGAGGACGATCAAGCTTCGCGAGAGAGAAATCGGAAACGGTGAGAGTCTTGAGACGCTCCTCATACTTGTCGACCTTCGCCTTCCACTTCGGAAGCTTGACCTTGTTCGTCGTCTCCCCGGATATCAACTCCGTGATCAGATCGATATTGGCATCAACCTCTTGGAGCGAAATCTGACAATCTACCTCGAGCTTCCACTTCTCCCACTTTTCCCTCAAAGCCTTGAGCAATGAGTCATACTCGCTGGCAACCGCGCGTTTGCCAGCTCGAACAGAACGGCGAATTGCCTCTTCTCTCGAAACCTGAAGATCGCTGTTTTGAGCGTTAAGAAGCGCGGCTCGGTCAATTGCGGCCTGACATTCTGACCTAGCAACCCAAACCTGAGCTTCCAGCAGTTCGATTTGATGCTTCAGATCACTGACTGGAGCATGCTCCCTTTTGCAAATCTCCTCGCGAGCTTCAGCAGCCTTCAAGGCCGACTTCATCTTGCTAACCACATTATTCATGCAATCGAGCTCGTTGGCCGTGGGGACATCCCTCACACGACGGCCGAAATATGCGGACATCAGATTGTTGGCTTCCATAGCCTGACAGAAGCAACAAAATCATGTAATCCATACCGCAACTTGATAAAAACTGAAAAAATTATCAAGTTATAAGTCAATACAATCGACACCTTAGCGTTCGATACATCAACATTGACGTACAACTCACGCCCCTCCATGTCATCGAGAGCAGGGAGCGCGCAACCCACGGATTTGCAGTGCCTCAACTGATGAGAAAGACCCTCCGGGTCATCCATAATCGGAGAGTCCCGGGTATGCTCGTATTTCCAGTGAAAGGGTCTGATTCCCCCGGAACCAGAACTGTTGCCACCTCGAGGCAACTCCCCTTGGCCTCTCGAACTGTGCCCTTTTATGCACGGGCTGCGTCCCACCATTGCTATCTGAACAGTTGGACTTCGAGTTGTGGATAGTCACGGGGCGCTTAGTCGGCGGATCATCCCGAAACGGAGAGTCGTTACCTTGGCGATTGCCAACTGACACCGACCCGCCCACAGAGAAGAGATATCCACATCCTGCATCATTTCGTGCACGACATTCGTCATGTCACTAGCCCACAAAGGCACCTGATCCACCATTTTCGTTTTCCCCGCAATTTTCTCGAGCTGGCGTTGCGACGGTCTCCGAGACATCTTCCTAACCAAACCTTGAGCCACGGATGAGCTGCTATCAGCAAGTTCGTTTCTTCTTACAAGAGGGGAAACAACTCGAGTTTAGTTCAAAGGACTCGCTTTAGCCCGCTAATAGCGAGAATTCGCATTAAAAGAAAAGAAAACGTACCCGAACGAGGAAGAACATGAGGCGGATCTCGAACAGGTGTTGAAATCCGGTACGCCTGCAATATTCTTTCTCTCGAAAACGAGTCCCACCGAGTCCGGCCTTCTCGAAGACAATTGGTCCTTGCGACTAAGGCTGCGTTGAACTGAATTCTGCCCGGCAAATCTGCATAATAAAACAGATCATGTATTAGACATTCACCGAAGCAAAGCGTTAACAATCACATGAAAAAGCCGCAACCCCAAAAAAATATATCTGACCAACTGCGTCAGCCCATTTCGTCGGAAGCCGTCTGAAATCAAAGTCACCAACCGACGCCTGATTATGCTTGAAGAAGAAGATCTTCTCCTGCCACCCGTCGTCCCTCGCCGGCAAGTCCTCGAGAATCATTCTACTGAAACGAGGAGCCACATAAAACGACCCGTCGCTACGAGCATTCTTTTCACAATGCACAATTGGTGAAATTCGCTAGGACCAAACGAAAGCGCAAGTTCCCTCGACAGAACGCGCAATCCAACAAGAGTCCTGAGCAGATTCGGATGCATCTGCGGCACCGCCATCTACATCTCTGCCGCGATCTCCAGCAAAAACGGCGGAAGCGGAAAAGTAAGGTCGCACGGCTCAAAGTAATGCCAAAAGGCACAACCGTACCCTGGCCACACATTCTCCGCGGACTCGAGCCCTCGAGGAACCTCGATCTCGACCACATAAAGCGATCGAAGGGTATCAACCTCCTCGAGAGAGATTTTTGAGTTCGGGCGAGGACCCGATTTCTGCTTAACCCGCCGCGAAGACTCGACGGCCGAACCTGACTCTCCGCGATACCCGATTTTACCATGGAATCGAAGAGCAAAGAAAAAAAAAGTGAAATAATAAAAGAAAAGGGGAAGTTACCTTGAGAAGTATTGGAGTGTGAGCGGTTTATGGAGAAGTGGGAAGCTGAATTTAAGCAGTTGTCATCATTACTTACGATTATCAAGGAAAGACTTTTCACTTCTCCCAAATCTCAACCGTTCATTAAATGATAAATCTTAAAGATTTGCCTTTTTTATTTCGAGATTCGGCGTTATCATATTTAATGCAACTGCTCGTATCCATAAATCTCAACGGTTCGTCCCAAATCATTCAATCTTTATCCAAGAATTCGGTAATATTCGAATTTTTGCTCTAAACACGATTCGCCACAAGCACGAATCATCTTCGGAGCCCGAAAAAGTTTCGGAGCTATCGCCAAGCCGAAACCAGAAAAGGGTTAAATAATCCTAAGACTTGTTCTCCGCCCATCAACCTCGTCACCTCACTTAATGGGCTGGGGGAAGCAACTGTTGGAGCTGAATTTAGCACCTAAATTCGGTCCACCGTGAAGTCCATCAAGGAATCACCTCAAGCCCATCTATGACGATCCATCAGAGATATGACCCATCTTTGCATCTTCAGCAGACCCTCGAGCTATCGCACGCAGATAAGGATCGAGACTAAGTCAGCAGTTAGGCAAGTATCCCACAAGATCCGGAGTTTGGTGCAGCAGCAACCCTCGAGATATCCGGAAGACGTGCAACAGTCTCCGATATTCGCGCAACAGCTGGAAATCGAAAGAGACTATATAAGAAGCGGGAGTCGCCATAGATAGGCCAACTTTTACCTAATTCACAACTTGTATTCATTGAAAGCTCTCGTACTCTCATTCTTTTTGTACTCGAATATTTATTCTTATCAATAAAATCCACTTATTCATTATCAGTTTTATATATGTTGGTTCATAAAGAAATTAATACTTATCATTTTTCTAATATATTTAATCACTGTACAAATATGAGTTTTAGTGTCCACAATCTACCGTAATCAAAGAAAAAAAGAAAATTTGTAACAAAATAAAATACACAATAATGATAATAAGCATATCTTATAAAATTAGAGAGACAAAGCAGAAATCGAATCATGGAATCTCTAAAACAATAGTATTAAAAACCATATCGAATCTCCACCGTCCATCGTTACTATCAATTCCAAATATAAATTTAACATAATAAATTTAATATAAAAAAGGATAGACAACAAAGTGACGAACCCAAAATAAATTCCTATGAATCTATCCAATGGATCTATAGCATTCTACATGAACAAAGCGGCGACAACGGCGACTCCGGCGAAATATCCGGCGACGGAGACTCTGTTCACTGAAGCGGCGTTTGGAGAGTCGGTTGTGGGAGACATAGACTGAGCAGGTCCAGAGGGAACATTTGCGCCTGGAGCTCCGGCAGGGGAGAGAGGCGTCGGAGGAGCTGGCGGAGACGTGGTTGTGGACGGAGATTCAGCCGGCGGCTGACTAGGGGGAGCTGGCGGAGAGGTGGTGCTGGTCGGAGAATCAGCCGGCGGCTGACTAGTCGGAGCTGTGGTAGGAGCTGGGGGAGGCGGAATGGTTGAGGGTGAAGGCACTGGTGCGGCGGCTCTTGGAGATTGGACCGGTGGTGGGGTGGCGGGGAGGGGAGATCTGGTCGGAGCTGGTCCCGGAGCTTGAGCAACGGCAGAGGAGGCCATGAGAGTGAGGAAGAGGCAAACGACGACGGTTTTGGAAGCCATTGTTTTCGTTGGGGTTAGACTTTTGTTGTAGAAAGAAAAAAGCTTTTTAAGAGAGATTAGTAAAGAAGTCTGATTAATACGGAAACGAAAGACAAAAGTGGGTTTTATATAGCGGAGGGTTAAGTGTAAACCTCTGTATTTCTTGGAAATTTCGCAGCTACATTTTAGATTTAGAGTTTCCTTATTTTAGTTTTAAATATTTGACAATTCAGACATAATCTTTTTTGTTGATTTAAAAAATAATTTATCCAAAGAAATATGTGTTGTAAAACAATTTCTTGCTAAACTGTACTCCTTATTTTATTTTATTTTTAAAATGTACAATTAGTGCTGATTAGGAGTAGTGAGATTAAATATTAAATACAAATATTTATATTTAGTGTAAGGTGTAAAGTTTGTTTGTTAATGTATTTTTTATTTATTTAGTGAATCTATATGTTTTAAAGTTATTTAGTTTATATGGAAAGAACATAATTAAGAATAGATAAGCAAATATATGAATGAATTATTATAATTTGTTTAAATTACTTTTCCTCGTAATTTTCTTTTTTGTCAAGTCCTTTTGATTGTTTTATATTTCTTTATTTTTTTGCAAGTTATTATAGTTTTGTTTCTTTAAATAATTGTATTTTTGTGTGTAAATTTAATTAATATTTTTTAACAAAAACGAAATTAGCATAAAGAATGAAGCCGAAATAGCATCTTGACCCTTTTTATACGTTTATTCTGCAATACAAGAAAAGTAAAGAAGGATAACACATAAAATGGGGCAAAAGAGAAAAAATAAGGAAACTCAAGGAAAACCATTCTGCGAGAGTAATAGTAAGGCGGACACGTGTATTAAAGGAAGAAAAAAAAATACATCAAAAGAAGCAAAGATGAAATCAGAGCCGTTGGATGGATTTGGTGAGTTTTCGCCGAACCCAACAATAACAAAGCGTTGTTTTCAATAGACTCTAGAGGAATGGGCGACGTTCCAACGCTGCCAGACTTTTCCTTAAACAAACACAAAACTATTTTTTCATTTTTCACTGAATAATTTACTTTCATTTCTGACTTTGCAATGTCACTTTCAAACTAATAAATATATTTCGTCGGAAAAAAAAAACATTACAGTACTTTCATTTCTGATGAAAACTATTACGTCAAGCCATTGGCTACAAAATCACAGGCCTGAGCGATGATGCTTAATTAATCTTGGGAAGTTGATGATTTTTTTGGATCTTTCCCCTTAGTTAGTCTAATATTAATTTAGGCAAACACAAACTCTATGACATGCTTTCAAGATTAATTAATTTGTATTAGGGATTATGGACCAAAATTCCACTTACCGTTATGATTATCACGTGCCCGGTCCCTTCCCTTTTTAATATAATAACAATAGGTGTGATTCTTTGTGGCGAATTAACTAACATTCGTGGTTCTCAATTTCTCATGAAAGAAAATGAGAGCAAAATGGATATTTACTTTCCGATCATGAAGTCTTATTGAATGCTAAAGCATGATATTCATTGTGATCCTATGTTTTTTAAACTGTAGATTAATACTTAATGGTATTATCTTATTTGTTTGGAAAATAATGTGTTGTATTTTTTTCATACTTATTCGTGATTTATACTTCAAATATGTGTTCATCCTCATTTACTCTACTTGACTTGTCTGACAGTTGTTTTGGTGAATAACAAAAAAAAAATTATAATTAAAAAGTAACCAATTTTTCAGAGAGAGATAGGAAGAGATAGAGAGAGAAATTGGTCATGGAACAAATTATACTCCCTCTATTCCTAAAAGAAAATATTTCTAGATTTTATTTTTGTTTCACAAAGATAGTTGTTTTAAGTTTTCAATGCATTTTTTCTTAGTTAATGATGAAAAATTATAAACTTTAAGAGAATTAATTGAATTTCCTGAATTACTATTGATTTAAATTTATAGGAAATTATTAATTACAAAAAATAATGCATTTATAGTGAAGTTTTAATATGTCTTTTTAATATGTGTAATAATTCCAAAACAACTTTCTTTTGAAAAGAGAAGGAGTAGTTTTTTTTTTGAGAAATTTGGCAATAGGTTACTTTTTGACTTTTTAATTAATAGAATGGGTACATTTATATTTTTATTAGAGAAAGAGGTAAAACAATGTTTACCTTTCTTTGTAGTTACACTCTAACCCTTCTCAATTTTAATTATTTACGTCATTGCCATTACACTAATAAAATATTTCTTTTTTCTTTCTTCTCTATTATCTTCTCTCTCGTCTCTCTCCTCTCTCTCCTCTCTCGTCTCTCCCTCTCCTCTCTTTCTCTCTCTTCTCTCTCTCTTTCGCTCTCTCCTCTCTCTCTCTCCTCTCTCTCTCTCCTCTCTCTCTAATCTCTCTCTCCCGGCTCTCTTTTTCTTCTCTCTCTCTCTTATCTCTTTCTCCTCTCTCTGTCTCTCTTGTCTCTCTCTCTCCTGTCTCTCTCTCTCGTCTCTCTTTCTCCATTGTCTCTCCATCTTTCTCCTCTCTCTCACGTGTCTCTCTCTCTCTCCCATCACTCACTCTCCTCTCTCTCTCTCCCGTCTCACTCTCTCTTGTCTCTCTCTCCTGTCTCTGTTTCTCTCCTCTCTCTCTCTGCTCTCTCTCCCGTCTCTTGCCCGTCTCTCTCTCTTTCTCTCCCGCCTCTCTCTCCTCTTTCTCTCTCGCTCTCCTCTCTCTCCTCTTTCTCTCTCGCTCTCCTCTCTCTCCCATATCACTCTCCCGTCTCTCTCTCTCTCTCCCGTACATGATGGTGATGGTGTACAAAAGAAGCGTATAATAGAGGTGTACAATAGAGGTGTACACCACACCAAGAGACGTGTATACGATGGTGTACAACAGAGGTAAACACCACACCAATAGAGGTGTACACGATAGTGTACATTATGATGTACACGATGGTGTACAAGAGAGAATATGTACAAGAGAAGTGTACACGATGGTGTACAAGAGAGAAGGTGTAGAAGATAAGAGCGGTGTACACGATGGTGTACATGAGAGGTGTACACGATGGTGTACAAGAGAGGTGTACACGATGGTGTACAAGAGGTGTACACGATAGTGTACAAAAGAAGTGTACACCGATGGATACAAGAGACGTGTACACAATGGTGTACAAGAGAAGAGAGGTGTACACGATGGTGTACAAGGATGGCGTACAAAAGAAGAAAGGTGTACACGATGGTGTACAAGGATGGCGTACAAAAGAAGAAAGGTGTACACGATGGTGTATAAGAGAAAAGAAGTGTACAAGAGAAGTGTACACGATAGTGTACAAAAGAAGTGTACACGATGGGTACAAGAGACGTGTACACAATGGTGTACAAGAGAAGAGAGGTGTACAAGAGAAGAGGTTTAGGGTTTAGGGTTTGGGTTTTGGGTTTAGGGTTGAGGGTTTAGGGTTTAAGGTTTAGGGTTTAGGGTTTAGGGTCTAGGGTTTAGGGTTTATTGTTTAGACTTGGGAATTTGTTAACTACATTCCCCGTGATTCCCCGTTGAACTGGATCACTCGAGTTATAAATTTTTTTTAAAAAAATGTCCGTTTTTAAGAATTCAAAATTCTATATGTGCAGCAAAAAACAAATATTTTTTTCATTCATATATCATCATATAATTCTTATTTTCTAATAAGATATATGAATCATAAAATTGAAGAAGAAAGAAAAAGAGAAATGGTAAGAAAGAGAAAATACTATTTTTTTATTTTTTTGTCTCTCCACTCACACGTTTTTTTTTGTTTTGAGGATTAATTTCTCTCACATTGGACCTAATCTCAAACCACACATTTTTGCTATCTTTATCTCTCTCTCACACACCCACAATCGGTCTCTCTATCTCTCTCTAAGAAATAAAGGTAAATTGTCCACAATCTCTCTCTCACTTTCTCTCTCACCCTCTTTTCCAATTAAAAGATAGGTGTACCCATCTCGCGAATTAAAAGTCAAAAAGTACCATATTTGCCAAGATACCTTTTTTTTTGGTTATTCACCATATTTTCCCCTTGTCTTTAGTTGTATTTACTTTTGTTGATTTTGATGTTTTCATTAAGCACATTAAGTAGCTATTTTGACTGATTCCGCGTTCACCTCATAGTTCAACTTTTAGCATGATTTCTTTTGCCAGACTTCGTTGTTCACTCCGAGTTGGTTTGACCTCGGTTCTTTTCTTTATTTCTCTGTAACTTTCACTTCTTTTTTGATGGGCTTATTTTACTGGGCCGAGATTTATAACTTAGTTTTTAGTCATGACATTTTTATTTATTTTTTAAACTAGTTGGTGATCCGCGCTTCGTGCAGAATATTACATGCTGTTAATAATATAGTTAGAAAAAACTTGAAAAATATATTTATTTATTTAGTTATTAACAGTTTTATGTGGTTAATAAAATAAAATTAATTGAAAACATATAATATATAACATATATATATATATATAGTAAAAAAAATTAAAAAAAGATTGGGTTCATAAACCTTATTACATATATTAGAGTTTTGAATATTCATATTTACACACAAAATTTAGGTAGTCGCATATCTAATATTGGTTCCACTTGTTAACTTTGGATTTTAAAAAATTATATGAAATATTATACTCACATTTCTCTCTTCTTAAATTTGAGTTGAATGTTCATTCATACACATTAATCTTTTTCAGTAAACGTCTAATGATTTTTGAAATACGTATATATTACAAACAATATTGATCTATTTTCATAAACATTTGATATATTTTTAAGATGCACTCATAATCTCTCTCTCTCTCTCTCTCTCTCTCTCTCTCTCTCTCTCTCTCTCTCTCCCTCTCTATTTTTTCTCTCTCATAAACGCAACATATTAAACTGCGGATCGCATTTTTGTCCGGTTTTAATTTAACTTTCACTATCCTCCTCCTAATTCTTCTTTCTCTTGTCATTCTCAATGTATGGGTTTTGACTTAAGTTGTAGAATTTTTATAAGACTTGACCCAATTTTTATTCAAAGATTATGTTGAACATGTTAAAGTTTTGGGATGACAAATTTTATCTCTCATAACATGCATTCTTGTCATTCGAGCTTCTAAAATTTTCCATGAGTATTCTATTGTTAAACGAATCGCGTTCACTTGAACATCGATTTGCAACTATCAAACTAAGAAATATTTTGTAAAAAATATGTACATTTTTCAGCAGGCTAATTCTTATTGTTTTTTTAAGAAATTATATTATAAATGGCCACAATTTTTATTTTATTGATACAATTTTTTTTTGTTTTGGTCAGAATTTACAGAAATTTTATAATTTATAAACACTAAACTTTACAATTATAAGACTAAGTAGATTACGTGGATATCCATATTGATCTTTTAATGGATTAAGCACCATAAACTCTTCAAATTAGTGGGACAATGAATCTTGTTCTTTTAGATTAGAAAGTTTAGTAATAAATTAATATTATCATTATAGTTTAATGTTGTAATTTTTTGAAACAATTTAGCCTTTTGAAATGGTTTTGTATCTGAATTTTTTTTTGGATTTGGCAAACCCGGATTTAAATCCGATTATTCTTATATTTTCTTGTTTTCTATCTAATTATTTAAATAAAAATATATTATTATCACTAATAATAAGATTTTGTTTTACAAATTAGTGAAATTAGATCAATATATAAGCTATCTTTTATAAAGAATATCTTTTCAAATTCTAAATGAAACTATTTTATTAATAAATGATAGTTATTATGAGAATTAAAAGATAAAACAACATTAAAAAAAAATTAAAATGAACAAAAGAAGTTGATGATGTGTCATAATTTAAAGCTATGTGTTGATGATGTGGCATCATGAGAAGATAGTCTATTCTCCTTTATATATATATATATACTAGGAGAAGGTCCGTGCGTTGCACGGATTTGTGATAGTTTAAATGTTTTAATTTTATAATTTATTTCATAGTATTTGTTTGTAAAAGTTTATTGGTAATTAATAATTTCTAATTTTTTTCTAATTTGTGAATATCATGTAGTTTTTAATTTTGTATTGAAAGATTGGTGGTATAATAATATCTATAGTAGATAAGAAATTTTTTTTATTCATCGTAAGCATATAAAAATATCAAATTATTTCTCTTGGACAATAAGGAAATGTTGTTTTGTATTATAATAAAACTGAAATACATTTGGGGTGGAATTTGTGACTGCAAATTAAAGTGTTGATATGTTTTGGCCCTTGTCTATTATCAAGACATATATCACAATTGACATAATCTTCTTTTGTAGCTTGTGTTTATGTTCTCTCTAAGTCTCAAATTATAAAATTAACATCTAGTCTTCTTGATGCATTTGGGTTGTAATCTTCAATTTCAAAAAATACATTGAGGCGTTGTGTTTTATGTGGTCAACGTGATATTATAGATTTTTGAATAAAGTTTATTAAACTCTCGGTTAATGTACTTTATGTCATATCATCCATGTCATGATAAGTGAGGTGGAAGTTATCACATCTTTGAAGGTAGAGTTACTTGCTTGTAGTATTTGATCGGGGCTAAAAAGGATTGTGTAGTTGATGTTCTATTCTTGACGGAGAGGACATGTAATTTTGAGCCGAAGTTTGTTTTCGG
>JAHZTW010000001.1:75734664-75763490 GCA_020283515.1 Alliaria petiolata
ATATCAACTGCTACATTGCATGCAAAAATATTATCGACGTCGATTTGCTTTTCGGTTCCATTTTAATCTACACATGACATAACTTGTTGAGATCGATCTCTTCATTATCTCAGGTACCTGAATTTCTTTCTTGTCATGTTTAATGTCTCTTCTTGAGATCATCCAAAAGTCTTTGTTTCCTCGATCTGACCATTGTCAAATTCTGCTCCTTTTTATTCTCGAGGATTCTTTTATTTGGAACAAGTCTATCACACTTCATGCGTTCTTTAGACTCACTAGCAGCTTGATATTGTCCTTCTGAGACATTAGGTTTTCTTGGAGCATTTACAGCTGGTATGTGACTTTGTCACTTTATTTGGATCTGTAAATACGTCTGGCAACTTGATTTACTAAGCTTTGTAAATGAATTATCTTTTACACTTTCAATTCACTTTCTTTAGTCCGAGGATCAAAGATCATTCATTCCAACTTATTTTATTTTCCAGCTGTTTATTTTCTCCCCTAATGTTGGAAAATAAAGTTGAACATATCCATCATGGATAGCTCTATATACTTAATTATCAATGGATATTTATATCCAACATATTTCCAGCCTCACTTGAGGATCCATCTTATACCGTTGTGGTGGAGCAATGTGGATGTATACTGCACATCCAAATATTTTAGATGGAAAATATTTGGTTTCTGACCCAAAACCAATTTTGATGGGGAAAACTTTTAATTACTCGTTGGCTTTATGAATTAATGCTACTGCATTTTATGTATGAACATCTGATATTGGATGTTCAACATTTATCCTTACGAACATGCTTTTATCATCAAAGGCTTAAGATGTGGATTCAATAGCATTACCAAATACTCTTGCAAACTTCAGGTTGTAGATCTATAACAAGAATACACACAACCATCTTATTAAATCCAAATCTAATTTGACTAGTGATAATCATATTATCATATTTGCCTTGTGAGTAGGCATTACATGAAACATCATTAGGAATAATCTTCAGGTCCTTCAATGAATGTCTACTTTAATTATTTTTTCGCATCATTCTTGAACCGTTATGGTCTAACCGGCTCATGCCAAACAATGATATAAATTAAACTTCTGGTTTTAATATTTATCTCCATTTTACTAATCTTTGTGTAGTATAATTTACAGAGAATGCCTATAGTTTCTCCAAAAATACTTTTAATGCCTTGGTTAATACTCATGATTTGAAGGTATTAAACTTTTCTTTCTTTATTGTCTCAACTTGATTAACTTTGAAATCCCTTATGAGTTACTTTATAAATGATTCATCAAGATCATTTTCACTGTGAACATAATCTTCTAGATGTTCCACTTACTATGGATTGTGTGATTCTTTGATTTTACTTTATCAATGATTCATCAAGATCATCTTAAGTGTGAACATAATCTTCTAGATGTTTCCCTTATTATTGATTGTGGAATTCATTGATTCTCCCCCTCGAGATGATAACACTTCAGGTTCATTAATCTCGAATTGAATCCTAGTCTAGAATCAATAACATATCTAACTTGGATCATGTATTATATCTTTGATTCTTTTAACTTTTGAGACAAATTTTAAATTGTATTTCCATAGGCAAATAAATATGCTCTTCTAGAGCTTTCAATAATCTTTATACTACCAGAGAGATTGTACTAAATTATTTTATTTTCATATAAGAGATATATCTTTTCTTTGTTACCATCTTTATTTTCTCACTTCTGATGAGAATTTGAGTTCTTGAAAGAAACTCATTTGACCTTGACCTTAACCATATCTATATTCATATTCATATTCTCGTCCATGACCACATTTATAACTACTTATTTGGCCAAAGTTATTAGCATGGTTCTTTTCTTTCACAATATAGGATATCACATTCACTTCAAAGAATGGATCATAACTAATTGGCTGTGATTCTTGACTTTTCTCAAAATAATTCTTAAACTTTCTTTATAGTATTGTGTCTCCAGGACAATATTATTTGTCTGAAGAATAGAGTATGTCTTCTAGCATCTCTGCATCATTTATATACTCTTCACATAATCTTTAACATAACTAAAGATTATTTACAGACTTCAAGTCTTATAATCTTAGATTCAAAGACTCATATTGAGCTTTATGATTATTTATAGACTTCAAGTCTTATAATCTTAGATGCAAATACTCTTTAACAGTCAACTACAAGATAATCATATAGATGATGATAAAAAAATAAATATTATCAAACTACATATGTATAAATAAAAGCATAATTAAAACAACTAATATAAATGACATCTTTATTCTCACTTCAAGTGACAATTTGAGTTTTAAAAGAAGTTCAAAGAGATAAAGATATAAATAATTTCAAAATACTTCTCATATATCTTTAGGTTATGGTGTCTACAAGACAACAATATTTGTGTGATGTATTCTAACATCTTTGTATTAGTGATATTATCTTCAAGTAATATCAACTTGCAATTAAATATAACCAAGTTATATTCACGACTTCAAGTCATGTGGCCTTAGATGCAATAGTCGATAATAAGTTAGGTCATATCACATTCTGGTGATCATGCCTTTTCTTTAGATTGCTCTATGGTCAAGTATTTGATCTTAAGATAATCAAAGATGTGATGACATATAAGTATAATAATAAAAGTATGATCAACACATAATATAAACAAAGATAATAAGATCATATAAAATAACTCAATCAATCATCATCATTCATTATTTTAATTCTATCATGCCATAAAACTAGGTTCTCAATAAATCAACTCACAAAAAGAGATCATACTGAAAAACATGTGCAAATTTCGTGATAAACATGTGCAAATTTCGTGATAAAGAGAACATACAAGCATGATGCAATAGTTCTGTACAAAATCTGGGTTTCAAGATAAACTGTTCAGTGCAAAATTCGGGTTTAACAATATTAAAGACGGAAACCAGTGCATGTCTAAAACAGAAATCCAAGTTTATATGTTCAGTGTAAAATTCGGATCATAAACATGTCTGTGCAAAATCCGGGTTTAACAAAAACCAATGCAGATTTAACCACAGAAATTCAAGTTTAAACTGTTCAGTGCAAAATTCGGATCATAAACATGTCTGTGCAAAAATCGGGGTTTTATATGAAAAACGAATTTCGTGCAAACTATGTGCATAAATATGAAATCGAATAAAAATAGTACAGATCGGATATTATAAATCCGTGCAAAGTTCGGATGTTTTTTTTTTTTTTTAATGAATTTGAAAACATTAAACATGACACAATTTTGATAAAGCAAGAAGATAATATAAAGATAAAACGTGGTGTATAAAAATAATAATAAATATGTGATTTAAATCTCTGCCGGAGAATTTATCATAATATAAATTATAAAATATATATGTGTATTGAATCTCTGCAGGAGAATTCATCATAATATATTGATTGTGTAAAAACAAATAACAATAAAATAAATATATGATTTGAATCTCTGCAGGAGATTATCATAATACTGATAAGTAATCCATTCTTATGAACCATGAATTGATAATAAACATGATTCAAAGTTGGAATATTAAACACTAAAAAAAAATTAGAATTGAATACCTCTTAGCTCAGGCGGCTAGGGTTTCGTGCTGATAACGTGTTGTGAACAAGAGAAGAGAGAAAGAAGATTTGCTGTGTATTATTTCAATGGGTAAAAGATCCTTTATATAGGAATTAGGGGTGGGCAAAAAAACCGTAACCGAAAAAACCAAACCATACCAAACCGAAAAAGTGATATGGTTTGGTTATGGTTAAACCTAAAAAACCATTTGGTTATTATTTTTTTAAAGTTTTGGTTTAGCTTTGGTTTGGTTAAAAACCGTCAAACTGAATGGTTTTTTATGGTTTCAGAACTAAAATTTAAATAATTTATATTTTCTTATTTTCTTAATTTAGTTTATGTCCATATTTTATTATTAGGCTTAATTATCTTTATAATTTACAAAATCTTAAACTTATAAGTTTAAATATAATATTTAAAAAAATATCTACAAATACAAACTATGAATAGAAATATTTTTTTTTTTAGTTTTTGCTTTTTATAGACTTGGTTTTATCGATGATTTAAATTTATTTCCTATGATTTGGATTTTATTCTTTTAACTTTTTGTTTTTTTTCACCCATATCTATTATTACTATTCATATTCATAGTTTGAATCAAAGATTCAAAGTTTTTCATAATAATATAATTCCGAAAAAACCGAAACCGAACCAAGTTACATATAGGTTTTAATTTTTATAAAACCGAAAAACCGAAAACCGAAGAAAACCGAACCATACCAAACCGAAATATATATGGTTTTTATATGGCTTGAATTTTTATAAAACCGATAAACCGTAAAACCGAAAAAACCGAACCGAAACCAAACCGAAAACCGAAGCGCCCACCCCTAATAGGAATACAAGGAGAGAGTTTTACTTGGAGAGAAAGTAAAACCTAATCTCTAGAACCTTCTACAAGATGAGCCTTATAATGGACATCCATCTATTATTCATAACAATTATGCTATTATGTATATACGTTATATATTTTACATATCAGTCAAGAGTCAAGTACTCAAGTTCAAAATATTTTTGGTTTGGAGCTAATCTTGGGATGTCTTTTTGTCTCTCTCTTTTTTTTTTTTTTTTAAGTCTCTCTTTTATAACGTCGGATTCAGATGCTGTTATTACAATAGTAGTTTCTATTTGGTTAGAATTATCTACAAATACTTTTCATAATTATAAATAATACTGATTGGATTTTTCAACATATATATATACCTTAGCTTTCAAAACCAAGAAAGCAACTTTTAAACGGGAAGCAAGAAATCAGTAACAATAATGCTAAAAGTATTGAAAAAAAGTCTATACAGCACTAATAATACGACGTAACGTATTAAAGGAAAGACCTACTCATGAAGAAACGATAATATAAACACAGACAAGCCGACCCAAAACTGAATTCTAAAAAGTCAACGACGAAGAAGGTGGATATTGAAATATCGAAGAACAATCCAAGATACGCGTAGATGAATTTACAAAAATCAACACTCTCTTTTAATAAGCAGATCAACTAATAGTCTAATTAATATAGATAGGGAATTTCAGTAATTTAATAAGGGGATGCATAAACAGAAAAATCAACACGAACATTTTTGTTTCCACATCAAGCATATATATATAGCCAAACTAAAACAAATAAAGCATATTATACATAATAAAAAAATAAAAAAGTGAATTAAGTGAATGGCAAAAAAAATTAGAGAAAAATTAGGTAAATAGCAATGGAAAAAACACAAAAGAGAAAATTTAGAAAAATACCTCCCATACTGATTAGAATTTGAAAACTACATCATTTTTAATTTTCTTAGAAAACCTAATTGAGAATTTATAATAATTTTAAATTATTAACTGATATTAAAATAAACATTTTAAAATTGAATGATATCTACTCTAATTTTATTTTATTTGTAATTCATAAATTCTTAATTTTATACTTATCTAAAGAGTAAAATATATTTATTATTATTTTTAATAAAAAAAACCAATCATCTTCTACATCTCCTTCAACTATCTCTATCTCCTCTTCACCACCATTGTCTTACTTTCTTTAAAAAAAAAAGAACTTTTCTGCAAAAGGTGTAATCATTACTTTCTTTTACAGACATGTTCACGACCTCAAACATTCAGCTTACTGAGGCGGTAATGCCTAATATCCAACTTCGGGTCACAAGAGAAATGAATGACATGCTTACAAAACCTATAATGGATGAAGAAATCAAGAATGCAGTATTTCTTATTGGAGCGGATAGAGCTCCAGGATCTGATGGATTTACCGGAGCTTTCTATCAATAGTTTTGGGATGCAATAGGTCCAGATGTGTGTACTCTGGTTAAACAATTTTTTACAACAAGGATAATGGAGGAGAGAACCAATCATACACAACTCTGTTTGATTCCCAAAATTACAGAAGCCAAGACCATGGCGGACTACCGACCAATCAGCTTATGTATGGTTAGTTACAACATCATCTCTAAAATTTTAGTCATGCGGTTTAAAGAAATTCTGGGTGATCTGATATCCGAATCTCAGGCAGCATTCGTCCCTGGGAGAAGTATTCAAGATAACATTCTAATAGCTCATGAACTGCTTCATGCTTTAAAATCTAAAAAGGATTGTGCTGAGACTTATGTGGGGATCAAGACAGATATTAGTAAGGCTTATGATAGGGTGGAATGGGATTTTTTAGAGGAAGTTATGCAGTGTATGGGTTTTATAACCAAGTGGGTGGAATGGATTATGGCTTGTGTACGTTCTGCGTCATTTTCAATTTTGATCAATGGCTATGAATATGCAGATTTCAAGCCGTCTCGTGGCTTACGCCAGGGTGATCCTCTATCACCCTACTTATTTCTTCTTTGTGTGGAGGTTTTATCTCAAATGTTGTTTGATGCAGAAAAAAGGAGTCCCAAGGAATCAAGATAGTTCATTCTTGTCCAACGGTGAGTCATTTGTTATTTGATGATGACTCTATATTCTTCTGCCGTGCTACAACTTCTGATTGTGCTTCACTGTCTAGGATTCTGCAACATTATGAAGCTATTTCAGGACAGAAGGTTAATCTAAAAAAGTCATCCATCATTTTTTGGAATGAAAATAGCACAACAACGAAAGCGCACTATTCATAATATCCTAGGCATTTCCCGAATTGGAGGTGGTGAAAAGTACTTAGGTCTACCAGAACAATTTGGTCGAAATAAAACGGATCTTTTTGCGTATGTGACCACAATAATTAAAGACAGAATAAGTGGCTGGTATAATAAGTTTCTCAGCCCCTCTGGAAAGGAGGTACTTATTAAGTCTGTCGCACTAGCTAAGCCTATTTATTCTATGCATTGTTTTTTACTACCAAAAACAATTTGTGACGAGATTAATAACGTCTTGACATGATTTTGGTGGGGTCAGGAGAATGGGAAAAGGAAAATTCCATGGATTTCTTGGCAGCGTCTTTCTCTGCCCAAGCGCGAAGGTGGACTTGGATTTCGAGATCTACATAGGTTCAACTTGGCGTTACTTGCGAAATAGGCATGGAGGGTCCTACAAAATCCTACTTCCCTGGTGTCCAGAATATATAAGGGTCGGTATTATAACAACTTGAAATTCTTGCAGTCAAGGTGTGGAAGTCAACCTTCTTATGGTTGGCGATCAATACAAGCATGAAAGGAACTGCTAGAAAAAGGAATACAACTTCAAATCGGAGACGGGAAAACAACAAAGGTATGGACAGATCATTGGTTACCCACTTTGCCTCCAAGAATGGTTTATGGTCTGAGACCAAATTTAAATATTAATGTAACTGATCTATGGAAACCAGGACTACGAGAATGGGATAGGGGCAAATTGGATGCTTTGTTATCACCTGAAGATGTGGAATTGGCACTGAAAATTAGACTGTCGAATTATGCTTATTCAGATAAATACATATGGCCTTATACGAAGAATGGAGATTATGCAGTGAAGTCAGGATATTGGGTGGCTACACATCAACAAGAAGATATTAATGAAATCCTACCACTTCCAGGATCCCTGGCTTAAAAAAATCAGGTTTGGGACCTCAAGATTACACCTAAGATTCAACATTTCCTCTGGCGAATTTTATCCGGTACATTACCAACATCAATAAGATTAAGATCAAGGAATGTAAATGCAGATCCTCTATGTCAACGCTGCTGTCTAGCTGATGAGACTATCAATCACCTTTTGTTTGAGTGTGGTCATGCGATTGGTATATGGAGATTTGCATCATTTCACAAGTTTAATAACCCACATCAGGACCTCGAAGAAAACATAAAAGTTATGTTCGAGATTTACAAAAACACAAGTCTTCCAACTGAGGTGCGTGTACTACCTTTTTGGATTGTTTGGTTTATATGGAAATCAAGAAATGATTTCTTGTTTGCTAAGCGTAATCAACACCCAAATGAGGATGCGCAGAGAGGTATACTTGCGGTAATGGAATTTCAGGAGGTGATGGTTTTCTTTATGTTCTTCAACATATTTGGATCAAGGGATGGCGAAAAGTTTGGTTTGAAGGTGACAATCAGACACTCATCAATGTTATCAACAAGAAAGAGGAAAATTTGGAACTTGGAAATGCATTATGTGACATCCCTGACCCAACTATTTCTCCCAAACCCATCATCATTTTTTTTCTTTCCAAGCCCATACTCTAAAGCACACATTAAAACCATAAACCTGATATTTTGTCAACCCTAATCCCTGTCCTATAAATAGAGTTCGACCAGCAGCCTAGAAGGTTCAGAAAAAGGTCTAGCGAAGCTCTGCCAAATTCTCTGCAGCTCAGCCGTCGAAGCATCTCCGTCCCGCAACCTTTCGTGGCAGATTCCCGTCGACTCCGGACGACCCAGATCGTGATCTTGGTGTTGTTGGAAAGAGGATTCTCTTATCTTTCCAGCGCCTCTTGAATCGTCCGATTTGAATGTATATTCCGTTAGTTATGGCCTTTTTAATCCGAGAATATCATTCTGTCAAACCCCAGAAATCTCAGTTTTTCCCAGTTTCGTAGAGTAAGTTTCGAACCAATTTTCCGGCGAAACAGATCGACCCAGCCGCCGTTTGGCATATTATTGGAAAGCCCATCCAGCCATCTTTCCGCGGAAATTCCCAAATCCCCGATCCGAGGTAAACCGTAAAAGTTATTTCGATTGCTTTTCGGTCAAGAGATCATCAACTCTGTCAAATCCAGAAAATTCTAGATCTGAGTTTTCTTGTTGAGCAAGTTGAACGAAAACCCTAATCTGAAAACCCTAGACTTAGTTAAGAAATTTCTTATTTCGAAATGTTTTAATTTAGAGAAGTTCTATTTTTGGGAACTTTCTATTTTAGGAAAGTTTCCGTTTTAGGAAAGTTTCTAATTCTGGGACGTCTTTTTATTGCAGTGTTTGTCCGTCAACCGCAGTAACCGCATCTCCCGACTTCCCATTTTCAATCGAAAACAAAGGTGGGGTTTGGTTTATGATTCCTAAAGTTGCATTAGTTGAATTAGTAATATTTGTCTGCTTGATATGGGCATTAGATTTGATTGATGATTGATGCTGATGAATGTGGTAATTGTTATGTGGTTGGCATTTGGTGCATTGTTAAGTTGAGAGTTATACGGTATGAAAGTATTAATGTGTGTGGCTTAGTTGCCAATGTTTGTACCGATGATCAGTCGGATTAGTGTTGATTGACGGCCTACAACGAGGGACTTTTGTGAAGTTGTAGTGATCGAGAAAGGGCTGACGAGCCGTTGTCAAACCCTGTAGTGGACGGTGGCACCTGGTGACTTGTCAATCCCAATTTGGGCTGTGGCGCAGAATGAGTACCTTGGACGGTTGATCCCTGGGAATGTGATATAGACTTGTTAGGTTGATTGACATGTTGCAAATAGTTCAGTATGAAAATGATTGAACTTGTTAAGTAGAAATGCTAGAAATTCTATGTAGGTTGTTTGCGTTTAATGTCTATATTTAGTATACTTGTATTGCTGTTTCAAATGATGTATCTGAAGGATCTCGCGGGCTCTTTAGCGCGCCCTCACTGAGTATGGTTGGAATACTCACCCCTCCTTTCCCTTTTCAGGTGACTTGAGTTAAAGTTGGAGCGGTGCTATTTCGGGAACCAAAAAGGGTGTTTCAGTTTTATATAAAGTTTTTAAAAGATTATTCGAATTATTTATATCTTTAAGTTTAAACGTTGATTTCATTGTTATAAAGTTTTGAGTTCCGGTTCTATTTTAAGAAAAGAATTTTATTCAATAAAAACGTATTTAATAATTTCGTTTTATTATTTATTAATCCTTTAAATAAACGGTTTATTGCATGAGAACCACTTTAACGCGTGAGGACCACTCTCGGCTAAGATAGCGAGATTGGGGTATCTCACATTATGCGATATAAGGTATTGGATTCAAAAGCTTCATCTGTGTTCGCTGGATTATGTTTATAGGGAAAAGAATATGATTGCAGACAAACTTTCGAAATGTTGCAATGCAAGTTCTGATGTATGTTTAATTCATTTTATACCACCTTCATGGATGGTTCAATATCTGTATTACCCTTATACTATTTAATATTAATAAAATAAGTTGTTACCAAAAAAAAAGAAAAATATCCCTTCGATCGTCGAGTTCCAACCGCAATGAGTCAACTAAAATTCCAAAACTTGGTCATCTTTCTTCAGTTACTATGTATATGTTTCTCATGTATTTTCTTTGTCTTGAGTCTCTTGACTGACAAAGAAGGTGTAATACCAATATTTACTCTGTTTTTCTCTATTTCATCAAGAGTTCGAATGTTTTTATGATGAAAATCTTTTATGTGTATCCTTTAATATAACACTAATAGAATTTATAAAACAGACATTTTGTAGAGATAAATTTTCAAATATTAAATAATTAGATATTTTTATCTTCAATAAAATCATAAAATTAATAATTTTAGATTTTAATTTTTATTTATTAAAATATGTAATTTTTAGTTAAAATCTGATCAAAAAGTCTTTTTACATATGAATAAATGTAGTTTTCAAAAAAATTAAAAAACTAGTGTGTTTTTCAAATTTCTAATCTTAATTAATGTATTTTGCCAATTATCCCAAAACAAAATTGCAGTTGTATTCTGCGACTCTGATAACATGATGAGAGTTTAGAAATTCGAAGAAGTTATATTGTCTCTCACAATGATAAAGCTTGGGTTACATACACTTGTAGACACTTGGCAAATATGATATGTGAAGTAAAATTACAAACAAAGAATCAAAATATTAAGTTACAATACTGTAATTGGAATAAAAACGAATTGAAGTAGAGTCGAGATATAATCTCTCTCTTTAATTCTTTAAACGCCCGTAGTGTGCCGGTTTGAATACGCTCAAGAATCTCATGATAAAACTGCTTTTTCGACTATCCCGCATCACTCGAGTATAGAAGTTGACGAACCTAGATTCTATGTGTACTCTCAGACACAACAAAGAAAAAAAGTAGGAGATTGTGTTGTTGTTCATTATATGATCGAAATGAGAACAATATAAGTTATGGCTTGTTAATATAGCCAGCTTTCTTAACACCTTAAACGTTCACAACGTATGAGTCATGACTATGTACGTTTAAACCAATAAAGGGAGGTTTGAGAATTTATTCTCATTATTACTACTTGGTCGTGCATTAAGCATTTTAAGTTACACAAATCAAAATTGATTTTGTACTTTAAATTCCACTTGACCAACATCAATGAGAGAAGATATTTTGTCGACTTTATCAACAACAATAATCAAAAAGAATTTATTTTAAAAGAATAATCTTTTGATCTGTTGGCCCATTAGCCAAGTCTCGAAGTCCGAAGCCTAAACCCGAAGCTTAAGCCCTACTTTAATATCTTCTCTCTATAATACCTCAAGTGTCTTAAGGTTCTTAAACCTTGTTACCATTTCTCCACTTTCTTTACAAAAGGGATTTAACCTCTAACTTACAAGTGAAACATTTTACAAATGTTACATTTTATGCTTTACAATCAACTCACTATGGACTTTCATTTCTCATTCAAAACAATTCGGATTTTGACATGTGATTACATTACTTTATAATGCTCACGGCTACGATTCCATCGTGCCCAAAATCCGCTTATTGCGACAAACGTCTTCGCCGAAAACTCACCAGAAAATGGTCTAAAACCATTTCCTCAAAAACGAATTCCAACAACACTTATATAGAAATAATGTTTAACCTAATTACTGACTAATAAAATCATATAAAGCTATATACAAATCTCTAGAATATCTAAAAAAATTCCAATCAATCTCAAGAGAGTGATGAGCAAAGATGTAATCAACAACTTGAGATTGATCATAGATTATGATGAGATCGTTGAGAGGAAATTTTAGGCACCTTTTTTCCCCTTTAATATTCTCATTTTTGAAGCTTTCTTAAAACGGTGAGTTGGAGTTTCAGTAGACGTTGTTGTGTTGGACCTTTAATGAGAATATTAATATGGGCTTCTGAGCAATAGTGGGCTTTGGGTAGAGGCTGAGAGCATCGGGTTGAGAGTATCAGACCACCGGCATGGTCAGCTGCTGATCTCATCGGATGTATCAGAGATATGGCGTGTGCTCATCGGAAATCTTGACGGCATAGAGAAGGTTGTTGATGAAGTGAACGTCGGCGAGTCTCTTGATAAAGATGTGACGCAGATGTTGTCGTTGAGCCGGAGGTGAAATCTCGTGATGTTGACATCTTGAAATGGTTAGTACCGTGGCTTGTAAAATAAAACAAAGAAAGCGCTATGGAAGCACGACGGCTTAAAGAATCACAATGGCTTGGGGAAGCACTATGGCTTGATAGGTTTAGAAATCAGAAGAAAATTAAGGGGAAGCACTTTGGCTTGAAAACGAAAACAATTATTTTTTGTTTTTGGTTAAAAAAGTAAACAAGAAGCTTGTAGCATCATTTTGGGACATGTTTGTGTCGTTTCTAAAAATGCTATTTCTGCTGTTCGTATTGTGTTGTTTATAACATTTTATTTTAATATGATTTTATGTTTAGTATTTATTTATATATATATATATGCTTCTAACCCATATCTGCTTCCTAATTTTTTTTAAAAAATATATGCTACGCTTCTAAACGTTTTCGCTTCCGCGTACATACTTCTGATTTCATGCACCTTAGTCAAATACCCTCCAACCCTTTTGACCAAATGGGTAGCCAATATATATACATCATCGACTTCGAGCTCCAAATTTGTCAGTGGTAGCAGTTTTACGCTTAGCAAAACAGAAACTGCCAAAAATGCGGTGATGAGAGTATGGTGGAGCCAAACTATGGATAATTTTGTAGGAAGATTTGCCATCAAAAAGTGGTGTGGGTATGCGATTGATGATGTAGGCAGCAGTGAGAATACTTTCACCCCAAAACTTGATTGGTAAATATCCTTAAAAGAGAAGAACATGTGCCATGTTTAGTATATGATAATGCTTGCGTTCAGCTCTACCAATTTGCTGAAGAGTTTCAACACATAAAGTTTGATGGTAAATGCCATTTTAGGCGAAGTAATTGCGGAGACACATGGATTCAATTCTATTATCGCTGCGAACTGTTTTTTTTTCCCCAATTGGCGTTCAGCCATTGCACATAAGTTCGTGAGAACTGATGCTACCTCACTCTTGGCGAGTAACAAATGAGTCCAAACAGCCCGAGAATGATCATCGACTATAGTAAGAAAATAATGGGCTCGATAAGATGAGTGTACGATATGAACCCCACATAAAAGATATCGTATCACAATCGCATTAATCACCAATGATACGATCTCATTATATTGAATGTAAATTGATTCTCTGTGTATCTCTTTAGGAATGTAGATACGTTCTTAGAGCTATATAGCTTTGTAATGTCTTTGTGAATAAATCATCAGAAACTTTCTTCTGCAATATCGATCCTTGGTTTTCTACATGGTATCAGAGCACGAAAATTAAAATCTCGATTGTTCTCTTTCTGTTTTTCGTTTCTTTCTTCGATTTCTGTTTCCTTTTTCTTTGAAACGAGTTCTTTTCACAACATGTCTAACGGGACACCTGTGAACACGAATGCGACGAACCCGAATCTCACGACCATGGAGACACGACGAACGATTTCACCCTACGATCTCACTGCTACGGATAACCCAGGCGCAGTGATCTCTCACCCCTTGCTCAAGGGGTCGAACTTTGACGAGTGGGCTTGCAGGATCAAAACATCACTCTGTTCTCGGAAGAAATTTGGTTTCCTTGATGGGACCATTGCTCGTCCCGACGACGGATCTCCAGATTTGGAGGATTGGTGGACGATCAAGCTTTGCTCGTTTCCTGTATCAAGATGACGATTGATCCGTCGCTTCGAACGAGCATCTCTCACTGTGATGTGGCCAAAGATTTGTGGGATAACTTGAAGAAGAGGTTCTCGGTGACTAATGGGCCGCGAATTCAACAACTCAAGGCGGAACTTGCTGGTTGCAAACAACGTGGACTTGCCATTGAAGCATACTTTGGCAAGTTGAATCGAATATGGGACAACATGGCTCACTACAGACCACTGCGCGTCTGCAAGTGTGGGAAGTGCGACTGTGATTTGGGAACAATCCAAGAACAGGATCGTGAAGCTGAGAGAGTTCACGAGTTTCTGTTCGGTCTTGATGACAATTTTCGCACCGTGTGATCAACTCTGGTTTCTCGAACTCCTCTACAACCTCTGGAGGAAGTTTATAATGTTGTGCGTCAGGAAGAAGATCTCAAAACCACTGTGCGCAGTCCTGAAGAAACACCAGAAGTATATGCTCTTGCTATCCAAACCAGGCCACGTGTGAACACTCCTCTACCTGAAGTTGACAATTCTGCGCTTTGCAAACATTGTCATCGCTCAGGACATCCTTCTGAGTCTTGTTTTGCTGTGATTGGGTATCCGGAGTGGTGGGGAGAACGTCCACGTACCAGAGTAGTCACGCAAGGCAGAGGACGAGGCGCCGTTTCTGCACCAACCGGGCGTGGGCGCAACATTAATTACGCAAACGCAGTCCAAGTTCCTCAGCATCAGCAGCATGAACATGTGAATTACACCATCACCGACAGAGACCGTGACGGTGTGAATGGGCTCAATGATACGCAATGGCGAGCATTGATGAATCTCTTGAACGGCGGAGCCAGTACGAGCTCTGAAAAACTTTCCGGTAAGTCTTCTGTTTCTTCTTGGATAATGGATACAGGGGCTTCTCATCATCTCACCGGAAATTATTCTCTCTTAACGGATGTTAGAAATATGGATCCAGTTCTGATTATATTGGCTGATGGTAGAGAAACAGTATCGGTAATAGAAGGAACAGTGGTATTGGGCTCGCATCTGACTTTGAAATCAGTATTTTTCGTTGAAGGGTTTCACACAGATTTGATAGCAGTAGGACAGTTAATGGATGAGAATCATTGTGTGGTTCAACTTGCTGATCAGTTCCTTGTGGTTCAGGACCGCGTTTCGAGGATGGTGATTGGAGCGGATAAAAGAGAATCTGGAACCTTCAGCTTTCGCAGAACAGAGTTCGTCGCATCAGTGAGGACTCGGGATGAAAAATCTTACGAGTTGTGGCATCATAGGATGGGCCATCCCTCTGCACAAGTTGTTGGATCTCTTCCAAACGTTTCTGTTTCTGTTTCTGATGTTTCAAATAAAGCGTGTGATGTTTGTTTCCGCGCAAAGCAAACTCGTTCTCCTTTTCCAACAAGTATCAATAAAACAACGGATGTTTTCCAGTTAGTTCATTCAGATTTGTGGGGTCCTTATCGTACAACTTCTCATTGTGGAGCTCGATATTTCCTCACTATTGTTGATGATTTCTCTCGCTGTGTGTGGCTCCATCTCCTCTCTGATAAAACAGAGGCACCAACAAAACTGAAAAATTTCTTCTCTATGGTTGAACGACAGTTTCACAGAAAAGTTCAAAGCTTCTGAAGTGATAATGGCACCGAGTTTACAAGTTTAACATCGTACTTCCAACAACACGGAATTCTTCATGAAACATCCTGTGTGAGAACACCACAACAAAATGGCAGAGCCGAGCGTAAGCATCGGCATATTCTTAACGTAGCTCGGGCTTTGCGGTTTCAGGCGAACTTACCGATTGAATTCTGAGGAGAGTGTATTCTCACAGCGGGATACTTGATTAACAGAACGCCCAACTCTGTTCTTCAAGGGATGACGCCATTTGAAAAGCTTTATCAGAAAGTCCCGGATTATGAGCATCTACGAGTTTTCGGGAGCTTGTGTTATGCACATAATCAAGCTCACAAAGGAGATAAATTTGAATCAAGGAGTAGGAAATGTGTGTTTGTTGGATATCCATATGGGAAAAAGGGGTGGCGTGTATTTGATTTGGAAAAACAGGAATTCTTCGTCTCTCGTGATGTCGTCTTCTCCGAAAACCAATTTCCATTTGCTGCTACAAAACTATCTACGCGATTAGACGAAGAAGAAGAAGGGTTGTGGGCTTCAATTACAGCAGGCCCAATAATAGAAGAAGAAAATAGGTCCACTCCAATTGAAAGCCCACTTGTAGAACCAATTGAAAGCCCACTTGTGGAATCTGATATTTCCACTCCATCTTCGCCGTCGACGGGGTTCAATCCAGACATCCCCAATAATTCTGAACCATTCTCTTCCGATTCAACTCCGAACTCTCCTCAGCCAGATTCGCCATCATTGTCTGATTCATCAGTACCTTTGTTATCTCCTGAACCCGTCGCAGATCCTCCTCCTCAACAAGAGCTTGGTCGTGGTCAACGGAAAAAGACGCAATCCGTGAAATTGCGAAATTTTGTTACAAACTCGGCTCAAAGTCAGCTTCTAGCCAAATCAGGTGCTCAGTCGATCTATCCTATCTCCAATTATGTCTCCTCTGCTCGTTTTTCTGAAACCCATCGAGCGTATCTTGTTGCCATTGTCGATAATGTTGAACCGAGGTCCTTCGGGTAATGTTGATAATGTTGAACAAAAGGTGGAGACACGCAATGAGTACCGAGGTCAATGCGCTTGAAGAAAATGAGACATGGACATTGGAAGACCTACCACCGGGTAAACGTGCCATTGGGTCCAAATGGGTTTACAAGATTAAGTACAACTCTGATGGCACCATTGAACGATACAAAGCACGTTTAGTCGCACTTGGAAATAAGCAGATTGAAGGAGAGGATTATGGGGAAACGTTTGCACCAGTTGCAAAAATGGGAACAATTAGTTTATTTCTCAAAGTAGCGGCTGCGAATAACTGGCCGGTTTATCAGATGGACGTGCATAACGCTTTCCTACACGGAGATCTTGATGAAGAGGTTTACATGAAACCACCGCCAGGATTTTATCCACAAGATGAGCACAAGGTTTGTCGCCTGAGGAAGTCGATTTACGGTTTAAAACAAGCTCCAAGATGTTGGTTTGAGAAGCTTTCAACATCACTTCGGGTGTACGGGTTTCAACAAACTCATGCTGATTATTCTCTTTTCACGTTTGACAAAGACGACATCCAGATTCGAATGCTCATCTACGTGGATGATATGATCTTGACGGGCAACAATGAAGTCGCGTTGCAGGTATTCAAAAACTATTTTGCCTCTTGTTTCAAGATGAAAGACCTGGGCAACTTGAAATATTTTTTGGGAATAGAGGTCTCTCGCAATAGTTCAGGCTTTTATCTGAGTCAACGGAAGTATGCGTTAGACATTATTTCAGAGACAGGAATGCTAGCCGCTAAACCAGCTTCTTTTCCGTTAGAAGAGAACCACAAGTTAGCTCCTTCTACATCTGCACTCTTAACTGATCCAGCTCCTTACCGCCGTCTAGTTGGTCGATTCATCTACTTGGCATTCACTAGGCCTGATTTGGCATTTAGTGTTCACATTCTGGCACAATTTATGAAACAACCCCGAGAGGATCATTGGCAAACAGCTTTACGAGTGGTTCGCTACATTAAGGGTACTCCTGGTCAGGGGATTCTACTTAGTTCAGAGACTGATTTTCAAATCAATGGTTGGTGCGACTCGGACTGGGCAAGTTGTCCTCTTACACGTCGTTCAGTAACAGGCTATTTTGTTCAACTCGGAGAGTCTCCTATATCGTGGAAAACAAAGAAACAACAAACTGTTAGCAAGTCTTCGGCTGAGGCAGAGTATAGGGCTATGTCATATCTGCGAGATGAGCTCATCTGGATCAAGAATATTCTTCAATCTCTTGGTGTTTCACATGATCAGCCGATGCGGATTCACTGTGACAGTAAATCTGCAATCTACATAAGTACAAATTCGGTGTTTCAAGAGCGTACGAAACATAGAGAGAACGACTGTCACTCTGTTCGAGACGAAATTCAGCGAGGTAACATGTCTACTCAACACGTCTCTACCTCTCAACAATTGGCTGACATCTTCACCAAACCTTTGGGAAGACAAGCATATGCAAACTTTCGATCCAAGCTAGGCATTCTCAACTTGCATGCTCCAGCTTGAGGGAAGGTAAAAGATATCGTATCACAATCGCATTAATCACCAATGATACGATCTCATTATATTGAATGTAAATTGATTCTCTGTGTATCTCTTTAGGAATGTAGATACGTTCTTAGAGCTATATAGCTTTGTAATTTCTTTGTGAATAAATCATCAGAAACTTTCTTCTGCAATATCGATCCTTGGTTTTCTACACCAAACATCACAATGTATCAGAAAAAACACTCGGTAGCTTAACTAGAACTATAGAAAAAAGAGTCTCGGAAATGTTTTGCCCGAATGTTTTGACATCACAAAAATCCTTAAACTCAACATAACTAGTATCAAAATCCTTGAAAATAGATTAAACTGATGATAAAACTTTCTTTCCAGGATGTCTAATACGTTGATGCCACATGGCTGCATAGTCGGTTGTTGTAGTCTTATATGTTCTAGCTGGAACAATCCAGCGAAAGTGATAAACCCCATTCTCTTCCTCACCTGCTCCAATCGGCGTCATCGAAGAACGGTCATGTATTACACAATTTTGTCAGTGAATACGGCAAAACAAGACTGTTATCGTAGTAGACGTGATAATGAAATCAAAGTGCACGAGAGATCAGGTACAAAGAGAACATGAGTGAGCGTCTTGTCACCACCAAGGTGAAGAGATCCATCCTTGGTGGCATAAGAATGCTTGTCGTTTGGCAAGATGACAATACTACGAGGTATGTCGCATAATTCCGTTAACAGCGTGACATCATCGATCATATGGTGTGATGCGCTGGAGTCAAGAAGAAAATCGACACTTGTGTCCTTACCAGATAGCTTTTTAGAAGACGAATTTGGTTTTTTTATTCGTCGTTGTTGACTGTCGCATTATTAGCACGAGGAGGTGGTGAAGAACTTCTTCCTCTTCCACGACCTCTGCCACTGCCACTGCCATGGCCACGCCTTCGTTCTGTAGATGGGTCTTTCCATCCTTCTGGATAGCCATGGAAGGAGAAACAAATCTCAATAGTGTCATTGGTGCGACCACAATGTGTGCAGAGCGTGGGAGCGAGTAGCTACAATAATTTCGTTAACTTTGGTATGAACCAAGAAACTAACAGCGTCAATGCATTCTTCTTTGATTCTTGAAACCATGAGATGTCTTTCTTCAGTGATAAGCTTTGAATATATCTGATCCAAGCCAATGTCCTTTTCACTAGAAAGTCTTCCTAAGAGATTTGTTCGAGTTGTGCCAAAACGCGATGCATCAAGACCCATTAAGAACTGGTGAATACGTTTGTGATCATGCCTTTTGATATGTTTGAGCATAATAAGACAAGTCGAATTTTCACAACAACAACCAATTTCTGGCTCATAATCATTGATATCATCACACATAACCTTGAGTTTTCTGAAATAGGTGGCGATGTCTTTGATGGGGTCTAAATAGTCGTCCGAGATTGGAAGATTTCTTTGGGGACTCGTGGAGCTTTGAATTTGTAGGACCCTAAGCTGCAAGTGCACAACGTGCGTTGTAGTACTTAGGGTATCGATCCACTAGGAGGAGGTCAACTGCAAAACAGAAAATCAGGGCAACCAAAGACGCAGGGAACTGGGATTTTGGGGTAAGTGTCACAGTTTTTGCAGAAAAGAAAGAAGGCAGAGTCACGTCTTATATAGAAGAGGTTGTCAATCAATCCTATAACCAACGGAAAAAGGAAAATTAAATTAAAAGCTTGCAAAAAGGAAATCAGGTGAGCCATACAGAAAAAGTAAATATTGAAGTGCTTAAATCTCGAGTTGTAAAGCAGATGGGGGAAACACGTTGGGTATCTTCTCGGGAAATCTATGGGGTTCTAATTAGAAATCAAACTCACAAAAGTGAAGCAAACGAGACTAGGCGATTTTCCCTAAACTGGAATCAATGGATTTAACGACCTAACTCTAACAAGCAAGATCGATCTATGTTATGCAAACTTCACAGGTATACTGTCGTATCCTGTATCCTAGGCAAACATGCAGTAAGTGATCGGGACAATAAATGTTCACGACTTCTTCTTAAGTATGCGTGAGCATCCTAAGAAGCGTTGCGCTCCACCAAAGTAGGTTCGGATATGAAATTCAGCACGATTGTGGCATTCAAAGATCCTAAAATCAGACATCTAATTCATGACCCTAGACTCATGCAATAAGAACAAGTTTGTTAAGAAAGAAAAACCCTAATCTACAGCCTAAACGATCGGTTTAAAAACAGTTAATGAAATTCCCCATAGATCCCCTTAAAGAACACCCAACGAAAGTAAACTACTCAGACATGAAAGAAGGAGTAGAAATCGTGATTGATGAATGCATAACTTGTATAAATCGATGAGAAGTAAAGAGGGTTCAAGAAGAAATCAATCTCTCTCAAAGAACAAAGTGAAACCGCGAATAAGAGATTCGCGGACACCGAAAGAGAGAAAGGGTTTTGTAACTTAGAGAATTTTGTGATCTCCTCTAAAAAAACACTAAACAACGAGTATATATAGGTCTTCAAGTCCCCTTGGGCGTCATTTAGTTCTTAGCTTGCATAAGACGGCTGCAGGATTTAGTAGGCCTTCAAATGGGCTCGGGAACCGTGGCGCGGCCACTGGTCAGGCCGTGGCGCGGCCAGCTTAGTCTTCCGGGTGCTTGACAGACCTTCTTGCTTCCTCCATTACTTGAGATCCAACCGTGATATTGTTCTCAAACCACTTCGAGGTGAAAGACAGCTGATAAGGCTACCTTGTCTCTAAATATGAGATTGATCTTGTGGTGGGAAGGCCTTCGTTTGATGTTGAACTTTTGTCCTCGAGCACTGTTTCCGGAAATGTCCATTTTGATCCAAAATATGCGTCTTTTGCTAAGATTACCTGAAAAGAGTCTTGAACAACCAAATACTCGAAATCTAGTGTTTATGCATTAAAACCTTAGCGAAATACTTATTAAAGCACTCACTTATGATAGTAAAAACGGGTAAACTATGCATGTTATCAACTCCCCCAGACTTAAACCTTTGTCTGTCCTCAAGTCTTGAAGATTGCATCACCTCAGAAACTTGAAGTTTGGGTCGATGCTGGCCTATCCGGTGATATGTTCGGGATTCCGGAAGACAGGTGTTGCTAGCTTGAACTTCAATGCCATATGAAATTCTTACTTGGCTTCGGTAAAGGTCTTGGTCGCAGAAGAGAGAAGCTAGTCTTCAGGAACTTTTCTCTTCGCGGTTTGGTGAAGGAAGTTGCATTTTCTTCCTCCTGGAGCTTGCACAACGGTTATGGAGGATGAGACCGTTGTATTCTTCTTCGTCTTCGTGGATACAAGTCCGTTGAACGTGCTGGAAGAAGTATGTAGAGAGATGAATCATTGACTTAACTTGACTTGGATGGAGTCTTGTCTTGTCTCGCCGTCTTTGATGCAACAACAACATGCCGCGGTTGTGGAAGTTGTCTTTGCGGTCTTTATGACGTGTTCAAGTCCTTGAAAGCTTTGCAAGTTTCCATCTTGTTCCAAGGCTTGACATGGGTTGAAGGAGATCCGGTTTGGTGAAGTTCTGGATGGAGAATGTTGCAGAAGAAGGTTGGCCGCGCGACAGGTAGTCGCGGCCGGGGCCAGGGACGTCTCCTCCGCGCCATCGTGGCTCATTGATGCAACAGGTTTTAAAGTGTTTTCGAGTTTTAAAATTATAACCCTATTGCCTGCAAGTGCACAGATGTGCGTTGTAGTATTTAGGGTGTCGAAACACAGAGACTATGATGCTTCAAACGAATCCACTAAAACAGAAAACCAAATGGGAACGATCAGATTAAAGATTGGTTTGGGAAAGGTGACGGTTTAGTAACAAAACGGAAATCAAGAAGGTTTGTAAAACTATAAAACGGAACGCTGGGTTTCAGGGATATCTCAGGGTTTTCCACGGAATGATTCTACGGGTTAGCACACTTGACCTAGGCCATCAATTCTACTGGTTCTTAAGCTCAAACACGAAAGTGGTCGGATCCTCCTTTCGGAAAACCAAACACCTAAACCTAAACTGCTCGTTCGCTCCCCTTTCGGTAGCGACTTCGCAGCAAGATCAGCTATAAGATCAGGTTCGATAAAGCTCACAACGCACCGCCGATATGCGTAAGCATCCTTCGGTGCCTGCTCGTTTAAAACTATATCCGGCCAAGAGATTCAACGCTCGCGCGGTTCTAATGATCCTACAATCGATCCTTAGTGGCGAGTCAAGGATTACACAATAAGAAAGAATCCAAACGAAGAACAGTGAAAAGTATTCTACCTATGATCTAACAACCTATCGAATCAAACCATGAAATTCCTTCGAGAAACCCCCTTCGAAACCCAACTAAAGGACTACTCAGACATGGAATTGAAGTTCATTATCATTGCAATAAGTAAAAATCACAAAGGTCTGAAAAGAAAAGAAAGTAATAACGATGCAAGAGAATAGCAGAAAAGAGGTGAAAGAGAGTATCGAATAAGGCGACGAGATTAGGTAGTGGAGAAGACGGCTTTCACTCCTCTTCTCTTCCTCTTTGGCGGCGGCTCCTCTTCTAGGTCGTGGTCTTGGTGGCTGTCTTTGAACTCTCTAAAAATAAAAGTAGCAGCGTGTATTTATAGGTCTTTAGGTCTTCTTAGGCGTCACTTAGGGTTCCACCGAGTTTGGTGGTCATCGGGCTTGTTTTGGGCTTGCAAACGGACTCGGGAATTGTTACTTGTAGTGGCCGCGTGAGCGACGGTTCATGGGCTGACCGTTGGCCTTCTGAGCTTTCCTGGCGCGGCCAGCCTTCTTCTGAGGATATGTCTGACGGGCCTTCTTGCTTCCTTCGTAACTTGAGATCCAATCGTGGGATTGGACTCAAATCACTTCGAAGTGAAAGACAGCTGATAAGGCTATCTTGTCACCAAAATTCAGATTGATCTCGTGGTGGGAAGGCCTCCGTCTCTTGTTAGACTTTTGTCAAAAAACTCATGTTCCGAAAATATCCGTTTTGCTCCATTTTGCATCATTTTTCCTAAGTATTCCTGAAAAGAGTCTTTGACACACAAATACTCGAAAACTACTAAATATACATTACCTTAATGAAATGCTTATTAAAGCATACACTTATGATGGTAAAAATGGGTAAAATATGCATGTTATCAACTCCCCCAGACTTAAATCTTTGTTTGTTCTCAAACAAAACATAGATCTAAGTAAGGAAAAGAGGTTTGAAAACGTGGAAACTCACCAATAGTTGGGGACTCATCAAGTTTAGCAATCGACCTGTTTGAGCCACATAACTCGGAATCTAGCTTCAAGGCGTTTTGCTCTAGTTACCTTGAGCTTTTCACCCTTCCCGGATACGCTTCATGGTCCCTTTGAGTATTTCGAGCTCTCTCTTGTTGACCTCTTTATTCATTTAGGCGTGCGGTCTCTATGGAGGGAGTATTGGTCGACGAGACATTATACTCTTCTCTTCCAAACATCTAGACAAAGACATTTCAGACACAACTCTCCTATTTTCTGTTCCCTTAGTCGATTTCTCCCTACTTTTCTAGGGTATCATTTTGTTTTTTCTATCGACTTTCTTATTCTATTTTTTTTTATTTTCTTCTTTTCTTCTTAGCTTGAGAATGATCACTTCTTTGAAGTTTTCATAATGTCTGCGAACCGGCATGGTCCTTTTAGGAACTCGGGTTGCCATCCTCAAACTAAGGCTTTTCTTTCTATTTTATTTTTCTTTTCTATAACAAGGGAAGATCAAGGAGAGGTTGCATTACATCTACTTTGTTGATATCTCAAGAAATTGCATGTTTTTAGCATACATTTCACAGTAGTTAGGACCCCATTCGTGCACTTTCATCTTAGTTTTTACCTCATTTTCACTCTTGTTAAGTTTAGATGCATTAGGTTAGGTCTTTGCATATTCTTGCATGTTTTGGAGTGTTTTCCCAGGTGTTTTGTGAATGAGGATGGTCCGAAGAAGAAATTATGGAGAGAGAGATCTTGAAAGGAGTGTGAACAGATGATATCGAGAATAGATCACGACTCCTTAGCCGATATGGGCAAGCGCATGACGAACCCCGACGAGTAGCAGCGACTTGATCCTGAAAGAGGCACCCCAGAACGAAGATCCAGTAAGAGGATTCACTGAAGACGGATTCGGAGCAAGGCAGCGGGAAGACCCCGATCCAAGTAGAAAGAAAGACGAGTCACCACGGCTTGATCCCGAAATACTTGCCCGATATGGAGGTTGCTGGAAGAATCACAAGAAGATGTCATATCTGCTTGCTTCCCACGACGTGAAGCCGATTCGCTACAGTCCAAAAGAGTACCATTTCGGGAAAGTGGTCCCAACGTTTTAGGTTTTTCCTCTTTTATGTATAAATATTTTGTTCCCCACACCTATTTCTCTCTCGGGCGTTCCAGATTTTAGTTTTTCGGTCTTTCTTGTGAGCAAATACTCTTAGTTTTTCACCATTAAAGCTTGTTTCCCAAGCTTGAATCTTTTATGATATTTTGAAGTTTACAAGTCTTGTTTCATAGCATTTCTTGTTAAAGCTTCTTCCTTTTCTTGTTTTTGGCTATCTTGCAACCCATGAGTTACCTTCTTATCCTTATGGATCTAGAGGTTTCTCTAATGGCGCGTGAGTAGTCCTTATCGGTTTTGGGGATGAGGTTAGGGTAAATGAGTTAAAGGTTTAATCTTTGACGCATGTCTATGCTTAAAACATCTTAATCCTTTCTTATTTGATGCTTCTAATGCTTAATCATCTTTGCTATTTGATTCTTGCCATCAAGCTTCTTCAAACAAACGCCATGTTTGAATGTTTGCAGGGACCAATCGCATAAGATATCCGCTCATCCTAGCTTGACTGTTCATGCGGTTAGGCAGATGGTGCGTCATCCAGAGACACAATGTGTCCTTCTGGAATCTCGGCTTTAGCCCAGTAGTGTTTCACCCTTTGTCCATTCACAGTGAACTCTTCTCCTTTGGAGTTTGTCAAGACAATTGCTCCATATGGTCTGACCTCTTTGATGGTGAAAGGACCTGACCAACGTGAACGCAATTTACCAGGAAACAATTACAAACGAGAGTTATACAGAAGTACCTGATCATTTGGTTCAAATTGTCTGGAGACAATCTTCTTGTCATGATATGCCTTCGTCTTCTCTTTGTAGAGCTTTGAATTTTCATAGGCAAGATGGCGAAGTTCGTCGAGTTCATTGAGCTGTATTAGGCGTCTTTCTGCAGCTGGCTTCATGTCAAAGTTCATCTTTTTTATGGCCCAATGCGCCTTGTGCTCCAATTCCACAGGAAGATGGCAAGCTTTGCCATAGAGCCGCTGAAATGGTGTAATACCAAGTGGCGTTTTGTAGGCAGTCCTGTAGGCCCAAAGTGCATCATCCAATTTCTCAGCCCAATCCTTCCTTGTCTTGCCCACTGTCTTCTCCAGGATTTGCTTGATCTGTCTGTTGGAGACCTCAACTTGACCACTTGTCTGGGGATGATAAGGAGTAGCCACACGATGCTGAACACCATGTTTCTTCAGCAGCTTGTTGAATACCTTGTTGATAAAGTGAGAACCACCATCACTTATAACAATCCGAGGCACTCCAAATCTTGGGAAGATGATGGTTCGAAATAACTTAAGAACCACAACAGCATCATTGGTCTTAGAAGCAATTGCTTCCACCCACTTAGAGACGTAAACCACAGCTACCAAGATGTACTTGTTCCCAAAAGATGAAGGAAAAGGGCCCATGAAGTCAATACCCCAGCAATCAAAAATCTCCACATCAAGGATGAAGTTCTGTGGCATTTCGTGTCCCTTGCTGATTTCTCCTCTCCTTTGACAATCATCACATTGAGTGATGAATAGCTGAGCATCCTTGAACATAGTAGGCCACCAAAAGCCTGCTTGAAGAACCTTGGAAACTGTCTTGAAAGTAGCAAAGTGGCCAGCATACTCAGAACCATGATAATGGAACAGCACATCACGAACTTCACTCTCTGCAATGCATCTTCTGTAAACATTATCTCTGAACAATGCTTATACAAGTGCGGTTCATCCCAATAGTACCTTCTATGTTCCCTCATAAACTTCTTCTTCTCATAGTCCTTGAGATGTTTAGGCTCAATGTCAGCAGCAAAGAAGTTTACTATGTCAGCATACCATTGTCGATTCGCATCATTTATGCCAAAGATTGGCTGTCGAAACACTTCGTCCAAGATCCTGCGAACTGATGATGGTCCTTGGTGTCGATCGACACTACAGACGGTGTCGATCGACACTTGTGAAGTTGGTAGACTCCGAAGTGTTGAATCGTGACATTTGGTCAAAGTATCTAACGGGGTATCTGCTCTGAACACATAGTTTGGAAACGACTCTCAACAAAGTAGACATTCTCTGCAGGCAGAAAATCATCAATTGGCATGTCATCTTCAATCCTAATCCTTGAGAGATGGTCAGCAACTCCATTTTCAACTCCTTTCTTGTCTTTGACTTCTATGTCAAACTCTTGAAGAAGTAGAATCCATCTCAACAACCTTGGTTTGGCCTCCTTCTTCTGCATTAAGTACTTCAATGCAGAATGATCAGTGTGAACAATCACCTTCGAGCCAACAAGATACTGGCGAAATTTCTCAAAGGCAAAGACCACAGCTAGCAATTCCTTCTCTTTTGTTGCATAAATCTTTTGAGCATCATCCAATGTTCTGCTGGCATAGTAGATGGCATGAAGTTTTTTGTCCTTCTTATGTCCCAAAACTGCTCCTACTGCGAAGTCACTGGCATCGCACATCACCTCGAAAGGTAAATCCCAGTCTGGAGTTTGAACAATTGGAGCACTCACTAAGGCTTGCTTGATCTATTCAAAGGCTGAAAGACATTCTGCAGTGAACTCGAATTTCACGTCTTTGCAGAGAAGAGCAGTGAATGGCCTCGCGATCTTGCTAAAATCCTTGATGAATCTTCTATAGAACCCAGCATGACCCAGAAAACTTCTCACTGATTTAACAGAATCATGTGCTTGCAAAGTCGTCATCACTTCAACCTTGGCGTGGTCTACTGCGATTCCTTCTGCTGAAACCTTGTGTCCAAGTACAATCCCATCTGTTACCATGAGTTGACACTTTTCCCAGTTCAGGACCAAGTGCTTCTCTTCACAACGCTTCAGCACTGCGCATAAGTTGTCCATGCAGTCCTTGAAAGATGACCCATAAACAAAGAAGTCATCCATAAAGACCTCCAAAAACTTCTCAATCATGTATGTGAAGATGGACATCATGCATCGCTGAAAGGTCGCAGGAGCATTACAGAGTCCAAATGGCATTCTGCGATATGCAAATGTACCATAAGGACATGTAAACATGGTCTTCTCCTGATCATCTGGATGGATTGGAATATGGAAGAATCCTGAATATCCATCAAGGAAGCAGTAGTAGGGATGATTCGCCAATCTCTCCAGCATTTGATCGATGAAAGGCAAGGGAAAGTGATCCTTTCTGGTCGCAGCATTCAGCTTCCTGTAGTTTATGCACATCATGTGTACAGTTACAGTCCTTGTAGGAATCATCTCATTCTTCTCATTCTTCACCACTGTGACTCCTCCTTTCTTGGGAACCACGTGAACCGGACTGACCCAAGCACTGTCCGAAATAGGATAGATGATCCCAGCTTGCAAGAGCTTCATGATCTCCTTTTTGACTACCTCCTTCAGGTTTGAATTCAGCCTCCTTTGATGTTCAATTGATGACTTAGTCTCATCCTCAAGGTGAATCCGATGCATGCACAAGTCTGGTGAGATACCTAAAATGTCATCAAGAGAATAGCAAAGAGCTTTGCGATATTTGCGCAGCTTGCTTAGCAATAAAGTGAGCTCTGCATTGTTTAAGAAAGCATTCACAATAACTGGATAAGTTGAATTAGGACCAAGAAATGCGTACCTTAGCCCAGCAGGGAGCTGTTTAAGCTCAACTTTAGGTGCCTTAGCCTCACTCTAGTCGCCAAGTGCTGCATCCTTCGTGGATTTCGCAGGGTGTCGATCGATACTACATGGTGTCGATCGACACATGTCCTCTTGTGCGATTAGTTGCAGCACTTGCTCACTAGCATCCAACATATTTGTGTATCTAGTAGCAGCATTGTCCAAGTGCTCAATGTCCTTTGTAGAAGTTGTCAAGGCTCGTTCCAAAGGGTCTGTAGGGTGGTCTGATAACACTCATATTTTACTCATAAAACCTATTAGTTCAAGATCATTTACGAGTGTTTTAACCCGGTTTTCAACGGTTTTAAAGTGATTTCCACATTTCCTAGTCTTAAGAGTCATTTCAGGGAAATTGGACAAAAGGACACATTTTGAAGAAAAACGGGAACTTCAAGGACATGTGCTCGGAGCCATAAGTTCAACATCAGATGACGACCTTCCCACCACAAGATCAAGCTCATATTTGGATACAAGATAGCCCTTTCAGCTGTCTTTCATAGCGAGGTGGTCTGAGTTCAATCCCACGGTTGGATCTCAAGTTACGAAGGAAGCAAGAAGGCCCGTCAGACACATCCCCAGAAGAAGGACGGCCGCGCCACGGATCCTCAGAAGACCAGTGGCCGCGCCACGCCTGGTCGCTCACGCGGCCAGACCACTCCGGCCCATCCCGAGCCCGTTTGCACTTATCCGATATTTTCCGAGGTTAAAAACGCAAGGCCCACTTTCTGAAGACCAGGAGCCTATATAAAGGGACCTTAGGGTTTCAGAAGAGGC
>JAHZTW010000001.1:75773178-75806905 GCA_020283515.1 Alliaria petiolata
TTCATTGATTTACAACCGTTTAATTCTCTTCCGCTGCTTGATATTACTATTGCAAACCGTGACAAACTACACCCCCAAGTTCCCCTTTGGTTTAAAGAAGTTAGAAATCCTAGGACTTTCGCAAACAACAATTTCTGTGGATTCGAACCCTTAATATACTACTGTGATTGCTGTGCACTTGCAGCTATCTTAGGGGTAAAACTTGAAGTAACAAACCCCACCGCATCATGGTCCTCTTGGAAAATTTCTTCAGCAAGGTTGGTGAGTGAATCGACATAGAAGGTCTGTCCATCAATCGTAGGTCTCTTGATCAGCTTCTCCATGTCGAAATTCATCACCAAGTCACCAATGTTCAGCGCGATCCTTCCCTTCCTTACATCAATGATTGCTCCAGCTGTAGCCAAGAATGGTCTACCAAGTATGAGAGGGTCTTTGGGTTCCTCATCATATGCTAATACCACAAAGTCTGTGGGAATCAAGCAATCTCCCACTTTGATGGGAACATCTTCCAAGACACCTTCAGGGATCATGACAGAACGATCAGCAAGAACTAAAGAGATTCTGGTGGGGTTTGAAGTCTGTCATATCCATCCTAAGAGCAACTGAGAGAGGCATCAAGTTTACACTTGAGCCTTAGTCGCATAGAGATCTCCCAAACTTGTCTGAAAAGTGAGAGCTTTTCTGGAAGCCTGTTCTGAATGACAGCACTAACTTGCTCTGATATCATCATAACTCCTTCCTCCATATCCATGTTCTTTGTCATCATCCGTTTCAAGTATCTCTTTATCACTGGAGTAGTTCTAATGGCATCCATCAAAGGGATTTCAACCACTAGTCTATCCATGATAACCTTGCATCTAGCATCAAGTAGCTCCTTCTTAGACTTCTTTGGTATCAAGGGAAAAGGGATCTTTGGTTTGTAAACCCTTTCTTCAGTAACTTTCGTAGTCTTGGCCTGATCTGGTGCTATCCGTGAAGAGCGTCGATCGACACCCTCTTGGTGTCGATCGACACTTGCCTCTGTAGTCGGGTCTTTCGTGTCTGGTTCGCTCGTGTCTTCGTGTTTCTCCATGGGTGTCGATCGACACAACAGTGTCGGTCGACACTGGCTCAGCAGTATCTTCTACATCTTCAAGCTCTTCGAAATCTTCATCACTAAGCCCTCTTTCCTTCACAGGCTGAAGGTTCTTTCCACTCCTCAATGTGATGGCATTCACATGGCGTTTGGGATTGGTATCAGTCTTCCCTGGAAGAAATCCTTCTTACCTGTTAACAGCTCCTGCAGTTTGAGCAACTTGAACAGCCACCTTCTTCATGTGAGAGTTCAAACTCTCAATCTTTCCATTCAGGTCTTGATACAGCGAATCAATCTTCCCATTGAAATCCACTGTCATCTTCTGCTGTCCTTCCAAAAGATGCTCTAGCATAGACTTCATCTCGTTGTCTTGTTGATAGTAGGATTTTTCCCCTTTCAATTAATCTCTACTACTCATGTCATTGTAGTATTTGAGATGTCAATCCATATGGGGTTAAGATTAACAACACTAGGAATACATGAAACTATTTAATCTAAGCCAAATTCGATATTCAAGTGACAAAGGGCTATTAAAACCAAGCTACAACCTAAAAGAGACACTATAAGACTAATTAGATGATCTAAAACCTTAATTATCACTAATCAAGCACTAATCAAGCGATTAACTACTAATCAAGATTAATAAATTACTAAAAACAAAACCTAGGGATGGAATCATTGATTTGGGCATCTAAATGGCCAACCTTGCAATCATTTAAGCAACTCAAACAAGCTTTCTCTATGCCTAGAATACTAATAAAGACTAATCCATGATGTGTGGTATTAATCCCTTTCCTAATCACCTTAATGAACTAATGATGTGTTAGCATTAAAATGATTAGCAAGCAATAAGAATAAGTCTAAATGACATGATAAACACCCTAGGCAACTAATATCTTAAGCTATGAATGTAAATCTCTTAGAAAAGTGGTTCAAGCATTTCATCAAACACTTGGTGGGTGTGTGAAATGCTTATGATCCAAAATAGCAAAAGATTAGCTATTTGGCATTAAGAACACTTTAATAAGAAGAGAGATGAAAGAATCTAACCTAGATTGCAAGATTGAACCATTAAAAAAACCTAAATCTAACCCATCCCCAAGTTCCTAAGAGACTACTCACTAATCATAGCTAATCTAACAAATCTCATGCAAGAAGTGTTAGTAAACATGATTAGATGAATAAAAAAAAAAAGATTAGAAGAAACAAGAATCAAATAGCATTAAACTTAAAATAAATCCTTCAAATCTCCTCAAAACCACAAAGGGGCGTTTTTTAGGTTTTAGCCCAAGAGAAGATACATAAAAATTAGGTTTTTAAGTATTTATAGGGAAGGAGGTCAAACCGGGTCAACCCGGAACAAACCGGGTTTTGACCCGGGGTAGCAGTCTTGCGGAAATCGCCATATCTCCCTAACCACAGCTCATAATGACATGAAACCACTTCCAGATGAAAGGGGATTCAATTACCTACAACTTTCATGAAGAGCTCGAAGGCTGAATCGAAACGGAAAGTCTTCGTTTGATCCGATTTGTAGCCAAAAAGAAATCGTCTGGGAAAATTTCGACGAGGTTCGTCGAAAATACTCGTCGAAACTTCACCCTGGAGGAAAGTTTCGGTGAGGCTTCGTCGAAACTTCTGGTCGAAACATCGTCCTGGAGAGAAGTTTCGGCCAGCCTCGTCGAACCGCCTCGTCGAACCGTTTTAAAATCGATGTAACTTTCTAACCAGGGGTCCGAATGACTTGATTCCAACGGCACTAGAAAGCACAATGGATCCTCTACAACTCTTAAGAAGGCTTCAGAGTCAGATTATAAGTTCAAGGCCTTCTTCAAGACACATACATTTTGCGCCTCCAAATGCTTGATATGCTTCTACAAGACTTTTGCTTCTCATTTAGCTGCTTCTCTTCTTCCTCTTGATGATTTCTTGCCCTTCCTTTGCTATGCCATCCTTCTCCAACTCCATTCATGCTTCCATAGCATCCAAATCACCTGATCAAGACTCCAAATGCACCAAAATATGCAAAGACTATGCAAATACACCCTAGAACTCTAAATGATCAAAATGCAATACAATGATGCTTAAATAGGTTCCTAAATGATAAGAAACTTACACTAAATGGAGGTAAATATGATGCAAATTATAGACATATCAACTCCCCCAAACTTACTTTTTGCTTGTCCCCAAGCAAATGAAACACGAGCTAAGGAGAGAGGTTTGAAGGTGGGGACTCAAATCCAAAGGTGTCAAGCAAATAAATCAATTCAATGGTCCTTGTTCTTAATCCTAGGATGCAGTACACAAACTCTACTCCAAAAAACTTAGCCATACTCATCACACATTGAATCTCAAATCAAGACTTGTTTATTCTAAACAATCCAAGAATCCTAACCTTTAACATTCATTAAAGCTCAAACCGTGGATCACACTTGTGCATTTAAAACCGAATACATTTGGCTAGGGACAAGGTTATGAGATAAAAATGATCTCATTCATGTGGGTATTCCAAGCTATGGTTTATCTCAAAAAGGATTGAACTTATGAATAATGCTAAAGGTAAAAGGCAATGTATGCATACATGACTAGACTCTCATCTACCCATATAAACTAACAATGAACCTAATTCCCCTCTCATTTTTTTTTTTTTTTTTATCTCACTCACCCTCTAAAGATACCCATAGTCAAGCAAATAAAACTCCAAGTACAAACCCACAAGAACTTTACCAATCACATTTGCCTTAGGGATACTTCTTCAACCTTCCTTATAGCTAGTGGTATGACCATACAAAAATTAGCTCTTCTCTTTTCAATGGATAGCTCTCTCCTCATATGTATTTTTTTTTCTTTTCTTTTTGCATTTGGCCTTTTGGCTCTTTTCTTTTTATTTTGCAAGAGAGCTATCATTTTTTTCATTTTAACTTGAGCTTTACACAAAACAATTCAAGGTCAACCACTTAAAACTATGTACCCTTTTCATTCACTTCTTATACCAACTTCTTCTCAAAGCCTAATCAAAATTCCGATTTTCAGTTACAACACCCATGAACCAAACCCCAAATCCAGCCTAAAACTAGCTTCAATATGCAAAGCTAGCATCAATATGAGAGCCTAGACATGTCGCCCTAAACCTAACACTTTATGCCAAGTTCAATCAAAAATAAGGCCTCACAAATTGCAATCACACAAGAGTTTTGGCTTGAAAGGAGGGTAAGGGTTAAGGTGTGGTGTTCTATTTAGGCTTACAAGAGAGTGGTGAAGTGAATAAGAAAGCCTAAATATTTTTTTGTAATCCATGTATCCTTTTCCAAATGCACAAGTATGATAATTCAAAATCCATATTAAGGTTTCACTTGATAGGAAAGGATTCAATTCATGCTCTTTTCAACTTTAAGCCAAGAAAATTAAAACAAATGATCCAAGTATGGTTAGAACTTACTTTCAAAGTTTGCACAAAGCATCAAAGGACTACTAACTAGGGCCTTGAACCAATTCATGAGCTTAAAACACTTTACAAGGAAAATTGCCCCCTATGCACGTGAATGATGCAACCTACATGATACAAAATCTAGACTCAATCCTACAAAATTTACAAATGCAAATGCAAGATACATGAATTTTTTTTTCGAAATTTTTGAAAATTTTCTGATTTTTATATGCAAATGTATATGCATGAAGACTCAAATATGCTTAAAGGGAAAATAAGAACACAAAACACAAGATTAAATCTCTCAACCTCTCCCCCAAACTTAAATTACACAGTCCCTTGTGTAATAGAAGTTCAAGAGAGACCAAAGCAACAAAAACAAAATGGTATATACAATGAAATAGAAAGAGGACCATACCTTGGTCCTAGCCATTGTCCTTAGGGAGTTGGAGAGGAGGAGTAGTGGGACTCCTTGTTAAGGTGGTGATGGAGAGATGAGGTGTAAGAGATGGATCCAACCTTGTGCCATGTGTGAGATTAAGCTTGAGAACCGTGGAGAGTAGCTCTTCAACCCTTTCCTTGTCATTCTCCTTCTTTGTGGAATGACAAATGGCTTTGACACTTGCAAAGGGTTTAGGAATACCCTTGCACTTCACATTGTACTCAATGGCTCCATCTATGAGTCTAAAAGGGTGTAGACTCATAGTGTGAGAGGATGGAGCAAGAATGGGATGGTTGTATTGGTTTGGCTTCTTCTTGGCCTTATTTCCTTTACCTATCTTTTGCCCCTTGCTATTCTTATTCTCATCTTCCAATGTGGTAGAGAAAATAGTTTCCAAGCAAGCTCCATCCAATGCTAAAGCTTCTTCAACATTACCATAACCCAAAGCATTCTCTTCATGAGATTCTTTCTCCTTCTTACATGCTTTTGGGGGTGAAGCTAAATCCTTTGTCTCACAATTACTCACATCCTCCTTAGTCTCCAATGAGGGAAATAAGAAAGAGCTAAGGCATTTTTCATTGAGAGAATATGCATCCCCTTTATTCTTCTCAAAAGTACTCTTTTCTTCATGAACCCATTGGATGGAAGGTAAACTATAGCTTAGAGCTTTACCCACGTCTCTAACCTCCTCTACGTGCTTTGGGTCTCCAATTCGTCCATTAAAACCATTGGGTGTCCTTTCCTCATCAACCTCAACATCAACAATTGGTGAAATGACGTGGCTTGAATCTTTTGGGTTCTTGGATAGCAAAGAGAGTTGAACCAATTTGGACTCTATGGTTTCCAAATGTGAGGTTGATTGTTCAAGCTTAAAGGTTAACTCATGTTGCAAACCCTCAATCTTGTCATCCATTGCTCTCATCATCTTGTCAAACCTAATATCATTCATTTGTTGGCCTTCTATGATTTGATGGAGAACCTTTCTTTGTTCCTCATCTTGGTTAGAGATTTGAAAAATCTCATGGTTCTCTTGGTAGCCTTGGTGATTTCCTTGGACTCCATGGATAGACCCTTGATTGAGAAGCTTACTCCCTTGGTTGAAGTTCCCATTGTTGACCACGAAATTTGCTTCCTCTTGGTGCTTCTCATGAACCAAATTAACTCCTCTTTGTTGCACACTTAAGAGCTTTTCCATTCTATCCACTTTATCTTGCAAGTCCTTCCATGTGGAGTCTTCACATGATCTCATTAGAGGTGTTGTATCACGCCCTTCACAGTAGCTTTCACTAGACTTGGCCAAGTTCTCAACAAGTAGCTCTCCTTCTTCTATTGTGAGGTTTGCAAAACGCCCTTTGCTAGCCACATCCAATGTCCATTTGTGATCCTTAGCAACTCCCCTATAGAAAATGCTAAGGATTGCTTCTTTCTTGAACCCATGATGTGGACAATCTTGAGTGTATCCTCTAAGTCTCTCCCATGCTTCATGAAAGGTCTCATGTATGCCTTGATTGAAACTCAAGATGTCCCTCCTCATTTGGACTGTTTTTTGAGTGGGATAGTACCTTTGAAGGAAGACTCTTTGGCAATCATCCCAAGATTTGATCAAATGAGATGGTAGAGTTCTCTCCCATTGGTGTGCCTTTTCTCCAAGTGAGAAAGGAAATAGAATGAGCTTGATGCTTTCTTTGGGCACACCTTCAATGCTAAACAAGTTGCACAACCTTTCAAAGGACTCCACATGATCATAAGGATTCTCCATTCCATTTCCAAAGAACTTAGAGCATTGAATTAACCTCACAAGACTTGGCTTGATCTCATAGGCCATGGCTTCTATTGGAGGAGGATGGATTCCAAATCTCAACTCATGATAATGAGGAGCATCAAAGCTACCAATTGTTGTCTTGTTCTCTTGAGCTTGGGTAGGAGTGGATACCAATTCTTGAGGTTGTGGAGCTTTAATAATGCTTCTTTGGTTGTCCATCTCCAACACCTCAAATGATCTTGTCTTTCCATTTCTCTTCTTTTTGTTTTGGTACCTTTGAAAGAACAAGAGAATTAAGGAAGACAAGTTAGTAACCACAAATAAGAAAAAATTCATCATCTCAAATAGAGATGAGCAAACAAGGTAAAATAAAAGCTTAGTCTCAAAGAGATTCAAAATCCTAATGGTTAATGCTAAACCCCAATGGCAACGGCGCCAAATTGATAGTAGGATTTTTCCTCTTTCAATTAATCTCTACTACTCATGTCATTGTAGTATTTGAGATGTCAATCCATATGGGGTTAAGATTAACAACACTAGGAATACATGAAACTATCTAAGCTAAGCCAAATTCGAAATTTAGTGACAAGGAACAAATAAAAACAAGCTACAAGTTAAAAGAGACACTACAAGACTAATTATAAGACCTTAAACATTAATTATCACTAATCAAGCACTAAACAAGAGTTACTACTAAGCAAGATTACCAAAATACTAAAAACGAAACCTAGGGATGGAATCATTGATTTGGGCAATCAAATGGACAACCTTGCAATCATTTAAGCAACTAATCAAGCTATCTCTATGCCTAGAACACTTAATAAAGACTAATCCATGATGTTTGGCACTAATCCCTTTCCTAATCACCCTAATGAACTAATGATGTGTTAGCATTAAAATGATTAGCAAGCAATAAGCATAAGTCTAAATGGCATGATAAACACCCTAGGCAACTAATATCTTAGGCTAGGAATGTAAATCTCTTAGAAAAGTGGTTCAAGCATTTCATCAAACACTTGGTGGGTGTGTGAAATGCTTATGATCCTAAATAACAAAAGATTAGCTATTTGGCATGAAGAACACTTTAATAAGAAGAGAGATGGAAGAATCTATCCTAGATTGCAAGTTTGAACCATAAGAAATCCCTAAATCTAACCCATCCCTAAGTTCCTAAGGAAACTACTCACTAACCATACTTAAACCCATCAAATCAAAGATTAGAGAAAGGTTAAACATGATTAGAGAAAGATAAAACAAGAAATCTAAGAAAGATAATGCATTAAACTCAAAAGATTCAAGCTTAAACAAAGTATTTGCCCAAAGTGGCTAAAAGTTTAAGCTAAGAACAAGAGAATAAAAGTTGGGATAAAAAATTAGGTCTAAAGAGTATTTATAGGAGGGACCCATAAAATAGACAAAAAGATTCGTCTGGCAAAGTTTCGACGAGGTTCACCGAAACTACTGGTCGAAACTTCACCCTGGAGAGAAGTTTCGGTGAAGTCTCGTCGAACATAGTCGTCGAACCGTCGTCCTGGAGAGAAGTTTCGGCCAGCCTCGTCGAACCGCCTCGTCGAACCGTTTTAAAATCGATGTAACTTTCTAACCAAGGGTCCGAATGACTTGATTCCAACGGCACTAGAAAGCACAATGGATCCTCTACAACTCTTAAGAAGGCTTCAGAGTCAGATTATAAGTTCAAGGCCTTCTTCCAGACACATACATTTTGCGCCTCCAAATGCTTGATATGCTTCTACAAGACTTTTACTTCTCATTTAGCTGCTTCTCTTCTTCCTATTGATGATTTCTTGCCCTTCTTTTGCTATGCCATCCTTCTACAACTCCATTCATGCTTCCATAGCATCCAAATCACCTGATCAAGACTCCAAATGCACCAAAATATGCAAAGACTATGCAAATACACCCTAGAACTCTAAATGATCAAAATGCAATACAATGATGCTTAATTAGGTTCCTAAATGATAAGAAACTTACACTAAATGGAGGTAAATATGATGCAAATTATAGACATATCACTTGTGCAGGAGGCTTTTGGTAAGATGAATTGCCATAGCTCCTTGTGTAATTGTTGTTGCTGTTCTGGAATGGAAGCTTTTGATTATAACCAGAAGAGTTTTGATTTCCCGTGAAGGAGCTCTTCTGGTAATTCCCATTGAAGCTCCTGTTCCCTTGCTGGTTCCCAAACCTTTGACCCTGAAAGACTCCTCCATTGATGTAGTTGACATCCTCTTCTTCACACTCTTCATTAGGCTTGAAGGTTTCCACTTCATTAGCAAAGTCAACTTGCTTCTTTCCCACCAAGAGATTGTGTACGTTGTCCAGCTTCCTGTTGACCTCAGCGATTTGGCTTCCTCCATTTGTACCAGCTTGTTATCTCCTTTCAAAGTCTGCGTTTTTGGTGCTGTTACAAGAGGCCAAATTCTCTATAAGCACCACCGCGTCAGCTGGGTATCTGGTGTTGAAGTTGCCATTGCTTGCAGCGTCTAAAGCCATTTGGTACCCCAATCGATCCCTCGGTAAAAGATACCGATAAGCTGCGGCTCGCTGAAACCGTGATGTGGGCAATCTCTTTGGTAAGCTTTGAATCGCACCCAAGAAGTCTTGAATGCTTCAGTAGGTCCTTGGGAGAATGCAGTGATCTTCGTCCTCAGCTCTTCTGATCTCGCATCATCAAAGAAGTTGCATAAGAATGCATTCTTTGTTTCTTTCCAAGTAGTCAAGGATCCTGGATCCAACTGCTTCAGCCAATATGAAGCATCTCCAGCAAGCGAGTAAGGGAAAAGCTTGCAGAAGAGATAATCATAGGTCACTCCATTAGCCTTGATGCTTGATGCGAGGTCCTCAAATCTCTCAATGTGGTCCATTTGATGCCCATTAGGAAGACCATGGAAAGGATGATGAGCCACCAATGTGAAGTAAGCAGGCTTCAGCTCGAAGTCATTCCTCTGAAATGCAGGAGGACGGATCGCAGCTCTATTAGCATAGAACTGGTCTTCCACGTCCAGCTTCTGCAAGGGCGGCTTGTATTGGTTGCTCAATGATAACAGCTCCATTATCATCAAGTCTCTGTCCTTGTGCGTTCCTTCTATTGCATTGTAGGTCAAATAGGTTGCCTTCTGCGTCGCGTACCACAACCACAGCCTCAGCCATTGTCGTCTGCGAAGGGTGTCGATCGATGCTAGTAGGGGTGTCGATCGACACTCGTGCAAATTTTCGGTTCGTACGTTCCAAACGGCCGAGCTCCTGGTTCAATGCGACAAGTTCCTTTTCCTTATTGCTTCTGGTACTGGGCATGCACCTGAAACCAAAGATAAGAAACTAAATTAGTAACCAAAATAAAGACAAAACCTAGTCAAAATCCTAGTACTAGATTCCGTAGGCAGCTATTACTTCCCCGACAACGGCGCCAAAAACTTGGTAGGGCTTAGGTTTTACCCAAATAAAACTACTGCAAGTGCACAGCAAATGCAATCGTAGTATAAGGGGTATCAAAATTCCAAGGGAAGTAGATGCTACACTAAGGTTTCTAAATTCAGATTATGAAATTAAAACTAGCAATTAAACGATTAAGCAATTCGGATTAATGTGTATTTTAAGTTCAGGAGACTAAGGCGCTAGGCAAGGATAATTATAAGGTTGAATCCAAGAATGCAGAATCTAAGTTTATTAGGGATTTATTAAGAACCGTCTAGAACTCGAATCACTAAGTTAAAACCAATCAACTCTCGTTGCAGAAGTTATCTATGCCTAAATTCCTAAATTCCAAATCTCTTTGCGAATTTAAGCAACTAAGGCAAGCAATTAGATCAGGTTCGATTTGTTCACAAGATACCTAAACCAAATCTCTTTGCGAATAGATATTTTGCTCACCTATGATTAATTCAAGTTACTAATAATGCTCTCTCATCTATTAAATAACCTAAGGTTTGATTTCTAAGTGATCAATTTCAGAAATCAAGTTAAGCACAAATCAAGGTGAAGATCCTATTGATTTCCCTAAAATTCTAATGATTCTAAAAACTCTTCATCAACCCTAAATCACCCTAACCTAACTAGAAAACTACTCAGACATAATTATGCAAACACAAATCATGGCTGAAATAAATTGCATAAAAGAATAGAGAATGATACAGGGGTTCGAAATCTGGCTCAGATGAGTTAGAATTGTCTCCCCAAAAGCTCATGATCAATCTCTCTCTAAGTCTCAAAAACAGAAAATAATGATAAGGTTTGTGGCTAAACAATGCCTGAAAACTATTTATAGAAGAGGATTTTCGTCAGGGGCAGACTTGTAATTCTTCAAAACTTGGGATGATTTTCTTTTTCTGATGGAAGTTCGATTTCTTTGGCGGTCTTCATTGGTGTCGATCGACACACAGTGATGGTGTCGATCGACACCTTGCGTGTAAATTCACTCTGACTTCATCACTTCGACTGCTTCTCCAAAATGCTCCAAAAAGTTCAAGATTCTTCCATTTAGCTCCAAATGCTCTCCATCCTGTAAAGACTCTAATAGGACTCTAAAACTAACAAAAGACTCTATAAAAACACTTATATATCATGGTCCAGAAACGGGTAAAAACCATGATATGTCAATAAGGCCAAGATAGAGGTCATGATGCATTTGAAGCCACCCACTACAGTGAAGGAAATTCGTAGCTTCCTTGGGCATGCAGGCTTCTATAAGAGGTTCCTCCGTGATTTCTCCAAGATTGCTAGACCACTCACTAGGCTCTTATGCTAGGAAGCCGAGTTTATCTTCGATGAGGATTGCCTTCAAGCGTTCACCACGATCAAGGAGGCTCTTGTGAGTGCTCCCATAGTCCAAGCCCCTGATTGAGATCTACCATTCGAGATCATGTGTGATGCAAGCGACTATGCCGTGGGGGCTGTTCTGGGACAAAGGAAGGACTAGAAATTGCATGTTATATACTATGCAAGCCGGACACTAGACAATACCCAAGTGAAGTATGCCACGACCGAGAAAGGGTTATTGGCAGTTGTGTTTGCCGTTGAGAAATTCAGAAGCTACTTGGTGGGATCGAATGTGATTCTTTACACGGAATATGCTGCACTAAGATACATCTATGTAAAGAAGGACACCAAACCGAGGCTGCTAAGGTGGATTCTCTTGCTCCAAGAATTTGATATGGAAATCCTGGATAAGAAGGGAGTAGAGAATGGTGTAGCTGTTCACTTGTCCCGAATGAGGATAGAGGACTTGATTCCTATCAATGATGGCTTACCGGAAGAACAGCTCATGATAGTGAATGTCCTCAGAGGAATGTACCAAGTGAATAAAAGTTTAGAAACTGTAGCTAGCATGGAAGAGAACACCATTCCTTGGTATGCAGACTACATCAACTACTTGGTGAGTGGGGACATACCAAATGACCTCGATGCTTACCGAAGGAAGAAGTTCTTCAAGGACATTAACTATTTTTTCTATGATGAGACATATCTCTTCAAAAGGGGCTTAGATGAAATCTATAGGAGGTGTGTGTCTGAGGGAGAAGCGAAAGGGATCCTGTTCCATTGCCACGGTTTAGCCTATAGTGGCCACTTTGCCACATTCAAAACCACAACAAAAATCCTACAAGCTGGATTCTGGTGGCAAAGCCTATTCAAGGACACTCACGAGTATGTCTCCTCCTGTGAAGCATGTCAAAGAAAAGGGAACATCGGCAAGTGAGACGAGATGTCACAGAGCCCGATATTGGAAGTCGATATCTTTGATGTTTGGGGAATAGACTTCATGGGACCATTTCCCTCTTCTTACGGCAACAAGTACATACTAGTTGCTGTTGATTATGTCTCAAAGTGGGTAGAAGCCGTAGCCTGTCCCACTAAGGATGCAAAAGTGGTACTTAAGCTATTTAAGTCCATTATCTTCCCAAGGTATGGAGTTCCAAGAGTGGTAATAAGCGATGGTGGTAGCCATTTTATCAACAAGATGTTCGAAAATCTGCTAAAGAAGCACGTGGTCAAATACAAGGTAGCCACACCGTACCATAGGCAGACAAACGGGCAAGTCGAAGTATCTAATCGCGAGATCAAGGCGATATTGGAAAAAAGGGTCGAAGCAACAAGAAAAGACTGGTCAGCAAAGTTGGATGACGCTTTGTGGGCATACCGAACTGCATTCAAAACACCCAAAGGAAGATCTCCTTATGCCCTCCTATATGGTAAGGCATGTCACTAGCCCGTGGAACTCGAGTACAAAGCCCTATGGGCCATCAAACTCCTGAATTTTGATATCAAGACGGCTCAAGAGAAGAGGCTAATAAACCTCCACGAACTGGAAGAGACTCGGTTGGAAGCATTCGAGAACTCTCGAATCTACAAGGAGAAAACAAAGGCTCTCCACGACAAGAAAATCAAACCAAAGGAGTTCGCACCAGGGGATCAAGTGCTGCTGTACAAATCAAGACTAAGGCTGTTCCCCAGAAAGCTGAAATCAAGATGGTCTGATCCGTTCACGATAAAAGAAATCTTGCCATATGGAGCTGTGAGACTTATAGTTAAAGAAGTGAATGAATACACAGTGAACGGGCATAGACTCAAGCTGTATTTGGCAAGCGAGAAATACCAGATATGGGAGGCAACCTAGGTTTGTCTCCTAGACCCCAACACAGCCTAAACGGCTAAGAAGAGTGATAACACGTTTTTGCTGTGTTTGTCAAAGCCTTTAGCATGCTCATGTCATTGCAGTACTTAAGGGTCAATCCAACTTGGAAGGTTTGAAGGATACCAAGAATACAAGAACTTTTGGTAAAGCTAAGCAGAATCGGATTAAATGGGTGAATAAATCGAAATAAATTACTTATGATGATCTACTAAACTTAAAAACTATTTTAAAATCCCGACCAAGAGGTTAAACAACTACAAAGGTGCTTCTAAGAATTTAAAAGGGACGAATACTAATTTTAGAAAATGCAAAACTAAAGACAGACGAAACTGGAAATTACTAACTACTTGGGACGAATTTTAAAAATTAGAAATAAAAATCTACTGTATCCTAAATTCTACCAGGGTGTGAAATATGATATAAGGGAATTTCTAAAATACTAACAAGACCAAGAACACAACTTTATGAGATTAAAATGCTTTAATGCAAGAAATAAGCAACTGGTGGTTTTAAGCTAAAAGATTGAAACTTTAAACTAAAGGAAGATGATTTTTATGTTTTCAGATGATATGAAATGGATTCACGGTTTGGGGATCAGCTTAAGGGTGTTCAAGATTTAAACTTTGGGGTTTTAAAACATAGATCTACACTTTTGTGCTTTCTCTAAGCCTTGAGAAGCTTAAGCTAGCTTCATCCATGGTGTGTGGTATGAAACCTTCCTCATCCCTTCCTCCTAACCCATTGATCGTGGTGGAAAGAAAGGACGAGGAGCATGATGCAAAGATCTCAAATAGTGGCTTAACTAATCCCCTAAGCAACCATGGCGTTTGGGAAATGATAGATTAGTCTCTTGGATTTGGATTTAAGGGATCTCCTAAATCTGTCTAGGACAAGGAAATCCCTGGATCATAGATGTCTCTCTCGAGATCCTCTAGGTCTTAAACGCCCAAATCCAAGAAGAGAATGGTTTTAAGAACAAGAAAAGACCAAAGCTTAAACCTTTAAACCCCTTAATCACCCCAAACCGAAAACCCAAAAGATTACTACTCACTATGCATGATTAAAATGCTTGAAAACGTAAAAGAAAGAAAGCTAAGCATGATTAAACGATTAAGTAAAGAGATTAAAGACAAGTACTTAAGATTAAAGAATAGATTAAAGTTTACATACACTAGAAAAGCTTAAAAGACTAACAATGGAGGTTTTGCTCAAAAAGGAGGAGACAAAACACAAGTTTTTCCAGATCCTTTGCCAAAAATAGGTCAAGGACCTTTTATACCAAAAGGGAAATGGTCCCCTCACTAAGCTCCAAAATGTGAGATGTCCGGATAAGGTTAGAGATCAACCTCGGTCGTCGATCTCTTACTCGATCTTGGGAGTAGAATGCCTTCCTTTGCTCGATCGCCTAGTCGTTCAAATCGGGGAGATCGGGTGCCATTGTCGATCGTCTACTCGATCTTCGGATGATTGAGTCTTGAGCTCGATCTAGCTCTCGTTCTTCTTCCGCGTCCGTGCTCGCGCTCGATCATCCTGGTCGATCTCTGACCTGGATCTTCTTCCTCGGAATGGCCTCGTGACTCGATCTTGTGGTCGATCTTCTCAAGATCGACCTGCCTGTCTCGATCCTTAACTCGATCTCGGTTCCTTTGCTTGATGCCCGAGTTCTCCCAAGTGTCCTTAGACTTCATTTTGATCCTCAGCTTGTCCACGCACTCTCCAAAACTCCAGTGTATCCAAAACAACCTGAATATGATGCAAGAGTGCAAGAAACATGCAAATGCTAATGCAAAATGCCTTAGGACTTAAAATGGAACAAAAGTTACAATTTTCCTAAGTATGAATGCAATATGTATGCAATTTATGTCGTAAATGCAAGCTAAATGTATGAAATATACGAATACATCAACTCCCCCAAACTTGCCTTTTGCTTGCCCTCAAGCAAACAAAATCCGAGCAAGGGAGAGAGGTTTAAAAGTGGGAGCTCAAGATCCAAGGTTGCTAATGATAAGCGGTTTCTTTGTGGTACTTAACAATTACTCAAACCCACTCATGTCATTGTAGGTACTTGAGGATCAATCCATATGGATAGAGTTAAGACACTAGGAATTCATACAACTTCTTAATCTAAGCTAGAAATAAAGGTTTGAAGTTTAACTAACAACCTAAGTAATCAAATGAACCAAAGCAAGCTAGTTAACTACTAATCGAGATTATCAAAATACTAAAACGAATCCAAGGATGGGGTTATCAATCTAAGGTTTTCCAAGAATCAATCTTTGATGCCAAACAATCACAATATAAGCTAATCCCTAGGCTTAGAACTTAATAGCTAGACTAATCCACTTTCATGGCACTAATCCCTTCATTAAGCATCTTAATCAAGATCTAACTTTCATTAGTGAAAAGGAAGTTAACAATCATTATGAAACAGTTCTAAATTGCCAATAAACACCCTAGACAATCACTTACATGAGCTAGAAATGTAAATCCCTTGTTTAGTTGGTTGGAGAATTTCATCAAACACCTTGTGGGTGTAAAATTCCCTAAGGCCTAGTTTTAGCATGATCAAGACTAAACTAGCATTTAGAACACTAAACAAGGAGGGAAATGAGAAGATCTAACCTTAGGCATCTAGATTAATCCTTAAAACACCCTAGATCTAACCCATCCCTAGATCCTAATGAAACTACTCACTAATCATGGTCAATCCCTCAAATCCTATGAAAGAGATAGAGATAAACATGATTAGAAATATAGAAGATGAAAGATTAAAAGATATAAACACTAGATTGCATAAACTTAAAGAAATGTCTTACAAAATCACTTAGAAACCAAAAGGGAAAGTTTTCTAAGCAAGAACAAGAGATTAAAAGATATTTTGGAAAAATTAGGTTATTTCCTATTTATAGTGAACAGTGGACGATCCGGGTCAACCCGGAACAAACCAGGTATTGACCCGGTTTATGTCTGAAAATTGGGCAGCGTATCGAGCTTACTAGGTCGATACGCAGCTCGATACGCTGCTAAAGCTTTCCTCAAGGAGTGTGTCGAGCTTGGTAGCTCGACACAGATGCCCGACACGCCATTCTTCAATCTTCGGATGAGATGTGTATCGACCTTAGCAGTCCGATATGAATGCCCGATACGTCGTCTTCAAAACTGTGGGTGGCCAGTGTATCGAGCTTAGCAGCTCGATACAATCGTCCGATACGCGCACTCCGTCTTCCTGCAGAGCTATATCGAACTTGGTAGGTCGACACCAAGGTCGATACACTTCTAAAGATTGTCTACTTCATGTTTTGGCTCCCTTCTTTTCTTCCTCCTTGTCACCCAACTCTCCAAAGAGGTCCTCCAAGCCTCCAAAGTACCTAATTGGGACTTAATATGCACAATATGCAACAACCTAAGCTAAAACTTGCTAAACTCTAATATGGATGCAATTCGGACTAAAAGTATCCAAATAAATGCATAAATGAATGCAAAGCTATCTAAAATGGGTGCTAAAACATGTTAATTTATGAGTATATCAACTCCCCCAAACTTGCCTTTTGCTTGCCCTCAAGCAAACAAACATGACAAATCCAAGAGAGAGGTTTGAAAGTGGGGACTCAAATCCAAAAGTGTCAAGCAAATGGATCAATTCAATGGTCCTAGTTCTTAATTCTAGGATTCTCTTAATGCAAATTCTACTCCAAAAGGTCTAGCCATACCCATACTCATTCAAGCGAACCTAAGCCTCAATCTACACAAGCATTCATTTTCACCAACTCTTTAACATTCATTAAGTAGTAACCATGGATCATGAATCATGCAATGCTAGCGAACTTGTTTGGTTTTGGGTAAGGTTTTGAGATGAAAATGATCTCAACTTCATGGGGTTCCAATGCTATGGGATCTCTTAATGAACAAGCAAACTTTGGCAAAATGCTAAGAGTAAAAAGCAACCTATGCATACAAGGACAAACTTCCATATACCCTTTGTAACACAAATGTCTTCACTCTCATTTTATTTTTTAGCTCACTCACCAAGTCCAACCTAGGCTACCCATTACAAGGCAATGCGCCAAACCCATAAGTTCAAACCTTTTTCCTTTTCTCTTACAAGCACTTAAGGAAAACTTCTTCTACAACCACAAGTGTTGGCACACTTTCACTTCAAGCTCCTTTTCTTTTCTTTCACATTTTGCTATCCTTCTTCTTTATTACTTAGCCATATTTTTTTCTTTTTCTCGGCTCTCTTACTTTTCATTTCTAGAGGACTTTCTTTTAAACACTTGTCTCAAAATTTTTGTTTTCCCCTTCTCACCACCTCAACCTTGCCAAACTCATTACTTTCATACTCATTCCCAAGCTAAAATCCCCACCCAAGAAGCCTAATCTATCACCTAGCTCATTGTCTCGAACTAGCTACATGGAAGCCTATCCTTGTCGCTCTAAACTCAACATTTTTTGCTAAGTTCACAAGAAGAAAGAGGCCTAATTCACTCAATAAGGTAGAGGTTCCAAAGAAGGCTTAGCTAGGGTGTTTGATCTTAACCGCTCTAAAGATGAGAGTCGGCTATTCAGGTTAACAAGAGTGGTATAAAGGAAAAAAATAACCCAAATATGTATATAGTATCCACAAGTTCTCTAACAATGCACGGCCATGATAATTGTTCATTTAAATTAAGTTCAAGTTTAAGAGAGTTGGTTTCTATTCAAATCTTACTTCAATTTAGACTTGAGTTTCAAATGGTGAGGTCCAAGTAGGGTTCAACTTTTACTTTCAAAATTTGCACTTCAAGCATCAAAGAACTACTAACTAGGGCCTTGAACTAATTCATGAGCTTGACACCTTACAAGGAAAAATCTATCATTGTCCCCTATGCAAGAATGCAAACCTATATGAAAGCTAGACTCAATCCTACTTATGTGACATATGCAAATGCAACTACATGTTATTTATTTTTATTTTTTTTTGAAATTTTTGAAAATTTTCCAATTTTTTTGGTTCTTTTCTATGCCTTAAATGAATGCATAAGACTCAAGATGCATAAAATAAAAATAAGACTCACAAAACACAATGTCAAATACACCATACTCTCCCAAACTTAAATTACACAGTCCCTTGTGTAATCCAAGTTTGGAGAAGATTTCAAAATGCAAACAAAAATAAAAACTAAATGGTATTTACAGTGGTTTTGGAGTGTTACCTCAATCCTCAGAGTAGTCGGTGGACGCGGAGGATTCGGAGGAGGGGTCGTCTATGGAGATGGGGATTTTGGGTGTGCTTCCTAAGGGCCTGTAGCACTCCTCTACGGATGGAAGGAACTCCATGTTCTCGAGGCTACCCATTAGCTCCAACTCCGGGTTTGGGAAGATGCATTCCCTTTTTCTATTCTCCTTGTCGGTGAAGTGATGGGCGTATGTGTTCGGGGCGAGAGGAGGTCCGCAAAAACCCATGGCTCCCATGGCATTGTGATCCATGTAAGCTCGATCCAAGCATGTCTCGAACGTGGACAAGCCGAGCCCGACCTTGATGAAGATTGGGGTGAGGAAACCCCCTATGTATACCGAGCATGGTCGAGACATCAACGCCCAAGCCTTGTACTTCATTAGGGAAGATGCTAAGACACAACCGTAGTTCACATCTTCCCCAAAGTTGTCATCAACCGGGCCCTCTAAGTCTCCCGTCATCCATCCCTCATCCCATAAGGTCTCCTTTACTCCTTGAAAAAGGAAGCAAAGCTCGTTCGCGGACACGGTGGCGGATGTGCTCCTTCCCGTGAGTGTGTTGGCAAGAAGTTGGAGGATGTATCTGAACAATGGGTTCCTCACCCTCACGGTCTTGACCTTGTTGTTCCTGAAGTTCCCTTGGCCAATTAAGTTCCAGAGAGAACGAGCCGACTCGAATTGGGGGAAATCCACGAGGTGCGCCTCATCATTGAAGTTGTAGACTTGGCACAGCTCTTGCATCGATAGGGAGAAAGTGGCATCCCGAATCTTGAACGTTATCTGACCCGTCGATGGGGAAGGAGAGCTTGGATCGTCGTAGGAGAGATTCAATGTCGAGAGGAAGTGCATGGTGGCCTCCGGGTACGTCGGGTGATCCATCGTCGCGAGACAAGAGAGCTCCATTCTCCCAAGTAGATCGTCGAACGAGTCCAACATCCCAACCTCTTGTAGGAAAGCTCTGCTCGCAAACTTGGTGGGCTCATAATACATCCTCTCAAGTCTCAACTTTGCTCGATTCTCCTCGGCGGTCCAACTCGAAAATCTGCTAGTCTTCTTGCCGAGTACCAAGCTCCATCTCGTGATGCCATTGTGCCTCGTGGATGAAATCGATAGTGGACCGAGGTGGGAAAGAAATTCTATGCAAGTACAAGAATGTGAGCTAATGGAGCTTGAAATTTTGAAATTTGGTTGAGTATGGAGGATGGGGCAAGAATCGCGAGTGGTGGCGGAGAAATGGGGAATTCGCGATTTGGGGAAGAAGAAGTAGGGCGTCCCGGTTTAATTCTAGTGAATTAAACTGGTCAACCCTATTGACTTACCTGGAAAAGGAGTGTATTGAGCTTAGTAGTCCGATACATAGCTCGATACACTTTCAGACGGGGCCTTTTAAACCTGTATCGAGCTAGGTAGCTCGATACAGATGCCCGATACAGGAGTCAGGGTTTCCCTGGTTCGCTTGTATCGACCTTCGTAGGTCGATACAAAAGCCCGATGTAGCTCCGCCAAATTCTCTGTAAGAGCTATATCGACCTTAGAAGGTCGATACGCAGCTCGATACAGCGCCAAAATTTTTTTGGCAAGCTTTTACTCTTGGCTCCACCTCCTCAATTCAAACCTGTCATCCACAAACACTAGAAAACACATTATTTGAAATAAAAAATGCAATATGTACAAAGATAACCATGGGAATGCCTCCCAAGAGCGCTTGTTTAACGTCTTTAGCTCGACTTTTCAAACCCTTAGGCGTGTGGAAGATCTTGAAGAGGGATGCTCCTTGCCTCTTCGACTGTGCCACTGCCCAAGTACATCTTCAGTCTATGGGCATTCACAGTGAACTCTCAACCTCCTTGGCCAAAGAGGGTGACTGCTCCATAGGGCAAGACTTCCTTGATTGTGAAAGGACCGGACCATCTAGACTTCAACTTTCCCGGGAACAACTTCAACCGAGAGTTGTATCGCAATGCTCTTGTCATGGAATGCCTTGGTCCTTTCCTTGTAGACCTTCGAGCTCTCAAAGGCTTCCAAACGGATCTCATCAAGTTCTTGGAGATTGATCAACCTCTTCTCTTGGGCGGTCTTGATAACAAAGTTTAAGAGTTTAATTGCCCACAATGCCTTGTACTCAAGCTCCACGGGTAAGTGACATGATTTCCCGTAGAGAAGAGAGAATGGTGATCTCCCAATAGGGGTCTTGAAAGCCGTTCTATACGCCCATAGTGCATCGTCTAGCTTGGATGACCAATCCTTCCTTGTAGCTCCAGCAGTCTTCTCCAAAATGGCCTTGATTTCTCTGTTGGAAACCTCCACTTGCCCACTAGTTTGAGGGTGATAAGGTGTTGCAACCTTATGCCTCACTCCATATTTCTTAAAGAGGCCTTCAAATACCTTATTGATGAAATGGCTTCCACCATCACTTATCACAACTCTAGGGATTCCAAATCTTGGGAAGATTATGGACTTGAACAGCTTTACCACAACCTTGGCGTCATTAGTGGGGCTTGCTACTGCTTCTACCCACTTCGAGACATAATCAACAACGACTAGGATGTATTTGTTGCCATAGGAGGATGGGAAAGGTCCCATAAAGTCTATTCCCCAAACATCAAACAAGTCCACCTCCAAAATTGGGTTTTGTGGCATCTCATCCCTCTTGCTTATGTTGCCCTTCCTTTGACATGCCTCACATGTAGCGTCCTTGAACAAACTTGCCCACCAAAAACCTGCTTGAAGTACTTTTATTGCAGTCTTGAATGAATCAAAATGTCCACCATAAACTCACTCATGGCAATGATACAAGATGCTAGGTCTCTCCTCTTGAGCTATGCATCTCCTATAGAGGCCATCCAAGCATCTCTTGAAAAGGTAGGGCTCATTGATATGTCTATATTTTGCATCATATTTCCCTCCAGTTAGTGTAAGTTTCTTATCATTTAGGAGCCTAATTAAGCATCATTGTATTGCATTTTGATCATTTAGAGTTCTAGGGTGTATTTGCATAGTCTTTGCATATTTTGGTGCATTTGGAGCCTTGATCAGGTGATAAGGATGCTATGGAGGCATGAATTGAGTTGGAGAAGGATGGCATAGCAAAGGAAGGGCAAGAAATAATCAAGAGGAGTAAAAGAAGCAGCCAAATTAGAAGCAAAAGTCTTGTAGAACCATATCGAGCATTTGGAGGCGCAAAATGTATGTTTCCTGAAGAAGGCCTTTAACTTAGATTCAGACTCTGAAGCCTTCTTAGGCGTTGTAGAGGCTCCAGTGAGCTTTCTAGTGCCGTTGGAATCAAGTCATTCGGAACCCTGGTTAGAAAGTTACATCGATTTTAATTCGGATCGACGAGCCAGGTCGAACCGAACCAAGACGCGAAGAGGAAGCCAAAAGACCAGGGGTTCAGTTCGAGCAAATGGTTCGACGAACTCGAAGAACCGAACATCCAGGGGTCCAGTTCGAGCAAATGGTTTGACGAACTCGAAGAACCGAACATCCATGGGTTCAGTTCGAGCAAATGGTTCGACGAACTCGAAGAACCGAACACAGACGAACTTTTTTTGTCCACTTTTTGGGTCCCTCCTATAAATACTCTTTACACCTAATTTTTATCCCAACTTTTATTCTCTTTGTTCTTAGCCTAAACTTTTATCCTCTTTGGGAGAAAACCTTATATTTTGCTTGGATCTTTAAGTTTAATGCAATATCTCTCTTAGATTTCTTATTATCATTTCTCTAATCATGTTTAGCTTATCTCTTATCTTTGATTTGATGGGCTTAACTATGATTAGTGAGTAGTTTCTTAGGAACTTGGGGATGGGTTAGATTTAGAGTTTTCTAATGGTTCAATCTTGCAATCTAGGATAGATTCTTTCATCTCTCTTTATTAAGGAGTTCTTAATGCTAAATAGCTAATCTTTTGCTATTTGGATCATAAACATTTCATACACCCACCAAGTGTTTGATGAAATGCTTGAACCACCTTTTTAAGAGATTTACATTCCTAGCCTAAGATATTAGTTGCCTAGGGTGTTTATCATGCCATTTAGACTTGTGATTAATGCTTGCTAATTATTTTAATGATAAAACATCATTAGTTCATTAGGGTGATTAGAAAAGGGATTAGTGCCAAACATCATGGATTAGTCTTTATTAAGTGTTCTAGGCATAGAGATGGCTTGATTAGTTGCTTAAATGATTGCAAGGTTGTCCATTTGATTACCCAAATCAATGATTCCATCCCTAGGTTTCGTTTTTAGTAATTTGGTAATCTTGCTTAGTAGTTAATCTCTTGTTTAGTGCTTGATTAGTGATAATTAAGGTTTAAGGTCTTATAATTAGTCTTGTAGTGTCTCCTTTAGCTTGTAGCTTGTTTTTAATTGTTCCTTGTCACTAAATTTCGAATGTTGCTTAGCTTAGACCAAATTTTGTATTCCTTTTGCATCAAACTCTCAAGATGGATTGATATCTCAAGTATTGCAATGATATGAGCAATTGAGAAATTGCTTCAAGAGTAAAAATTCTTGTTTCAATTTGGCGTTGTTGCCATATTGGGATTGTTTGGTCACTAGGATTTAAGTTTAGTTTGAGACTAAGCTCTTCTTTTGTGTTTATTGACCATCTCTTTTTCTAGATTTCAGTTGACCTTGAATGTATTTGAGATCACAAGGAGACAACAGTTTCCAAGGCTTTCAAGACATTGACCAATTGGAAAGGGTTGCTAGGATTGCAAGAAGGGAAACTGAATGGTTAGAGAAGTTGAGAATGGAAGAGCAACAAAGGGAACAAGCTCCTCAAGGTGTTGCTCCACCAAACATGGCGCAAGCACCAAGGGGCAATGAAAACCCCTTGCATGCGCCTAGATAAGGGAGGACAATTGGGGCTGGTGATGCTCCAAATATTCATCAAAATAGATATGGTATTCAACCTCCACCAGTTCACAACAACACCTTTGAGGTCAAGCCAGCTTTCATCTCCATGGTTCAACAAGACAAGTTCCATGGTTTGCCAATGTAGGATCCACTTGATCACTTGGATAATTTTGATAGAGTTTGTTGGTTGTTCAAGATGAATGGTGTGAGTGAGGATGCTTTCAAGTTAAGACTTTTTCCCTTCTCTCTTGGGGATAGAGCAAGACAATGGGAGAAAAACTTGCCTCAAGGAACAATCACCTCTTGGGATGAATGCAAGAAGGCATTCCTATCTAAGTTCTTCTCCAACTCAAGGACTGCCAAGCTGAGGAATGAAATCTCAAGTTTCACTCAAAAGAATAATGAGTCTTTTAATGAAGCATGGGATAGGTTCAAGGGCTACACAATGCAATGCCCTCATCATGGCTTCACACAAGAGTCTCTACTAAGCACCATCTATAGAGGGGTCCTTCCAAAGATTAGAATGCTTCTTGATACAGCAAGTAATGGAAACTTCTTAGGAAAAGAAGTAGAAGATGGTTTGGAGCTTGTAGAAAATCTTGCCTTGAGTGATGGTAATTACAATGAAGATTATGATAGAGCTCCAAGGGGAGGTGAATATGAATCTCACAAGAAAGAAATGAAGTCTCTACATGACAAGATGGACAAGCTCATTTCCTTCACTCAAAGGCATGTACATTTTGTTGGTGAGAATCAAGAAAATTATGATGATCTAGTTGAGTCTCAAGAGTGTCAAGAAGTGGTAAATTTTGTGGGAGGCCAAGGAGGCTACAATAACAACTACAACAACAACTATAAGGGGAATAACAACCTCTCTTATAGAAGTCCTAATGTAGCCAACCCCGAAGACCAAGTCTACCCTCCACAAGCTACTCAAAGCACACATTTAGTACCTTACAACAATCAACAAAAGGGTTATGCACCAAGGTCTAACTACCAAGGAGCAAAACCAAGGCAACTTTGGTGGGCAAAAGTATAACCAAGGCAATGCTCCACCGGGTTTTACTCAACCTTCACAAGGTCCTCCACAAGAAAATGTTCAGCTTATGCTTCAACAAATACTTCAAGGTCAAGCCCATAGTGATGCTAATATGGGAAAGAAAATTGCTGAAATTAATACAAGGATGGATTCTTCACTCAATGAGCTTGTAACTCAAATAGGAGGTCTTCAACAAAAGTTCAAGCAACTTGAGAAAGGCAAGGCTTTTAGCTCCAATTCTCAAGGCACTTTACCCGGTAAGCCCGAAGCTAACCCAAAAGAGTATTGCAATGCTATCTCCACTATTGATGAGGATGAGTATGAGCTTGTTGTGCTAGAGTTTGAGCAACTATTCGAAGCTCCTTATGATACATCTACATTCACTGAGGACATTGAAGTTCAAGATGGGGAGGTGGTCATTGAAAATGACTCCATGGTTGTTGCTACAGAAATGGGTAAAGAAGTGTTTGATGAACCCAAGACTTCTACAAAGGCAAGAGTTGAAGAGGATGTAAGAGAAGTGGCTAAAAAGAGTGAAGGAGGAGCTTGTAATCTCCTTATATATAAGACACCAATCCCATATCCTGAGCGGATTTTGACTAAGGCACAAAAGAAAGTGCTCTCAAGCTTTAGAGGAAGTATGGAGAAAGTTGGTGCACCTTTGCCCAAGGGGGAGAGTTTGTCTCAAGTCAAGGGTCAAATAAGATTCATTAAAGACTTGCTAGCTAATAGGGAGAAGGTAGAAGAGTTGATGGAAAGCCTTGATCCACCAAGCATAACAAGTGATCAGCCTAAAACTATTCCAAAGCTTGGTAATCCTGGAAATTTTTTGATTTCTTGCTCTCTTGGGAATTTGAAGATTGATGAGGCCTTGTGTGATTCGGGATCAAGTGTCAATGTGATGTCCCTTGAATTGTCAAAGAGCCTTGGGATTACAAACCTAAAGAAGTATTCATCACCTATTACCTTTGTTGATGCTTCTTCAAGGCAACCAATAGGCCTTGTAGAAGATTATCCATTGAAGATTGGTGAGTGTCTGGTCCCAACTGACTTCATAGTCATGGACATGGTTCAAGCAACAAGGCTGCCTCTTCTCCTAGGAACACCCTTCCTCAATACAGTTGGAGCGAGCATTGATTTCACTAACAAGAGGGTGGTTCTCAAGAGTGTTAATGATAAAGTCTTCTATCCCATGAAGCCTTCTACCTTGGGTTTTTGTGGCACAATCACATGTGCTACTATGAAAACTGATGAAGAACCACCATATACAAAGGGTCAGCTGATGGGATTCACTTGTGTGATGCTGAAGGATAATGATACATTGGACCACAATGAGTATGATGGGTCAAGCGTTGATGGTGTGAGTCTTCTTGCTATGTTTGATGGAATCAATGTGGTGGAACATATAGCTGAGCCACCAAAGAGGGCAAGAAGGAGGTCTAAGAAGAAGAAGAAGGTGTTAAACACTGGAGCAAACACCATGTTCATCGAGAAGGGGGATGAACTTCATATCCACTCCATGACCTTCCCAATGTGTAAAAGGTTTGAAAATTCAAGCTTAGTGACGTTAAACAAGCGCTCTTGGGAGGCATTCCCATGTTATCCTTGTATATATTCTTGTTTTTATTCTATAATCATGCTTCTTTGAGTTTTGAAAAGTCTTAGGTTGAGTATGGAGGGCTATGAGATCTCCCACCCCTCAATCAAGCAACCCATCCTACTCCTCCTCCTCCATGCGTTTTTGATCAAGGTACCACTCCAAATCATTGTAAATACCATTTAGTTTTTATTTTTGCATTTTGAAATCTTCTCCAAGCTTGGATTACACAAGAGACTGTGTAATTTAAGTTTGGGGGAGTATGGTATTTGACTTTGTCTTTTGTGATCTTATTTTTCTTTAGCATGCATATTTGAGTCTCATCTAAGGCATAGAAAAACCAAAAAAATGAAAAAATTTCGAAAATTTCAAAAAAAAAAATCATTCAGTTTGCATTTGCACTTGTTAACATTTTAGGATTGAGTCTAGAATTTTTCTCATTTAGGTTGTTTGCATATGCATTGGGAGCAATGATGAGCCTATCCTTGTAGATTTTTAACTCTTGTAATCAATTCAATACCCTAGTTAGTAGTTCTTTAATGCTTGTGAATGAATTTGAAAGTAAGGAAGAACCATGCTTGGACCACCTCATTTGTCACTAGTTTTTGGTTAAAATATGGTCTTGAATTTGAAAGCCAACTCTACTTACTTAAACCGAATTTGGACATTTAATTATCATGCTTGCATTGAAAGTGAATTCATGGATTGAAAATACTTGAGCTTTCTTACTCACTTTGCCACCCTCTTGCTAGCTCAAGTAGAACTCCTACCAAACCTTACCTCCTTTGAAGCCAATTGTTTTTGTGTGACTACTTGTGAGGCCTTTATTTCGATTGAACTTAGCATAAAGTGTTAGGTTTGAAACGACAAGTATAGACTTTCATGTAGATTCTAACCTTGCATTTTGAGGTTAGCTTTAGGCTTAGGATTTGGGGGTTTAATTGGTTGTGATTATGCTTGATGAGTTGTGGAAAAGTTGGGAAGAAAGAGATGATGGTTAAAAGGGTTGGAGGAAGATAAGGGGAAGAATGGTTTGAAATGGAGAGTCTTGGGTTTTAAAAAGGAATAGCTCTAAGTAAATAAAAAGTGCTAGGTGGTCTTAAGAAATCAAAAGAGCCAAAAGGCCAAGTAATGAAAAATATATATATGCAAGGCCACCTAGAAATCAAAAGAAGAGCTAAATTAATAAGTGTAGACTACTCCATTCACCAAAATTGCTAAGTTGAAGAAGTTCCCCCTTAAGGCTTTAAAAAGAGAAAAATGTTCCAAATTCAAAGGGTTTAGCAAGGCACAAAAGCCTTGATGAAAGGGTAGATTCTAGAGGGTTGAGTGAGCTAAAAAAAGAATGAGAGGGGTGTAGGATCATTGATAGTATTTCGGGTAGATGATAGTCTATCCTTGTATGCATCACTTGTTTCTTACCTTTAGCATTATGCATATGGTTCAATCCTTTTGAGTGTTACCCTTACTTAAATGCAAAACCGGATGAATTGGGATCATTTTTATCTCAAAACCCAGTCCTTAAACCAAATGAATTCACTAGCCTTGCAATGTCATGATTCATGGTTTTGATCTTAATGAATGTTAAAGAGTTGGTTTGATAGGGAGACTTGTTTTGATTAAATTCTTAGTACACTTGAATGTTGAGATGGGCATGGCTAACTCTTTTGGAGTAGGAAGTATTCACATGCATTCTAGAATTAAGAACTAGGATATTGAGTTGATTATTATTGTTAACTATCTTGGATATTGAGCTCCCACTTTCAAACCTCTCTCCTTAGCTTGTGTTTCATTTGCTTGGGGACAAGCAAAAGGCAAGTTTGGGAGAGTTGATATGTCTATATTTTGCATCATATTTCCCTCCATTTAGTGTAAGTTTCTTATCATTTAGGAGCCTAATTAAGCATCATTGTATTGCATTTTGATCATTTAGAGTTCTAGGGTGTATTTGCATAGTCTTTGCATATTTTGGTGCATTTGGAGCCTTGATCAGGTGATAAGGATGCTATGGAGGCATGAATTGAGTTGGAGAAGGATGGCATAGCAAAGGAAGGACAAGAAATCATCAAGAGGAGGAAGAGAAGCAGCCAAATTAGAAGCAAAAGTCTTGTAAAAGCATATCGAGCATTTGGAGGCGCAAACTGTATGTGTCCGGAAGAAGGCCTTGCTCTTAGATTCAGACTCTGAAGCCTTCTTAGGAGTTGTAGAGGATCCAGTGAGCTTTCTAGTGCCGTTGAAATCAAGTCATTCGGACCCCTGGTTAGAAAGTTGCATCGATTTTAATTCGGATTGACGAGCCAGATCGAACCGAACCAAGACGCGAAGAGGAAGCCAAAAGACCAGGGGTTCAGTTCAAGCAAATGGATCCAAGAACTCGAAGAACCGAACATCCAGGGGTTCAGTTCGAGCAAATGGTTCGACGAACTCGAAGAACTGAACATCCATGGGTTCAGTTCGAGCAAATGGTTCGACGAACTCGAAGAACCGAACACAGACGAACTTTTTTTGTCCACTTTTTGAGTCCCTCCTATAAATACTCTTTAGATCTAATTTTTATCCCAACTTTTATTCTCTTTGTTCTTAGCCTAAACTTTTATCCTCTTTGGGAGAAAACCTTGTATTTTGCTTGGATCTTTAAGTTTAATGCAATATCTCTCTTAGATTTCTTATTATCATTTCTCTAATCATGTTTAGCTTATCTCTTATCCTTGATTTGATGGGCTTAACTATGATTAGTGAGTAGTTTCTTAGAAAGTTGGGGATGGGTTAGATTTAGGGGTTTCTAATGGTTCAATCTTGCAATCTAGGATATATTCTTTCATCTCTCTTCTTATTAAGGAGTTCTTAATGCTAAATAGATAATCTTTTGCTATTTGGATCATAAGCATTTCATACACCCACCAAGTGTTTGATGAAATGCTTGAACCACCTTTTTAAGAGATTTACATTCCTCGCCTAAGATATTAGTTGTCTAGGGTGTTTATCATGCCATTTAGACTTGTGATTAGTGCTTGCTAATTATTTTAATGCTAAAACATCATTAGTTCATTAGGGTGATTAGGAAAGGGATTAGTGCCAACCATCATGGATTAGTCTTTATTAAGTGTTCTAGGCATAGAGATGGCTTGATTAGTTGCTTAAATGATTGCAAGGTTGTCAATTTGATTGCCCAAATCAATGATTCCATCCCTAGGTTTCGTTTTTAGTAATTTGGTAATCTTTCTTAGTAGTTAATCTCTTGTTTAGTGCTTGATTAGTGATAATTAACGTTTAAGGTCTTATAATTAGTCTTGTAGTGTCTCTTTTAGCTTGTAGCTTTTTTTTAATTGTTCCTTGTCACTAAATTTCGAATCTTGCTTAGCTTAGACCAAACTTTGTATTCCTTTTGCATCAAACTCTCAAGATGGATTGATATCTCAAGTTTTGCAATGATATGAGCAATTGAGAAATTGCTTCAAGAGTAAAAATTCTTGTTTCACTCATCCCAATACTAGTGAGACACATCCCTAAAGAATTTCTTCTTGGAGTAGGCATCTAGGTTAGGAGGCACATCTCCACACACCAAGTAGTTCACTAAATCTGCATACCAAGGCAATCCCTTTTCCTCCAACCTTAGACCCCACTTGATAGTTCTGAACTTCTCAAAGGCAAACACCACGGCTAAGAGCTCCTTTTCAGTTGTTGCATACTTCACTTGGGTGTCATCCAAAGTCCTACTTGCATAGTATATGACATGGAGTTTCTTGTCCTTCTTTTGGCCCAAAACAGCACCAACTGCATAGTCACTTGCATCACACATGATCTCAAAAGGGAGATCCCAATCCGGTGCTTGGACTATAGGAGCACTCACAAGCGCCTCTTTTATCTTCAAAAACGCCCCAAGGCATTCCTCATCAAACACAAAATTGACCTCCTTGCAAAGTAGCCTTGTTAGAGGTCTTGCTATCTTGGAGAAATCCTTGATGAACCTCCTATAAAAATCAGCGTGACCTAAGAAACTCCTTATACCCTTCACGTTACTTGGAGGAGCCAAACTCATCATGACTTCAATCTGGGCTTTATCAACTTCAATACCATTCTCCGAGATCTTATGGCCGAGCACTATTCCCTCTCTAACCATGAAATGGCATTTCTCCCAATTGAGCACTAGATTTGTCTCTTCACATCCCTCCAATACCCTGCACAAATTTGACAAACAAGCACTAAAAGAGCAACCATACACAGAGAAGTCATCCATGAACACTTCTACCATTTCCTCGATAAGGTCAGAGAAAATAGACATAATACACCTTTGGAAAGTTGATGGGGCATTACATAGCCCAAATGGCATCCTTCGATATGCAAAGGTACCATAAGGGCATGTGAATGTTGTCTTTTCTTGGTCATTAGGGTGAATGGGTATTTGAAATAACCCACTATACCCATCAAGGAAACAATAAAAGGGATGGTTAGCAAGCCTCTCAAGCATTTGGTCAATAAAAAGGAGAGGAAAATTATCTTTTCTTATGGCCAAATTCAACTTCCTATAATCAATGCACATTCTATGGCCGGTTATGTTTCTTGTGGGTATTAGTTTATCTTTTTCATTCTTAACCATAAGCATCTCCTCATATATTTCTTCCACAGCTCCTGCGAGTTCATCGATGCAAAAAACCTGCCCATCCAGGATAGGCTTCCCAAAATCTTTGTTCATATCGAAATTCATGACCAGATTCCCCATGTGTAGTTCTATCTTTCCTTTTGGAACGTTGATGATCGCTCCTGCTGTAGAGAGGAATGGGCGACCTAGGATAAGTGGGTCTCGAGGTTCCTCTTCGATATCTAGCACCACAAAGTCGGTCGGGATTGCGCAGTCCCCGATGACGACTTGGACGTCGACCAAAACTCCAACGGGCCGTCTGGTCGATCGGTCTGCCAGGATTAGGGTGATTCTTGTAGGTAGGAATTCGTAGTATCCGAGGCGTATTGCTACAGAGAGCGGCATCATATTGATGCTTGACCGCAGGTCGCATAGAGCTCGCATAAACACTTCTTCTCCAATTGAACAAGAGAGTACAAAACTGCCGGGGTCTTCACGTTTTTGAGGGGAAAGGTTCTGGATGACTGAGCTGCATTCTTGCGTGATCATCATAACTCCCTCTTCCATGGTGAGAGAGTTGGTAAGGGTACTCTTCATGTACCTTCTCAGCGTTGGGATCATGGCGAAGGCTTCTATAAAAGGCAATCTCACAGAGAGCTGTCCTATTAGCTCCTTAAGTCTCGCTTTTTCTCTCTCTTTCCTAGGCATGCTCAGGCAGCGTGGATAGGGTACTTTGGTTGTGTGGTCTTGTGCCGGCGGTGATGGTGTTCCTTCTTCATGTGGGATGTCTTCGGTCCCGGCCTCCCCATTGACGCCGCCTCGTCCTTCGTTTCTAAGTATTTGTTCTTCTCTGCCGCTGTCCTTCTCCCTTTCCACTGTTTCTTTATTTTTTGGAAGTTCGGGTTCTTTGTAGGTTAAACCGCTTCTAAGCTCTACTGCTTTTACTGTGTCGTAGCAGCGTCTCTCCCCTTCGTCTTCTGGTTTCACCATTCTTCTTTCTCCCTTGGTCAGTCTCTCGTTTTCTCTCGCCACTCTCCGTATTTCCGAAGCGAGGTGTTCGATCTTACCATTCGTCTCATGGCGGTTACATTCGGCTTGTCTCTTAGCATCGCTTGAGGTTCTCTCGAAAGAATCCACGAGCTCCTGTATCTTGTCTTCAAGTCTATTGATTCTATCCGAATGGTCTTGGTGGATTGAGAGGCCGAGGGAGTGATTCACTCCCATTAGATCTCGGATTTGATGGCCACCGTTATAACGAACTATGCTCCTTTCTAAGTTTTCGGGATGGGGGTCGGGGTTGCGACAGTGCCTTGCCTCGGTGTCATGGTTCGAGTTGTAACGCATGCGGAAATCTTGTAGTTCTCGGATGGCTTATGACTGTTGTGTACGTTCTGAGTCCATTTAAGCCAGTGCGCCCATTATGACTTTCAAAGGGTCATCTTCGGCTTCCTCTTTGTGGCTCGCCCCATGCCCAAGGTCGTTAAGGCCGTTGTACTCACTAGTGGCCAGATTGGTCACCAATAGTCGCGCTCCTTTCACTGATTTTGATGATAAGTCTCCATTGCTTGCAATATCCAGCGCGGCTTGGAGTTTCCTGTTGACTCCTCGGTAGAACGTGCTGATCACGTGTTCATCGGTGAATCTGTGGTGTGGACAGTCCCTTTCATAACCTTTAAATCGTTCCCACGCTTCGATGAGAGTCTCACACCTTTCCTGTTGGAACCCTTGTATCTTGTTCCTTAGGAGGTAGGAACGAGATTTGGTGTAGAAACGGTTCAGAAAAACTTTTCTGCATTCTTCCCAGGTGGTTATGGACGCTGGGGCTAAGGATCTCAACCACTTGCTCGCTTTTTCTCCTAGGGAGTAGGGAAACAGCATGCACCTCAGGTAATCTTCATTAATCTTGGAAATGGCGCAGATTCCTTCGAATGATTCGATGTGCTCGATGGGTTGCTCCGATGGTTGCCCTCGGTATTGGTTCTGCTTAACCAGGTCTATAATGCGTTTCTTGATCTCCAAATTATCTCCTTCAGGTAAAGTCAACCGAAAGGGGTTTCGGTCTTGGAAGGACTTGAGGGGCGCGTTGAACTCTGAGATTGCAGGCGCGTCCTCAGCGAACGTCTCGTCTTCGTCGCTCAACAGATCTTCTTCTTCTTCCACCCGTTGTTCTCCGTTTAGATTAAACGGATCTTCAAGAGCTTCGGGGTCTCGAACTTGATCCCCCATTAGAGAAGTACCTGCAAGGCGAGGAATTAAATGAAAAGTTCAGTAATCGTTCTGTTGATTTTTCGGTCTAGGATTCGTGAAAAGCAAATCAATAGTCCCCGGCAACGGCGCCAAAAACTTAATGCAACAGGTTTTAGAGTCTGTTTTCAAGTTTTAAATTTATAACCCTATTGCCTGCAAGTGCACAGATGTGCGTTGTAATATTTAGGGTGTCGAACCACAGAGACTATGATGCTTCAAGCAAATCACTAAAACAGAAAACCAAATAAAACGACCGGATTAAAGATTGGTTTTAGGGATGATGGTTTAGTAACGAAACGAAAATCAAGAGGGTTTGTAAAGCTATAAGACGGAACGCCGGGTTTCAGGGATCTCTCGGGTGTTTTACGGAATGATTCTATGATTGAAACACTTGACCTAGGCAAATCAATTCTACTGGTTCTTAAGCTCAAACACGAAAGTGGTCGGATCCCCCTTTCGGAAAACCAAACACCTAAACCTAAGCTGCTCGTTCGCTCCCCTTCGGTAGCGACTTCACAGCAAGATCAGCTATAAGATTAAGTTCAATGAAGCTCACAGTGCACCGCCGATATGTATAAGCATCCTTCGGTACCTGCTCGTTTAAAACTATGTCCGGCCAATAGATTCAGCGCTCACGCGGTTCTAATGATCCTACAATCGATCCTTAAGTGGCCAGTCAAAGATTACGCAATAAGAAAGAATCCAAACGAAGAACAGTGAAAAGCATACTACCTACGATCTAACAACCTAATCGAATCAAACCATAAAATCCCTTGAGAAACCCCCTGCGAAACCCAACTATGAGACTACTCAGACATGGATGTGAAATTCATTATCATT
>JAHZTW010000001.1:75807943-75851855 GCA_020283515.1 Alliaria petiolata
TCTATTCTTTTATGCAATTTATTTCAGCCATGATTTGTGTTTGCATAATTATGTCTGAGTAGTTTGCTAGTTAGGTTAGGGTGATTTAGGGTTTGATGAAGAGTGTGTAGAATAATTAGAATTATTAGGGAAATCAATTGGATCTTCACCTTGATTTGTACTTAACTTGATTCTCTGAATTGATCACTTAAAAATCAAACCTTGGGTTATTTAATAGATGCGAGAGCATTATTAGTAACTTGAACTAATCATAGGTGAGCAAAATAACTATTCGCAAAGAGATTTGGTTTATGTATTTTGTGAACAAATCGAACCTGTTCTTATTACTTGCCTTAATTGTTTAAATTCGCAAAGAGATTTGGGATTTAGGAATCTAGGCATAGATAACTTCTGCAACAAGAGTTGATTGGTTTTAACTTAGAGTTTTGAGTTCTAGACGTTTCTTAATAAATCCCTAATAAACTTAGATTCTGCATTCTTGGATTCAACCTGATAATTATCCTTGCCTAGCGTCTTAGTCTCTTGAACTTTAATCCATCTAAAATCCGAATTATTTACTTGTTTAATTGCTTAGTTTTAATTTCATATAATCCGACCTAGGATAATTCGAATTTAGAAACCTTAGTGTAGCTTTCACTTCCCTTGGGATTCGATACCCCTTATACTTCAACTGCATTGATGTGCACTTGCAGTAGTTGATTATTTGGGTAAAACCTGAGCCCTATCAGATTTCCATGTAGACATTGGATTACAACTCGAGTCTATACTAGGTTAGGTGGTTTGAGATACTAAAACGGCTTGATACCGATATTTTGGGCCGATATTGCTGGTTAGACTAGGAAGGGGTGGGTTCCGATTGTTGATATAATGAAAGAAAAGGGAAAGGAAGAAGACCACTGTGTCAGACGGGGACACATATAAGGAGATGGCGGCAACAAATGAAGCTCGAAACCAAAAGAAGAAAAGGTGATTCCAAAAAGAAGCAAAAGAGAGCCAATCAACAAGGTCTAAATCCGGCCAATAACACCAAAGGTGAAACACGAGGAACGCACATAAGGAGCCAGAAAGCCGAAACCGATCTCCAACAAAGAAGAAGTCCGCCGAAAATGACCAGAAAAGGTAACATCGAGGAGTAATAACGGGTATAAGGTGAAATGCCAAAGAAAAAGGTAGCTTAGGAAGGTAGAGATTAGACTAAGGTAGAGAACAAGATAGATGCTTGGCTAGATGGAAGTTTATCCTTGAATGCATCCATTAGTTTTTACCCTTAGCATTTTGCATTAAGAAGGTTCCTTTCATGGGTTATCCCACTTAAACACTTAGCCCGTTCGCACAACGAGTTTATCTTTAGCTCGTGACCTTACTCTGAACCAAGTGAGTTGATTGATTGGCATGAATGAGATCCACGCTTTAAATTTTCTAATGAATGTGAAAGGAGATTGGGAATTTGAATATGCATCTAAGTTGAGGTTGATTTTGCTTGATGTTGCGATGAATGTGGCTAAGGCTTTTTGGATAGGTAGAATTCAATCTGCATCCTAGAAACCTAAACTTAGACATTGAATTGATTTCTTTTAAATGACGTTTTGGATTCAAACTTATACCTTTTCTTTTAAAACCTCACCCCTCCGGTTGGCTTTTGCTTGAGGACAAGCAAAAAGGCAAGTTTGGGGGTGTTGATATCTCAAGAAATTGCATGTTCTTAGCATACATTTCACAGTAGTTAGGACCCCATTCATGCACTTTCATCTTAGTTTTTACCTCATTTTCACTCTTGTTAAGTCTAGATGCATTAGGTTAGGTCTTTGCATATTCTTGCATGTTTTGGAGTGTTTTCTCAGGTGTTTTATGAATGAGGATTGTCCGAAGAAGAAATTATGGAGAGAGAGATCTTGAAAGGAGTGTGAACAGATGATATTGAGCATAGATTACGGCACCTTAGCCGATATGGGCAAGCGCATGACGAACCGACGAGTAGCAGCGACTTGATCCCGAAAGAGGCACCCCTGAACGAAGATCCAGTAAGAGGATTCACTGAAGACGGATATCGGAGCAAGGCAGCAGGAAGACCCCGATCCAAGTAGAAAGAAAGACGAGTCACCACGGCTTGATCCCGAAATATGATAACTAAGCTTTTTCAGTGTTTATCAACGCCTTAGTCTCATTTGTATAAATATGATAACTAATTTAAATTTCCCCCATTAAAACCGAATTTGGCTTAGATTTGCTTGAGCTCTTGCATTCTTGGTAACTTTCATGTAGGAATTTAATAAATTCTAAAAACTACTTGTGGCAACTAAACGACTATGAAAATAATTTTAATAATTCTAATGAAGGGTATAAATACTACTAGGCGACTTCTAGGAATTTAAATGGCAAAGCTACTGATTTAAAAAAATCTGAAACTAAAGACAGACAAACTAGGCAATTTCTAGCAACCTAAGGTAAAATATTCAAACTTAAACTAGAAGGTGATTACTTTAAAGATTCAAATACTAAAGACAGATTCAAGGTTGAGGTTCATGCTTAGGAAGGTTAAAGATTCGAACTTGGGGTTTAATAAAATAGATCTACACATTTTTATGAGTTATCTCTAGGTNAAGATTCAAATACTAAAGACAGATTCAAGGTTGAGGTTCATGCTTAGGAAGGTTAAAGATTCGAACTTGGGGTTTAATAAAATAGATCTACACATTTTTATGAGTTATCTCTAGGTCTAAGAAGCAAGATCTAGATCTATCCATGGTGTATGGTATAAATCCTTTCTTCAACCCTTCATCCTAACCCATGGTGTGTGGTGGAAAGATAGATTGAAGAACATTATGCTAAGATCTTAATATGACCTAACTAGCTCCCTAAACATCCATGGTTTGTGGGAAAGGATGAGCTAGTCTCTTGGATTTGGGTTTATGGGATCTCCTAAGTCCTTTTGAGATAAGAAAATCTCTAGAATCATAGAGATCTCCATCAAGATTCTCTAAGCCTTAAAACCCCCAAATCCAAGAAGAGATTAAGATTAAGAGCAAGAAACACCCAAGATTAAATCCTTTAAACCTTCCTAATCACCTCAACCTTAAAACCTAATGGATTACTCACTAATCATGTTCGAACCTCTCTTAAACATTGGGTTTGAGAAGTTGAACATGCTTAGTTTAAACAAGAAGAAAGATTAAAAGACAAGTACTAGATTAAAATTTAAGATTCAAGTTTACAAAACCAAGAAAAGCTTAAAACCTCTAAAAATGGTGGCTAGACCTAAAATGAAGATGAAAACTCTAAGGAATTTCGTGACTCCCTAAGAAATTAGGTTAAAATGTCTAATATAGGACCACCAACAAATGGTCTCCTCACTAGAAGACAAAAATGTGAGTTGGCAACCAAAAGAAGGGAAAAACAGAGTAAAAACGCGGTGGCCTGTTTGGAGCATTTTAGTGGCCTGGCGGGTGTTGCAAACTGGCGCCTTTCTGCGAGAGATGGCCGGTTTGGAGCACTTTGAGCAGCCTGGCGGGTGTTGCAAACTGGCGAGTATCTGCGAGAGATGGCCGGTTTGGAGCACTTTGAGCAGCCTGGCGGGTGTTGCAAACTGGCGGGTATCTGCGAGAGATGGCCGGTTTGGAGCACTTTGAGCAGCCTGGCGGGTGTTGCAAACTGGCGGGTTTCCTCGAAAACATCTCATCTGTGAACACCTTCTTGCTTCTTCATGACTTCTCCTTGCTTCACCTTTTGTTCCACAACTATCTTAAGTCCTCAAGTATCACCTTGCTCCATGATACCTATAAAGACTCAAAAGACTATGCAAATGCATGAAATGCAATCTAAGACTCTAAAATGCATGACAAGAGGAAACAAGACACAAATGCATGAAAATGACTAATATGTGATCAAATGAGAGATCAAAACTAACAAAAACAAAGGCTAAAATGATGCAAAATACATGAATACCAACCCCCCCAAACTTGCCTTTTGCTTGCCCTCAAGCAAATCATAGACAAACAAGGAGAAGAAGTTTGAAAGTGGGGGCTCAAATCCAAAAGTGTTTTTCAAATGAATCAATCCAATGGTCCTTTTTCTCAATCCTAAGATGCAGCACACAAACTCTACTCCAATGAACTTAGCCATATTCATCACATATTGAATTTCAAATCAAGACTTGTCTATTCCAAGCAATCCAAGAATCCTAACCTTTAACATTCATTAAAGCTCAAACCGTGAATCATACTTATGCGATCAAAACCGAACACATTTGGCTAAGGGACAAGGTTGTGAGATAAAAATGATCTCATTCAAGTGGGTACTCCAAGCAATGGTTTTCTCTCAAGAAGGATTGAACTTATGCATAATGCTAAAGGTAAAAGGCAATTGATGCATACATGACTAGACTCTCATCTACCCAATATACTAACAATGAACCTAATTCCCCTCTCATTCATTTTTCTTTCCAAGCTCACTCACCCTCTAGAACTACCCAAATCAAACAAGGCAAAATGCCAAGTATAAACCCACAAAAACTCCATCAATTCAAATTCATCATAGGGAAACTTCTTCAACCTTTCTTATAGTGAGTGGTATGGTCATACATAGATTAGCTCTTCATATTTTCTTTGGGCTAGCTCTCTCTTTTCGCATTCATTTTTTTATGCATTTGGCTTTTTGGCTCTTTTCTTTTCTTTTTCTTAGAGAGCTATCTCTTTTTTTTTTTCAACTTGAGCTTTTATTCAAAACAATTCAAGATCTACCACTTCAAACTATATATCCCTTTTCATTCAAACCCCTTTACACCATCTTCTTCTTAAACACAAAATCAAAGTAAGAATTTTCAAACACAACACCCATGAACTCCCACCCAAATCAAGCCTACAACTAGCTTCAAAATGCAAAGCTAGAATCATATGAGAGCCTAAGCATGTCGCCTTAAACCTAACACTTTATGCCAAGTTCAATCAAAAAATTAAGGCCTCACAATATCACACACGAAATTTGGCTTGAAAGGAGGGTAAGGGTTAAGGTGTGGAGTTCTATTTAGGCTTACAAGAGAGTGGTGAAAGGAATAAGAAAGCCTAAATATGTATATGTATCCATGTATCCTTTTTCAAATGCACAAGTATGATAATTAAAAGTTCATGTTAAGGTTCCAATTTATAGGATAAGATTCAATTCATGCTTGTTTCAACTTTAAGCCAAGAAAATCAAGACAAATGATCCAAATATGGTTAGAACTTAATTTCATAGTTTGCACAAAGCATCAAATGACTACTAACTAGGGCCTTGAACCAATTCATGAGCTTAAAACACTTTACAAGAAATTTTTGTATCATTGCCCCCTATGCATATAAATGATGCAACCTATATGATAAAAAATCTAGACTCAATCCAACAATATTTGACAATGCAAATGCAAGCTATATGATTTTTTTTTCGAAATTGTTTAAAATTTTCTGATTTTTTTCTATTTTTCTATGCAAATATATGTATGCATGAAGACTCAAATATGTTAAAGGGAAAAATAAGAGCACAAAACACAAAATTAAATCTCTCAACCTCTCCCCCAAACTTAAATTACACAGTCTCTTGTGTAATCCAAGTTCAAGAAAGACCATCAACAAAAAATAAAAATAAAAATCCAAAAATGCATGATATTTACAAGGTTTTGGAATGGTGTACCTTGGAACTAGTTGTGGTTCGACCTTGCCCTTTTAACCCCCAAGATCCTGGTTTTGGATCTCCATTTCCCTTGTTCCTGCTCACACACACTTAAAAACATAATCTAAAACCGAAATAAAAATTGTATACACAAAGATAGTCATGGAATTGCCTCCCAAGTGCGCTTGTTTTAAGTCTCTTAGCTTGACTTTACCGGATTAGGCCATTTGTGGATCTTGGAGAAGCAATGTGGTGCTCTCCATGTTGGTCTCACTCGCCATGTAGGGCTTGACCCTATTCCCATTCACTGTGAAATTCTCTCCACTCTTGCTAACCAAAGTCACAGCCCCATATGGTAGCACTTCTTTTACCTCAAATGGCTCGGACCACCTAGACTTGAGCTTCCCGGGAAACAACTTCAAACGTGAGTTGTAGAGAGATATGTCTATAATTTGCATCATATTTACCTCCATTTAGTGTAATTTCTTATCATTTAGGAACCTAATTAAGCATCATTGTATTGCATTTTGATCATTTAGAGTTTTAGGGTGTATTTGCATAGTCTTTGCATATTTTGGTGCATTTGGAGTCTTGATCAGGTGATTTGGATGCTATGGAAGCATGAATGGAGTTGGAGAAGGATGGCATAGCAAAGGAAGGGCAAGAAATCATCAATAGGAAGAAGAGAAGCAGCTAAATGAGAAGCATATCAAGCATTTGGAGGCGCAAAATATATGTGTCCGGAAGAAGGCCTTGCACTTAGAATCAGACTCTGAAGCCTTCTTAAGAGTTGTAGAGGATCCATTGAGATTTCTAGTGCTGTTGGAATCAAGTCATTCAGACCTGTGTGTACAAAGTTACGTCGATTTTAGTTTGGTTCGACGAGTTGGTTCGACGAGCTGCTCGAACCGAACATCCAGGGGTTCAGTTCGACGTCTTGGTTCGGTGAAGCTCGCAGAACCAAACATCCAGGGGTTCAGTTCGACGTCTTGCTTCGGTGAAGCTCGCAGAACCAAACATCTAGGGGTTCGGTTCGACGAGTTGCTTCGGTGAAGCTCGCAGAACCGAACACAGACGAATTTTTTTTATCAGCTTTATGGGTCCCTCCTATAAATACTCTTTAGACCTAATTTTTACCTTAATTTTTATTTTCTTTGTTCTAAGCTTAAACTTTTTGCCACTTTGAGGAAAAACCTTGTTTATGCTTGGATCTTTAAGTTTAATGCAATATCTTTCTTAGATTTCTTGTTTATCTTTCTCTAATCATGTTTAACCTTTCCCTAATCTTTGATTTGATGGGTTTAACTATGATTAGTGAGTAGTTCTTTAGGAACTTGGGGATGGATTAGATTTAGAGTTTTCTAATGGTTCAATCTTGCAATCTAGGATAGATTCTTTCATCTCTCTTCTTATTAAGTAGTTCTTAATGCCAAATAGCTAATCTTTTGCTATTTGGATCATAAGCATTTCATACACCCACCAAGTGTTTGATGAAATGCTTGAACCAACTTAATAAGAGATTTATATTCCTAGCCTAAGATATTAGTTGCCTAGGGTGTTTATCATGCTATTTAGACTTGTAATTAATGCTTTCTAATCAATCTAATGCTAAAACATCATTAGTTCATTAGGGTGATTAGGAAAGGGATCAGTGCCAAACATCATGGATTAGTCTTTATTAAGTGTTCTAGGCATAGAGATGGCTTGATTAGTAGCTTAAATGATTGCAAAGTTGTCCATTAGATTGCCCAAATCAATGATTCCATCCCTAGGTTTCGTTTTAGTTAATTTGGTAATCTTGCTTAGTAGTAATCACTTGTTTAGTGCTTCATTAGTAGTAATTAAGGCTTAATTTCATATTATTGCTTTTGTAGTGTCTCTTTTAGTTTGTGTTTTGTCTTTAATTGTTCCTTGTTACTTGAATTTGCCAATTTAGCTTAGTTTAAATCAAACTTTGCATTCTTATTGGATCATCTCCCAAAATGGATTGATATCTCAAGTATTGCAATGATATGAGCAATTGAGAAATTGCTTGCAAGAGATAAAAAACTCTTGTATCATAGAGCAGAACCATGCTTCCCTCTTTGAGCTCCTTGTGCACCAGCTTCTTGTCATGAAAGGCTTTGGTCCTCTCCTTGTAAATCTTAGCACTCTCATAAGCATCCAACCTTATTTCATCAAGCTCTTAAAGTTGCACTAGCCTTTTCTCTTGGGCTGTCTTGAGGTTGTAATCCAATTGCTTCACAGCCCAAAGAGCCTTGTGCTCTAACTCCACAGGAAGGTGACAAGACTTTCCATAGAGGAGGTTGAAAGGCGTGGTACCAATAGGAGTCTTGAAGGCTGTCCTATATGCCCAAAGAGCATCATCAAGCTTTCTAGACCAATCCTTCCTAGTAACACCCACGGTCCTCTCTAAGATGGTCTTGATTTGCCTATTCGAAACCTCCACTTGGCCACTTGTTTGAGGGTGATATGGTGTGACTACCTTGTGTTTAACTCCATGTTTCTTCAAGAGACTCTCAAAAATCTTGTTGATAAAGTGGCTGCCTCCATCACTAATCACCACCTTGGGGACTCCAAACCTTGGGAAGATGATTGTCTTGAAGAGTTTCACCACCACCTTTGAATCATTTGTTGGTGATGCTATGGCCTCCACCCACTTAGACACATAGTCTACTGCCACAAGTATGTACTTGTTGCCATATGATGATGGAAATGGACCCATAAAATCAATCCCCCAAACTTCAAAGACTTCCACTTCAAAGATAGGAACTTGTGGCATCTCATTTCTCTTGGTTATGTTTCCAGCCCTTTGGCAAGCTTCACATGATTTTATGAACTCATGTGCATCCTTGAAGAGTTTAGGCCACCAAAATCCAGCTTGGAGAACCTTTGTAGCTGTCTTGAATGAGGCAAAATGACCACCATAAGTCAAACCATGGCAATGGAGAAGGATGTCTTTTGCTTCACCTTTTGTAACACATCATCGGTATAGGCTGTCCACACATCTTTTGTACAAGTATTGCTCATCCCAGTAGTAGTGAGAGACATCCCTCATGAACTTATTTCTATGGTAATGGTCCAAGTGTGTAGGTTCTTCCCCACAAGCCAAGAAGTTAACAAAATCTGCATACCAAGGGAGATCCTCCTCCTTTAGACTCAAAACTTCTTCAAGCTTCTCTTCTAGCCTTGCACAAACCAAACCAAAGTGTTGACCATCATAATCTGCTCTTCAGGTAGTGAATCATCCAGAGGCAAGACATCATCCACTTTCATCCTTGAGAGATGATCCACAACACCATTCTCTATACCCTTCTTGTCTTTGATCTCCATGTCAAACTCTTGCAAGAGAAGGATCCACTTCAAGAGTCTCGGTTTGGTGTCTTTCTTGGAGTATATGTACCTCAAAGCAGCATGGTCAGTGTACACTATGACCTTAGAGCCCACCAAGTGAGACCTAAACTTCTCAAAAGCAAAGACTACGGCTAGAAGCTCTTTCTCGGTTGTAGCATACTTCACTTGTGCATCATCAAGGGTGCGACTTGCATAGTAAATCACATGAAACTTCTTGTCCTTCCTCTGACCTAAGACAGCATCCACAGCATAGTCACTAGCATCACACATAATCTCAAAGGACAGCTCCCAATCCGGAGCTTGAACTATAGGCGCGATGACTAGTGCTTCCTTGATGGTCTTAAAGGCTTGTAGGCATTCTCCATCAAAGTTGAATTCGGTTTCCTTGCACAATAGCCTTGTAAGAGGACGTGCTATCTTGGAGAAGTCCTTGATAAACCTCCTGTAGAAGCCAGTATGCCCCAAGAAACTTCTAATCCCCTTTACATTCACAGGAGGCTCCAAGCTCACCATGACCTCAACCTTGGCTCTATCAACTTCAATCCCTTTCTCTGAAATCTTGTGACCAAGGACTATACCCTCTCTGACTATGAAGTGGCATTTCTCCCAATTGAGCTCGAGATTGGTCTCCTCACACCTCTTCAATACCCTACACAAGTCAGACAAGCGAACACCAAAGGAAGAGCCATAAACAGAGAAATCATCCATGAATACCTCAACCATCTCCTCAATCAAATCAGAAAATATGGACATCATGCATCTTTGAAATGTGGGAGGAGCATTACAAAGACCAAAAGGCATTCTCCTATATGCAAATGTTCCATATGGACAAGTGAAAGTTGTTTTTTCTTGATCATTTGGGTGAATTGGTATTTGGAAGAAATTACTATATCCATCAAAGAAAAAATAGTATGGGTTGTTTGCTAATCTTTCTAACATTTGATCAATGAAAGGAAGAGGGAAATGATATTTTCTAGTGGCCAAGTTGAGTTTTCTATAGTCCATACACATCCTATGACCGGTTATGATTCTAGTAGGTATTAACTCATCTTTTTCATTCTTTACAACTGTGATTCCCCCTTTCTTTGGTACCACATAGACTGGAGAGACCCACGTGCTATCACTGATTGGGTATATCACATCAGCCTCTAAGAGTTTTAAGATTTCTTTCTTGACCACTTCTTTTAAATTTGGGTTTAGGCGCCTTTGGTGTTCAATGGAGGATATGTTTTCATTATCTAAGTGAATCCTATGAGTACAAAGCATTGGTGAAAGGCCCTTGATGTCACTCAAAGAATAACCAATGGCCTTTCTATACTTCCTCAACTCCTTAAGGAGTGAGTCTAACTCATCATCACTTAGATTTTCATTCACAATTACCGGGTATGTATCATTTGGACCCAAGAAAGCATACCTTAGCCCATTTGGAAATTGCTTGAGGTCCACCTTTGGGGCGAGCAGCTCGCTCCACTCTTCTCCTTGGCTTGCATTAGGGTTACTGTCCTCTTCATCCTCTCTTGACCCAACATCAATACCCAAAGCAGCTTGGTCTAGACCCAACTCCAAGTATGACTCTTCCTCCTCTTTCAAGACCTTGCGTGAATCAAGCAAGTTGGCATACTCTTGTGTCTCCTCACTAAGATACCCAAACTCTCCACATTCCTTGGTCAAGGCTAGCTGAAGGTGGTCTTCTTGTCCTAGTTCTTCAAGGAGCTCATCAGCTAGAGCATCCATTGCCTCAATGTAAAACACTTGGCCACCAATAGTTGGTTTTTTCATGACTTCATTGATATCAAAGTCCAACTTGATATCTTTGCCCAAGTGTAAAGAGATCTTGCCATTCTTCACATCAATTATAGTTCCAGCAGTAGCTAAGAATGGCCTTCCAAGGATTAGAGGATCCTTGGGTTCCTCATCCATTTCCAAGACCACAAAATCTGTTCGCACATTCACATTGCTAATTCTCACGGGTAAGTCTTCAAGCATGCCTACCGGGAGTCTTATACTTCGATCAGCTAGGATGAGAGATATCCTACACTCCTTGAACTTTGTAAAGCCCAACTTCTTGGCAATAGAGTGAGGCATGAGGTTTATACTTGCTCCAAGATCACACAAGCAACTGTTAAACCTCAAAGGACCTAGCGCACAAGGTATGGTGAATGAGCCCGAATCTCCTAGCTTCTTTGGTGCTATCTCTTTGTGAATGATGGCACTGCCCTCTTGACTCAATACCATGACCTCTTCACCCTCTTTGACCCTCTTAGCAAGTGTATCTTTCAAAAACTTGGCGTACTTTGGTACCATAGCCAAACAATCAAGCAAAGGCAATTTCAGCTCAACATTCCTCAAGTGCTTCTCAAACAAAGCTCTATGCTTCTCAATCAGCTGCTTCTTGAAACGTCCAGGGAAGGGGAGCTTTGGTTTGTAAGGTGGAGGAATGAAAACTTCTTTCTCTTTGCTAGGTTCCTCCACTTTTTTCTCCAAAACCGCTTCTTTGCCTTTCTTTGGCCTTGCAATGTAGACATTGTCAAATGTGATCTCTTGATCATTTGAAAGATTACTCTCCCCCTCCTGAACCTCAATGTCCTCATTGACCTTAGCTGTAGACCGTGATGCTACCTCTTTTCCACTCCTTAGAGTGATCACATTTGCATACTCCTTTGGATTGGTCTCACACTTTCCGGGTAAGCTTCCTTGACCACTTGAACTTGCTTTGCCTTCCTCAAGCTGCCTAATCTTGTTGTTCATTTGAGAGATCTGTGTAGATACCTCAGTGAGAGAAGAGTCCATCCTAGTATTCATTTCCACAAACTTATGATTTGTAGATGCTTGGCCTTGAATAATTTGTTGTAACATTGCTTGAATAGGGTCTTGAGGTGGAGCTTGGACTTGTTGTTGTGGCATGAAACCAGGAGGGTGACCTTTGTTCCCTTGCTGTTTTTGACCTTGGAAGTTGCCTTGTCTTTGCCCTTGAAAGCCACTGTTTTGTGCAAATCCCCCTTGGTTGTAAGAAACAAAAGGTTTTCTTTGGTTGCCTTGTCGTCGAGGATACACTTGGTCCTTTGGATTCTCCACATTGGTACTTCTATAAGACAAGTTGTTGTTGCCTTGATACCTTTGAACATAGCTTTGTGGCTTAGGATAATCTTGGCCACCTACCCAATTAGCTTCCTCAAACTCCTCTTGATGTGCCTCTTGAGTTTTAAACAAATCCGAACTTTCACCAACAAAGTGGACTTGTTTTTGGCTTGCAAGCATCATCTTGTCTATTTTCTCATGGAGAGACTTCAGCTCTTTCTTGTGTGCTTCAAGCTCATTGCCCCTTGGTGCTCTATCATACTCCTCAGAATAATTACCATCACTCAAAGCCAAGTACTCTATAAGCTCCATTCCCTCAAGCACATCTTGCCCAAGGAAGTTTCCTTTGCTTGCGGTATCTAATAGCATGCGAATCTTTTGGCAAAGCTCCTCTGTATATGGTTCTCAAGAGTGTCTCCTCAATGAAATCATGATGAGGACATGCAATGGTGTAGTCCTTGAACCTCTCCATTGCTTCACTAAAGGTCTCATTTTGCCTTTGAGTAAAACCGCTTATCTCACTTCTTAGGCGAGCTGTCCTTGTACTTGAGAAGAATTTTGACAAGAAAGCCATCTTGCAGTCAGCCCATGACGTGATGGTGCCCTGAGATAGTGTCTTCTCCCAATGCCTAGCCTTGTCTCCAAGAGAAAATGGGAACAACCTTAGCTTGAAGCTATCTTTAGAGATACCATTAATCTTGATCATTCCACAAACTTGCTCAAAGTTGTCCAAGTGCTCCAATGGGTCTTCCATTGCTAGACCATGAAACTTGCTATTCTGGACCATAGACACAAAACCAGGCTTGATCTCAAAGTTGTTGTTTTGGACTGGTGGTGGAGTGATGCCAAAACGGTTTGTGTGTGTGTTCGGTGCATCACCCGCACCAATGATCCTTGGCAGCCTTGGAGCGTGGTTGGGGTTTCCATTACCTCTACCAGCAGCAGCATGGTGAAGTAGAGCCTCAGCCTGGTCGTGGTCAGCCATGACTTCTTGCTCAACTTCTTCCAACTCTTGTTGTCTTTCTCTTCTATGTGTTGCACTTCCAAGTTGTTGGATGTTGTCTATAGGCTGGAGTAAGTTGTTGTCACCTCTAGACCTCAAGTTCATGTACCTGAAAATACAAGTAGCAAAGTAGAAAAATCAGTAACCAAAATAAAAATAAAATCTTAGTCTTTAGTAAACTCCAAATCCTTATACTTTCAAGCAAACCCAAGCTGGCAACGGCGCCAATTGATAACTAAGATTTTTCAGTGTTTATCAATGTCTTAGTCTCATTTGTCAATGTAGTATTTAAGGCTATCAATCCAGCTTAGGTGTTGAAAGTTACCAAGAATGCAAGAGCTCAAGCAAATCTAAGCCAAATTCGGTTTTAATACGGGAAATAAATCCTAAAAACTACTTGTGGCAACTAAACGACTATGAAAATAATTTTAATAATTCTAATGAAGGGTCAAAATACTCTAGGCGACTTCTAGGAATTTAAATGGTAAAGCTACTGATTTTAAAAAATCCGAAACTAAAGACAGACAAACTAGGCAATTTCTAGCAACATAAGGGAAAATATTCAAACTTAAACTAGAAGGTGATTACTTTAAAGATTCAAGTACTAAAGACAGATTCAAGGTTGAGGTTCATGCTTAGGAAGGTTAAAGATTCGAACTTGGGGTTTAATAAAATAGATCTACACATTTTTATGAGTTATCTCTAGGTCTAAGAAGCAAGATCTAGATCTATCCATGGTGTATGGTATAAATCCTTTCTTCAACATTTCATCCTAACCCATGGTGTGTGGTGGAAAGATAGATTGAAGAACATTATGCTAAGATCTTAATATGACCATACTAGCTCCCTAAACATCCATGGTTTGTGGGAAAGGATGAGCTAGCCTCTTGGATTTGGGTTTATGGGATCTCCTAAGTCCTTTTGAGATAAGGAAATCCCTAGAATTATAGAGATCTCCATCTAGATTCTCTAAGCCTTAAAACCCCCAAATCCAAGAAGAGATTAAGATTAAGAGCAAGAAAAACCCAAGATTGAATCCTTTAAACCTTCCTAATCACCTCAATCTTAAACCCTAATGGATTACTCACTAATCATGTTCGAACCTCTCTTAAACATTGGGTTTGAGAAGTCGAACATGCTTAGCTTAAACAAGAAGAAAGATTAAAAGACAAGTACTAGATTAAAAATTAAAGATTCAAGTTTACAAAACCAAGAAAAGCTAAAAACCTCCAAAAATGGTGGCTATACCTAAAATGAAGATGGAAACTTTAATGAATTTCGTGGCTCCCTAAGAAATTAGGTTAAAATGTCTTATATAGGACCACCAACAAATGGTCCCCTCACTAGAAGACAAAAATGTGAGATGGCAACCAAAAGAAAGGAAAAACAGAGTAAAAACGCGGTGGCCTGTTTGAAGCATTTTAGTGGCCTGGCGGGTGTTGCAAACTGGCGCCTTTCTGCGAGAGATGGCCAGTTTGGAGCACTTTGAGCAGCCTGGCGGGTTTCCGCGAAAAACAGCTCATCTGTGAACACCCTCTTGCTTCTTCATGACTTCTCCTTGCTTCACCTTTTGTTCCACAACTATCTTAAGTCCTCAAGTATCACCTTGCTCCCTGATACCTAAAAAGACTCAAAAGACTATGCAAATGCATGAAATGCAATCTAAGACTCTAAAATGCATGACAAGAGCAAACAAGACACAAATGCATGAAAATGACTAATATGTGATCAAATGAGAGATCAAAACTAACAAAAACAAAGGCTAAAATGATGCAAAATACATGAATATCAAAATACTTTCCCGATATGGAGGTTGCTCGAAGAATCACATGAAGATGGCATATCGGCTTGCTTCCCACGACGTGAAGCCGATTCGCTACAGTCCAAAAGAGTACCATTTCGGGAAAGTGGTCCCAACGTTTTAGGTTTTTCCTCTTTTATGTATAAATACTTTGTTCCCCACGCCTATCTCTCTCTCGGGTGTTCCAGATTTTAGTTTTTCTGTCTTTCTTGTGAACAAATACTCTTAGTTTTTCACCCTTAAAGCTTGTTTCCAAAGCTTGAATCTTTTATGCTATTTTGAAGTTTACAAGTCTCGTTTCATAGCATTTCTTGTTAAAGCGTCTTCCTTTTCTTGTTTTTGGCTATCTTGCAACCCATGAGTTACCTTCTTATCCTTATTGATCTAGAGGTTTCTCTAATGGCGCGTGAGTAGTCCATATCGGTTTTGGGGATGAGGTTAGGGTAAATGAGTTAAAGGTTCAATCTTTTACGCATGTCTATGCTTAAAACATCTTAATCCTTTCTTATTTAATGCTTTTAATGCTTAATCATCTTCGCTATTTGATTCTTGCCATCAAGCTTCTTCAAACAAAAGCCATGTTTGAATGTTTGCAAGGACCAATCTCATAAGAGATCCGCTCATCCTAGCCTAAGGGATTAGATGTCTAGGGAGCGTTTTGGCATTAGTAGAGTTGTTTATTCGTGCTTTCTAGTCTCGTGGATCACTACGCGGGAGCGAGGTTAGGTTATGGATTAGCAAAGTGATTTATACCACGACGGTGGATTCATCTAGTTCTTGATTTCTATGCTGAAGGATTAGCCTTATTGGTAGATAACTTTAGCATCAAAGAAAGACCTTTATCATATTTGTCCCTAAAGCTCCTTGTCCCTTGAACCGATCCTCATTTCTTCTTGCAAGTTTGTTCCTTTAGCTGCTATTTCCTTCCTTCCTTCGCTAGATCTAGTTTTTACTGTTAGCTTTCTATCATTGTGACAATTAGGTTGATAGATTTCCTCTCTTAAAGCATTAGATTATTCTTAGCTTGTAAAAGAATCTCATGAACGCAATAACTTGAACCTTCCCATCGGATTGATAAGACCCATAACCTATACTATATTCGATTATAAGTAGTGGGTCATTGACTAAGCGGATACAGCTAGAAAAACTACTTATCATTAGTCATGCTAGAGTTTAAAAGAGGAGAAAAGTTCGAAGTACCTCAAGCCCCTTGACGAGAAGTTTTGATTCATTAGGTGCGGAGTCAACGCAAGATCCTTTGAGTACTCTAGAGATTAGAACTTTCTCCGTTGGAATGATCCACTCGCAGTGTTCAACTTAGTAAACCTTGCTTCTAAACCCGTGAGAATGGTCATTAAGGTTCCTTGTTCGAAACGACTTGTACATAGCAAAGTTCATAGTTTCCGACTAAAAGAAAAAAAATTTGACTCTATAAAATGACTCGATAAATGATGTATGTATGCTTTAAGACTCATCAAATCAAAGCATAGTTAGTAATATAAGAAACCCCCCCCCCCAGACCTAAATCAAATTGTCCCCAGTTTGTTTAAATCGAGTTGAGGTGAAAAACATAGGTAAATTCAAGTACAAGCTTGTGAAGACTTACTTGAAAGTGACGTTGGGTTTGGTATGGGTGGATGTGTGTGTGGCATGATTGAGCTAAGGACTTGATCATTCTCCTTATGTCCCTGCTTAGAATCGATTTAATTGAACTAAAGAAAATCGAAAACTTAGCTCGAAAGGAAATGTGTTGCGCGGTTGAGCTTTGATGGGGTCTAAATAGTCGTCCGAGTTTGGAGGATTTATTTGGGGACTCGTCAGGCTTTGAATTTGTAGGACCCTAAGCTGCAAATGCACAGCGTGCGTTGTAGTACTTAGGGTATCGATCCACAGGGAGGAAGTCAACTACAAAACAGAAGATTCAGGGCAACCAAAGACGCAGAGAATTGGGGTTTGGGGGTAAGTGTCACGGTTTTTGCAGAAAATAAAGAAAGCAGTATCACGTCTTATATAGAGGAGGTTGTCAATCTCTTCTATGACCAACGGGAAAAGGAAATCAAACTTAAGAACTTGTAAAAAGGAAATCAAGCAAGCAGTGCAGGAAAAGTAAATATTGAAGTGCGTAAATCTCGATATAAAAGCAGATGGGGCGAACACGTTGGGAATCTTCTCGGGAAATCTATGGGGTTCTAACTAGAAATCAAACACACAAAAGTTAAGCAAGCGAGACTAGGCGATTTTCCCCAAACTGATTCACTGGTTTTAACAACCTAACTTTATCAAACTAGGTCGATCTGCGAACTTCCATTCCACAAGTATACTTTCATATCCTGCGTCCTAGACGAACACGCAATAGGATCGGGACAATAAACATTCAGACATCTTTTAAAGGATGCTCTCTACCCTATTTTGGTCTAGATCTGAGATTCAGGACATTCGTCGTTCTCAAGACCCTGCGATCAGAATATAGTTCATGACGCCAGACTCATGCAATAAGAACGAATAAGGTGAGACAGAAAATCCTAATCTTCGGCCTAAACAATCGGTTCAACAACAGTTAATGAAATTCCCCATAGATCCCCTTAAAGAACACCCAACGAAAGTAAACTACTCAGACATAAAAGAAGAAGTAGAAAACGTGATTGATGAATGCATAACTTGTATAAATCGATTAAAATAAAAGAGGGTTCAAGAACAAATCAATCTCCCTCAAAGAACAAAGTGGAAACCACGAATCAAAGATTCGCGGCCGCCAAGAGAAGTTTGTAACAAGAGAATTTCGTGATGCTAAGTGGTGATGCCCTAAAAAACCCTAAAGGTCGAGTATATATAGGTCTTCAAGTGCCCTAGGTCGTGGATTAGGTCTTGGCTTGCATAAGACGGCTGCGGGTTTAAGTTGGGCTTCAAATGGGCTCGGGAATCCGTGAGTGGCCTGGCCGCGCGAGCGACTGGCCGTGGCGCGGCCACTGGTCGTCTGGTTCGGCCGTGGCGCGGCCAGCTCGTCCTTCCGGGTGCTTGACGGACCTTCTTGCTTCCTTCATAACTTGAGATCCAACCGTGGGATTGCTCTCAAACCACTTCGAGGTGAAAGACAGCTGATAAGGCTACCTTGTCTCCAAATATGAGCTTGATCTCGTGGTGGGAAGGCCTTCATTTGGTGTTGAACTTCTGTCCTCGGGCACTGTTTCCGGAATTGTCCATTTTGCTCCAAAATATGCGTCTTTTGCTAAGATTACCTGAAAAGAGTCTTGAACAACCAAATACTCGAAATCTAGTGTTTATGCATCAAAACCTTAGTGAAATGCTTATTAAAGCACTCACTTATGATAGTAAAAACGGGTAAAATATGCATGTTATCAACTCCCCCAGACTTAAACCTTTGTTTGTCCTCAAACAAAACAGAAATCTAAGTAAGGAAAAGAGGTTTGAAAACGTGGAAACTCACCAATACTTGGGAACTCATCAAGTCTAGCAATCGACCTGTTGAGCCACATAACTCGGAATTCAGCTTCAAGGCGTTTGGGTCTAGTTACCTTGAGCTTTTCACCCTTCCCGGATACGCTTCATGGTCCCTTTGAGTATTTCGAGCTCCCTCTTGTTGACTCCTTTATTCATTTAGGCGTGCGGTCTCTATCGAGGGAGTATTGGTCGACGAGACATTATACTTTCTCTTCCAAACATCTAGACATAGACATTTCAGACACAACTCTCCTATTTTCTCTTCCCTTAGTCGATTTCTCCCTACTTTTCTAGGGTATCATTTTATTTTTTCTATCGACTTTCTTATTCCATTTTTTTTCTTCTTAGCTTGAGAATGATCACTTCTTTGAAGTTTACATGATTGCTGCGAACCGTCATTGTCCTTTAAGGAACTCTGGTTGCCATTCCCAAACTAAAACTTTTCTTTCTATATTTTTTTTTTCTTTTCTATAACAAGGGAAGATCAAGGAGAGGTTGCATTGCATCTACTTAGTCATGCTAGAGTCTAAAAGAGGAGCAAAGTTCGAAGTACCTCAAGCCCCTTGACGAGAAGATTTGATTCATTAGGTGCGGAGTCAACGCAAGATCCTTCGAGTACTCTAGAGATTAGAACTTTCTCCGCTGGAATGATCCACTCGCCGTGTTCAACTTAGTAAACCTTGCTTCTAAATCCGTGAGAATGGTCATTAAGGTTCCTCGTTCAAAGTGACTTGTACCTAGCAAAGTTCATAGTTTCCGACTAAAAGAAAAAAAAGTTTTGACTCTTTAAAACGACTTGATAAATGATGTAAGTATGCATAAGACTCATCAAATAAAAGCATAATTAGTAATATAAGAAACCCCCCCAGACTTAAATAAAACTGGCCCCAGTTTGTTTAAATCGAGTTGAGGTGAAAAAGATAGGTAAATTCAAGTACAAACTTGTGAAGACTTACTTGAAAGTGGCGTTGGGTTTGGTATGGGTGGATGGGCGTGTGGTATGATTGAGCTAAGGACTTGATCATTATCCTTATGTCCCTGCTTAGAATCGATTTGATTGAACAAAAGAAATCGAAAACTTAGCTCGAAAGGAAATGTGTTGCGCGGTTGAGCTTCCTTGCTTCGGTTGGTGGTGGTGGGCCTGTGTGGGTGATGGATGAGGATGGTGATAGGCGTTTGGTGGTGATGATTGGCTCGCCTTTGATGTGAAGAACAGGTACTCCGGTTGTTGAGTACTTGTCTTGGTTCCTTGACCTTTGATAACACCGTGAATGAGAGATGGAAAATCTTCCGTCCTTGCGTCTTGAAGATTGCGTCACCTCAGAAACTTGACTTGAAGTTTGGGTCTATGCTGGCCTATCCAGTGATCTGTTCGGGATCCCGGAAGACAGGTGTTGCTAGTATGAACTTCAATGCCATATGAAATCCTTACTTGTCTTCGGTAAAGGTCTCGGTCGCGGAAGAGAGAAGCTAGTCTTCGGGAACTTTCTTCTTCGCGGTTTGGTGAAGGAAGTTGCATCTTCTTCCTTCTGGAGCTTGCATTACGGTTTTCATCCTCTGGAACCGTGGTGTTCTTCTTCGTTTTCGTGGATACAGGTCCGTTGAACGTGCTGGACGAAGTAAGTAGAGAGATGGATCATTAACTTGACTTGACTTGGATGGAGTCTTGTATTGTCTCACCATCTTTGATGCAACAGCAATGTGCCACGGTTGTGGAAGTGATCTTTGCGATCTTTAGGTCGTGTTCAGGCCATTGAATCAAGGAGGATACTTGAAAGGCTTGAAACAGGTTGAAGGAGGTCGGTTTGGTGAGGTCAGGACGGAAACGTCTTCAGACAAAGGGCGGCCGCGCGACGGGTTGTCGCGGACGCGGCCGAGCGTCCTTCGTCCGCACCATCGTGGCTCGTGGCGCGGCCAGGCTCCTTCTGGCCGGCCGACGGGCAGTTCGTCGCCCGGTAAGTGTTCTTCGGGTTTCCTTCTTCATTTTTTTGGTCTTTTCTGGTTTTTCTGATTTTTTTGTGCTTTTGGGGTTTATGAAAATGCTGTAAACTAAGAAGAAACCAAAACTAAAAATTAGTATGGTTAAAGAGATGAGAAAGAGAATACCTAAAATGGGTTGTCTCCCATTGAGCCGCTCTTGTTTAGAGTCTTTTAGCTAGACTTTGGTAGTTTGGGAGCTTAGTTGGAGGTGGAGTTCGACCTTAGGCAAGGTCTTTTTGCCTTCTGCGCGGCCTCTTCTGCTAAAGGCTCCTCGAGTCTCTCCATGATGGCATCTTCATCCTTCTCAAGAAGGTGTTTCTCCATGGTGTAAGGTACCGCGGAATAGAACTTCTTTCCGTCGATATTGGCAAATGAGACTCGCCTGTTTGGCCAATCCATGATGGCTCCTACAGTGGCTAAGAACGGCCATCCCAAGATGAGAGGTGCAGCTTCTTCTTGGCGTGTCTTGATTATGTAGAAGTCTACCGGGATTCTACAATCGCCAATGATGACCGGGAGATCATAAATGACTCCTCTCGGGGCAGCGAAGGATTGATCCGCCAGTCCGATCCTGATGTCAGTGGGGAAAACGCATTTCACGCCGAGTTTCCGTGCTACACCGGCTGGCATAATGTTTATGCATGACCCCGAATCGCATAAGGCGTTCTTGAAAATGTCACCTCGGATGCTGCAAGTTGTGAGGTATTGCTCGTGGCCCTGGATCTTGTGGAGGTTTCTAATAGGCTTTCCGGTTCTGCCGAGGTTGAAAAGGCCTTGAATGTCTGACACTGACTCCCTACTTTCGCAGAAGAAATGTCCGATAAGGTGATCTCTCCATGCTTCCACGAAATCCATCTCAGGAGGGAGTTCTCGCACCACTTTGTTGAACTCCTCGAGTGCCAACGGCTCTACTCGGTTCTGATGCCAATCATGCTTCTTCGTTGGGGGCATCCTGATAGCATCCTTGTCGGCTGAATGTCTTGCCTGATTAAAGTAGACTTCAATATCGCCCTTATTCTCCAAGCTATCTTGAAAGAAGTCGGCCAAACCCTGGTTTTTCCAGGAGTCTTCGAACGTCATTCCTGTGGGGAGTTCCTTAACTTTGGCATTGAACTTCATAAGCCTCTCCCTTTGAATGTGCATCGTGATTGGCCTTGCGTGGCTGGCCTTGTTCCCTGCTGTCGAGCAAACGGAGGTCTCTTCCTTGAGGATCTCTCGAGACGAATACCTCGATGACTCGGTCGAGTATGCCTCTCCGAACTCGTAGTTTGAATCACTCGAGAAGCTGGCAGTGAAGCTCGTTTCAGGACTTGAGAATCTCGTTTCGGTGATGAGTTCCACTGCATTGCACGGTGCGAACGGGGCTGGGTTTGCGCCTCGGTCTGGTGCTCTTGGCATGTCTATCCGGGTTGCTCGGTGGGTTGACATTTCGGAAACCTCTTTGGTCGCTTCCTCAAGGGGGCATGTAGCTTTCTCGGTTCCGCCAAAGCCCATTGCAGAGACTATCTTGCCAAGTCTCTGCTGTTCCTTGCTTAGCTTCTCTATTGCCGCCGTCTTCTTTTTCAGGCAATTGAAGATGCTTTCGAGCTTATTGTTGGTCTCCTCCGCTTTGTCCTCAGATTGCCTTTGGTCCTCTATGAGTTGAAGGATGTCAGCTTCGGCTTGATCTCTATTGACATAGATAGAGTCGTTGGTATCTTCAAGGTTTTCATTCAAGGTGCAGATGTCTCTCACGCTCTGCTCGAGGATATGTCTGCGATACTCGAGCGCATCAGAGATCTCCTTCAGTTGGACCGTGTTGCTGGCCGCTTGCTCCTTATGCAGCCTCATCTCCTCGGATAGAGCTTCAATCTTAGCGAGAAGTTCGGCTTGAACCTTGTCTATATGCCCATAGACAGCTTCAGTGCAATCCGCCTGGTATACCATCATATTATTGATCGAGACTATGAGCTTGTCGATCGGGCGAGCGTGCTCGACCTCCGCGTCGAGATGATTGACCTTCGGATTTTTTTCTTGGCCAGCAAGCCACGGGTCGCGCAGCTCGCGATCTTTGGGAGCGATATCAGCTTCCGGGGGTCCAGGCTCGTGTTGTTCTTGATTCGTGGGGACCTCCACGGTTTTAGGGTTTCTGAAACTCATAGAAAGAAATCTAGAAGTTAGAGAAAGGAATGTCTTTGAGTTGTGATCCTGACCTTTGTCTTGGACAGCGAAACGCAGCCTCCCCGACAACGGCGCCAAAAGCTTGATGGGGTCTAAATAGTCGTCCGAGTTTGGAGGATTTCTTTGGGGACTCGTCAGGCTTTGAATTTGTAGGACCCTAAGCTGCAAGTGCACAGCGTGCGTTGTAGTACTTAGGGTATCGATCCACAGGGAGGAGGTCAACTGCAAAACAGAAGAATCAGGGCAACCAAAGACGCAGAGAATTGGGGTTTGGGGGTAAGTGTCACGGTTTTTGCAGAAAATAAAGAAAGCAGTATCACGTCTTATATAGAGGAGGTTGTCAATCTCTTCTATGACCAACGGGAAAAGGAAATCAAACTTAAGAACTTGTAAAAAGGAAATCAAGCAAGCAGTGCAGGAAAAGTAAATATTGAAGTGCGTAAATCTCGATGTAAAAGCAGATGGGGCGAACACGTTGGGAATCTTCTCGGGAAATCTATGGGGTTCTAACTAGAAATCAAACACACAAAAGTTAAGCAAGCGAGACTAGGCGATTTTCCCCAAACTGATTCACTGGTTTTAACAACCTAACTTTATCAAACTAGGTCGATCTGCGAACTTCCATTCCACAGGTATACTTTCATATCCTGCGTCCTAGACGAACACGCAATAGGATCGGGACAATAAACATTCAGACATCTTTTAAAGGATGCTCTCTACCCTATTTTGGTCTAGATCTGAGATTCAGGACATTCGTCGTTCTCAAGACCCTGCGATCAGAATATAGTTCATGACGCCAGACTCATGCAATAAGAACGAATAAGGTGAGACAGAAAATCCTAATCTTCGGCCTAAACAATCGGTTCAACAACAGTTAATGAAATTCCCCATAGATCCCCTTAAAGAACACCCAACGAAAGTAAACTACTCAGACATAAAAGAAGAAGTAGAAAACGTGATTGATGAATGCATAACTTGTATAAATCGATTAAAATAAAAGAGGGTTCAAGAACAAATCAATCTCCCTCAAAGAACAAAGTGGAAACCACGAATCAAAGATTCGCGGCCGCCAAGAGAAGTTTGTAACAAGAGAATTTCGTGATGCTAAGTGGTGATGCCCTAAAAAACCCTAAAGGTCGAGTATATATAGGTCTTCAAGTGCCCTAGGTCGTGGATTAGGTCTTGGCTTGCATAAGACGGCTGCGGGTTTAAGTTGGGCTTCAAATGGGCTCGGGAATCCGTGAGTGGCCTGGCCGCGCGAGCGACTGGCCGTGGCGCGGCCACTGGTCGTCTGGTTTGGCCGTGGCGCGGCCAGCTCGTCCTTCCGGGTGGTTGACGGACCTTCTTGCTTCCTTCATAACTTGAGATCCAACCGTGGGATTACTCTCAAACCAATTCGAGGTGAAAGACAGCTGATAAGGCTACCTTGTCTCCAAATATGAGCTTGATCTCGTGGTGGGAAGGCCTTCATTTGGTGTTGAACTTCTGTCCTCTGGCACTGTTTCCAGAATTGTCCATTTTGCTCCAAAATATGCGTCTTTTGCTAAGATTACCTGAAAAGAGTCTTGAACAACCAAATACTCAAAATCTAGTGTTTATGCATCAAAACCTTAGTGAAATGCTTATTAAAGCACTCACTTATGATAGTAAAAACGGGTAAAATATGCATGTTATCAAGCTTCCTTGCTTCGTTTGGTGGTGGTGGGCTTGTGGTGGTGGTGATTGGCTCGCCTTTGTTGAGAAGAACATGTACTCCGGTTGTTGAGTACTCGTCTTGGTTCCTTGACCTTTGATGAGAGATGGAAAATCTTCTATCCTTGCGTCTTGAAGATTGTGTCACCTCAGAAACTTGAAGTTTGGGTCTATGCTGGCATATCCGGTGACGTGTTCGGGATCCCGAAAGACAGGTGTTGCTAGTTCGAACTTCAATGCCATATGAAATTCTTGGTCGCGCAAGAGAGAAGCTAGTCTTCGGGAACTTTTCTCTTCGCGGTTTGGTGAAGGAAGTTGCATCTTCTTCCTTCTGGAGCTTACACTACGGTTTTCATCCTCTAGAACCGTTGTGTTCTTCTACATCTTCATGTATACAGGTCCATTGAACGTGCTGGAAGAAGTATGTAGAGAGAAGGATCATTGACTTAACTTGACTTGGATGGAGTCTTGTCTTGTCTCGCCGTCTTTGATGCAACAACAACTTGCCGCGGTTGTGGAAGAGAACTTTGCGGTCTTTAGGACGTGTTCAAGCCTTGGATCAAGGAGGAAGTTTGAAAGGCTTGACACAGGTCGAAGGAGATCCGGTTTGGTGAAGTTCGGGATGGAAAACGTTTCAGAGGAGGGCCGGCAGCGCGACGGGTTGTCGCGGCTGCGGCCAGGTGTGTCTTCTCCAGCCCATCGTGGCTCGTGGAGCGGCCAGGCTCCTTCTGGCCTGCCCACGGGCAGTTCGTCGCCCGGGAGTGTTCTTCGAAACTCCTTCATATTTTTGGTCATTTGGTTTTTCTGATTTTTTTTTGGCTTTTGGAGTTTATGTAAATGTTGTAAACTAAGAACAAACCAAAACTAAAGATTAGTATGGTCAAGGAGGTGAGAAAGAGAGTATCTAAAATGGGTTGTCTCCCATTGAGCCGCTCTTGTTTAGAGTCTTTTAGCTAGACTTTGCGGAAGTTTTCAGATGTGAACAACTCCAACTAAAGGATTCGTGGCTCCTTTAGCTTCTCGGCACTCTGCACTTGTTGGTTTGAGACATCTTCTATTCAGCGTTTGATAATACTTATCGTTGTCTCGAAGAACAAATGCATCGTTCAGCTTCCTTCTCTTAAGTTGTTCGCCTTTCTCTTCCAAGTTCGGATGGGTGATGACGCTGAGCCTTGGAAAGGTTTTTGAGGATCCATTGAGCTTCATTTTGGCTTCAATAGGGTCACCATCAAGTATCATATGAGACAAAGTTGAACTTGAATCACATGGGGTCTCTTTACACCGTGAACTTCTCGGTTTGCTGCCTCCCTTAAACGTGTTGAGCGGATCTTCTTCTAGGATGTTTTTGACATCTTTTGTACTTCCTCCAGGATCTGGGATGGGTCCATCTCCACTGCATATGGTCGTGGAATGAGATTTCTTTGGAGGTGTTGCTTGATAGAAGGTTCTCTTGTTATTTTCCGAAAAGCTTGCATGTTGGTATGTATGGTAGATCAAGGCATTAAAAGATGCGAGGGGTGACAAGCCAATGATAGGCAACTGAATTTTATCCTCTTTGTTTCCACAATGTGAAAATCAGTAGGCTCAACATCATCTTCAACTTGAGGTAGTAAGTTTGGCTTGAAACCGAACAGATTTGGTGAAGGAGAGTCTTCATGGTGAATGGACGTCTTTGGGGGTTGGAGGTTCGGAACTCTTATACCTTCTGCAATGGTCTTAGTTGTGAGACTAGCTCCCGATCTTGTATCACTAAGATGGTCACGAAATTCTACTCTTTTGATTGAGCTTGGAACCATAAATTTTTCGGGATCTTTTAACCTTAAAGGCGTTGAAACAAGACTTTTTATGTCTTGCAAGCAATTTCTCAATTGCTCATATCATTGCAATATTTGAGATAACAATCCATCTTGGGAGATGATTCAATAAGAATACAAAGTTATGTTTAAGCTAAGCTAAAATGGTAAATGCAAGTCACAAACAAGAATTGAAAGCAAACTATAAACTAGAAGAGACACTACTAGGCCTTAATCACTACTAATCAAGAACTAAACAAGGATTACTACTAAGCAAGATTATCAAATTGACTAAATCGAAACCTAGGGATGGAATCATTGATTTGGGAAACTAAATGGACAACCTTGCAATCATTTAAGCAACTAATCAAGCTAACTCTATACCTAGAACACTTAATAAAGACTAGACCATGATGTGTGGCACTAATACCTTTCTTAATCACCCTAATGAACTAATGATGTTTTAGCATTAAGATAATCAACAAGCATTAATTTCAAGTCTAAATGGCATGATAAACACTCTAGGCAACTAATGTCTTAGGCTAGAAATGTAAATCTCTTATTAAGTTGGTTCAAGCATTTCATCAAACACTTGGTGGGTGAATGAAATGCCTATGATCCAAAATAGCAAAGATTGGCTATTTGGCATTAGGAACAACTTAATAAGAAGAGAAATGAAAGAATCTATCCTAGATTGCAAGATTGAACCATTAGAAATCCCTAAATCTAACCCATCTCCAAGTTCCTAGAGAACTACTCACTAATCATACTTAAACCCATCAAATCAAAGATTAGAGAAAGGTTAAACATGATTAGAGAAAGATAAAACAAGAAATCTAAGAAAGATAATGCATTAAACTCAAAAGATTCAAGCTTAAACAAAGTATTTGCCCAAAGTGGCTAAAAGTTTAAGCTAAGAACAAGAGAATAAAAGTTGGGATAAAAAATTAGGTCTAAAGAGTATTTATAGGAGGGACCCAAAGGGTAGACAAAGAAGATTCGTCTGGGAGAATTTCGACGAGGTTCGTCGAACATACTCGTCGAAACTTCACCCTGGAGGAAAGTTTCGACGAAGCTTCGTCGAACAGAGTCGTCGAACGGGTCTTCAAGCGTCGATCATCTTCACGCGTCTGGATAAGTTTCGACGAGGTTCACCGAAACTACTCGTCGAAACTTCACCCTGGAGGAAAGTTTCGGCCAGCTACGTCGAAACTTCTGGTCGAAACATCGTCCTGGAGAGAAGTTTCGGTCAGCTACGTCGAAACTTCTGGTCGAAACATCGTCCTGGAGAGAAGTTTCGGTCAGCTTCGTCGAAACTTCTCGTCGAAACTTCTTCAGGATTCTTCTTCTCCATCTTTTTGGCAACTTCTTGCTCTTCCAAGTGATGTGCCATTCCTCTCCAACTCCATTGTTGCCTCCACAGCATCCATGTTACCTGATCAAGACTCCAAATGCACCAAAACATGCAAGGACTATGCAAAAACACTCTAGGACTCTAAATGATACAATGCAACACAATGATGCTATATTAGACTCCTAAATGATGAGAAACTTATACTAAATGGATGCTAAAATGATGCAAAATATAGACATATCAACTCCCCCAAACTTGCCTTTTGCTTGTCCCCAAGCAAATGAAACACAAGCTAAGGAGAGAGGTTTGAAAGTGGGGACTCAAATCCAAAGGTGTCAAGCAAATGAATCAATTCAATGGTCCTAGTTAGTAGTTCTAGGATGCTCTTTATGCAAATTTCTACTCCAAAAGGTCTAGCCATACCCATACTCATTCAAGTGAACCCAAGCCTCAACCTACACAAGCATTCATTTTCACCAACTCTTTAACATTCATTAAGTAGTAACCATGGATCATGAATCATACAATGCTAGAAAACTTGTTTGGTTTTTGGGTAAGGTTTTGAGATAAAAATGATCTCAACTTCATGGGGTTCCAATGCAAGGGATCTCTCAATGAACAAGTGAACTTTGGCAAAATGCTAAGAGTAAAAAGCAACCTATGCATACAAGGACAAACTTCCATCTACCCTTTGTAACACAATTGTCTTCACTCTCATTTTTTTTTTAAGCTCACTCACCAAGTCCAACCTAAGCTACCCATTACAAGGCAATTCGCCAAACCCATAAGCTCAAACCACTTTCTCCTTTTCTCTTTTAAGTACTTGGGGAAAACTTCTTCTACAACCACAAGTGTTGGCACACTTTCACTTCAAGCTCTTTCTCTTTTCATTCACAATTTGCTATCCTCTTTCTTATAACATCTTAGCCATATTTTTTTCTTTTTCTTGGCTCTTTTACTTTTCTTTTCTAGAGGATTTCTTTTCTTTTCTTAACACTTAGAGCACAATATACAATGCCAACACTTGTTCCAAATATTTTCGTTTTCCCCCTTTCACCATCTCAACTTCGCCCACTTACTTGTTCCACATCAAATATCAAGCCAAAATTCCCACCCAAGAATCCTATCCTATCATCTAGCTCATTGTTCTCGAGCTAGCTACATGGAAGCCTATCCTTGTCGCTCTAAACTCAACACTTTTTGCTAAGTTCACAAGATGAAAAAGGCCTAATGCACTCAATAAGGAAGAGGTTTCAAAGGAAGCTTAGTTAGGGAATTCGTTTTCAACCGCTCTAAAGATGAGAGTCGGCTATTTGGGTTAACAAGAGTGGTAAAAGGAAAGAAGATAACCCAAATATGTATATGGTATCCACAAGTTCTCTAGCAATGCATAACCATGATAATTACTTATTCAAATTAGGTTCAAGTTCAAGAGAGTTGGTTTCTATTCAAAGCTTGCTTCAATTAAAACTTGAATATCAAATGGTGAGGTCCAAGTAGGGTTCAACTTTAACTTTCAAAATTTGCACACCAAGCATCAAACAACTATTAACTAGGGCCTTGAACTAATTCATGAGTTTAACACCTTACAAGGAAAAATCATCATTGTCCCCTATGCATGAATGCAATCCTATATGAAAGCTAGACTCAATCCTACTTATGTAACAAATGCAAATGCAACTACATGCTATTTTTTTTTTGAAATTTTCGAAATTTTTCCAATTTTTTTGGTTTTTTCTATGCCATAGATGTATGCATGAGACTCAAGAATGCATGAGAAAGAAAAATAAGATCACAAAACACAAGATCAAATACACCATACTCCCCCAAACTTAAATTACACAGTCTCTTGTGTAATCCAAGCTTGGAGAAGATTTCAATATGCAAAAATAAAAGACTAGATGGTATTTACAATGGAGTTTGGAGTGTTACCTCTAGAATTGGATTGAGGAGGAGGATGATTCCCCCATCGAGTATGATTGATTGCTTGACTCCGGTGTTGGGGAACGCATTGGTTTCCTCTTCCTTTGGCGAGTCTCATAGGAGGAGGATCGTGGTGGTTCCTCATGGGAAGTGTTCCTCCCTTGCTCGTGGAAGGAGTGTCTCCTATCAAGCTCCATGGCACTCTCTCCTATGTCTTCTTCCTCATGTGCAGCCTCGCGAGCTCTTGATGATGATGAAGCGCCCCCAAGTTTGTTCTTTAAGCCCTTGATTTCCTTTGCCATCCCCTTGATGGTTTTGACCATCTTCCTAATGGTCTTATCTTGGTACTTGTTCCACCTTTGGAGGAGGTTGATGCGATGATGTGCTTCTCTAAGGGGTTGGGAAGGAACTGCTAGCTCATAAGCATCAAAGAAGTAGCGCTCACTCCCAACTTTCGGACTCATAGGCTCCTCTTGGTTTTCCTCGGGGTCAATCTCGGCGCTTGCTTGACTCGTGGAGCCCATTGCCTTCTTCCCGGTCTCAAGTGGAGGATCAACTGAAGGGTTGTAGAGATCATCACTTGGGGGGCAGAAACGGATGTTACTCCTCTCGCTGAAACTAGTCAAATGGGGGCATGGAAGTCGGATCCTTGCTTCCGTTCTTTCGCCATAAGCAAACTTGTAGACATATCTACCTCCCGATGTTCCACTAAGGAACCTTGTCTTGCGAAGGTATGAAATATCCATCCATTCCATATCATGTGTAACCTCCCCAAGATCCGCTCCACAAGCCTCGAGAATGGGTGTCACTATACCTCCCACGCTGAGTTGTGGTGCAAAGTCCTTAGTTGTAGCAGCCCATTCTTTGTAGCTCAACAGCTTCTTCAGAAGGAGAGTGATCAAGCCTATCTCGGAACCATCCCCATGCAAAGTTATCACCTTATTCCCAATCCTTATGGTCATAAGGATGTTCTTAAATCCCATGTCCAAAAGCTCAAGCTCATCCTCAATCACATAACCACACTCCTTTCTTGCAAAGAAGGTATGAGCTAGTGCCTTGTGCGCATACCTCACTGCGGGATGTGTGATGGAGCCACTCTTGCTTGTACCAGCCTTGAAGTTGCCAACCGCGATATACTTCCACAGATTTGTAAGCTCATCCCGTCGAAACTCCACAACCTTTCCTCTTCTCCATCCTTCTTCAAACCCAAACACTTCATTAAGCTACTTAAAAGACATCATATGGTATTTGCGGCCTGCCTTGAAGGTTATATATCCATGCCCATCTAGCTTCTCTTCTTCAGTTGGTTTCTCACAAAGGGGGTAAAATTCCCCCTTGAGAGTAGAGAGGAATTGGCAAAGTGGAGCCTTATGGGTTGGGTGAGCCATTTGGAAGAACTTTCTCATCCCCATTTGTGTGTAGAGCTCTAGCACATCATCAAACAACCCAAGTTCCCTAAGAGTCTCCATGTGAGGGAATCTTGTCCCTTTGTGCTCCATGTCCATGAGAATCTTATAAACCTCACTCGCGGTGGCTTCTTTTCCATCGGCTTCTTTCGCACGTGTGGACGTGTGTTTGCTTCCCTCACCATGAACCATTGCTCTCTTCCCTTTCCTCCTATCCTCTCTTTGTTGATCCGTTTCTCCATCATGTGCCCCTCTAACTTTCACCATTTGCACCTATGAATAGGAAACGCTTGGAAGAGAGTTAGCTACTTATTATTGCCATCAACAAGATTAGAATTTAGAGACAATAACAAGAGAAAACCAAATATCAAACAATCCCATACTTAGAGAAAATTTTGACATGAACTCAAAATTTCAATTTGGTCAAAACTCAAATTCAAGAGGGGCTATGCTAAATCGTGGGTAATGCACCTAATTACAAGCAAAAGCCCCAAATTTTAATTACATTTAGAGTACCAATTTGCAATTTTCTGAATTTTTTATCCCTAGAACCCTAAGTGCCAAAAAAATTTCAAAATTTCTCAAAGTATGCACGTTTTTGCCTACCAAATCGACAAGATTATCATTCCCAAGTATAACCCAAGCTTCTAGCAACCAATTTCGATTCCAATTTACCAAATTCCTCAAGTTCCTCAAAGAGGGAAAATCATGGATATGGAGAGAAATAGAGAAAAAAATACCTTGTTCTTTGCACAGAAGGGTGGCCCGAAATTGGAATAGAAACAGTTAGACAATAGAATTCCGAGCAATTGGATTCTTGAATCACCAAAATTGAGTGAAAATTGAGAGTTTTATGCTCAAAATAGTGAAACAATGGGAGAATGGAGGAAAAAACGAGTTTGGGGAAGAAGAAGAGACTAAACCAAGCAAAATTCTGTAAAAATTGGTTTAGAAAAGGCTTGGTTTACTCAATTTGAACCGGTCAAAGGGAGAAAAGAAGTGTTGACTTACCTTTTGGGGCTGCATCGGTTTGGCAAACCGATGTGCCGCTAACCGATGAGTTTTCAGGAAGCTCGTCCTCGGTTTGCTTGTCCGATGCAGCCAGTCCGATGGAAGCTCTGCCGAGTCTGCCCCGTTTTGCCAGTCCGAGGCGTCCAGACCGATGGATGTTCTGCCAAGCTCAGCTCGGTTTACCAAACCGAGGTGCTCCAAGCCGATGCCTCCCAAACATTTCTTTTTTCATGCTTTCCATCAAAGTCCAATTCATATGGCTCAAACCTGACAATCACCAACACTTAAAAACACAATATTATAAATAAAAAATAAGAATATATACAAGGATAACATGGGAATGCCTCCCAAGTGCGCTTATTTAAAGTCACTAAGCTTGACTTTTCAAACCCTTAGGCATGTGGAGGATCTTGAAGAGGACATGAGCTTGCATCTTCCTTAGACTCATTCACCAAGAATGGCTTGACCCTATGACCGTTGACTGTGAAATTCTCACCATTCTTTCCAATCAAGGTGATGGCTCCATATGGCAACACTTCTTTAATCTCAAAAGGGCCTTCCCACCTTGACTTGAGCTTACCTGGGAACAACTTCAATCTTGAATTGTAGAGAAGAACTTTGTCACCAACACTTAGTTCCTTCTTCACAATCCTCTTGTCATGAAAGGCTTTGGTCCTCTCCTTTCATAAGACTCAAGCCTAAACTCCTCAAGCTCTTGGAGTTGAACCAATCTCTTTTCTTGGGCAGTTTTTATGTTGTAGTTGAGAAGCTTCACAGCCCACAAAGCCTTGTGTTCAATCTCTACTGGTAGATGACAAGATTTTCCATACACAAGGTTGAAAGGAGACCTCCCAATTGGTGTCTTGAAAGCTGTCCTATAAGCCCACAAAGCATCATCAAGCTTGATTGACCAATCCTTTCTTGTTATACCCACAGTTTTCTCAAGAATAGCCTTGATCTCACGGTTTGAGACTTCCACTTGACCACTAGTTTGAGGGTGGTAAGGGGTGTCTACCTTATGCTTGACACCATGCTTGTTCAATAATCCTTCAAAGACTTTGTTGATGAAGTGGCTTCCCCCATCACTAATCACAACTTTTGGCACACCAAACCTTGGAAAGATTATGCTCTTGAACATCTTAATCACGACCTTGGAGTCATTAGTAGGACTTGCAATGGCTTCAACCCACTTTGAGACATAATCAACAGCCACTAAGATGTATTGGTTACCATAAGGAGATGGGAAAGGTCCCATGAAGTCTATGCCCTAAACATCAAACAATTCTACTTCCAAGATAGGGTTTTGGGGCATCTCATCTCTCTTGCTTATGTTCCCCTTCATTTGACAAGGCTCACATCTCTTGATGAACTCATGAGTATCTTTGAACAAAGTAGGCCACCAAAACCCACTTTGAAGCACCTTTGTAGCTGTCTTGAATGTGGTGAAATGCCCTCCATGAGGGTCCACCTTTGGAGCCTTAAGTTCACTCCAATCCTCATCAAGGTCCTTAGCCAATTCGCTATCCTCAAGCTCCTCTAGCCTTTCCTCTTGTCCTTGACTTGAAATCTCAACCCTCATGGACTCTTTATCTTGGTCAAACTCCACTTTACCCTCATATGAAGCTACCAATCTTGAAAAGCTTTCCTCCCCATCAAGGGCCTTGCGTGAATCAAGCATGAGCATGTATGCTTGTGTTTCCTCATCCAAGTACCCATTCTCTCCATGTGGTTTAGTGAGAGCCACACTAAGATGGTCTTCTTGAGCTAGTTCTTCTAGAAACTCATCGGCCAACTCATCCATAGTTTCAATGTAAAACACTTGGCCATCAATGGTTGGCTTCCTCAAGGTCTCTTTTATGTCAAATTTCAGCTCAACCCCTTTTCCTAGATGCAAAGCTATCTTCCAATGCTTCACATCAATGATTGCACCAGCTGTAGCTAAGAAAGATCTTCCCAAAATCAAAGGATCCCTTGGCTCCTCATCCATCTTGAGTACCATGAAATCCGTGGGAATGATGAAGTTGCTAACCTTGAGAGGCAAATCCTCAAGAACTCCAATAGGCAACCTCACACTCCTATCCGCAAGTATTAGAGAGATTCCACACTCCTTGTACTTAGGGAAACCGAGCTTCTTAGCTATTGAATAAGGCATGAGGTTGATACTAGCTCCAAGATCACACAAGCAATTCTCAAACCCAAGAGGACCTAGGGCGCATGGTATAGTGAAAGAACCGGGGTCTCCAAGCTTCTTTGGTATCACCTTGCTTTGAATTATAGCACTACACTCTTGAGAAACTAGCATGACTCCTTGGACATCCTTAGCTCTTTGTGCTACAACATCTTTCAAAAACTTAGCATATTGAGGAATCATCATAAAGGCATCCACCAAATGAATCTTGAGCTCAATGTCTTTGATTTGCTTGTCAAACATAGCCTTGTATTTCTCCACCAATTGTTTCTTAAACCTCCCGGGGAAGGGAAGCTTAGGTTTGTAAGGTGGAGGAACAAAGCTTGGCTTCTTCTTGTGCACATCCTCCTTTGGCTTCTCCTTTACCACTTCCTTGCTTTTCTTTGCAATGTACACATCATCAAATGTTGTAGCATCTTGATCTTTTTCAAAGCTATCCTCCCCATCTTGAATTTCAATGTCCTCATTGATCAAAGGACTTGTCCTTGGAGGCAACTCCTTTCCACTTCTCAAAGTAATGATATTGATGTATTCCTTGGGGTTTGCTTCACACTTTCCCGGTAGAGTACCTTGAGAATTTGAGCTAGAAGCCTTGCCTTTCTCAAGTTGCTTGAACTTTTGTTGAAGACCTCCTATTTGAGTAGCAAGCTCATTAAGTGAGGAGTCCATCCTTGTGTTGATTTCAGCAATCTTCTTTCCCATATTAGCATCACTATTCACTTGACCTTGTAGGATTTGTTGAAGCATAAGCTGAACATTGTCTTGTGGAGGACCTTGTGAAGCTTGACTAAATCCCGGTGGAGCATTGCCTTGGTTAAACTTTTGCCCACCAAAGTTGCCTTGGTAGTTAGACCTTGGTGCATAACCTTTTTGTTGATTGTTGTAGGGCACAAAAGGTTTTCCTTGAGTAGCTTGTGGAGGGTAGACTTGGTCTTGGGGGTTAGCAACATTGGTACTTCTATAAGAGAGGTTGTTATTTCCCTTATAGTTGTTGTTGTAGTTGTTGTTGTATCCTCCTTGTCCTCCCACGAAATTGACAACCTCTTGACCCTCTTGGTACTCAACTTGATCATCACACACCTCTTCATTCTCTTCAACAAAATGTACATGCCTTTGGAAAGAAGACATGAGTTTGTCCATCTTGTCATGTAGATTTCATTTCCTTCTTGTGAGCATCATAATCACCTCCCCTTGGAGCTCTATCATAGTCTTCATTGTAATTACCATCACTCAAGGCAAGATTCTCTACAAGCTCCAATCCATCTTCTACTTCTTTCCCTAAGAAGTTACCATTGCTTGCGGTATCAAGAAGCATTCTTATCTTTGGAAGGACACCTCTATAGATGGTGCTTAGGAGAGACTCTTGTGTGAAGCCATGATGAGGGCATTGCATTGTGTAGCCCTTGAATCTTTCCCATGCTTCATTGAAAGACTCATTGTTTCTTTGAGTGAAGCTAGAGATTTCATTCCTCAACTTGGCGGTCCTTGAGTTGGAGAAGAACTTGGATAAGAAAGCTTTCTTGCATTCATCCCAAGTGGTGATTGTACCTTGAGGCAAAGTTTTCTCCCATTGCCTTGCTCTATCCCCAAGAGAGAAGGGAAATAGTCTTAGCTTGAAGGCATCTTCACTCACACCATTCATCTTGAATAACCCACAAACTCTATCAAAATTGTCAAAGTGATCTAGAGGATCCTCCATTGGCAACCCATGGAACTTATCTTGTTGAACCATAGAGATGAAAGCTGGCTTCACTTCAAAGGTATTGTTTTGAACCGGTGGAGGATTGATACCATAGCGATTTTGATGTGTATTTGGAGCATCTCCAGCCCCAATAGTCCTCCCTTGTCTAGGCGCATGTAAGGGGTTTCCATTCCCCTTTTGTGCTTGCGCCATGTTTGGTGGAGGATGTTGGTCCCTTTGTTGTTCTTCCATTCTCAACCTCTCTAACCTTGCAGCTTCCCTTCTTGCAATCCTAGCAACCCTTTCCAACTGATCAATCTCTTGAAATCCTTGGGAGTTGTCCCCTTGTGATCTCAAATGCATGCAAAGAAAACTGAAATCTAGAAAAGTAGATGGTCAATAAACACAAAAGGATTACTTAGTCTCAAACTAAACTCAAATCTTAAAGATCAATCAATCCCAATATGGCAACGACGCCAAATTGAAACAAGACTTTTTATGTCTTGCAAGCAATTACTCAATTGCTCATATCATTGCAATATTTGAGATATCAATCCATCTTGGGAGTTGATTCAATAAGAATACAAAGTTATGTTTAAGCTAAGCTAAAATGGTAAATGCAAGTCACAAACAAGAATTGAAAGAAAACTATAAACTAGAAGAGACACTACTAAAGCAATATTATGAAACTATGCCTTAATCACTACTAATCAAGAACTAAACAAGGATTACTACTAAGCAAGATTATCAAATTGACTAAATCGAAACCTATGGATGGAATCATTGATTTGGGAAACTAAATGGACAACCTTGCAATCATTTAAGCAACTAATCAAGCTAACTCTATACCTAGAACACTTAATAAAGACTAAACCATGATGTGTGGCACTAATCCCTTTCTTAATCACCCTAATGAACTAATGATGTTTTAGCATTAGAATAATCAACAAGCATTAATTTCAAGTCTAAATGGCATGATAAACACTCTAGGCAACTAATGTCTTAGGTTAGAAATGTAAATCTCTTATTAAGTTGGTTCAAGCATTTCATCAAACACTTGGTGGGTGTATGAAATGCCTATGATCCAAAATAGCAAAGATTGGCTATTTGGCATTAGGAACTACTTAATAAGAAGAGAAATGAAAGAATATATCCTAGATTGCAAGATTGAACCATTAGAAATCCCTAAATCTAACCCATCCCCAAGTTCCTAGAGAACTACTCACTAATCATACTTAAACCCATCAAATCAAAGATTAGAGAAAGGTTAAACATGATTAGAAAAAGATTAAACAAGAAATCTAAAAGAGATATTGCATTAAACTCAAAGATTCAAAGCATAAACAAGGTTTTTCTCAAAGTGGCTAAAAGTTTAGGCTAAGAACAAGAGAATCAAAGTTAAGGCAGAAAATTAGGTCTAAATGGTATTTATAGTGAATAGTGATCGGACCGGGTCAACCCGGAACAAACCGGGTATTGACCCGGTTTTGGCTGGAAAAAGAGACCGCATCGGTTTGCCAAACCGATGGGCTCCAAACCGATGCAAGATGAGGGACGCGTCCCGGCCTGTCCGTCCGAGGCGTCTTGACCGATGGGAACTCTGGCGCGTCCGTCTCGGTTTGCAAACCGATGGAGCCAAACCGATGAACTCTCTGCCGAGGTCGTCTCGGTTTGGCAATCCGAGGAGGCCAAACCGATGAAGGTTCTGGTGGCTTCGTCCCGAGCTGCTCCGCGCGTCCAAACCGATGGAGCCAAACCGATGAACTCTCTGCCAAGGTCGTCTCGGTTTGCAGTCCGAGGTGCTCCAATCCGAGGTGATGCCAGACAACTTCTGTCAATCTTTGTTTCGACTCTTCTTTGATCCGAACTCATCCCCAAAGCTCCAAATGGTTTCTTTAGCTCCAAATGTACCTGAGGAACACTCCAAATACAACAAATATGCAAAGACTATGCAAAGACACCTTAGACTCTAAATGATCAAAATGCAACACAATGATGCTTAAATATACTCCTAGATGATGATAAACTTACACTAAATGGGTGAGAATATGATTCAAAATATAGACATATCAGGCGTCTCAAAGAGTTGTTCTTGTATCGCCATTAGTGTCATCTCCTCCATGAGATTTGTTTCAATCAAACAGTTAGGGTAAGGTACCTTAGGTACGTACACACGTGTTGGAGGTGGTGGTATTTTTTCTTTTCGCAGAATTTCTCCTGTAACGGCATCCTTATGGATGTCTCCTTCCTCCAAGTCTCTGGAGGCTTGATCTTTTCGACTGCGGTTTTTCTCTTTTTCCTCCTCATCCTTATTACTTGGAAACTAGGGTTTCTTGTAGGTTAGGCCGCTCCTAAGATCCACTTCTTTCACTGTGTCGTAGCAATCCTTGCCATCTTTGTTTTCTTCCTCTGGTACTGCCGTTCTTCTTTCACCATTGGTTAGTCTCTCATTTTCCTTTGCTACTCTTCTTATTTCGGAGGCGAGGTGCTCGATCTTCTCATTCGTCTGATTGTGGTTGTACTCAGCTTCCTTTTTGGCCTCCCTTGAGGTCCTCTCAAAAGAGTTGACGAGTTCCTGAATCTTGTCCTCGAGTCTATCGAGACGATTAGACTGGTCTTTGTATAGCAAAGGGTCGAGGGAATAGCTCACTCCCATTAGGTCTCGGGCTTGGTGGCAGCCGTGATGTCGTATTGTACTCCTTTCTAAGTCCTTATGGTGGAGGTCAAGGTCGCGGCAATGTCTTGAGGTGATGATGTGGTCCGAGTTCTCGCGAATACGAGAATCTTGCAGTTCCTGGATGGCTTCCGAATGATGTGCATGCTCCGAGTCCATTCTAGCTAGTGTGCCCATTATGATTTTTAATGGGTATGCTTCGGCTTCCTCTTCACGACGTGCTACTTGATTAGGATCGTTCAGGCCATTGTACTCGCTAGTGGCCAGGTTGGTCACCAATAGTCGCGCTCCTTTTACTGACTTCGAAGAGAAGTCTCCATTGCTTGTGATATCCAGCGCGGCTTGTAGTCGCCTATTGATTCCTCTATAGAATGTGATGATCATATGCTCGTCAGCGAATCTGTGGTGTGGCAGTCTCTCTCGTATTCTTTAAATCGCTCCCATGCTTCGATGAGAGTTTCATGCTTTTCCTGCCGGAATCCTTGTATCTTATCCCTTAGAAGGTAGGAACGAGATTTAGTGTAGAAGCGGTTTAGGAAAACCTTCCTACATTCCTCCCAGATCGTGATGGATGCTGGGGCTAAGGATCTTAAACAGTAGGGGAACAACATGCATCTCAGGTAGTCTCCATTTATTTTGGAGATGGCGCAGACTCCTTCGAACGCCTCAATGTGCTCGATGGGTTGCTCCGATGGTTGGTCTCGGTATTGGTTCTGCTTAACCAGGTCTATGATGCGTTTCTTGATCTCGAAATTGTCTCCTTCAGGTGGTGCCAGCCGAAAAGGGTTTCGGTCTTGGAAGGATTTGAGGGGCGCGTCGAACTCAGAGATTGCAGGCGCGTCCTCGGTGAACGTTTCGTTTTTGTCGCTAAACAGATCTTCTTCTTCTTTCACCCGTTGTTCTCCGTTTAGATTAAACGGGTCTTCAAGAGCTTCGGGGTCTCGGGCTTGATCCCCCATTAGAGAAGTACCTGCAAAACGAGGAGTTAAACAAGTAGTTCAGTAATCGTTCTGTTGATTTTTCGGTAAAGAAATTGTGAGAAGCAAATCAATAGTCCCCGGCAACGGCGCCAAAAACTTGATGCAACAGGTTTTAGAGTCTGTTTTCGAGTTTTAAATTTATAACCCTATTGCCTGCAAGTGTACAGATGTGCGCTGTAGTATTTAGGGTGTCGAACCACAGAGACTATGATGCTTCAAACGAATCCACTAAAACAGAAAACCAAATGCGAACGATCAGATTAAAGATTGGTTTGGGAAAGGTGACGGTTTAGTAACAAAACAGAAATCAAGAAGGTTTGTAAAACTATAAAACGGAACGCTGGGTTTCAGGGATCTCTCAGGGTTTTCCACGGAATGATTCTACGGGTTAACACACTTGACCTAGGAAAATCAATTCTACTGGTTCTTAAGCTCAAACACGAAAGTGGTCGGATCCTCCTTTCGTAAAACCAAACACCTAAACCTAAACTGCTCGTTCGCTCCCCTTTCGGTAGCGACTTCGCAGCAAGATCAGCTATAAGATCAGGTTCGATAAAGCTCACAACGCACCGCCGATATGCGTAAGCATCCTTCGGTGCCTGCTCGTTTAAAACTATATCCGGCCAAGAGATTCAGCGCTCGCACGGTTCTAATGATCCTATAATCGATCCTTAGTGGCCAGTCAAGGATAACGCAATAAGAAAGAATCCAAACAAAGAACAGTGAAAAGTATTCTACCTATGATCTAACAACCTATCGAATCAAATCATGAAATCCCTTCGAGAAACCCCCTTCGAAACCTAACTAAAGGACTACCCAGACATGGATTTGAAGTTCATTATCATTGCAATAGGTAAAAATCACAAAGGTCTGAAAAGAAAAGAAAGTAATAACGATGCAAGAGAAGTGCAGAAAAGAGGTGAAAGAGAGTATCAAATAGGGCGACGAGATTGGGGAGTGGAGAAGACGGCTTTCGCTCCTCTTCTCTTCCTCCTTGGCGGCGGCTCCTCTTCTAGGTCGTGGTCTTGGTTGCTGTCTTCGAACTCTCTAAAAATAAGAGTAACAGCGTGTATTTATAGGTCTTTAGGTCTTCTTAGGCGTCACTTAGGGTTCCACCGAGTTTGGTGGTCATCGGGCTTGTTTTGGGCTTGCAAACGGGCTCGGGAATTGTTACTTGTCGTGGCCGCGCGAGCGACGGTTCATGGGCCGGCCGTTGGCCTTCTGAGCTTTCCTGGCGCGGCCAGCCTTATTCTGAGGATGTCTCTGCGGGCCTTCTTGCTTCCTTCGTAACTTGAGATCCAACCGTGGGATTGGACTCAAATCACTTCGAGGTGAAAGATAGCTGATAAGGCTATCTTGTCACCAAAATTCAGCTTGATCTCGTGGTGGGAAGGCCTCCGTCTGATGCTAGACCTTTGTCAGAAAGCTCATGTTTCGAAAATATCCGTTTTGCTCCGTTTTGCATCCTTTTTCCTAAGTATTCCTGAAAAGAGTCTTTGACACACAAATACTCGAAAACTACTAAATATACATTAATACATTTATGAAATGTTTTATCAAAGCATACACTTATGATGGTAAAATGGATAAAATATGCATGTTATCACTCATGGCGCGGCCAGGCTCCTTATGGCCGGCCCACGGGCAGTTCGTCGCCCGGTGAGTGTTTTTTCGAAACTCCTTCTTCATTTTTTTGGTCTTTTATGGTTTTCTGATTTTTTTGTGCTTTTCTTGTTTTCTTATTTTTTTTTTGCTTTTGGGGTTTATGTAAATGCTGTAAACTAAGAAGAAACCAAAACTAAAGATTAGTATGGTTAAAGAGATGAGAAAGATTAGTATGCTGTAAAAATGGGTTGTCTCCTATTGAACCGCTCTTGTTTAGAGATTTTTAGCTAGACTTTGGTAGTTTGGGAGCTTAGTTGGAGGTTGAGCTCGACCTTAGGCAAGGTCTCTTTGCCTTCTGCGCAGCCTCTTCTGTTGAGGACTCCTCGAGTCTCTCCATGATCGCATCTCCATCCCTTTCAAGAAGATGTTTCTCCATGGTGTAAGGTATCGCCGGATAGAACATTTTCCCATCGATATTGGCGAATGAGACTCGCCTGTTGGGCCAATCCATGATGGCTCCTGCAGTGGCTAAGAATGGCCATCCCAAAATGAGAGGTGCAACTTCTTCTTGGCGAGTTTTGACTCTGTAAAAGTCTACCGGAATTCTACAATCGCCAATGATGACCGGAAGATCATAGATGACTCCTTTTGGGGCAGTGAGTGATTGATCCGCCAAACCAATTACCACTTCAGTCGGGTAGGAGTGTCTGATCCTAAGTTCTCGCATTGCATAGCTTGACAGCACGCTGATAGTCAAGCCGGGATCACACAGCGCGTTTCTGACATTGATCCCTTTGATTTCACACGTGATGAGAAATCGCACGAGGTTTCAGGTTTTGTGTAAGCTGCGGAGCGCCCTTCCTGATCTCGCACGCGTGAAGAGATCTTGTATTTCTGGCATGGTTTCATTGCTTTCGCAAAAATGATGGTCGATAAGGTGTTCTGTCCATGCTTCAATGAATGTGGTATCAGGGGGAAGACCTCGAACTACCTTGTTGAACTCCTCAAGATTCTCTCGAGTGATCCTGTTGGTGAAGCTCTCATATTTCTCAGCACGGAAGACGTAGGCGGCTCTGGCTGAGGTAATTGAACGTCTGGCCTGACCAAAGTGAACCTTAATCTCGTTTCTACTTTCTAAGCTGTCTTCAAAGTATTCTTTTAGACCGTAAATTTCCCATGCTTCATCGAATTCCACATTTGTTGGGATCTTCTCTACCTTCTTGTAGAATTCCACCAATCTTTCTCTTTTGATGTGCAGCAAGAGAGGTCTCTCCATGTCTGTCGTGACGTTCTCCGTAGGTCTTTCTTCTTCAGGTTCGGGAGACTACTCCCTAGGATCTTCGATCGGGGTTGTTGCCTCGCGCGCCAGTCGGGGCTGAATGAAAAAGCAGTGTGCTTTCTCGGTTCCTGCGGCTGGGGTCTCGTGTTCGAACTTGTCTCATATAACCTTGCTGACAACCCCGTCGAGCCGTTTCTGTTCCTTGGACAATTTTGCTAGGATGGCTTTGTTCTTCTTCTGAGCTTTTGCCATGTTCTGGATCTCGTCTCTCAAGTCCTCGACTCATGATTCAGCCTTATGTTGGGCATCTTCGATCTCCTGGATGTTCTTCTCCATTCGGCCCATGATGTTTTAAGTGGCTCCGCGAGTTTCCTCCAACTAATACTTCAGGGCGCGAATATCTCATAATCCGCGGTTCAGAACACCTTTGTGATCCGCCAAGTCCTCGAAAGTTCTGGATAGTTTGTTGACGTTGCCAAAAGTGCAGTTCTCCAACATCTTTACGTTGTCGGCCACTTCCTGGAGCTTGTGGAAGACTTCAGCCTGGATAGAGTCCATCCGGGCGTGTAATGATCCCTCATACTTCGCTTGATAATCAGTCATCACTATTATCGTCTCAATAAGGTTCTCCACTTGCTGATATAAGGGAGCAGGTGCGATCCTTTGATCGTTCTGGGCAGGAGGTGGTGTCTGGAAGTGAAGAATTTCGCTTCCATGGATAATGGGAGGTGGGAATCCTCCTTAAAGTCGAGGCATGAAGTGCTCGTTGGGAAGCAGCGTCGGAGGTGGCCTCCGAGAATGGTGCAGAGATTCTGCAGGTGGGCGTGTGTTTGGAGAGATATAAGGGTCGATCTTTGCGTGCTCCATAGTGTGGTAGTTCCTGAAACTCATAGATAGAAATCTAGAGGTTAGAGAAAAAGAATGTTTTTGAGTTGTGATCCTGACTTTTACTTTGGACAGCGAAACACAACCTCCCCGGCAACGGCGCCAAAACCTTGATGGGGTCTAAATAGTCGTCCGAGATTGGAGGATTTCTCTGGGGACTCGTCGGGTTTGAATTTGTAGGACCGTAAGCTGCAAGTGCACAGCGTGCATTGTAGTACTTAGGGTATCGATTCACAAGGAGGAGGTCAACTGCAAAACAGAGAATCAGGGCAACCAAAGACGCAGGGAACTGGGGTTTTGGGGTAAGTGTCACGGTTTTTGCAGAAAAGAAAGAAGGCAGAGTCACATCTTATATAGAAGAGGTTGTCAATTGAAACAAGAGTTTTTATCTCTTGCAAGCAATTTCTCAATTGCTCATATCATTGCAATACTTGAGATATCAATCCATTTTGGGAGATGATTCAATAAGAATACAAAGTTTGGTTTAAGCTAAGCTAAATTGGAAAATTCAAGTAACAAGCAACAATTAAAAACTCAACACAAACAAAAAGAGACACTACAAGAGCAACAATATGAAACTAAGCCTTAATTACTACTAATGAAGCACTAAACAAGTGATTACCTACTGAGAAAGATTATCAAATTAACTAAAACGAAACCTAGGGATGGAATCATTGATTTTGGCAATCAAATGGACAACCTTGCAATCATTTAAGCAACTAATCAAGCCTTCTCTATGCCTAGAACACTTAATAAAGACTAATCCATGATGTTTGGCACTAATCCCTTTCCTAATCACCGTAATGAACTAATGATGTTTTAGCATTAGATTGATTAGAAAGCATTAATTACAAGTCTAAATGGCATGATAAACACCCTGGGCAACTAATATCTTAGGCTAGGAATGTAAATCTCTTATTAAGTTGGTTCAAGCATTTCATCAAACACTTGGTGGGTGTATGAAAT
>JAHZTW010000001.1:75855812-75927675 GCA_020283515.1 Alliaria petiolata
TTCTAACATCCAAGCGTGACCCCGCACCAGTCCCCTCATCAAAACCAAGTACCTTACTTAACTTCTTGAAGCCCATCTTGTAAGACTTGTTGCGTACCCGAAACTGGATGAACCCGAAGCCATCTCTTGCGCTATCAATACCCCCCGAACTCGAAGTTGTCACCTTCAAAGAAGAGAGAAATTGGCAAGTCTCCTCTTGGTAGCTTGGGTATGATTGGTTAAACCACCTCTCACACCCCAAATTCTTGAAAATCGCGGTCACATCTTCCAAGAGACCCAACTCATCTAGCAACTCATGGTCCGGGTACTTGGTTCCTTTGAAAGGCATCTCCATAAGGGTCTTGTACACGGCTGAGGGTGTTGGAGGTGCGGCCGCGGCTCTCTCGGCTCGCCTTTCTCTTGCTTTCTCCCTACTAATGTCTTTCTTTTGGGACAATTTCCTTATAACCGGGCGACTCTCCTCGGGATTTTCTTCTTCCACTTCCACAGGCTTCTTGCCTTGTTTCTTGCTAGCCTCACTCCTTGTTCTCCCCATATCACCTATAAAATTGAAAATCTTGGAGAAGAGTGAGTATAAGTTGAACTTAAACTTATGAAAGCAAAAAGCATGTAATTACAAGAATCCATGAAGCTCCCAAGTGTTAAAATTCCATTGCAATGAATTAATAGCAAGAACTAGTCCCATTTATAACTTCTCTTTTATCATTCAAAGAAATCAACAAGGAATTTTTCAAATTAACCATCCTCTAAGTGCATAACAAATTAAAATTCAAGAGGATTCTACCTTGAATACTTATATAACATGGGAAAACAAGGTTAAAGAAACCAATTTTGAAATTTTTGAACAACAATTAGGCAAATTCATGAATTTTCGCACCCCTTTAAAATCCTAAAGAAAAAATGTTCAAAAATCAAAATTTTCCCATGTAATTCCTTGAAAAACTTCCCCAATCATCACCCATAACAATATTCAACTATACCCAACTCAATCAATCCATTCAAAGCCTTTCTATTAATCCTAATTTCTAATTCATTCTCAAAGAGAAACCAAAGATTAAGAGAGAGAATAAGAAGACAAAACTTGGTTCCACGCAAAGGTATGGCCGAAATTCACTAGGAAATCAAGAGTGACAAACAATTTCGGAAATATTGCACTTGGAATCAAAGAATTCGATGAAGAATTGAGAGAGAAAAGGGAAAAACAAGTTCTTATCCTTATAAAAGTGTGAAAATCGTGGATGAGAAAATTTTTGGGGAAGAAGAAGTCTTTTAATTCTCAAAAATCGGTTCAATATAAGTGGGGGAGGTCAACATTAAACCGGTCAAAGGAAGGAAGAAAAGTCAAGCAAACCTGTTTCTGGGAACGGTTCGGCGAGTTCATCGAACAATCTCGTCGAACCAAACCCCTGGAATTCTGGCTCGACGTCCTTCACCGAACAATCTCGTCGAATCGACACCCTGGAATTCAAGTTCGACGTGTTCGTCGAACCGTCTCATCGAATCGGACCCCTGGAAATGTGGTTCGACGACCTCACCGAACCAACTCGTCGAACTGTGGTCCTGGAAAAGCAGTTCGACGAGTTTCACCGAACAATCTCGTCGAACCATCCTTAAAAATTTCTTCCTCATCTTTTTCTTCAACTCTAAGTCCTCCATACTCAACCTAAAACTTTCAAAAACTCAAAAAAACATAATCATAGAACTAAATCACGAATATATACAAGGATAACCATGGGAATGCCTCCCAAGTGCGCTTGTTTAACGTCATTAGCTCGACTTTTCAAACCTTTTTAGGCTAGAGTGGGATCTTGAAGAGAAATTGAGCTTGCCTCTTCCTTAGACTCATTCACCAAATATGGCTTGACCCTATGACCATTGACTGTGAAGTTCTCTCCATTCTTCCCAATCAAGGTGATGGCTCCATAAGGCAACACTTCTTGAATCTCAAAAGGGCCTCCCCACCTTGACTTGAGCTTACCCGGGAACAACTTCAATCTTGAATTGTAGAGAAGAACTTTGTCACCAACACTTAGCTCCTTCTTCACAATCCTCTTGTCATGGAAAGCCTTGGTCCTCTCCTTGTAAATCCTTGAACTTTCATAAGACTCAAGTCTAATCTCCTCAAGCTCTTGGAGTTGAATCAATCTCTTCTCTTGGACTGTCTTTATATTGTAGTTGAGAAGCTTCACAGCCCACAAAGCTTTGTGTTCAATCTCCACAGGTAGATGACAAGCTTTTCCATACACAAGGTTGAAAGGAGACCTCCCAATTGGTGTCTTGAAAGCTGTCCTATAAGCCCACAAAGCATCATCAAGCTTGATTGACCAATCCTTTTTTGTTATACCCACAGTTTTCTCTAGAATAGCCTTGATCTCACGGTTTGAGACTTCCACTTGACCACTAGTTTGAGGATGGTAAGGGGTGGCTACCTTGTGCTTGACACCATGCTTGCTCAACAACCCTTCAAAGACCTTGTTGATTCACTAATCACAACCTTTGGCACACCAAACCTTGGGAAGATTATACTCTTGAAAAACTTGACCACGACCTTAGAGTCATTGGTAGGGCTTGCTATGGCTTCCACCCACTTGGAGACATAATCAACAGCTACTAAGATGTATTGGTTTCCATAAGAAGATTGGAAAGGTCCCATGAAGTCTATGCCCCAAACATCAAACAACTCTACTTCCAAGATTGGGTTTTGGGGCATCTCATCTCTCTTTCTTATGTTCCCCTTCCTTTGACAAGGCTCACATCTCTTGATGAACTCATGAGTATCCTTGAACAAAGTAGGCCACCAAAACCCACTTTGAAGCACCTTTGTAGCTGTCTTGAAGGTGGCGAAATAACCTCCATACTTAGACCCATGGCAATGAAAAATCACACTCTCAACCTCTTCTTGTGCCAAGCATCTCCTATAAATCCCATCAGCACATCTCTTGTAGAGGTAAGGCTCATACCAATAGAAGTGTGACACATCTCTCATAAACTTCTTCTTGTGATAATTGTTGAGATGTGTTGGTTCTTCTTTGCACACCAAGTAGTTAACAAAATCAGCATACCAAGGCTCACCCTTTACCTCTACACCTTGAATCTCGTGAAGCATCCTTCCAACTCCATGTGCACTAGCAACACTCTTGATCATCATAATTTGCTCTTCCGGTAAGGAATCATTGATTGGCAAAGCATCCTCAATCCTCATCCTTGACAAATTATCAGCTACACCATTCTCTACACCCTTCTTGTCAACTATCTCCATGTCAAACTCTTGTAGAAGCAAAATCCATCTAAGGAGCCTTGGCTTGGTCTCCTTCTTGGCATAGATATGGCGCAAAGCAGCATGATCCGTGTATACTATCACCTTTGATCCCACCAAATAAGATCTAAACTTCTCAAAAGCAAACACAACCGCCAAGAGTTCCTTATCAGTTGTAGCATACTTGGTTTGGGCCTCATCAAGTGTTCTACTTGCATAATAGATCACATGAAGCTTCTTGTCTTTCCTTTGCCCAAAAACAGCTCCCACAGCATAGTCACTAGCATCCGCCATGATCTCAAATGGTAAACTCTAATCCGGTGCTTGCACAATAGGGGCACTCACAAGTGCTTTCTTGATTGTCTCAAAGGCTTGCAAGCACTCTTCATCAAACTGAAAATCCACTTTCTTGAAAAGGAGCCTTGTCAAAGGCCTAGCAATCTTAGAGAAATCCTTGATGAATCTCCTATAGAAACCCGCATGCCCAAGGAAACTCCTTATGCCTTTCACATTTGATGGTGGCGCCAAGTTGATCATGACATCTATCTTGGCCTTGTCCACTTCTATACCATCTTCAGAAATCTTATGACCCAACACAATCCCTTGATTGACCATGAAGTGACACTTTTCCCAATTTAGCACCAAGTGAGACTCTTCACATCTTTGTAAAACCCTGCAAAGATTAGAGAGACATGCAGAAAAAGAGGCACCATACACAGAAAAGTCATCCATAAACACTTCTACCATTTCCTCAATAAGATCGGAAAAGATACTCATCATGCACCTTTGAAAGGTAGCTGGAGCATTACATAACCCGAATGGCATCCTTCGATATGCAAAGGTACCATAAGGGCATGTGAAAGTGGTCTTCTCTTGATCATTTGGCTGAATGGGTATTTGGAAGAACCCACTATACCCATCAAGGAAACAATAGAAGGGATGGTTAGCCAATCTCTCAAGCATTTTGTCAATAAAAGGAAGAGGGAAATGATCTTTCCTAGTATAAGCATTAGGTTTTCGGTAATCAATACACATCATATGGCCAGTGATGGTTCTAGTTGGTATTAACTCATCTTTTTCATTCTTAATCACAGTGATTCCACCTTTTTTAGGGACAACATGCACGGGAGAAACCCAAGTGCTGTCACTAATAGGGTAAATCACATTAGCTTCCAAAAGTTTCAAGATTTCCTTCTTCACCACTTCCTTAAGGTTTGGGTTTAATCTTCTTTGATGTTCAATTGAGGAAGTGTTTTCATTTTCAAGGTGAATCATATGAGTACAAAGCATAGGAGATATGCCATTGATATCACTCAAAGAGTAACCAATAGCTCTCCTATACTTTCTCAACTCATTAAGGAGAGGGTTGAGCTCATCATCACTCAAGCAATCATTTACAATTACGGGGTAAGTAGAGTTAGGGCCTAAGAAAGCATACCTTAGTCCAATGGGAAGTGGCTTGAGTTCCACCTTTGGAGCTTTGAGTTCACTCCAATCCTCATCAAGGTCCTTGGCTAATTCGCCTTCCTCAAGCTCTTGTAGCCTTTCCTCTTGTCCTTGACTTGAAACCTCAACCCTCATGGACCCCTTGTCTTGGTCAAATTCCAATTCACCCTCACATGAAGCTACCAACCTTGTAAAGCTTTCCTCCGCACCTAGTGCCTTGCGTGAATCAAGCATGAGCATGTATGCTTGTGTTTCCTCATCCAAGTAGCCATTCTCTCCATGTGGTTTAGTTAGAGCCACGCTAAGATGGTCTTCTTGAGCTAGCTCTTCTAGTAACTCATCGGCCAACTCATCCATATTTTCAATGTAGAACACTTGACCATCAATGGCTGGCTTCCTCAAGGTCTCTTTTATGTCAAACTTCAGCTCAACCCCTTTTCCTAGATGCAAAGCGATCTTCCCATGCTTCACATCAATGATTGCACCAGCTGTAGCTAAGAAAAGTCTCCCCAAAATCAAAGGATCTTTTGGCTCTTCATCCATCTTGAGCACCATAAAATCAGTTGGGATGATGAAGTTGCTAACCTTTAGAGGCAAGTCCTCTAGAACTCCAATTGGCATCCTCACACTCCTATCCGCAAGAATTAGTGAAATGCCACACTCCTTGTACTTAGTGAAACCGAGCTTCTTAGCTATTGAATAAGGCATGAGGTTGATACTAGCTCCAAGATCACACACGCAATTCTCAAAACCAAGAGGACCTAGGGCGCATGGTATGGTGAAAGAATCGGGGTCTCCAAGCTTCTTTGGTATCAAATTGCTTTGAATTATTGCACTACACTCTTGAGAAAGTTGCATAACTCCTTGGACATCCCTAGCTCTTTGTGCCACAACATCTTTCAAAAACTTAGCATATTGAGGAATCATCATGAAGGCATCCACCAAGGACATCTTGAGCTCAATGTCTTTGATTTGCTTGTCAAACATAGACTTGTATTTCTCCACCAATTGTTTCTTAAACCTCCCGGAAAAAGGAAGTTTAGGCTTGTAGGGTGGGGGAATAAAGGTTGGCTCCTTTTTGTGAACATCCTCTTTTGGCTTCTCCTTTACCAATTCCTTGCTTCTCTTGGCAATATACACATCATCAAAAGTTGTAGCATCTTGAGCTTTTTCAAAGCTATCCTCCCCATCTTGAATTTCAATATCCTCATTGATCAAAGGACTTGTTCTTGGAGGCAACTCCTTTCCACTTCTCAAAGTAATAACATTGATGTATTCCTTGGGGTTTGCCTCACACTTTCCCGGTAGAGTACCTTGAGATTTTTTGAGCTAGAAGCCTTGCCTTTCTCAAGTTGCTTGAACTTTTGTTGAAGACCTCCAATTTGAGTAGCAAGTTCATTGAGTGAAGAATCCATCCTTGTGTTAATTTCAGCAATCTTCTTTCCCATATTAGCATCACTATTGGCTTGACCTTGAATTATTTGTTGAAGCATAAGCTGAACATTATCTTGTGGAGGACCTTGTGAAGTGTGAGTAAAACCCGGTGGAGCATTGCCTTGGGTGTACTTATGCCCACCAAAGTTGCCTTGGTTTCCTCCTTGGTAGTTAGGCCTTGGTGCATAACCTTTTTGTTGATTGTTGTAGGGCACAAAAGTCTTTTCTTGAGTAGCTTGTGGAGGGTAAACTTGATCTCCGGGATTGGCTACATTAGTACTTCTATAAGAGAGGTTGTTATTCCCCTTATAGTTGTTGTTGGAGTAGTTGTTGTAGCCACCTTGGCCACCCACGAAATTTACCACCTATTGACCCTCTTGGTACTCAACTTGATCATCACAATCCTCTACATTCTCTTCAACAAAATGTACATGCCTTTGGTTGGAGGACATGAGCTTGTCCATCTTGTCATGTAGAGACTTCATTTCTTTCTTGTGAGATTCATATTCACCTCCCCTTGGAGCTCTATCATAGTCTTCATTGTAATTACCATCACTCAAGGCAAGATTTTCTACAAGCTCCAATCCATCTTCTACTTCTTTCCCTAAGAAGTTACCATTGCTTGCGGTATCAAGAAGCATTCTTATCTTTGGAAGGACACCTCTATAGATGGTGCTTAGTAGAGATTCTTGTGTGAAGCCATGATGAGGGCATTGCATTGTGTAGCCCTTGAATCTTTCCCATGCTTCATTGAAAGACTCATTGTTCTTTTGAGTGAAGCTAGAGATTTCATTCCTCAACTTAGCGGTCCTTGATTTGGAGAAGAACTTAGATAGGAATGCCTTCTTGCATTCATCCCAAGAGGTGATTGTTCCTTGAGGCAAGTTTTTCTCCCATTGTCTTGCTCTATCCCCAAGAGAGAAGGGAAAAAGTCTTAGCTTGAAAGCATCCTCACTCACACCATTCATCTTGAACAACCCACAAACTCTATCAAAATTATCCAAATGATCAAGTGGATCCTCCATTGGCAAACCATGGAACTTGTCTTGTTGAACCATGGAGATGAAAGTTGGCTTGACCTCAAAGGTGTTGTTGTGAACTGGTGGAGGTTGAATACCATATCTATTTTGATGAATATTTGGAGCATCACCAGCCCCAATAGTCTTCCCTTGTCTAGGCGCAGGCAAGGGGTTTCCATTGCCCCTTGGTGCTTGCTCATTTCCATTATGAGGAAGGTGTGCACGCGCCATTGGTGGAGGTTGTTCCCCTTGTTGTTCTTCCATTCTCAACCTCTCTAACCTTCCAGCTTCCCTTCTTGCAATCCTAGCAACCCTTTCCAACTGATCAATCTCTTGAAAGCCTTGGAAGTTGTTGTCTCCTTGTGATCTCAAATGCATTCAAGGGCAAACTGAAATCTAGAAAATGAGATGGTCAATAAACACAAAAATATTACTTAGTCTCAAACTAAACTCAAATCTTAATGATCAAACAATCGCAATATGGCAACGGCGCCAAATTGAAACAAGAGTTTTTATCTCTTGCAAGAAATTTCTCAATTGCTCATATCATTGCAATACTTGAGATATCAATCCATTTTGGGAGATGATTCAATAAGAATACAAAGTTTGGTTTAAGCTAAGCTAAATTGGCAAATTCAAGTAACAAGCAACAATTAAAAACTCAACACAAACTAAAAGAGACACTACAAGAGCAACAATATGAAACTAAGCCATAATTACTACTAATGAAGCACTAAACAAGTGATTACCTACTGAGCAAGATTATCAAATTAACTAAAACGAAACCTAGGGATAGAATCATTGATTTGGGCAATCAAATGGACAACCTAGCAATCATTTAAGCAACTAATCAAGCCTTCTCTATGCCTAGAACACTTAATAAAGACTAATCCATGATGTTTGGCACTAATCCCTTTCCTAATCACCCTAATGAACTAATGATGTTTTAGCATTAGATTGATTAGAAAGCATTAATTACAAGTCTAAATGGCATGATAAACACCCTGGGCAACTAATATCTTAGGCTAGGAATGTAAATCTCTTATTAAGTTGGTTCAAGCATTTCATCAAACACTTGGTGGGTGTATGAAATGCTTATGATCCAAATAGCAAAAGATTAGCTATTTGGCATTAGGAACTACTTAATAAGAAGAGAGACGAAAGAATCTATCCTAGATTGCAAGATTGAACCATTAGAAAACCCTAAATCTAACCCATCCCCAAGTTCCTAAAGAACTACTCACTAATCATAGTTAAACCCATCAAATAAAGGATTAGAGAAAGGTTAAACATGATTAGAGAAAGATAACAAGAAATCGAAAAGAGATATTGCATTAAACTCAAAGATCCAAGCAAGAAACAAGGTTTTCTCCCAAAGTGGCTAAAAGTTTAAGCTTAGAACAAAGAGAATAAAAGTTGACATAAAAATTAGGTCTAAAAAGTATTTATAGGAGGGACCCATAAAGTGGATAAAAAAGATTCGTCTGGGTTCAGTTCGACGAGTTCATCGAACAATCTCGTCGAACTGAACCCCTGGAAATTTGGTTCGACGAGTCTTCATCGAACAGCTTCGTCGAACTGGCTCCCTGGTTTCTTGGCTCATCTTCGTGCATCTGCGTTCGGTTCGACGAGTTCATCGAACCATCTCGTCGAACCGAACCCCTGAAAGTTTGGTTCGTCGTCCTTCATCGAACCGTCTCGCCGAACGGATGCCCTGTAAGTTTGGTTCGACGAGTTCATCGGACCAACTCGTCGAACCAGCGCCAGAAGTCTTCTGCTCCATCTCCTTGGTGACTTCTTGCTCCTCCAAGTGCTATGCCATCCTTCTCCAACTCCATCCATGCGTCCATAGCATCCTCATCACCTGATCAAGACTCCAAATGCACCAATATATGCAAAGACTATGCAAATACACTCTAGAACTCTAAATGATACAATGCAACACAATGATGCTTAATTAGGCTCCTAAATGATAAGAAACTTACACTAAATTGAGGGAAATATGATGCAAAATGTAGACATATCATCAATCAATCTTATAACCAACGAAAAAAGGAAAATTAACTTAAAAGTTTGCAAAAAGGAAATCAGGTGATCAATGCAGAAAAAGTAAATATTGAAGTGCGTAAATCTCAAGTTGTAAAGCAGATGGGGGAAACACGTTGGGGATCTTCTCGGGAAATCTATGGGGTTATAACTAGAAATCAAACTCACAAAAGTTAAGCAAGCGAAACTAGGCGATTTTCTCTAAACTGGAATCAATGGATTTAACGACCTAACTCTAACAAGTAAGATCGATCTATGTTATGCAAACTTCACAGGTATACTGTCGTATCATGTGTCCTAGGTAAAGATCCAGTAAGTGATCGGGACAATAAACGTTCAAGACTTCTTCTTAAGTATGCGTGAGCATCCTAAGAAGCGTTGCGCTCCACCAAACTAGGTTCGGATCTGAAATTCAGCACGATTGTGACATTCGAAGATCTTAAAATCAGACATTTAGTTCATGACCCTAGACTCATGCAATAAGAACAAGTTTGATAAGAAAGAAAAACCCTAATCTACAGCCTAAACGATCGGTTTAAAAACAGTTAATGAAATTCCTCATAGATCCCCTTAAAGAACATCCAACGAAATAAACTACTCAGACATGAAAGAAGGAGTAGAAAACGTGATTGATGAATGCATAACTTGTATAAATCGATGAGCAGTAAAGAGGGTTCAAGAAGAAATCAATCTCCCTCAAAGAACATTGTGGTGGGAAGGCCTTCGTTTGATGTTGAACTTTTGTCCTTGAGCACTGTTTCTGGAAATTTCCATTTTGCTCCAAAATATGCGTCTTTTGCTAAGATTACCTGAAAAGAGTCTTGAACAACCAAATACTCGAAAGCTAGTGTTTATGCATTAAAACCTTAGTGAAATGCTTATTAAAGCACTCACTTATGATAGTAAAAACAGGTAAAATATACATGTTATCAGTCTTGACCGTTTTGTTCACAAGCAACGATGTTGGCTTTTAATTGATGTATGCGCGGTGCGTTACCAGCTGAGAAACGGGATTGCATATTTTCCCACATCACCAAGGCTCTGTCAACCACCAAGATTGAATGGTGAATCTTAGGATCGATGCTTGTGTATATTCATCCGATCAACATAGAGTTGACAATAGCCCACTTTTCATAGTCATTCGATGTTGATGCTGGTTTCTGTAGAGTTCTGCGATGAAGCCAAGCTATTGTTTAACACGAAAATTGTTTCTTGCGAGCTTTGCCCATCTTTTATAGTTATCTCCGTTGAGTAGAATCGGGGTAAGAACATGATGAGTATGGTCGGATGGATGGAGGTAGTATGGGGAGTTTGTTATGACTTCATTCAGAGAGCTTTGGGAGGTTGTTGTTATATTTGAGGGAGAATTTCTGGGAGCTGTCACAGTAACGAAGTAACAAACAATCTGCAGAGAGTGCAAAGATTTGAGAGAGAAATAGCTGAGAGGTCGCAAGCTTGTATGCGGAGATCACATAAATTTGTGATTTTAGATTTGAGAAATTTTGAATCTAGGTTGTGGTTCTGATACCTTGCCAAAGTTGAGAGAAGACTTGATTCTTCATTGATGATTCAAGATATATATATATATATATATATATATATATATATATATATATATATATATATATATATATAGGTTATTTCCAACTGAACGGCAAAAGCAACGCTATAATTACTTTTTAGTGTTTTATAAACAGTGTCACACTATATTCACAATACTAAACACTAAAATATATATATATTTTTCTTCACTAAATAACATAATTAAATTGTTGTTTATTAATTGAATAAAAACTATGACTAAAAAAAATAAGTATATAATAAATATTTGTGTAGTTTTCATTTTTAATAATATAAAATTATAATTATAATTAATATTTCACAAAAATTTTAAATTAATATGCAAATTGATTAAAACTAAAAATATATATTAAAATTCAGTAAAAACATTAGAAACATAAAATTATAAAGTTAAACCAAACAAACATAAGAACTAAATGCAACAAGATAATTTTTAATGACATATTATAAATTTAAACAATAATCTAATACCTGGTTTTCCCACTAAGATCATCAAAGTAAAGAGTAAAATCTTATAGACCACTTGGTTTTGAAAATGCAACAAGATTATATTTAACTTATAATTAATCAGTTTTAAAAATAATTAATATTTAATAAAATTATTAAAAAGAATTTTAAATATAATAATATAATAATAGTGTATATTATTTTTAGTGTGAGATTTGGTGTTATGTTTAGAGATGAAAAATAAAGTAGAACACCAAAATACTAAATTTGATGTTATTTCAACATCGTTGTTGTGGTTGGAGATGTGGGTTTAGGTTAACGTTAAATCTTTATGAGATAAGATAAAAGAAATATGACAAATCCTATCATTAAGAAATATTTCTTAGATGTCGTAACACAAACGTACAGATCAAACTCCAATATCAATGATACGCATAAATAGAATAAAAAACACACTTGACTTGAACATCACAAATAGAGATTGTGAAAACATGCTTTACGTTGTTGTCAAGTCACAAGCCTAGTAATTTCCTTCCCTAGTCTTTTTACAGATTTTTTGGTGGCTGCAGATTTCTTGGAGATTTCTAACTGTAATGCTAGCATGTATATTGCCTATTGCATTTACCTTTCTTCATCTTCGTTAAATGAAAAAAAGCAAGAAGAAAGAAACTTCCGCGGCATGGTAACTTTGGAGGTATCATTTTCTAGCAATACTCACTAAAAGAGTTCCATATTTACGTTTCTCTTCAACCTGGTCCTTTGAGCAGAGTGATATATATGCGTGCTTGTAATTGTGAAGCATCCAACGCAAAAATGTTGAAGATAGCTTTGTTTGGGAATGTAAGGCATGTAGTTTCCCTTCTGGTTGTCTGCTTTTCTTCTTTTCTTTTTCAGGATAAGATGGTTAGTGATAAAGAGCGGAAGCTAAGTAATGAGATCGAGACAAGAACTCCAGGAGAACTCGCAACGAAATCGGATCTTGACTTATACGATGAGAATCGATAAGACAAAGGGGTTAAGAGTACTCCTCTTAGTGCACTTGGTGACGACGAGAGCAAAGCAAAAACGATGCCTACCTCACGAAACTCTTCTTCGAATGATGCTACCGAGCATAGTAACGGTGCAGAGGACGCCGGCGTAGGTTGTTGCAGGCGCACATCTGAAAGTAGAGAATGACCCGTGGAATCACGTGTCGGCAGAAGAAGGATTTGATGAGTTTCCCAAATGAACTTATAGGTATTCTTAGCGCCATCGTGAATGATCTTACGGTCAAATTCCCATGGTTTTCCTAAGATTAGGTGGCTAACATCCTTTGGAGCAATGTCGAAATACGAACGATCTTTGTAGCGAGGACCAATCGAAAACGGGACCAAAGCATGATGAGTAACTTTCACCGTGCAACCATCTTGTAGCCATGCTAATGAATAGGGACCCGGATGAGCCTCAAAAGGAAATTCGAGTTTATGAACGGCGTCCGTGGAGACGACATTACGAGAACTCCCGGAATCAATAATGAAGGTATAAACTTTCCCTTTAACGATGCACGTTGAACGAAAGATGTTTGTTCGTAGCCATTGATCACCACGGCTCGGCGGCATTAGGCACGAACGACGGGTGGCCAACAATGGTCTCGTATCAACATGTGTTTGCTCGATGTCATCGGCGTTGACGTCCGCATCCTCTTGCGAATCGTACTCTGGTGGTTGCTCCCCCAGAGCATCCTCTGTGAACAGACCACGGCGTGTTTGATTCGGACAAGCCGTTTGTCGGTGTCCTTGTTCACCGCAATTAAAGCATCGTAATGAGTTAGGACATGACGACCGGCGAAGCTGCGTGTCCTCGGTCTGAGATACGGGTCGTGTCACGGATCCTGTTGGATCGTTGTTGTCACGCTGCGAACCCGAAGCAGGGGTTGTAGATTGATCGGTAGGACGCAAGCGGGATGCCGAGCTGTTCCAAGTGGAAGAGCGAAGCTGATGTTCGAACGATGCAGCTATGCGGTGTGCTTCGGAAATCGTGGTGGGTTCGAATTGCGCCATCGCGTTTTGCAGCTGCAGACGTAACCCACCAATAAACTTGGAGACAAGTTGAGCCGCACTGTCATAAAGCTCGTTACGCGTTAACAATTGCGAAAACTCTTCCGCATAGTCGTTAACGCTGCGACTCCCTTGCTTCAGATTTTGCAGTCGATTGTACATCGTACGATCGTAGTTATGCAGCAGAAACGTTTTGCGTAGGTGCTTCTTCAATTTCTCCCATGATTGAATTGGTTCCTTGCCCGTACGCATCCGTGTTTAGTTAATTTGTTTCCACCAAGACGCCGCGTGGCCGCGAAATCTCATCGCCACAAGTGGAACTCGACGATCCTGCAGAACTTGTTTGAAATCTAGGATTTCCTCCACCGAGACAAACCAATCAAGGAGCTCGTCTCCTTTAATCCCTCCATGAAACTCTGGAATATCGACTCGAAAGCTGTGTTCCCACATGTTATCGCGATCATCACCATGATTACGAACGAGCTATCCATTGTGACGAACCCTGCGGTGGTTCTCATCCTCTTCATTCTCGACATCGCAATGTTGTTCATCAGCGGAGTTACGCTGAACACCTTGATTGTGAACAGCGGTTGTAAGATTTCGCCCAAACGGGTTGCCAACGTTTCACCCAGCTCTTGTATGGAGGCGTGCATCGTGGCCTGGATATTCTCCTGCATCGCGAGGATTGTGGTACGCATCGTCGCCCATTCGGCTGATGTGTCTTGGTTGTCGTCGGCGGCAGCGTTGTTCTTCTTCGGAGGCATGAGAAGAAATTCAACACTCGTCAGGAACGTTCCGATTCTGATACCAACTGATAGAGAGCGGAAGCTAAGTAACGAGATCGAGACAAGAACTCCAGGAGAACTCGCAACGAAATCGGATCTTAACTTATACGATGAGAATGATAAGACAAAAGGGTTAAGAGTACTTCTCTTAGTGCTTAAAAAGCTCTGTTTATAAGTTTAAAACCAAATCAATTATATGTTATAATGCTAAAGAACGATCCTTTTTATAATAAGGGAAGAAGATAAAACTAAATCTATATATCCTAATCAACAAAGGATTTATAATTATCCTTGAAACCAAAATAGAAACCTAAGCTTGTCAAACACATAAAAGCCCGCGATGTGTTTGACGGAAGCCCAAGAACAACGAGAGATACGCTGCATCAGTTAGGAAACGGGTTGATCCAGAAGAAGTATTCTTGTGAATACCAAAAAAAAAGCTTCGAGTAATTAAAATTCACATGGATTTGGTTAAACAAAAAAACCAAAAAAAAAAAAAATTATAAGGATTTCTTAGACATCATTTCCGTAAACAGAAAGACTATAGTTTTAGTTTAATAAGATTTGACTTATTCTTTTAATTTTCCAATAAAATATGGCCTATTTTATTAATTCTCCCTTTTTACTCACTTGTTTTTTTTTAACTTTTATATATTTAGTTGCATCATAATTCATAAGCTTCTTTCTAAAAGATAATATATTGCTTTTTCCAAATAAGACTTTGAAATCCACCATCAGGTCAGAGAAGAGGTGATTAAACAAACAAAAAAGTGCAAAAGTCAAATTAGTAGGGGCGGTCGAAGCGTTACAAGTGGTGTCAGAGCCGAACCCAGATAAATGTGGAGTCATGTGGACTCACACTGTCGGCGGTGACGGTCCTGGTGTTCAACGAAAACGTTGCGCTCTGTGAGTGGAGGTGATTGTAATAACTCGATTTGGGGAATATGAATGTATAAATGTAGAGACTTAAAAGAATTAATTTTGATATCTATGTTACTAAAGTGCATTTATATTTTCGGTCATTTGTCCTGAGAGAATTCTAAAGTTAAGCGTGCTTTAGCTGGAATAGTACTAGGATGGGTGACCTAGAAAGTGATTTCTGGTATCGTGCGAGTGAAGACAAAACACAGGAAAAGATCACATGGTGATTGTAGAGTCAGTATCACCACGTGAGTTTCCAGCTCTGTTATAAACTATATTTATTTAATTTCTTTTGCATAATTACAATATTCAAAATTATAAATTGTTTTCATTGTTGGGAAAGAAATAGGAGAAAGGGTTTGAAATCAAAAGATGATAAAAGGGAGAAAGATTGGAGTAAGAGGCAGTTCTCCACCGCACATGTTCTAGCCACAGATCGGTTTAATATTATATTAATTCAACTATGTTATCTCTTTCATGCTTTTATCTTTGTATCTGAAATTATAGTTTGGATTTGGAGTGGAACGTTTCATTAGCTTTTAGTCGCAAAAAAATAACATTCTGCCGAAAACACGAGAACCATGCATGCATTCTAAACATTTCCATGACCGCGAAGCCTAAATGATACTTCAAAAGCCTCCAACCTTCTTCAAAAGTCATACCATTATAGCTCTTTTTCATATAGAATACATGTAATTAAACCATACAACAACCAAGATATATCTCCAATACTTTCCCACATCTATTTTAGGATTAAAAAGTTATCATCAGTATACGTGCTCATCTTGCGCGTGGAAACGCAAAACCAAATCTTGGGGTTTAATTTATGAGAAAATTACAATTTTAGGCACTTTTTGAAAGTGCAATTACAGTTTAGAACTTCCCCAAAGTCACACACTTTGGGGTTACGAAATGACTAAACAACCCTCAATATCTCACTTTCCCAAACGCTGTAAAAATCTAATCTCTTCCTCTTCGCCGTAAAAAACGCCGCCTCTTCCCTTTCTCATATTCTCGGCGATTCCGATTTACTTGACCGACAATAGAAACAACTTCTCCATCGTAGTAAATCTCCAATTGGTAACCGAGCCTCCTTGCCCGGAAAACAGAATCGGCGACAGAAAATTCTCTTTTCTCACCTTCGCTATACTATCCTTCGTCAATGGCGACTCGTCTCTGATCATCACTCTTCTCCGAGAACCGAGAGTCCACTGAGAAGACCCACCTAGCCACCGCAATGCAGAGCATGCCCCGTCGAGAACCAAGCACACAACCTCCAAACAACTACGGTGAAGATCCCTAAGACCAACGATGAAGAACCGGAGGCAGAGAAGCACGAAGAAGAAAAGGACATCTCGCAACGCCGACAACGAAGCCGACGCCAATGACACCATTCACCCAATGCGATACGTCCATGACACCATTCATCCATTCCAATTGTGTCCACGGTAACACATCCATGAAAATTCATCCATGGTTTTTGAATACTTGAATTGGAACATGTATTCTATCCTCCTGAACATGATCATGTGGTCGAATAAAAAACAGTTGTGAGGATATATGTGGGAGTGTGGTAAAATTTTCATGTTTCTGTTTATGTTGGGGTAGGTGATTTGATTTTCTATCGGATGTCTTTTTGTTGATGTGTTAAGTCATAAAAACTTTATGATGTAATTACAAAGTTTGGGTATGGAGCAAAAATTTTAAAACCCAGCCAATAAAGGATAATAAGAAAGTCTAAGTTAATGGACTGTTGAGCTTAAAATTTTATTAGCAAAAAGCATATTTTCTTACATGTGATTATATTTGATCAAATTAATATTTACAAGACATGAAAATCCAAGGCCATTCGAGAAGCGCAGGTATGCCTTCTTCTTCGCTCGGCTCCGCTGCGGTAATTTGATGGCTTCTCCATGCTTTAAACTGTAGCTTTGTATCTTTTATACTCACAAAGATAAAGACTACCGGGAGAACCGCAAATATGACGAACGAAGTAACTATGCTCGTGGTTTGAAAGTTGGGAATAAGATTGAAGTCAGTGAATAATAAGTTTTTGGGTTACAATAATCCTCATCTCATATCGACGATCTCCATTTGTAGAGGAGGAGTAACCAATACATCCTGACCACGCACAGCTGACTCGCGAGAAAACTCCAAATCACGGAGTTTTCCTTTCGCTTGGTGATTCTCGGCAAAACCACTTCGAAGTTATCAATCATCAGCGAAACCATAGAGCGTTGCCGGAACCCACAAATGGACAGTGTATCGTGTACACAACATAACGTGGACAATCTTTCGTGGACAATGTATCTTAACGTGGACAATCTTTTGTGGACAAATATGTAACGTGGATAATCTTTCGTGGACAATGCAACGTGGATAATGTTCGTGGACAATCTATTCACTCTTGCATATCAATGGAGTTTACATTTGTAAACATGAATACATGATGATGAAAGATAACCACAAAAAGATTTTCCAAATAATATGATAATCAAAGACGAGTTGGTGAATTTAACTTTTCTCTTGCGCAGCTCTATGTGTGAGCTCCTCAATATTCCTGTGCAATCTTAGTCGTATCATATATAAGAAGTAAGAACTGATCAAGCAAAGTAATAGTTTTAGATATGGTTTATATAACCAAAACTAGAAATTTGTTTTCCCTTGGAGACATGGGAAAGCGTTTAGTTGTTACAAAGCTCGGTGTTAAAAGGTTAATGGCGAATACCAGTAAAAGTACAGTTTGGACGCACTTGCCAATATGATAAGGTAAATGCAACTTCCAACAAGACTTCTAGATTCTCGATGACCGAATAAAGGAGCTTCATGCATTATGTCCAAATGATAAAATCTACGAAGATCATTCAACTTTGAAACAAGTGATTAGAGAAGCGGCCACTACAAAACTGATGCCAAGGAAGGAACATACTTTGAAACAAAACAACAACAGCAAAGTCAGAAATTCAGAGCTCAAAAAACAAAAGAGAATAAAAAACGACCTAACCACGAAGCAAAAGACGTAACCGTTTCTCTCGATTGTAAAAATCAAAACCCACAAGGAATTTCGTTCGATCTCCGATAAACACACAGAAATAAAGGCAAAGGTCGAACAAAGACATCAAAATCATGAGCTTACATATACCATTGTCTTCCTCTGTCGTCGGATTGAAAGAAGAAGCACGTCGATGGTTCACCATTTTAGTATGGGTTTATGTCCACGCCAACATATCCTCGACAACGTGTCCACGTCAATCTCACGTATCAGCCTCACATACATTTCACGAAACACGTTTAGAGCAGGATATGATGTCCGCCACCATTTTTCCACGGCAATCTATCCACCGATCTTAATGGAACCCTTGGATGGATTATGCTCTTTGTTGGTGCGTTGGATAGATCGGATAGATTGGATAGATGGTGGATCGATGAGACCGTCAAGAGATGCGGAAGTCTCTTGGTATTCTCCACTCCACGGAACCGAGGAAGTAACCCTTAACCACGGATCTTATGAGATTTGCTGCGTTTGGAAGTAACCCTTGCCAAACTCAACGAAATGTTCAAGATGAACAAATAGATTTCTCTCAAAAGAAGAAGATAAAAAGTTCGATATTTTATTAGAATGAATCTTACAAATACTTATAGCATTCGCAACACGGAAAAAGAAAAAGAGAAATAAAGTTTTGTGGATTTTCTAAACATAGAAAATGAAAATAGAAGACTATAATTTATTCCTTGGTCAAAGACCCTTGAATTCACGCGCATTGCCTAAGTTAACCCTTCGGTTGCTTGATGCGCCCCATCCAGAAGTCTGCTGCATGTTTCAGAAGTCTGCTGCACATTTCAGAAGTCTGCTGAATATTTCAGAAGTCTGCTGCACATTTCAGAAGTCTGCTGAACATTTCAGAAGTCTGCTGAACATTTCAGAAGTCTGATGAATATTTCAGAAGTCTGCTGCACATTTCTTGATGTGATCGATCATGCATCGTACCGAATGGAACAAACATAAGCATTCTCGGCCATAATGCAATCAGCTTGCTCAAACCGAGTTATCTCACGTTCGATCTATTTTTTTAATCCTTTAGCTCGAGTAGAAAGCTTTTGACCGGAAGAAAAGTCGAATGGGTCGGGAAAATACTTATCGTATGAACTTGGCTCGGTGATTGGATGCTTGGCTTGGACAATCTGATTTCTAGAGTGGACACGAGTTGGTCGAGAGACTCGGTTATCAGGACGGAGTTCCCTTCGTAGGTTATTTCCGGACAGTGTTGGATCAAAGCGGAACACCGCTGTGTCGGACTGAACACGTTCGCGGCCAATGCTGGTCTCTCCTCGATGAATCTCACTTGTACCGTCCATGACCTGCTCCGGTACATGCTGCTCGTCATCCTCCGAACAATCTGTAGATGTTTGGCTCAGTGCTTTGCCACGAAATCTATCATTCCCCTCCTCTTGAAAAGGATTTGTCCTCAAATCTGGATCATCTGAAACAAAAGGAGATAAATCAGAAACATTAAAGCTTGTGGAAATGTCATACTTACCTTGAAGATCCAGCTGGTAAGCATTGTCATGAATCTTCTTGACCACCGTGAATGGTCCATCTTTCCTTGGCATGAGCTTGGACTTTCGTTCCACAGGAAACCGTTCCTTCCTAAGATGAATCCACACGAGGTCTCCTGGTTGAAACACCACCTTACGCCTTCCTTTGTTAGCGTACTTCTCATATTGCTTTGTCTTGGCTTCAATGTTGGCTCGGACCTTCTCATGAATCTGTTTGACAAGTTTGGCTTTCTTTTTGCCATCTAAACTGATTCTTTCACTCAAAGGCAAAGGAATTAGATCAAGAGGAGACAACGGATTAAAGCCATAAACAATTTCAAAAGGTGAATGCTTTGTAGCCGAATGCACAGAATGGTTATAAGCAAACTCTACATGCGGTAGATTCTCTTCCCATGTTCTAAGGTTCTTTTTAACCAAAGTTCTAAGCAAGGCAGAGAGCGTCCTATTAACTACTTCCGTTTGACCATCGGTCTGAGGATGACAAGTAGTAGAGAACAACAGTTTAGTGCCTAGCTTAGTCCACAAAGTTTTCCAAAAGTAACTTAAGAACTTAGCATCACGATCAGAAACTATAGTCTTAGGCATGCCATGAAGTCTAACGATTTCTTTAAAGAACAGTTCAGCTATGTGAGATGCATCATTGGTTTTCAAACATGGAATGAAATGAGCCATCTTAGAAAACCTATCTACAACCACAAAGATGGAATCTCTTCCTGTCCTAGACTTAGGCAATCCCAAAACAAAGTCCATAGAAAGATCAGTCCACGGGTGAAATGGAATCGGTAAAGGAGAATACAAACCTTGGGACGTGTTCTTGGACTTAGCCTCCTTGCATGTCACGCATCTGCTACAGATTCTTTCAACGTCCTTCTTCAGGCCTGGCCAATAAAAGTGTTCCTCGAGCACTTTAAAGGTTTTTGCCACTCCAAAGTGACCCATTAATCCTCCTCCATGAGCTTCCCTGGTGAACAACTCTCTCAAAGAACAGTGAGGCACACACAATCGATTGTCAAAGAATAAGAAACCTTCAGAGATAAAGTACTTGCCATGTGCGTGTCTAGAACATGCCAAATAAGGTTCCCTAAAATCTGAATCAGCCTCATACAAGTCTTTTATAAATTCGAACCCCAAAAGCTTGGTTCCAAGAGAAGAAAGAAGAACATACCTTCGTGAAAGAGCATCAGCAACTATGTTCTCTTTACCTTGTTTGTACTTAATGACGTATGGAAAGGTTTCGATGAACTCAACCCACCTGGCGTGTCTCTTGTTAAGCTTTTGTTGTCCCTTGAGATGCCTTAGGGATTGGTGATCCGTATGTATGACAAACTCTTTGGGCCACAAGTAATGTTGCCACGTTTGAAGAGCCCTCACCAAAGCGTACAATTCCTTGTCATAGGTGGGGTAGTTAACAGTTGCACCACCCAGCTTCTCACTGAAATACGCAATGGGTTTTCCTTCCTGCATCAAAACAGCACCAATACCCACGCCTGAGGCATCACATTCAATTTCAAAAGTTCTCGTAAAATCTAGGAGAACAAGTAATGTAGCTTGAGTTAGCTTCCCTTTCAAGGCTTGGAAAGCATCTTCTTGGGCTTGCTCCTACTTAAACCCCACGTTTTTCTTGATCATTTCCGTGAGAGGGGCTGCAATGGTACTGAAGTTCTGGACAAAGCACCGGTAGAAGCCAGCCAATCCATGGAAGCTTCTGACTTCACTTACGGTCTTCGGACTAGGCCATTCCTTGATTGCCTTAACCTTTTTCTCATCCACACGGATACCATCAGCACCTACAACAAAACCCAAGAAAACTATGTGATCCGCTCCAAAGATGCATTTCTTTTCATTAGCATATAAACACTCTTTTCTAAGCACTTCCGAGACTTTTCCCAAATGCCTAATATGCTCATTCATGCTCTTACTATAGATTAAAATGTCATCAAAATATATGGCAACAAATTCTCCTATATAAGCCCTAAGGACATGATTCATCAAACGCATAAAGGTACTAGGAGCATTAGTCAAACCAAATGGCATCACGAGCCATTCATAAAGTTCATGCTTAGTTTTAAAAGCCGTCTTCCATTCATCACCTTCCTTCATCCTTATCTGATGATATCCACTCCTAAGATCTATCTTAGAAAAGACCCTAGAACCATGCAATTCATCCAACATATCATCTAAACGAAGGATGGGATGGCGATACTTAACCGTGATGTTGTTGATGGCTCGGCAGTCCACGCACATCCGCCAAGATCCGTCCTTCTTAGGCACGAGCAGCACGGGAACGGCACAAGGACTGAGGCTTTCTCTAATATAGCCTTTTCCCATCAACTCATCCATTTGTCTTTACAACTCCTTTGTCTCAACAAGATTGGTACGGTAAGCAGGACGGTTTGGAAGGTACGCTCCGGGTACTAGATCGATTTGATGTTCTATCCCACGGATAGGTGGCAAACCACTCAGAGTTTCTTCCGGGAACACATCCTAAAACCTGCTCATCAACGGCTTAGTGGCCGTTAGTGATTCTTTAAACACAAGTAAAATGAGAGAAGGTTTAGAAAACAAAGTTTTCTTTACCTGACTTGGTTTAATGTAGAAGTTGGACCTTTTGACCGGTGCATTAGCTGCTTCCTGTTGTTTCTCAAGTTCACGACTCTTTCTAAGATGAAGCTGATCCTGGTGAACTTCGGATGGCGACAAAGGAATAAGAGTGATCTTCTTGCCTTGATGATCGAACATATGCCGATTGGTGTAACCATCGTGCACAGCCTTTTTGTCGAACTGCCAAGGCTGTCCTAAAAGTATATGGCTGGCATCCATAGGCAAAACGTTGCATATGATCTCATCTTGGTATGGACCAATGGTAATTGTTACCGTGACTTGTTCCTTGACGTGCTGAACACCGTCTTCATTCAGCCATTCAAGCTTGAATGGTCTCGGATGCGGTCTGGTTTCCAATCCGAGTTTCCTGACAAGCACATCACTAGCAACATTAGTGCAACTCCCACCATCAATGATTAATGAACATACTTTATTATTTATGAAACATCAAGAATGGAAAAGGTTCTCCCTTTGTTCGGTATCATATGTTTTGGGCTGCACACTTAGTGATCTCATGGTCACTAGAAGGTTTCCTTGATTCGGATAATCGTAAGGCTCTTCTTCATCAAAGATAGGTCCGGTGTCCTCCTTTTCATCGTTCTCAGCTTCAGAATCTATTTCTCCATTCTCAAGTAGAATCATCACCTTTTGGTTAGGGCATTTGTTTGCATAATGTCCTAATCTCTGCCACTTGAAGCACCTGATATCTCTGGCTCTACTCGTGGATTCCACGGTTTTGCCTTTGTCAAAACGAGAAGGTTGGTTAGTCTTAAACTCAGAAGTAAAAGATTTACCTTTATCCTGAAAACTCGGCTTAGGTGGATAAGCGGGTTTTGGAGCAAATGCTGGTTTTGAAAAATCCCTCCTCTTGACTTGTTGTTCTATCAAGATGGCTTTGTGGAGCATGTCTTCAACACTTTCGAACTCTTGAAGCTCCAGCCGGTCCTGAATTTCCCGGTTCAAACCTGCAAGGAAACGAGCCAAGGTTGCATCCATGTCTTCCTCTACATCCGCCTTAAGCATAAGCATCTCCATCTCTTGGAAATAATAATCCTCCACATTCTCCGTGCCCTGAATCAAACGTCTCAACCTTTGGTGAAGATCCCTGTTATAATGCCTTGGAACAAAACGTTTTCTCATTAGTTCGGTTAGTTCTTGCCAAGTAGTTATTGGTCTTTCACCTTTCCTTCTCCTAAGAGAAACAACCTGATCATACCAACTAATGGCATAGCCATTAAATTCGGAGGCAACAAGTCTAACTTTCTTAAGTTCTGAGAAATTTTGACAATCAAAAACCAACTCAAATTTTCTTTCCCATTCCAAATACGTATCAGGTTCATTCTTACCAGCAAAGGAAGGGATTTTGAGTTTGAGACCACCAAGTCCATCATCTGACCTTCTAGAGAATGGGTTCTCTTCCTCTCGGTTTCTATGTCCTCTCCTTGCCCGGAAAGTAGAACGGTTGTCATCGAATTCTTCTTCTTCATGACCGTCAAACAAACGGCTATGTCTCCTTTCCCGGTTCCTTCTTTGGATTGGCCGTGTCTGGCCTTGTTGATCCTCTTGAATTTTATCAAGCCGAACATGAACCTCTTCAAGACATGCGTTCATAGATCTCATCAAATGTTTGGTTAGTGCTTTCATTTGTAAACCAAACAATCCGGATCCAGGATTGTTATTTCCTTCTTCTCCACTATCATCCATTGCTTTCCTGAAAATCACTTAACAAACGATTAGGAAAAACTCTCAATCTCTCAAGTGTTTATTGCCTAACCCACACACGTGTTTTGCTCACTGGTTTTATGGTGACCACACTGAGTTATTTTCTCGATGTTCTGATTAAACAATTCAAGCCAAATCCAGCAAATACTCCCACGCAACAAAGGAGAAAGAAAAATACATAAATTTCGAAGGGAAATCCGTTTAGCCACCTCTTGACTGGATTTCTCCTCAGCCAGCATGATTTCTCTTCCACCACCCTCACAAACTGGATTTCTCCTCAGTTTGTTTTACACCTTTTCGGTTTTCTCCTCTCTTTTTTTCTTTTTTTTTTTTAAATGAGGGTAGAGGATGGCCCGGATTTACAATGGAAAGAGGAAGAAGTGGACAGATTATATAGAAATTTTTTTTTTTTGATTGAAAAGAAAAGAAGATGAACAGCTTTACCAACAAAGAGTGGCTCTGATACCACGTAATGGAACCCTTGGATGGATTATGCTCTTTGTTGGTGCGTTGGATAGATCGGATAGATCGGATAGATGGTGGATCAATGAAACCGTCAAGAGATGCGGAAGTCTCTTGGTATTCTCCACTCCACGGAACCGAGGAAGTAACCCTTAACCACGGATCTTAGAAGATTTGCTGCGTTTGGAAGTAACCCTTGCCAAACTCAACGAAATGTTCAAGATGAACAAAGAGATTTCTCTCAAAAGAAGAAGATAAAAAGTTCTATATTTTATTAGAATGAATCTTACAAATACTTATAGAATTCGCAACACGGAAAAAGAAAAAGAGAAATAAAGTTTTGTGGATTTTCTAAACATAGAAAATGAAAATAGAAGACTAGAATTTATTCCTTGGTCAAAGACACTTGAATTCACGCGCATTGCCTAAGTTAACCCTTCGGCTGCTTGATGCGCCCCATCCAGAAGTTTGATGCATGTTTCAGAAGTCTGCCGCACATTTCAGAAGTCTGCTGAACATTTCAGAAGTCTGCTGCACATTTCAGAAGTCTGCTGAACATTTCAGAAGTCTGCTGCACATTTCTTGATGTGATCGATCATGCATCGTACCGAATGGAACAAACATAAGCATTCTCGGCCATAATGCAACCAGCTTGCTCAAACCGAGTTATCTGACGTTCGATCTCTTTCTTTAATCCTTTAGCTCGAGTAGAAAGCTTTTGACTGGAAGAAAAGTCGAATGGGTCGGGAAAATACTTATCGTATGAACTTGGCTCGGTGATTGGATGCTTGGCTTGGACAATCTGATTTCTAGAGTGGACACGAGTTGGTCGAGAGACTCGGTTATCAGGACAAAGTTCCCTTCGTAGGTTATTTCTGGACAGTGTTGGATCAAAGCGGAACACGGCTGTGTCGGACTGAACACGTTCACGGCCAATGCTGGTCTCTCCTCGATGAACCTCACTTGTACCGTCCATAACCTGCTCTGGTACATGCTGCTCGTCATCCTCCGAACAATCTGTAGATGTTTGGCTCGGTGCTTTACCACGAAATCTATCAGATCTGTCCACCGAAAGTTGTCAATAAAAGAATTGAAAAAGAAAAAAGTAGCCGATAAGAGTGTGTTGCCGTCCACAAATTATCAGACTCGAAATCTCACCAAGCAAATAGCAGAGAACTAAACAACCTCTAGTTGTAGCATCTTCTAGATTTTCTGAAACTTCTGGTTGCAACACATGTTAGTCTCGGAAAAAACTGCTTCGGCAACGGGAGTAGAAACGCCACCGTAGTTGCTCTGAAACTCCGTTTAATCGTCCCTGTGTTGATTTTTGGTGGGCTCACAGAATGTGTACATCCATCTCCTGGTTTTCTGAATCTTCTGTTGGTGATCCAAAGTTAGTCTTCGAACCAGCTGCTTCACCAATGGGATTCGAACACTGTAGCAGTAACACCACCCCTTATGTCTGCATCAAGTACAGGAAGAGACAATTTATGCAATTGGACAATTCAACCAAAAGCATGAATCTTTCGGTGAAGAACAAAACAGAGAATATTCGTATCTCATCGCTATACCCTTACCAGTAAAACCCATCGAATTCTAGAACCATGTTTCCAATTGAGAGTCGGGTTTGAATCCGCAAAAGACCATGAGCGGTTTTAGATCGGGGGTAACCACTGTTTCTGCCCTGTTAGATCCCGTTTCGTGCGGATTAGAAACATTATGCGGAATAAAAACTTCAATTACAGCCTAATGGGTCTTGTACTAATCGACACACAATCTTTGAAGTCGTAGCAGAAAACGGCTTCCGAACAGTTACTTAGAAGTGCAGTGGCGGCAGAGGACGGTCGAACAATTCCGTCGCCGATCAGTTAAAATCATTCTCCCAAAATAATCACATAATATTCATTAAGGTTAATTAGGTCATTTAATCAGTGAACAGTTACTTTGAAGTGCCTCAATGACAGCTTCCCTTGAAAATAACTTCTCCATAGTGTCTATAATTGTAATCAACTCTTGATTTATTTATCCACATGCTTAAATTATGTAAGTTCGGAAAAACTTTCCATTTGATTCAAATCACCGTGTGACAAGAAAGAGTTTCACATGATACCACGGCCCAAGCCCAGGCCCACCAGGAATTTATACCATTGGCTAAACGGAAGCAGAACGGGTCTCTTGAGTATCGACGGCGACAACGAAGCTTTTGTCTTTTAACCGATAACTTCGATGGAGACGAAGCTCTACGATTCCGATATCTTCTGATAAACTACCTCTTTCTTCTTCCTTTTTTCTCTCTTTATCGATTCAATCTTTACTTAGATCTACCCTTTTCTTCATTCTTAGCTCAGAGGATCAGTTTTAGTCAGAGTAGTTGATTCATTTTCAAAAATTCGTGAGACACTGATTCATCTTCAAAATTCGTTTTCTGAGTGGAAATTGAGCCTCTACTGAAAAAAGATTCAGCACCTGGAGTTTCTAGGGTTTGTCTCGTTCCTCTATTTAACTTTTGGTTTCACTTCGTTACTATTTTGTTCTGTTGGATTCAGACAGATCCTTTTGAGTGTCTTATGGTATTCTTGTTTTTTTTTTTTTTTCATGATCGGGAAAAAAAGAAAAGAAAAGTCCAAATTTAGGTCGATATTAACAATTTTTTGATTTTTGTAGAGATATGGACAGAATCAGTGGATTATCCGATGAATTGTTGGTTAAGATATTATCGTTTCTTCCAACAAAAGTTGCTGTCTCCACTAGCATTCTGTCGAAACAATGGGAGTTTCTTTGGATGTGGTCACCAAAACTAGAGTACAATGAAAATGATATCAAGGGTCCTGACTCTTCCGCCTCTAGGTTTCATGATTTTGTTGTCAAGAATCTGCCGTTACATAGAGCTCTGGTCATAGACAGCTTGATCCTTAGATCTCGTCATCATGTGTTATTTCAACCTGAGAATATCAAACTATGGGTTGAAATTGTGGTTTCTCGCTGTGTGCGTGAGCTAAGTATCAATCTTTCTTGTATCAGTGATGCACCAATGCCAAGTAGTTTGTATAAATGCAATTCGCTCACGACTTTGAAACTTGAAGGCGGAAATATTCTTGTGGATGTTCCTCGAACGGTTTATCTCCCTTGCTTGAAAACTTTGCATCTTCGATGTGTGACATACTTAAATGAAGATTCTCTTCGACTGTTTCTGTCCTTTGCCCTGTTCTAGAAGATTTGTGTATAGAACGGGAAAGAGACGACAATGTGGGAAAGATAGTTGTTAACATCCCGTCTTTGCAGAGTTTATCCTTGCAAGTGACTGATGTACTTTCTGATGGGTATGTGATTGTTACCCCTTCTTTGAAATATTTCAAATTTGAGGATCTCACAGAACAATTCTCCTATCTGGTTGAGCATATGCCAAAGCTGGAAGAGGCAGATATTACTGTTGTGCACGATATTGAGAAGTTTCTCGATTCAATTACATCCGTCAAACGTCTTTCATTACGTGTAATGTTTACCCGTGAAGAAGAGGTAACATGTTTTATCTGTCAACTTCAAGTTTCCAATCCCATTATATCACTTAAGAGCACTAAGTTCAGGTTTTCTTGAGATTGATTTTTTTTGTTATTACAATGTTGTCGTGTGTGCAGTATGCATACCGTCCTGGTATTGTCTACAATCAGCTTGAACATTTGCAGCTATGTATATACAGCGAGGATTGGTCGAAGTTAGCTGTCTGGATGCTCAGAAATTCTCCTAAACTGCGAGTCCTCAATCTTTATGTTGATGTAAGTTTCTTCATCTACTGTTATCAGCTAAAATCATTGTATGATGTAATCTTGACTCTCTTATCTTTATGTCTTCTTTTTTTTTTTTCCTTATTGCAGCCTTCACCACAATTTAATCATGAGTATCATCCGGTTAAGTGGAAGAATAATCGGAGATCTGTTCCTGAATGTTTTCGGAAGAGTCTCGAAACTTTGAGGTTTGTAGGGTACATGGGAACGCAAGAAGAGAGAGACTTCTTGAGTTTCTTCTTCAAACACACTTGTTGCTTGAAGTCTACATCGGTCATTGATTTTGCATCATTAGGTAGATAACTGAAACTTGAAATAAGAGTTGTGGTATTTAATTATGAATTTCGGGTTTGTTTTGTTGTCCAACAACTGTTAGGTAATTTGAATGAATGTGGAATCTTGTTTTCGAAACGGAACTTTTACCTTCTTCTTATCATGTGGTCAATCATGTGGTCTGTTTAACGTTTAATTATTGATTGATATATGTGAGTGACTTGTGACTCGTCTCTTATAGTCTTATTTAGAGAAGAAAACTCTGTTGTGGAACTTATGTGACACGTCTCCTAAACTATACAGGTTATGGTCCTTGTGGAGCTCCAAGGGTTAATCCGGTATAAGAGCCCGAATGGCTGCAGTATGTGAGCTGTGTGGAGACCCAAATCGGATTGTCAGTGGTGAATGGTAACGTGATTTCTGAACGATGCGGTTCTTTGTTTGTAGACAGAACATCCGAGTGTTTAAACATCTTGTCTTTGTCAATTTTGTCGCATTCGATTCTGAATTTTAGGTTTGTTTTGTTGTCCAAGAACAAATTAGGTAATTTAACTGAATGCAGAACTTAATTTCGAACGAAACTTGTACCTTAGCATGCGGTTATAGTTCTTCGGTCTAGTTATATGTTGTACTTGCATAACTTTTCGTTATTAAAATGTGTGTGCCTTGCTACTTAAGTCTCTTATTAGAAAATACAACAAACTCCGTCAAACATACATCACTAGAACGTAACTAAGCGTTGGTTTCATAATATATGCATCATGCGGATTTTAAAGAAATATATTTCATTAGCTAGCCATTTACACTATATTCTTTTCAAATAAAAATATAATTCTACGTAAATATTATTTTAATAAAAAATATTCAAGTACCTAAAATTTAGAATTTACTATTTAATTTGGTTGATAACGTGGATCAAAGTGTAATATTTTAGTACTACTTTCAAAAGTTTAAAACTATATATTTCAATAACGAGAATTTTTGATGACTTGATTTAAGGTTTTGGAGAGAAAAAAAAAGAAAAAGAGAAATATGTGAATTCGCAATACATACTCGTGAAAAGAACCAAATAATTAAGTGAATTCTAGTGCTGACATTTCTTGACTTAGATTTTCATACATCCAACCATTTTTCAAGGAATTGGTACATATCATAGCTCTCTCTACGGGTTTCCCCGCCGATATGTACATCAGACATATATTTTATGGGGGCATAACTAATTTAATTTGTATGAGAAAGATATATTTGAGCTTTGTATTAGATATGTAAATATGCATTATACTTGTACAGTTCATCATATACTTGTATAAATACTCTTAGATGTACAGTTTACAATCATCTAGATGTGTATAAGAGACAGGACATATATTTTATGGGGGCATAACTAATTTAATTTGTATGAGAAAGATATATTTGAGCTTTGTATTAGATATGTAAATATGCATTATACTTGTACAGTTCATCATATACTTGTATAAATACTCTTAGATGTACAGTTTACAATTTTAACTTTAATAAAGATACGTTTGTTTGTTTCCTCTCTCTATACTTTAATATGGTATCAGAGACCAACAAACTTTCTTCCGCCATTGTTACGAGCTTCGATTTCTTCTTCTTTTGACCTCACGAGTTCATCCAAGCTTTGATTCAGCTCAATGAGCACTCCGATTCGTCAATTGTTCTTCGATTCGCTTGTTTTTTTTATTTCGTTTGTGATTGAGCTTCTTTCGTTTCTCTCTTTTTCGTTTCTTCTTCCGATTTTTCTTCCGTTCTTGACCTAAATTGCTTGCTGTTTCTCGTTTCTTCACTCTATTCGGCACAATCTTTCTTCGTCTGTTCCAATTTCATCATTTGAAATGGGATCGACTACTCCAACTCAATCCGGCGAACCTATACTTCCTCACCGTCAGCCTTTTGATCAGTACGAGAATCCGTACTTCCTCCACAACACAGATCATGTTGGTCTTGTGTTAGTCTCCGATCGTCTTGCCTCTGGTGCGGACTTTCATTCTTGGCGCAGATCTGTTCGTATGGCGTTCAATGTGAGGAACAAGTTAGGCTTCATTGACGGTACAATCCCTCGACCTCCTGCGAATCACAGAGATACAGGATCGTGGTCCAGATGCAATGACATGGTGGCCACATGGTTGATGAATTCCGTTTCCAAGAAAATAGGCCAGAGCTTACTCTTTATGTCTACTGCTGAATGCATTTGGAAGAACCTCCTATCTAGATTCAAACAGGATGATGCACCTAGGATCTTTGAGATTGAACAACGTTTAAGCTCTATTCAACAAGGTTCTTCAGATGTTAGAACCTATTAAACTGAATTGGTAACTCTATGGGAAGAACATAAGAACTATGTTGATCTGCCTGTTTGCACATGTGGAAAATGTGAATGTAACGCAGCTACTCTTTGGGAATCTATACAACAACGTAGTCGAGTAACAAAATTCCTAATGGGATTGAATGAATCATATGATTCTACTCGTCGTCACATCCTCATGTTGAAGCCTATTCCTGCAATTGAAGAGGTTTTCAACATGGTTACTCAGGATGAAAGACAGAAGCAGATCAAACCTTGCTCTAATCCGTCTAATGTGGTGTTCCAAACCTCTGCTTCACAGTATGATGTTGAAGCTTATAATGGTCCTGCAGAAAATGAGGCTTATGCTGTCAGCAACAACTATCGTCCTAAGCAAAGGCCAGTTTGTACTCACTGTGGCATTGTTGGACATATTGTTCAGAAGTGCTTCAAACTTCATGGTTATCCACCTGGATACAAGTCTTCTAATGGTCCGAACCAGAGACCTTCTTATCAGATTTCTCAGCCTGGTTTTGTTCCAAGAGGCTCATCTCCATCTAATCCGCGACCGCAATTTTAGCAACAATATTCACATAAACCACAGCAACAGTTTCAGCGAGCAAATGCGGTTGCAAATGTGGTTGCCTCTCCTGCTCTTTATGTCCCTCCCCAGCTATGTCTGCTATGAGTCTCGATTTCAGTAACTTCAGCACTGAACAAGTTCAGAATTTGATTCAGCAGCTTCAGATACATACACAACTTCCAGAGCTTGCGATTCCTTTCTCTAACTCCCATTCAACTATAACTGAGAATGTAGTTATGGCTTCTCAATCCTCATGTGGTACTGTCCCTTTTCCCTCTTCTAATCTTCGGTATGAAAACAATGTTCTTACTTTCCATCACCAAGCTCTTACTACTCTTGCAAACTCCCTCCCTAATGGTGCTTGGATTATTGACAGTGGGGCTACTACACATGTGTGTTCTGATTTAGAATTGTTTAGTAACATTTTTTCTGTGTCTGGAGTTACAGTCTCTTTACCTAATGGCACTAGAGAGCACATCACTCATACTGGCACCATTCATATATCAGATGCATTAATACTTCATGATGTTTTGCATGTTCCATCATTTCGCTTTAATCTGATAAGTGTTAGCAGTTTACTGAAAAATAAAAAAAGTTATGCTCATTTCTTTGCAAATACTTGTTACATTCAGGAGCATACTCGGGGCTTGATGATTGGTAGAGGCATTCTCCTGCATAATCTCTACATTTTAGAGACTGGTGTCATTTCTCATAATACCAACTTCTGTGGATCCTTGCATGTTGATGGTCACCTCTGGCATCAACGCCTTGGTCATCCATCTTCAGCCAAGTTACAACATTTATCAGGTGTTCTGCCTCTTACTAAGTCTGGTTCTTTAGATTCATTACATTGTCCTATATGTCCTCTTGCTAAACAAAAGCGTCTTCCATACGTTTCTCATAATTGCTTGTCGTCTTTACCATTTGATCTGATTCATATAGACATTTGGGGTCCCTTCTTTGTAGAATCTGTAGAGGGTTATAGATATTTTCTTACGATAGTAGATGATTGTACTCGTGTCACTTGGGTTTACATGTTGAAAAATAAAAGTGATGTTTCTATATTATGCCTTCGTTTATCAAATTTGTTATGAATCAATATCACAGTACAATCAAAGCTATCTGTAGTGATAATGCTCCTGAACTTGCTTTTCCACAGTTGCTTAGAGAGCATGGCATAATTCATCATTTCTCTTGCGCATATACTCCGCAACAGAATTATGTTGTTGAGAGGAAACATCAACATATTCTTAATGTTGCTAGAGCTCTCTTATTTCAATCAAATTTGGCTTTGGTCTATTGGAGTGACTGCATTCTCACGGCTGTCTTCTTGATTAATTGTACCCCATCATTGTTATTACACAAATTGTCACCATATGAAATTTTGATCAAGAAGCAACCTGATTACTCTTTTCTAAAAACTTTTGGTTGTTTGTGTTACGTATCTACTTTACAAAAGGATAGGCATAAATTTAGTCCTCGTGCTACACAGTGTGTCTTTCTAGGATATCCTTCAGGTTACAAAGGTTATACAGTCTTAGATTTGGAAACCAACAGTGTGTCTATCTCTAGAAATGTGATTTTTCATGAACATGAATTTCTTTTTAAGTCACCACAATATTCTTCACCACATGTTGATCCTTTTTCTAATTCAATTCTTCCTGTTCCCATTCCTGTTGTTCTTGATTCTGTGATTTCCATTCCTGATCATGCATCCTCATCTCATACTGTTCCACCATCATCATCTCATCCTACTCATACAGCTTCCTCTAGCAATGCTCATGCATCTGCATCTGCACCACACACTAGTGTCCATTCACATGAGACTGTTACTTAGGACACATGATAAATGGTGCTTCCCAATTCTAGGCCAAAACGTTATGGTAAAATCCCTAGGTACTTATCCGATTATCATTGTGCCCTTACTCAAATTTCTACTCCCATCACCAACACAACAACTCCCTATCCCTTGTCCTCTGTTCTTTCTTATTCCAATCTTGCACCACCATTCCAATCTATTGTTCTTTCATACTCTCTTGAGACAAAACCCAAAACTTTTAAAGAAGCCATAACATCCAAAGTTTGGAATGAGGCTATGAATGTGGAATTTCAGTCTATGGCAGCTAATGGTACCTTTACTGTTGAATCTCTTCCTGCTGGTAAAAATGTGGTTGGATGTAAATGGATTTATACCATCAAGTACAACTCTGATGGTACTGTTGAGAGGTACAAGGCGAGGTTAGTCGCTAAAGGTTACACACAACAAGAAGGACTGGACTTCACATATACTTTTTCTCCTGTAGCTAAGATGGCTAGTGTCAATCTCCTGCTCGGTCTTGCTTCTAATCATGGCTGGAGCTTAACACGGATGGATGTCACTAGTGCTTTTCTACATAGTGATCTGGATGAGGAGATTTTTATGAGCCTTCCTTTAGGATATACTCCTGGTCCGGATGAGATCCTACCTCCGAATCCTGTTTGCCGTCTACACAAGTCTATATACGGTTTAAAACAGGCTTCCAAGCAGTGGTACCACTGTTTTTCCTCGGTTCTGTTGAAGAATGGATTTCAACAATCTCCAGGTGACAACTCCTTATTTGTCAAACTTACTGGCTCATCATTCATTGCTCTTTTGGTGTACGTTGATGACATAATGATCGCCAGTAATGATGACAATGCGGTTCACTCTCTCAAGACCACTTTACATCAAGCGTTTAAGATCAAGGACTTAGGCCCTGCTAGGTTCTTCTTTGGCCTTGAGATTGCCCGTAATGCTAGTGGAATCTCTGTTTCACAGCGAAAGTATGCCTTGGATTTGCTTTCTGATGCTGGTTTATTAGCTTGTAAACCCTCTGCTGTTCCTATGGATCCTACTGTTTCACTCAGTAAAGACTCAGACACTCTCCTTCCTGATACAACACCTTATCGTGAACTCATTGGTCGTCTCCTCTACCTCACCATCACGAGACCTGACATCACCTTTGCTGTTCATCGCCTAAGTCAATTTCTTTCTGGTCCTACAGAGGTGCATCTACAAGCTGCACATCACATCCTCAGATACGTACCTATAGGTATACCTAAAATCCAATCCTGGTCAGGGACTATTCTATGATGCAAACTCCAACATGTGCCTTAATGCCTTTGCTGATGCGGATTGAGCTACCTGTCACGATACTCGCCGTTATGTAACAGGTTTTTGTGTCTATCTTGGGAGTTCTTTGATCAGTTGGAAGTCCAATAAACAACACACTGTTAGTCGTAGTAGTACTGAGGCCGAATACTGAAGCTTGGCCTTAGCTACTTGTGAGCTTCTTTGGCTTCAGCAGTTACTCACTGATTTGAAGGTACAAACTACTACTAGAGCTAAAATCTTTTGTGACAACAAATCTGATATTCACATTGCCACAAATCCGGTCTTCCATGAGAGGACTAAGCATATAGAGGTTGATTGTCACACGGTTAGAGATAAAGTCAAGACTGGTTTCTCAAACTGATACATGTTTCGAGTGCGAATCAACATGCCAATATCTTGACTAAGGCCTTACATCCGGGTCCTTTTTCATTCTCTTCTCAACCGTATGTCTGTGTCAAGTCTCTTCTCTCCAACTCCTAGTTCCGATTCAAAGACTTGAGGGGGGTATATTAGATATGTAAATATGCATTATACTTGTACAGCTCATCATATACTTGTATAAATACTCTCAGATGTACAGTTTACAGTTTTAACTTTAATAAAGATATGTTTGTTTGTTTCCTCTCTCTATACTTAAATACTTTGAACTCAAAACATAGAAGTCAAAAGTATAGATTTACACCAATTGACCACAACAATAACTACTGAACTATGGTTGCAAATTAACTTTTATAGATTTCATAGGGCCCCCTCCTCCTAAGGTGGCTCCGCCACTAATGTACATGCATACAACAATTTTAGTATTTTAATTACCAAGGAACACAAAACCCTAATTCTTTTTTTTTTTGAGCCGCCGTCTTCTTATTCTTCGCCTTCTTCTCTTCTTCTCTTCTTCTTTCTTCGATTTTTCTTCAATTCTTTTCTTTTCTTTTGTTCTTGTTCTTCTTCGATTCTTCTTTTTCTTCTTCTTCGATCTCTTTGATCTCTCTCGAAATTTTCATTTTTTTTTTGCCACAACCAAGTAACCGAACCGTTTGATTTTGAACCGAATTTTATAAATTTAAACCGAATTTATAAATTTGAACCGAATTTTATTTAAAAAACAAAAAACTTCGGTAAGATTTAAAATACCGAACTAACCGATAACCAAACCGAACCGACCTGTTATTTTTTCTGTTAATTTCGGTGGATTTTTCAAGAACCATACTAACCAAAAAACCAAAATAATCCAGCGATTCGGTTCGGTTTAACCGAAGTCCCAGGCCTAGTATGTATTACGGTGGAGACTTGTTGTTTTCCAAGTCATGTTTCATGTTTCATATTTCCTTTTTTTTTTTTGCTTAGTGAAAAGTTCGTTTTCTTTTGCAAGAACACAAAAATTCGGTATTTATATGACAGTTTTCTCCAAAATTTTTTTTTAAAAAAAGTTAGGACTAGAAAGAAAATAAAATATTGGATTTGTAAGTAGGACCAAGTGAAAGTCGTTCCTTTTATAGAGGAAACATGAAACATGAAACATGCATGACTTGATTGGAAAACAACAAGTCTCCACCGTAATACATACGTACGTTTTGAATGAAAATTTTAAAAGTGTGACTCGAAAAAATTGACTGCGACTACTTGATCACTTTGATTAGATAAGACTTTCATGCTCTAGAATGTTACCATTCTACATATTCTTACCACTAAATATAAAACAAAACCTATATAAAAGTACTGGACGAGTATAAAACCATTCTTGTTTCTCTGCATAACCCGAGTATCCGATTCAGACGTTTTTTTTCTGGCGAAAATCAATCCGCCATTCATCTTAATCCTGTGATGCATCCAGAGCCGACCCTGAGTTTTGACTGGCCACAAGCGAAAGGAAAAAGAGTGCCACATGTGGTGTTCGATCTCATGACCTCTTAGTTGAAGCTACGGTTACTAAGCCACTAGACTAAGGAGAATTTTACAAAATTGGGGCCGAATTTAATTTATAAAAAAGAGGGCCGCAAGCATGAGCTTGCTCTACTTGAGCTCAGGGCCGGGCCTGGATGCATTAACTCACAAAACCATTTGAAATCGATTATTATGGATCAATGGTCAATGCACAATTGATCTGATTTGCCCCTGTTATGTTTAATCATTTCTTTTTTATTTTTTTTTTAAACCCAAAAGCATGTTAAGTATTTTGTACCCTTAATGAATCTAAGAAATTACAAACCCAACCATGATATTGTTGAATTACCCACCCAACTCTATTAAATATATTTTTTTTCTAAAACTAAAGAAAAGACAAAAAATCTTCAAATCCTTTTTTTTCCTTTCGTCGTCTTCTTCTTTGAATCCTTCTTCTTTCTCCAAATTTTTGCTGCCCCTTTTTTTTCTGTCTCCGACACTTTGGAGTTTGGACACACTCAATTCCAACGCCACAATTGACGATTTATTGGCAAGGATTTGCTTGAATTTACTTGGTTTCCGTCAAATTTATTTCTCCAAATTCATTTGCGACGATCCTATGCGTGAGATTTGTGAGTCCAGTTATACGAAAAATGGCTGAAGGATTAGAGTCATTAACATCCTCGATGCAGAGAGAATCTAAGTCTGTTTCTCGCTTGAGAGAAATTATCTACGATATGCTTCCTCTCTTCTCTGAAGATAACTCCGATGAGGACATCCTTTATGTTCTATCATCTTGTTTCTCGTCTCCCTTTTGATGATGAAGCTAGTTGTACCAAGTGTTACCCAGTATTACTAAAACGTAAAAATCCAGAAAATCAGAAATTCAAACACCCAGAAATTCGAAATCATAAACGAACAACAAACCCGAAATCCATAGACAAACCCGAAATCAAGTATTAAATCTGAAATAAACATAAAATTCGAGTTACATTGGATTTTAGAAACTCTCTAGAAATCTCTTTTTAAGTAATAATTTGATGGCTGAGATATGAACGCTTAGAACTTATAGTTTGGATGTATTTGTATTGGATATTTGATGTTTTGTATTTTGGATATTTTTTTATTTTTATTGCTGAAGGTTTTTTGGATATTACAACTTAATGTTTGGATTTTACTAGTCCTTACTAGACTTATTAAGTATTATTCTGACCGAAAACGTATTTCGGTTATTAGGTATTATTATGAGCAAACAAAAAATGAATTTACAAAAAAAAAATCAGAAAATATTAAACATGGATCCTACCAAAAAATATAACAAATGTATTTTATTATTTACTATTTAAGGTGGATATTGGGATAAATAAGATATTTCATTTTTTCAAAAAATAAATAAATACAATTTAACTTAGTTGTACAACATATAAAACTAGTTATATATAGTTGTACCAAATTTGAATAGTGTTCCACCGAAATTATGTTATTTGCGCTGCCAAATTGACACGTGCGCCGTTTTTGGCTTCAGTGTCAGCCGCCAAAATTACACTTAGTTATCTAGTTATACCGATTTACAAATAGTTGTATTTTTCGCTGTTTTCAATTTTAATTAGTTTTACCTAGCCATAAAATTTATATTTTTAGTTTTACAAATGATTTTAGTGAGTTAAAATATGTTTCCAAAGATTTTATGCGTTAATATGTTTTAAAACTCATCTTATGTATCTTTTGCATCCGAAGGTGGTTAATATTAACAAAGTGATCATAAAAGTGTAAGGTGTTTGCTGTGTAAATATTCTAATAACAAACCATTATGCTATAAATTTATTTTACCTATTTAATATATGTTTTTAACATTTAATAGTTACTTATCTAACGTAAATTTGTTTGTTTCGTATTGTATGTTTGTTTTTCTAATAAACTTCTTAAATCAAATTGAAAATAAGTTATGAATACTCTTAGTTACACCTGTTATATCTAATATTCCAAGACAGAAATACACATAAATGAGTTATGAAAACATAAATTAAGCTACAATACTATCATTTTCCAACCACTCATATAATCTCGATCTTTCTCTTCTTCTTCCTCGGTGTTCTCCAACAAATGGGAACCTAGTTTCTTGAGTTCTTCCATTTTCACCTTCTCTTCACACCCATTTTATGTCATCGCCGTCCTTTGAATAACGTCCCCCATAATCGAAACATATGACTATGCAACGAGCTTTATTCATTGTCCCATGAACAAGAATAACAAATATCACTGGTTCTCGTAATGCGAGTTCTCTGAGTAATACCCGTTTCTCTCAGTAATACCCGATATATTAGTAGTACTAGTTAGCCTAGTAATACTCAGGTCTGTCACCCAAAATTTTTTTATTTACCTACGAATCTACTATGATTTAGTACGATTCAGAATGATTCAATGCGCATTTAACCATTCTAATTGCCCTTATTTACCAATGTAAGATCCTATCCAATCAATTTAGCAAATAATTTAAAAAACCCAATGTCATGAGATGGAGAACGTTAGAGATCGTCGATTTTGTAGGGGACGAAGAAAAAAAATTGAATAGTGGGACCCACTGATAGTTAAATTATTGGTTGAATGATATTAATTATTTTTGTTTTTAGATTAAATATTAAAATATTTATTATTTAATTTTTGATTTTTTTTAAAAGGAAGGAAGGAAGAGTAAATAAGAGAGAATAAAAGGAGAGAGGTAGTAAGATTATTCTAAAACAATTAGGGACATTATAGCTCTTCACCCGGTTATTATTTTGTCTGTGATTTCGTACAAATTGGTCTACTTTTTTTTTTTTGAACATTAAAAAAAGGGTTTAGCACCGTTGCCGGGGATCGAATCCGGGTCATCCGCGTGACAGGCGGGAATATTTACCACTATACTAGTACTACAACGACTTTTAAGTTGGTCTACTTACCTCAACTTATATTCATACGAAGGATTGCAGGAACAATTTAAGTATCTTCTTGTTGAATTGGATATTCGAAATTTCCTTACTCCAATTTGGAGGATACTATTGGACCGGACCTTGCTTATGGACTAGATTAGATTGAAAAAATAACACTTTCGCAAATTCTGACATATTCAAACAAGTTGTTTTTGGATAAAAATGAAAAAAAAAATCAGCATTGTATGTTATATGTATCAAATAATACTTCTTTGTTCTTTGGATCGATACAACATGTCGTTATGATTAAAACTTTAACCAAAAGAAAACATGTATTATCGTTTTCTTTCTGTATTTTGTACGTCAGGATAAAATAAGTATAGTTGTATACTTGTATGTACGTACAAACCAGAAGAATTAAAAGTTCTAAATTTTTTAATAATATAAAATTTGTATATGGAGTGTGTATATAAATTACAATGTTTCGGACTTTCTGCGCGCGCCTACCAGACTTGGAATTTTCTAGTCATTTCAACTGACCTGTAACACCCCATCTAAGCCGTCCACCTAATCTCCATCACTCATCTCAACCGTTGGTTTTCCCTTTTTCCCTCGACCCACACGACCTGTCAACAAAAATCTACAAAAGGCCCATCTTCAAAGTTTCCCGGAAAATCCCTAGAAACCTCCAACGAACCATCATCAAATCTCATACCCAATCACTTTCTCTAATTAAATTTATATAAACACTTAATATTTCATCTACCCACCTAAATAGATGAAGAAATGGCTAGCTTGAGCACGAGCTTTCTCGGAATAAGGCGACCGTCCTCCAAGGCACAAGACAAGACGAAAAACGCAGCGTTTTGTAAGAAGCACCCAAAGCATAAGCAATCACCTGGTGTTTGTTCTCTCTGTCTCAACGAGAGGCTCTCTATCTTCATCAAAGCAAATTCTTCTTCTTCTTTTTCTTCTTCGCGTCGACAAAAAACACGTCAAATTATATGCTCTTCCTCAACTACTTCTTCTCTCTCTTCTTACTGTTCTTCCTCCGCCTCTTCTTGCCCGTCTCCTCTTATTGATCGCCGATGCTACTTGTTAATGGCCGGAGGTAGCGGCAGAGAAAAAGGGACTTCGTGGATGACGAAAAGCCGATCTGTAGCTTATAAAGTGGATGATGAAAAAAGAAAGAAGAACACGAGGAGAGGTGGTTTCTTTTTCGGTTTGGTGGGTACCAGAAGAGAGAACAAGAGAGTGTTGTAGATGATGAGATTTTATGGTTCGTGATTTTTTTTAACTTTATGTTGTGTTCTTGATTCTTTCATTTAGATGCTACGTATAGTAGACTAGATCAGTTTAGCGCTTTTGAGCTTTTATATTCGGTAGGGTACGTGCAAGTGAGAAAACTTCTCTATACAACGATGCTCGAGAAAGTGAGAAACAAAATATTAACGAAAGTGGTTGTGTAGTTTATTTTATTGGTATTATTGTGATTGATACATCGAGTTTGTAGTTTAGTGGTAACATAAAATGTGTGCTAATCCAGATTTGAATATGGATTGAGGATATATTGTGTGCGCTAAATCAAGAGATTTGAGAAAATATTTGGTTTGATCGTTCTTTTTATTCATGTTCCCACTCGCACGCTTACTTGAAAGCAAACGTATAGCCCTTTCTTTAATAATGTATAATCTGTGATAACATAAAAACTGGGCGGTAGTCCGCGCAGATGAAAAATCTATAAACTATTTTATTAAATATGATTTTGAAATTATTTGAAATGCAGGTTGATTTTAAAATTTTATAATTGATTTTCATTTTGTTTGTTTTTAATATAAATGCACTTGCATATTTAAGGATGTTAAAGCAGACTATTATACTCAATTTAACCAATTTTGTATCTAACGAATATATTTTTGAAAACTTTTATTGTGATGACACATCAACATATTTCTCTTGTAAATCATATGTAATGGTAAGAGTTTTTTTTTACCAATGCTTTTCAAATGATATATAAGGGATTAAATTGTATTGAATTAAATATGCAAATATTATGTTAAAGATTTATATAATAAGTTAAAATCTTTTTTTTATAATATTTTAAAATTTTGATCATATCAAAATATTTTTAAATATTTTTATTCAGTTTAATTATATAGTTCAATTAAAGAACTATATTAAATCAAATAAAAACTTTTAAATTTGGATGCCTATTAAATTAGGATTCCTACTCATATGGTTGTTGATCATTTGAATTTTTTTTATAATAGGTTTCTGAACCATCACTAAAAACAAATACTCAATGTGGGACTCTTACCAATTTAAGTGATGTTCTTCGTTTAAAAAAAATTCAAATCATATTTATTTAGTAAATGGGTTAGGTTGATCTATGACCCATTTAATTATGTGGATCAAATGGTTAAATGGTTGATCCATAAAACTTTTATGTTCAAGATTTTAGGCAAGTGTGTTTTCGAGAGGGAGACTTGTCAAATGACCTTTTACACTTTCAACTCTCCGAGCTCCCACATTTACCTGGAAATTCTCTATCTCTTTTTGCTGTAAAGCCCATATACGTTTTTTTTTCAAACGGTTTACTATCATATTTCCAAACAGTTAACTTATATATCAGGAGAAGGTCCGCGCGTTACACGGATTTATGATAATTTAAATGTTTTAATTTTAAATTTTCTTTTATAATATTTATTAGTAAAAGTTTGTGAATAAATATTAATTTTTAATTTGTAAATATCAAGTAGTTTTATAATTTTGTATTGAAAGATTGGTGGAATAATAATATCTATAGTGAATGAGAATTTCTTTTATTCATTGTAAGCATATAAAATATCGAATTATTTCTTTTCGGCAATAATTAAGGACATGTTGTTTTATAATATAACCAATCTGAAATACATTTGTGATAGAAATTTGTGAATGTAAAATAAAATGTTAAGATATTTTCCGATCCTTGTAGATTATCAAGACATATATCACAATTTTTGTATTCTTCTTGTGTAGCTTGGATTTTTGTTCTCTCTAAGTCTCCAATTACAAAATCAACATAAAGTTTTCTTGATGCATTTGAATTGAAATCTTTAATTTTAAAAGAGACTTCGAGGCATTGTGTGTTATGTGGTCGACGTGATAGCATAGATGTCCGAATAAAGTTTATTAAACTTTCGGTTAATATACTTGATGTTGTGTCATTCATATCATGATAAGTGAGGTAGATGTTAATCATATTTTTGAAGTTAGTGTTATTTGCTTGAAGTAGTTGATCGGTGCTAAAACAGATTGTGTAGTTGATGTTCTATTTTTGACAGAGTGGACGTGTGATTTTGAGACGCAGTTTGTTCCGGATGATTATGTGAAAGAAATTATATGATTGTGTAATGCATATATATATATATATATATATATATATATATATATATATATATATATTCTATTGGAAATTTGTGTGGTAATAAAAGTGAGTTGTGTTTGTAGATTGCTGTATTACTATTTCCATTTATAGATTGTTGTAAAATCTCTATTGCAGTTTTTTGTTTTTGTTTTTTTGTGTGGATTATATTTAATTATTTAGTATAGTTGGATTTTTTATTCTCTTTTGTTGATAAATTTTTCCTTCAATGTAAATGGTGTAGAATGAAGGTATGTCAGCCCTAAAAATTTTGGGACTCAGGACGGAAATCTACGGCTATGGGACGGAAACAGAAAATTTGTGAATTGGAAAACAATTCTCAAAAGGAAATATGATAAGAACGTCCCGAGAAATTTCAGAATAATTTGAAAAAAAAATATATATAATTTTTAAGTTTTTCTTTTTTAAACGGGTAATTCGGGTACACGATCTAATACTTATTTCCTTCCCATACCCGTATTAATAAAATAAATGGTTTCGAATGGGTAATTATTTTAAACGGGATATGGAATAGGACGAAAAATTCGGGACGGTACAGGAGGGAACGGGAAACCTGTCCCAAAATTTCCAGGGCTCCTCATGAAAAAACTTTGTTATATGTTATATAATATCACATATGTTTTTTCTATAGTTATGTAGTTAATTATATTTTTTTTTTGTTATTCATCCATATAATCCTGTCACTAAATTAAGAACAACAACAAAAACGGGTAAATGGCTGGACATCTAGATTGGTGTCCAAAGGAGGGAAATAAATCTTAATCAAATCTGTAGCGACTGCAATGCCGACATACACTATGTCGTGTTTTAGGCTCCCAAATACGGTCACTACAAAGCTTACCAGCACAGTTGCGCAATTCTGGTGGAGCACTAACGGAACATCACGGGGCATGCATTGGGTAGCTTGGAAAAAACTATGCAAACATAAGTCGGAGGGTGGAATTGGCTTTCGGGTCATTGAGGATTTCAATACGGCACTACTTGCCAAACAACTGTGGCGACTTATTGATCACCCGGAATTTTTATTTTGCAAGGTGTTCAAAGGACGATACTTCAGAAATGGAACCCCCTTGGATCCTATTCGGTCATACACTCCATCGTATGGTTGGAAGAGTATTATATCCGCTCGATCTCTGGTACAAAAAGGGCTTATCAAAAGAGTTGGTTCAGGTCATTCAATCTCTGTATGGAATGATCCATGGATTCCAGCATCTCGCCCGAGATCAGCAATATGCCGTGGGTATAATTTGTACCCCGACCTAACAGTAAGTCAATTGATTGACCCTGCAACCGCAACGTGGAACTTACCATTACTCGAACAATTAATTGTTCCAGAGGACATACCCTTGATTACGGGGATCCCTACTACCAAAGGAAAAAGGAATGACATTCCAAGTTGGAACTACACAAAAACGGGTCGATATACGGTCAAGTCTGGTTATACTACGGAATATGAATTCCAATCAAATGGAGATTCATTGAGGTTTTATGGACCGGATATTAGCAAACTCTAGGGATACGTCTGGAAAGTTAAATGTCCACCAAAAATAAAACATTTTTTATGGCAAATCATATCGGGTTGTATAGTGGTCATGGACCGTCTCAGTAGGCGAGGTATCAATTGTGATCCTCAGTGTGGAAGATGTGGTGCGGAGCGGGAAACCATAAATCATACACTTTTTGAATGTCCACCGGTTTTACAAGTATGGGCATTATCGTCAATTCCTACGCCACCGCGAAGGTTTCCGACCGATGCTTTATATTCTAATATGGCACACTTGTTCTGGCAGCTACCCAACAACGAATAAATGTTAGTGTATCCATGGTTATTATGGTATATTTGGAAAGCACGGAATGCCAAACTCTTTTCAAACATAGATCGGGACCCCCGAGAAGTGTTACGTCTGGCAAAAGCGGAAGCAGTGACGTGGGAAGAGGCACAAATTGAAGAAATACTGGTACAAACACAACACGTCAATCAGGCGGTACATAGTTGTCTGCTAGTCGGGTTATGCTGTCAGATAGATGGGTCTTGGAAGGATACAACAGTTAATTCTGGGTTGGGATGGTACTGCCATGGCGTTGGCACGGATGTAACTTTAATGGGGGCGCGAAATGTGCGACGAAGCATTTCTCCACTCCACTCGGAATTAGAAGCATTGATATGGGCCATGCATTGTATGCTCAATGCTAGAAGAATGATGGTGGCTTTCGTCACGGACTGTTCAGAATTGGTGAAGATGGTGTCTAACCCAAAAGAATGGCCGGCTTTCACTATACATCTGGAGGAATACGAGAAGAGCAAGAAGGAGTTTACGTCTTTCGCAATCTCGCATATCCCACGCGCTCAAAACACAAAGGCAGACAAGTTGGCACGAGGTGCTCGAGACTACCTTTATTGTTTAGATTATGTAAATTCGGTTCCACCGGTTTGGATTTCTGAACCGTTCTAAGAACCGAAGCTGTTGACAAAAAGAAAAAAAAAATTAAGAACAATAAAATAAAGAGATAAAGGAATTAAGTGATACAATTATGAAGTGCACATATCAATTTTTTTTATATATTTATGTTTTTTTTTCTTTAAATGTAGGTGACACATCACATGCCACACGACATCATTTCAAAGCTCACTTTAAAAAAAAAAAAACCTTACTATATTAGAATAGATAGATAGATAGTTGATGTAATCTATTGTAAATATATTCCTAAACAACCAGCCAATAAACCCTATCTCATAGATAGCCTCTGAACAAAAATTGTAATTGAAATATTCTATTAGACAGATTTACAACCTTTTGAAGATTCACCTGCCTCGAGTACCTTGGGAGAGATCTGTCTAGAACTCTGGTGGAATACCAAAGCATAGCTTCCTCATTTGGTTCTTTGTTCTTAACCTTCCACACCTTACAAAGCCTCAATTCTGCATTGGTCCCGAAACGAATTTGTGGTATATTATTTGTAATCAGAAGCATGAAAGCTAACTTTTTTTTAATGTCCTTTCACCTTGACAATCTGGAAGACAACACTGCTCCTTCATAAGAGGAGATTAGTGCATATAATTTGAGAAAACACTGCTCCTTCGTAAGAGGAGATTAGTGCATATAATTTGAGAAAAAGAGAAATTCTCCCAAAAATCCATCAGAAATTGACAATTCCAAAGAAAACAATTCTCTTGAATTTCTGAAAAAGCTTCAAAATTTGTGAAGAGGAAGAAAAATAAAACATAATTCCGAACATAGTCGGAAACTAAGTCTGAATTGAATCGGAAATAAACAAAAAAATCAAAAGAAGTTTTCTCCCTCTGAAATCTAAGACAGAGTTAAGAGAGAAGCATCGCTTTAATAGATGAACGATATTTGTGAGAAAGAATTACTGAGATATTACACAAAAGTAGGTTTATTACTAGAATATTATACATTTTTAAAAATTTACTTAGATATTTTGTGCTCTTGTGTAATTACAATTAACATCCTTCATTAATTTGCAATTTTTTTAATTTAAAAATGATTAACCAAAAATTAGTTTAATCCACCTCATTAACATCTAATCCACCTCATTAACATGAAAAAAACAATCCGCGTCATGAAATACAGTTTCGGGAAAAAAATCTTCTCTCTCGCCGGCGAAACCTCTCTCTCTCTCGGCGATTCCGAAGTCGAACCTTAATTCCGCCGTCGTATCGTCTCTTCCGGCCGCTTCTCTTATCTCCGTCGCATTTCGTCTCCTTTTTCACGAACTCGAGTGGAGACTCTTCGTTTTCTCGAGTAGACTCTTCGTTTTCTCGGCTAAAAATCTCTCCTTTTCACGAACAAACTTGCTCCGGTAAGTTCGCGGCTGAGTTATTATACTTCACGGCTGAGTTATTATACTTCACGGCTGAGTTATCATACTTCACGGCTGAGTTATTATACTTCACGGCTGAGTTATAATACTTCATGGAAGACGAAAGGTTGCGTAGGTTAACTCGGCGAAACCTCTCTCTCTCTCGGCGAAACCTCGTCTCTTCCGGCCGTCGTATCGTCTCTTCCGGCCGCCGTCGTATCGTCTCTTCCGGCCGCTTCTCTTATATCCGTCGCATTTCGTCTCCTTTTTCACGAACTCGAGTGGGGATTCTTCGTTTTCTCGAGGGGACTCTTCGTTTTCTCGAGTGGACTCTTCGTTTCCAATCCATAAGTCAGCCGTAAACAATCCTTAAGTCAGCCGTAAACAATCCATAAGTCAGCCGTAAACAATCCATAAGTCAGCCGTAAACAATCCACAATTACCGAAACCAGATCCATCATATATCGGAGAAGGATGAACGAAAATGAAGAAGAACGAGGAAGACGATGACGAATTGGATGTTCAAAATTTAAGTTCTGGATATCTCTGTTGATGTGAAGAACAAGGTGAAGAACAATGACGACGAGAAAGACGATGACGACGACGAGGAAGACGAAGACGACGTTTCGTATTTCTCTGTTGATGTGAAGAACAACGACGGCGAGAAATACGATGACGACGACGAGGAAGAGGAAGACGACGTTTCGTATTTCTCTGTTGATGATGACATGGAAATATGCATCCGACGTCATTTTTTAATTGATGAAGTGGCAAGTAAGCCACCAAGCGATCACGTAAATCAACTGTCTTAAACCAGCCATCAAACAAAACTTTAAGTCAGTCGTAACATGAATACTATTACAGTAATTAAAAAACGAAAAAAACGGCTGCCAAATTCAGCCGTAACTCAACTGAAAATCTTTAGCTCAGCCGTATCATTTGATAAGTCAGCCGTCAAAACATGCTATTGTAGTAATTAATCTTTCGCTACTAAATCAACCGTAATTAGGCCGAGTTTTTCTTTAACCCAACTCATTACGGCTGAGTTATGACACTTACACGAAAATCAGCCGTAACGAAGTAATAACTCAGCCAACCGGAGAAAGTAAATTCAGCCGTGTCGAGACAATAACTCAGCAAAATTTTGACAAATCAACCATCGGGTTATAACTCAGCCGTAACTTACGGCTGGGTTATCTCGTAAGTCAGCCGTTTTCTCATAATTCAGACATATTTCGTTAACTCAGCCGTAACTTATGTCTGAGTTATCTCGTAAGTTAGCCGTTTTCTCATAACTCAGCCATTTTTCTTAAATCAGCCGCAACATACCGTAATTCAGCCGTGATTGCCGCTGTAGCGCTTTACGGCTGAGTTCATTAATACACGTCAGCGATTTCTGACGTGGCGGCGCGTTTTTCTGATGTGGAATTAAAAAGTAATGGCATTCTTTGTAATTACGTTTTTTCCTATAACATGTAACAAGGACACGCTGGGTATGGAAAATATAGGCGAAATATGATAGTAATAAAAAAAAATTTTGTATGTTTCTGGTCATTTCACCTAATTTGTATGATATCTGAGTAAACTTCCATATTTGTGACCCTCCTTTCAATTTTAAATGAACTACCCAAAAACAACAAGAGACAATTACTCAAAACTGGACCCAAATTAAACAAACAACACAATCATTTAGAGATCCAAACATCAAAATAATTTGTCATTCCTTCTGACTATAATACCCCACGCATCTGTACAAAACAATCTGAATATTTTATATTATTTTATTTGTTCCCATTAAATATGGACAACAATATGTCCAGTTCAAAAGAGTTTTTAATACCCCCAACTAAATGAATAATTGTGACTCTCCACCGCTTTATCTCATCTTCTTTAATAGTATAGAAGAATCGAACTGATGTGATTTGTACTCTAAAAGAGTGCCAATTAGGATCAAAACCCGAAGTCTGGCCAGGCTCGGCTTTGAAAAATATCGGACTCGAACTTTGATATACAAGCGTAAAACAAATTGGATTTTCGGGTTAATGGATTTTTATGTTTAAGCTTTGATATATAGGCCCAAAAACAACAATATACTTTATTTTAAATTTTAGTAAAACATTACACACACAAAAACGAAGACAACAACAACACGTTTGATTTTATTTAAAAATTACATTACATCGAAAGCAGAAATAAATAAATAAAATAGAACGAAAAAGAAAGTCAAGACAAGAAAGAGTAACCGAAAAAGCCTTAAGGATACCGGAAAATTTTGACTTTCAAGTCTTCATCACCATAACTAAGCGGCTTCCGTAAACCCAGCCTTTTTAGATCAAGACGGCTGTCTTCCCTTAACAAAACGACATCTGTTACGACTTTGCTAGTACTAACGAAAGCAAAGTTGTAACGATTATCGTCAGATTTCTTGATAATGAATGTGCTGCTGACACCGGTCCACGGCGGATACGACAGGTTAATGCACCTGTCGTCGGGATTATATTCCTTAACTTGCCAAAACCCTGTATCATTGCATGTAGTCGGAAAGAATGAGGGGAACTTAATGTTAAGTTCGGTTGATACACGTACGACAACATCAGGCTCAGATAATTCAAACATAAATGGTACACGGACTAGAAAAGGTACTGATGCACTGCCATATACCACGCTTTGTGGGCAAAAGTCCCATTCATGAACTACTTCTGGGACCCTGTACCGGGAAATAAATGGTCCTCCAAAGAATTTGTATTTGGGGTAATACAGAGTGTTGGGCTTAACCGGATTCCCCCAGAAATCAAGCACGATTTCGTTCTCACCCAATGCTGATATTGCAAAAAGCAGGAAAGCCAGGATCAATCGAAATGTCTCCATCTTTTTCTTTCTTCGATTTCTAATTTATTGCTTTGTGTTGAGTTCTTTAATAGCAAACAGTTGCTACGGTATTTATACAGATTTTTAGGAAGACCAAAGACATATATAATCGGTTCAATTTTCACTTTTCTTTCATTAAATACAGCCTGGATCCAGTTACTAGAGTTTATATATGCGTTTATTCATTAAGAAATAAGCACGCTTCATGGCAACCTTATAGATTATCAATAAATGAAATTAGTCAATCAATAACGGCATGATGATAACTTGTGTATGTTGCAACGTAATTATATGATTGGTATTTGAGCTGTGCGAAGAGTCATATATAACTTTTAAAATAATTTTGTGATATTTAATTTTATTAAAACTATATGAATTATATAAAGTTGAAGTTCAACTTTAACATGATAACGTAAGATTATTATAACTGATCAGTTTGTGATTAACATGTGTTATTGTTAAATTACATCGTGCCATGTGTTTATTTAATAATATAATCTTTTATTGTTAGTTATATATTTTTTAAATAAGACAAATAACAAAAAAATATAAAATAAATTATTTGAAAAATAGAAATGATAAAATCGAAAAATAAGTAAAGTAATAAGAGAAAGAATAGAAACTATAAAATCAAAAACTATAAAATCTATATAATCTTCAAAATATATGAAATTATAATAACAACAGTTTATAATTGTTATTTTGATAACTTTGATCACGAACCGGCTGCTCGTCGCTAAACCATTTACAAAAAAAAAAATCTTGCGATAATCGTTGATGGGGCGTTATTGTTTGTGTTGAGGACGGTTCTCGAGAGACATTTGCACAACGTCTCATAACAATTGTCTGAACGAATAAGAAGAAAGTTGAACTTGTTGTGAAATTCAATTGCATCTCAAGCATTGATCTTCGTAGTTGTGCCCAATCGCCAAACCTCACATATACGTTACGCATCTCGATGTCTTTAGATTGTTGTGGCATGATTGGCTTCAGAAACATACTGTCTCTTATACTAAAAGTGATGGAGCGGAAGGTAGAAAAGATAACTTGTTCTCGGAAATTCTCGAGAAGCCCAAGAACAAGGGGATATGGATTGATTTATCACCGATAAATCAAAATTAGGGTTTGAGTCTTGAAGAATTCTCTTCTTGCAAAAGTTTAAGGTTTAAAGAAAACTCTTACTAATTCAATTCAAAGATAGGTATTCTTTTCACATGCATTAGAGGCTTAAATATAATGATATACGTTCATAATTAGGGCTAATCCTAATAGGAAATATAATTTTTAAGTAAAATAGAAAACACCAAAACTAAAGAAAGCCAACTATGGATAACACAAGTGACATCGTGTATAACACAACATTGTAGATGATGCTGCATCAGTTGACATTCCTTCTTCCAATCCACAACAATTAATCTCAATTTGTTGAGACCCAGAAATCACAAAAAGACTAACCTAATCGAATTGAGAGACAAGTCTGGTCAATTGCACGTATATGACCTATTATGATCCAACTCAACCCATAGTTTTGTTAGATCTGAACAGAAAGAGACTGAATATTTTCTGTGTATTGACAAGCCTTGGAGGCAGGGATATATACATGTACGAACTTGCCGAGAAAGCTACGAATTAAATGCCTAATTACAGAAGATATCAATCAAGGATATGTACAGTTATACGAGAAGTAATTGAGAAGATAGCCTTTCCTAATGTGTCGTGAATAGATACACACAATACCCTCCCTCAAGTTGGAGCATGGGGATTATGAATGCCCAACTTGCCGATAAGTCCTTCGAATTCTCTGTGTCCTAATGCCTTTGTGAAAACATCGGCTAGTTGTGATACCGAACGAACAAAGCAGGGTCAAATGATGTTTGCTTTAGCTGCGTCTCGAACCTGATGGCAATCGGTTTCGACGTACTTGGTGCATTCGTGAAACACTGGATTTGCTGATATGTGTACTGCAGCTTGGTTGTCGCAATGGAGATCAATCGCATCTGCCTGCTTGACGCCTAAGTCTTCTAACAATCCTTTCAACCATTTGAGCTCACGCAGTGTCAACGACATACTTCTATACTCTGCTTCCGCGGAGGACATGGAAACGATATCTTGTTTCTTAGATTTCCATGAGAGTGGTGAGTTGCCAAGAGAGACAAACCAACCTGTTAAAGATCTTCTAGTAAGAGGGCAACCCGCCCAATCTGAATCACACCAACCAACGAGCTTCAGATCATCATCGGAGGTCAAAAGAATCCCTTGCCCTGGAGACCCTTGATGAGATGTTGAGGTTGCGATGGTTCATCGCCATGTCTTCTTCCATTTCTTTCCTTCCATATGTATGAGAAAGTAATCTGAAATACATACCGGAAAAGAAACACATGTATTCGAGGCGTGTTGAAAGTTGAAAGGAACTGAATTATTGAGTCCCAATCGAGAGTGAAGTGTTGGATGAGAATCCCTTTATCTGTAAGAGCTTCCTAGATTTTACGAGAGAACTGATACGAGAAAACAGGTGGTTGCGAGTTTACAATTGGCTCGGGCAGAGCACACAAGCCGCTGAGATTCTTGCATTCCACTGTAGCATTCTATCTCCGGTTGTTAAACGATCATGAATGGTCAGCCAAGTCATGAAAGAGAATTTTAGAGTAGCATTCTTGAACCAAAGACTATTTAGACCAGCTTTTCCTCTGCTTTTCAGTTTGGATTTGATGCCATGTGTACTTGGAGATGAATTTTGATTTATAATTCCCATTCTTCATACGCCACTGAGGTTGATCATCTTCGCCCATAACTCTCCTCTCACGAGTGTTATGTATGAGTTCCTCAATCTCATTTAGCATATCAGCTTGATGCCTACATCTCCGATGTGAATCCAAAACACTAGCCACAGAGGCGTGTGCAGAGATCCCGAAATCAATAATGCCTCTTGCTCTTGTGGTGTTTAGAATTCTTTCCATAAGAGACCACAAGTCATACCAAAATAAAGTAGAGTCCCCACTACGAACTTCAACTCGATGAAACATTGTTGCAATAACCAGCAGTTTCAGTAACTTTCGCCAAATCCATGAACCCTTTGTTGGAGTATCACGAGTAGACCAGAACGAACCTTGTTGTATGAGATATTATTGGATCCAATTTACCCAGTGAGATTCTTTAGCTGAAACTATTCCCCAAATCAATTTCAGACCACACACCAAGTTCACATCTTTCAAAGCCAGAAGTCCCAAACCACCTTCTACTTTGGGCCGACAAATCTCAGACCAAGCCATTTTTTATTTCTTCGAGTTCAATGTCGGACCTGACCAGAGAAAAGCAGTATATAGACTCTCAATCTCCTTTATGCACTCTTGAGGAAGCCTGAATGCAGATGACCAAAAATTTATAATGCTATTTAAAACGGAACTGATGAGTTGTAAGCGAGCATCGTATGAGAGGAAACCCGCTGTTCATGTATTAATGGGAGATCAAATTTTCTCTATCAATGGAGCATAATCTTATTTAGTCATCCGTTTCGTAAGTAGCGGTAAACCGAGATAGTGCACCGGCAATGTTCCCAATCCAAAAGGGAAGAGGGCCTCTATTTGTGATCTAGCTTTAACTTCTACCAAATACATAGTAGACTTCTCTAGGCTGATCTTTAATCCCGATAAAGTAGCGAACTGATCAAAGATTTTTATGATTTCTGTCATTGATCGTAGCTTCCCATCAGTAAACACCATGAGATCGCCAGCAAAGCATAGGTGAGTAAGATTTAGATTCTTACATTTAGCATGATATCCAAATTTACGCAACTTAGCCGCCTCATCTAGCAACTTTGAAAACACATTCATACATATATAAATAGATACGACGAGAGAGAACAACCTTGACGAATCCCCCATTCATTTCGAAAAAATCCCGCAAGTTCTTCATTCACCTGAACTGAGAATGTTGGAGTAGAGACACATAACATTATCCAGTGGATGAATTTTGTTGGGAATCCAAGAGCCAAAGGCGTGTGCCTGAGGAAAACATCCATTGCACTGATTCAAAAGCTTTCCAAATGTCTATTTTCATCGCACACCTTGGAGATATGCTTTCCTTGTGGTAGTCTTTCAAAGTCTATCCTTGACAAACGCAAATTGATTTGGTGCAATGAATTTCGGTAGAATTCCTTTCAATTTATTTACGAGAATATTGGAAATAACTTTGTATATGACATTACAGCACGATATTGGTTTATAATATTTCATCTCTCTTGCTTCTTCTTTCTTAGGAATAAGAGCCAAAATTGTTGCGTTGATGCCCTTCGGAAGGTATCCCTTCACGAAAACTGATTGAACCGTGATGCAGCGCATCTAGTGACGTCGTTGGGATTTCTGTCGAGTTTGTTGTAGGGCTTTTTACATAATCGGCAAGTTTCTTTTATTTTGGCTTTTGTATTGATTTTCTTTTAATTATAGGATAGTTCTAAATCCTTTATATTGATTAGGACTTTAAGATACAATCGTATCTCATATGTGTAGTATAAATAAGAGGGATCTAAGACTTTGTAAAGATCGCCTTGATTTTGATTTTAATAAAACTAAGAGCTTTCTAAGAACTTAGAGGAGTTCTCTTAAACCTATGTCTGGGAGCAAACAAAATGGAAGACAGCGTTTAAGACGCGGGAGGGTTTGTATGAGTGGCCGGTGATGCCTTTTGGTCTCTCTAATGCTCCCAGCACGTTCATGCGCATTATGAACAAAGTGCTTCGACCATTCATTGGAAAGTTTGTGGTCGTCTACTTCGACGACATATTGATTTTTAGTTCCTCCATCGCAGATCATCCAGTGCATATTCTTGAGGTCCTACTGGTGTTACGTAAAGAAAAATTTTGTGCCGCCAAACATAAGTGCGAGTTTGGTGTTCCTGAGGTCTTGTTTCTAGGCTATGTTGTTTCCAAAGAGGGTCTATCCGTCGACCAGTCAAAGGTAGAAGCAGTTCGGTCCTAGCCACTCTCACATATTATAAGTAAAGTGCGTAGCTTCCATGGTTTGTCATCTTTTTATAGGCGCTTTGTTCCCCATTTTAGTACCGTTATGAAGGAGGCAAGTTTAACTGGACTTCCGAGGCTACTACTGCTTTTACGTTAGTCAAGGAGAAGTTAACTTCAGCTCCAATACTTGTTCTCCCTGACTTTTCACAGACTTTTGAACTTCACTGCGATGCCTCCAACCTCGGCATTGGTGCCGTTTTGAGTCAACAAGGACGTCCCATGGCCTACTATAGCGAGAAATTGGCAGGCGCAAGAGGTCGGTATAGTGCTTATGACGTCAAGTTATATGTCATTGTGTAAGCTATTGATATATCATGGTTTTTACCCGTTTTTGGACCATGATATAAGTATTTTTATAGAGTCTTTTGTTAGTTTTAGAGTCCTATTAGAGTCTTTACAGGATGGAGAGCATTTGGAGATAAAAGAGAGATTCTGGTACTTTTTGGAGCATTTTGGAGAAGCAGCCGAAGTGATGAAGTCGAAGCTGGATTTACACGATGAGTGTCGATCGACACTACCCTTGGTGTCAATCGACACCAATGGAGACCGCCCAAACAAACGGATTTCCATCAGAAAAAGGAAATCAGCCCAAGTTTTGAAGAATTATAAGATTGCCCCTGACGAAAATCCTCATCTATAAATAGTTTTCAGGCATTGTTTAGCCAAACACCTTATCATTATTTTCTGTTTTTGAGACTTAGAGAGAGATTGATCCTGAGCTTTTGGGGAGACAATTTTAACTCATCTGAGCCAGATTTCGAACCCCTGTATTATTCTCTATTTTTTTTATGCAATTTATTTCAGTCATGATTTGTGTTTGCATAATTATGTCTGAGTAGTTTGCTAGTTAGGTTAGGGTGATTTAGGGTTTGATAAAGAATTTGTAGAATCATTAGAACTTTTTAGAGAAATCAATAGGATCTTCACCTTGATTTCTGCTTAACTTGATATTCTGAATTTATCACTTAGAAATCAAACCTTAGGTTATTTAATAGATGCGAGAGCATTATTAGTAACTTGAACTAATCATAGGTGAGCAAAATATCTATTCGCAAAGAGATTTGGTTTAGGTATTTTGTGAACAAATCGAACTTGTTCTTATTGCTTGCTTTAATTGTTTAAATTCGCAAAGAGATTTGGGATTTAGGAATCTAGGCATAGATAACTTCTGCAACGAGAGTTGATTGGTTTTAACTTAGTGATTCGAGTTCTAGACGGTTCTTAATAAATCCCTAATAAACTTAGATTCTGCATTCTTGGATTCAACCTGATAATTACCCTTGCCTAGCGTCTTCGTCTCCTGAACTTACACCGCATTAATCTCGTTTACTTATTTCGCCTAGCTGCTTAGTTTACTTTTACATTATTCGACCTAGCATAATCTGAATTTAGAAACCTTAGTGTAGCATCTACTTCCCTTGGGATTCGATACCCCTTATACTTCGATTGCGTTTGCTGTGCACTTGCAGTAGTTTTATTTGGGTAAAACCTGAGCCCTATCAGCTATTAAGCATTGGCGACACTACTTGGTACATAGCGATTTCATCATGTTCACGGATCATGATGCATTGTGCCACTCGGACAGTCAAACCAAGGTTTATGCTCGTCATGAGACTTGGATCCCATTCCTTCAGTAGTTTACGTTTTTGATTCATCATTAGTCTGGTAAAACGAATCGACTAGCTGATGCCATGAGCCGTCGACACTCCTTACTTACTACGATCCACACGTATGTGCCTGGGTTTGCTACGTTCACCGAACTTTATCCGTCCAATCCTTTTTTGGGCGTATCTTGTCTGATGTGCAAGATGCTTTGAATAATGGTTTAACTTGGCAAAATGGTTTTCTTTTTAAGGACCTTCGGCTTTGTGTTCCAGCTTGCAGTTTGCGCCTCCTAATTATTCATGAGTTGCACAACGAGGACCATGTTGGACGTGATCGTACGTTACATTTGGTGTCATCTTCTTATTTTTGGCCATCTTTGCGCCGCGATGTTGAACGTTTTGTTGAACGGTGTCGAACTTGTCAACACGTGAAAGGTAAAGGTTCTAATGCGGGTATGTATCTCCCTCCACCCATCCCTACGCAGCCTTGGACAGACTTGAGTATGAACTTCGTTTTAGGACTTCCTCTTACGCAATGTTGTCATGACTCAATCTTTATTTTGGTCGACCGTTTTTTGAAAATGGCTCATTTCATTCCATGCAAGAAGACATCAGATGCAATGAACATCGCGGTGTTGTTTTTCCGCAAGCTATATCGTCTGCATGGGTTGCCAGCATCGATTGTTTCAGACAGGGATACACGCTTCTTGAGTCACTTTTGGCGGGCCTTGCGAACACTACTGCGGACAGGTTTGAACATGAGCTCTGCTTACCACCCTCAAACGGATGGTCAGACCGAGGTGACGAACATAGCTCTTGGCGATCTACTACGCTGCTTAGTCGGGGGCAATCTTAAGAGTTGGGATTCTAAACTGTGTCAGGCACAATTTGCTCACAACCATGCTTTGAATCACAATTTGGGTTTTAGTCCTTTCTTTGTTGTTTATGGCATCACACCTCGTTGCCCATTGGATTTAACATCATTGTCGGATATGACTCGTTTTCATGGTCAGGCTATTGACGCTGTGGAGGAGATACAACATATGCATACTTGGAATTAGAGACTGTCAAATACAAGATTGCAGCAGATGCTAAGCGACGGGTCGTACGCTTTGCAGCAGGAGACTTAGTTTGGGTTGTTATCACAAAAGATTGCATGCCAGCTCATGAGTATATGACAACAGGCTTTTTACCCGTTAGGTCAATGACCCAACACTGTTAACCGTATGCAGTATAGTGTATGGGGTATCAATCCATTTTGGGAGTGTCTAGTGGACAGATCGGTTATATCGGTAGTGCAAGTCAAGCTTAATATAGTGAAAGGTTGAGACTTTACTACTATAAAAGACTAAAAACTAGATCTTGTGTCACTCAAGATCATAAATATGTAAACTTTAAAATACTAGAGCAAGAAGTAAAAATTTAAACGGTAAAAAGAAAAGCTTTCTAAGATAAAGTAAGGATCAAGATGGATTTCATGAACTAGGTAACTCTCGGATTATTTATCAAGCTAAAGCTTTTAGATCACATCAAGACTTGGTCTTAGATGGTGATTCTTAGGTAAAGGGATCCTCAAATCGTTTAGCCCATGGTTTTTGGGTCTAAACTCTTTGTATCTCTATCACCATAGACTAGCTCTCGCTTAGCGGTACAATAGAAGAAACAAGCATGCTGAAACGTCCCTATTGAACCGTAAGACCCTTAGACAGATGGATCGTCTGAGCCTAAGGAATCAAACTCTTGTTTATGGTTTCGGCTAAGCAAGCACGTGGTTTTCATGTCAAGCCGCCTGTGGTCTTTAGACTAGATGATCAAGCTAGACTAAGCTTTGAGAATGATAAACAAGAAAGAATCTAACTTTATGTTCTAGCTAAGCAAGAAATCTAAATCCGAGAATCCCTTGGTTCTTTTAACCCATCAAAATCCTAAAAAGGACTACTCACGCGCCATTTGAGAAACCTCAAGATCCATAAGGATGAGAAGGTAACTCATGGTTTGCAAGATAGTCAAAAACAAGAAAAGGAAGAAGCTTTAACAAGAAATGCTATGAAACAATACTTGTAAACTTCAAAATAACATAAAAGATTCAAGCTTTGAAACAAGCTTTAATGGTGAAAAACTAAGAGTTCTTGTTTGCAAGAAAACAGAAAGAAAACTAAATCTGGAACGTGAGAGAGAGAGATAGGCGTGGGGAACAAAGTATTTATACATAAAAGAGGAAAAACCTAAAACGTTGGGACCACTTTCCCGAAATGGTACTCTTTTGGACTGTAGCGAATCGGGTTCACGTCGTGGGAAGCAAGCCGATATGCCATCTCCTTGTGATTCTTCGAGCAGTCTCCATATCGGGCAAGTGCTTCGGGATCATGTCGTGGTGACTTGTCTTCTTTGGAACTTGGCTCAAGGTCTTCCCGCTGCCTTGCTCCGATATCCGTCTTCATTGAATCCTCTTGCTGGATCTTCGTTCCGGGGTGCCTCTTTCGGGACCAAGTCGCTGCTACTCGTCGAGGTTCATCATGCGCTTGCCCATATCGGCTAAGGGGTCGTGATCCATGCTCGATATCATCTGTTCACCCTCCTTTCGAGATCTCTCTCCATGATTTCTTCTTCGGACCATCCTCATTCACAAAGCACCTGAGAAAACACTCCAAAGCATGCAAGAATATGCAAAGACCTAACCTAATGCATCTAGTACTAACATGAGTGAAAATGAGGTAAAAATTAGGATGAAAGTGCATGAATGGAGTCCTAACTAGTGTGAAATGTATGCTAAAAACATGCAATTTACAGAGATATCAGTATAACAGTTGAAATCTCGAAAGATTGGTCCGATTGAAGTGTTGGAACGCGTTTATGATAATGCATACCATCTGCGTCTTCCATCCCATTTGCGTACAGCGGATGTTTTCAACGTCAAGCACATGTATCCGTTTCATGGTGACAATGACGAGCCAGATTCATGGTCGAATCCTTCCTCTCCCACCTGGGGAGACCTAATGCAACGCATCCAGTAACGTCGTTAAGCTTTCTGTCGAGTTCGTTGTAGGGCTTTTCTATGTACTCGACAAGTTTATTTTATTTTGGCTTATGTTTTGGTTTTCTTTTAATTATATGATAAGTCTGAATCCTTTATCGATTAAGACTTTAAGATACAATTGTATCTCATATGTGTAGTATAGATAAGAAGGATCTAAGGCTTTGTAAAGATCACCTTGATTTTGATTTTAATAAAACTAAGAGCTTTCTAAGCACTAAGAGTTTTCTAAGAGCATTCATATGTGTACTCCTAACCTATTGTCTTAATCGAGTAACCATCGTTTAAGCCAAGATCCGAGATTGTTGCGAGTTCTCCTAGAGTTCTGGCTTCGAGCTTGTTATATAGCTTCTGCTCTCTATCAAACCCCCACCGTAAAGTGTCGCCCAATCACTTCCCAAGCTAATTTCTAAAAATGATTTATTTTCCGTTTGACGTGAGTCAAAAATGTCTAGCTCGTATTGATCGGAATGTTACTTTGTTGTCGCAGTTCTGTAAATTCTTCTCCAACACATACGGTTGAAACAAGACATAAGCATATGTGTAGTCCTGCAACTAAGTGCGGGAGTGTGTGTGACTTAACTTTATCTTACAATATCTTTTAGAACTTCGCTTTGAGGTTACATCGAAGAGTAATAACGAACATCAATAACTTTTTGTAGACTCCCTCCAAGTATTCATTGAAAAGAGCATTCATGTTTGTTGTTGGTAGATGCTTAACTCCGCATGTGTTTCCTTGTAACGTTGGGTGAGGTATGTCGAACATTTGATCGCTGGATATCTATATATGCATCAAACCCATTATCAAAACATTTTTAACAAAGCTGTGTACCACTAAAAAGTCTCAGTATAAGACAAGCTTGAAGTCTTACTTGGGAACGTTGCTTTCCGACTTGCAGGTTGGGAGACATTCCACAAGACAGTCATGATTCGGTTCCACGAAGAACGGAATCTGCATTCGAGAGAACACATTAGGTGCAACATCAATGTTCTGAACATATCAAAACACAAAACTAAAGACTGTTGAGAATATTATAAGCAAGCATTGAGCATACGGTTAAAAACATCTACCTAATAGCTCATAACGTCTACAAAGACTGTAAAGATTAGTAAGAGCCTTACCGAATATCGTTCCTGACCATTTCCAAGAACCCGATGCAACGTGGATCTGTAACGCGAAAAATGCATTTAAGAAACATGGCAGCTAAAAAAATATGACTTCCCATATCACAATCACTAGTTTGGTTAGAAGTATTTTACTTGAAAAAGCCATTGCTCCAACGTTCCAGCATATCACCAAGATTCACAATAAATGCTCTGTAGACAGAGAGATAAATAAATCCACCAAATTGACAAATACCAACATTGATCACATGCTCACGCTAGAGAACATACGATTAACCAAATAATCTCAAGCTAGTCAATATAGCATTCAAGGTTAATGAAACAATAATGAAAAAATTATTCGTTGTATACCCTTTAATCGGCGGTACATATTCCCACTTCTGAGGCTTTGCGTTCTTATCTTTACATATCTGCCATCAAGTTTCAGCAATTTTGTCATGTCAAAAGGTGTTTCAATAGCAAAAAACTGTTACTGCTGCTGCTTAATACCTGGAGTCCCATTACACCATCAGTGGCTAACAGAGTCATCATTCCATAATCAGAATGTGCTCCACATGCATATATTCCTTTTGAAGGATCAGAAATCCCTGAAGGTAAAACAAAAGAAGTGTGACATACAAAGCTAAATAAATCATAATCCTCTGTGATCTTCATAACAAAAATATATATTAAACCTTGATAGTGCAGCAATCGCATAGTTGCAATAGGCTTCCCAAGCATCTCTGACGAATCAAAGTAATTCACATCCAAATCAAGTGCTAATGCCAATAATCTTGCAATATCCTTAGAAACCCTCCTGAACATTGCAGAAAAAGCTTTATATCATATACAAAGCTTCTTGATGATAATTAAAAATGCTTCTTGATGGTACTTACAATGCTTCTTGATGATATATCTCCATGGTTTCTCGCCATCGAGGTAAAACATCTAAGCCAAAAAAACCATCAAAGTTTTAATTAAAAGAAAATGGAAATAACAAAAAGAAAACAAAGATTTAAACACTAACCAGAATCAGGCCAAGGGTTAGTGCCATAGAATGGTTTAACCCAATCAGGATCATCTTTAGGAACTTCGATTCCAATGTAATAACCTTCTTTATGATCTCCTAAAACCCAAAAGAGGTTACAAAAATTAAAAGATTAATTAATTTCGAGAGTAATCAAATCAAAGCAATTAAACATGCACGAACCATTGACTTGATTCTCAGGATCTAAGATTTCATCAAGAACAGGTGTATAGCCACGGTGCTTTTCGTTTCTCAGAACTTTCATCTTCTCCTCCAAAGGAAGAGCGAAAAACTTCTTGCTCTGCTCGAAAACATCCTCCATGAACTCCTCGTTTATTCCATGATTGATCACATAGAAGAATCCACAATCCAAACATGCCTGAATCAACAATTTCAAATCCCCGCTTAATTGAATCATTTAAATTATCGCATTTTGAGAGTAATTAAAATGAAATGGAGACGGAACCTGTTTGAGGGAAACAACTGAAAGGTGAAGATCATCGTTGGCGAGATCGATGCAATTAAGAGATGAAACTTTCATGGTTGAATCTTGCAGGTCCTTCGTGTGATTCTCCATCTCTTGAGAAGAAGAAGGAGAATTTTTATTGGGGTCGATCTCAGGAATGTCTTGTTTTTTATATTGTAGCCGCCATGACAATAATCTTTATTCACGGTCGTAAAGGGAAATCTTGTAATAATTAGTTTCTTCTTCCCTTTTCGCGTCCAAGTGTGTCTTATTGCGCGACCAAATTATTTTTTCTTTTCTTTATTTTTTTGTGGTAGACGAAATTAGTAAAATTTGGTTGACTAACCATCTTTGAATTTTCCGAGTATTATTTTTTAAAAAGCTCAGAACTTTCTGTTGGATTTAGATATCTATATATACAAAAAAACATTTTCTCTCTTCTTCTTCCGCCACATCAGCAACTTATTCATCCTCCACATCATCAATTATTTTTTATTTTTGTTTTTAAATTCACAACTTAACATTCTTTTTTTTTTTTACATCAAAATCACCATTTTATTATGTTTGCGGAAATAGACTTTCCTCTAAGGAAAGGTAAGAAGGAACCGACGAACTTACATGGGAGAAACAGTAACCACGTGCTCTTGCACATTTAGCAAGGGTATCCGCACGGACATTTTTAGATCTAGGAATATAAAAGATATAGAAAGATACAAATGATTCCTTAAGAAGTCTAAAGTCTTCTAACTCTGACGCAAAAGTCGGCCATTCCACTGGGTTTGCTAACATAGTGATCAAGTCTGTGCAATCTGTTGCAAACATAGTACTTGTCATTGATTCTGAAATTAGGCACTTCATTGCCCATAGAAGAGTATCAAGCTCGGCATGTAACGGTGATAAACTTCTCCTTGACCCCTTCAATCCTAGTCTTACAAGCTTTTCTTCAAAGATCACCATCCAGCCATGTCCACTCTGAGAGTCGGAGTCAAGCCAAGAGCCATCAATCTGACAAACAGGGACAGACGGCCTGGGAGGGCTTGTGTTAATACAAACAGCCTGATCCGCCTCAATAGACTCATCCCTGGTATTAGCAATCCTCCACTCTTCTGCCTCCTTTATCGCATGCACGAGGGTATCCGGAGGATCTTCAGCCACATCCTCAAAAATCTTCCTATTTCTTGCCTTCCAAATAAACCACATAATCCACGGGAAGGCCCGGATTGACTCCTCCCTCGCACCCCTTTCTTTCGCTCTCCAGAAAAGGAAGTCGAGATTGGTGAAAAGAGCCGGGGAAGGGAAACAGTCTGGAGCAGAAGGGATTGCCGACAAAGCCCAAACTTGTCTAGCTGGAGGGCATTCAAATATCACATGATTTATGGTTTCCTCCTCCGCCCCACATCGAGGGCATTCCTTATCCCGACTAATGTGACGGTAATAGAGATTTTGGCATGAAGCCAAACATCCCGAAAGACATTGCCACACGAAATGTTTTAATTTTCGCGTGGTTTTCAATTTCCATACTTGTGCCTTAAGTACCGATGTACTAGGTCCCTGAAAAGGGAGGTCACAAACACGACGAGATAGAGCTCTCGCAGCCCAATATCCGGATTTCACTGTGTAATTATCAGATTTAGTCATAGGCCAACTATATGCATCTCTCAAACCTGAGCGGTTTGGACGTATTCCCAGTATTAGGGTAATTTCTTCTGGAGGAAATAAAGCACGGAGACAATCCATCTTCCATTGTTTGGTATTAAAATCAATCAACGAGTTGACATAAAGAGTTGGGTTTGTCACCGCACTCAAACTTTTTGGAGCGCGCGCCGGTTTGTCGGGAATCCATGGTTCTGACCAGACTTGAGTTCCAAACCCCGAGCTTATCGTCTTCTGAATACCTGATAATATAAGAGGTTTTGCCGCCATTATACTCCTCCATCCATATGAGGGACGACTTTAGACTTGGATATCTAGAGGGCTACAATATTTCTAGTATCTCCCTTTAAGAACACGACTAAGCAAAGAGTCTGGAAATCGTAGAAGTCACCAGAACTGTTTGCCAAGGAGTGCAATATTAAATTCCTCTAGAGTCCTGAATCCAAGACCACCATCAGATAATTGGGTACATAGCTTCTCCCAAGACATCCAATGAATACCTTTGGAATCTGCTTTAGAGCTCCACCAAAAATTTGCAATCGCACTACTCAACTTTGAGCAAATAGTTTTTGGGAGGAGAAAACACGACATAACATATGTCGGAAGGGCTTGAGCTTGAGATTTAATCAGCACCTCTTTTCCGCCTTTTGAGAGGAGTTTCGAGGACCAAGAATTAACTCGATTTTGTAATCTATCTCGGACAAAGGCAAAAACCTGGGTTTTCGAGCCATGAATCTTCTCAGGGAGCCCAAGATACGTACCCATGCCTCCTTCTTGGGTTATTCCCACCGTGGCTTTGATCTCGATCCTCAAGGAGCTTGGGATATCGTTCCCAAACATGATGGAAGATTTGTAAAAGTTGATCTGCTGCCCCGAAGCCTCACCATAACGGTGGATAATATCTATAAGCTCTTTGCTTTGTTGTAAGTCAGCTTTGCAGAAGAAAAGACTATCATCTGCAAAGAGAAGGTGTGATACAGATGGGCTAGCTCTAGCGACCCTTAGTCCTTGGAGCCGTTCGCTTTCCTCTGCACGTCTTAACTGAGCAACGAGGGCCTCTGTCAATAATATAAAGAGGTATGGAGACATGGGGTCGCCCTGTCGAATTCCGCGGGATGGCTTTATGCGACCTTTTGGCACTCCATTAACGAGAACGCTATAGGAGACGGTGGTTATACATTGCATAATCCATTCAATCCACCGAGGATCGAATCCCATTTTTCCCATAAGGGCCCTAAGGAAGGACCATTCCACTCTGTCGTAAGCTTTACTCATATCCGTCTTTATTGCCATAAATTCCTTCCGACAAGACGGATTTGAGCGAAGAGCATGAAAGTTCTCTTGCGCAATGAGAATGTTATCCGTTATTAGCCGTCCTACTACAAAGGCAGATTGGGTCTCGGAAATCAGTTCCGGATGAAACTTCTTGAGCCTCAAACTCAGGACTTTAGATATCACCTTGTAAGTTACATTACAAAGGCTTATCGGTCTGAATCCTGACATTTCTCTTGGTTTTTCTCCTTTCGGGATAAGACATATGTTGGTCTCATTTATCTTTTCATCAAAAAAACCCGAGGCGAAAAAGTTCTTGACCATATGCACAAGGTCTGCCCCAATAATATCCTAGAATCTCTGAAAGAATAAGGCTGTCATTCCGTCTGGGCCTGGAGCCTTTTCCGGATGGAGGGAGAAAAGAGCTTTCTTAACTTCCTCGACAGAAATAACAATAAATAAACTGAATTATAATTTTTAAAACATAAAAACTTAACAAACAGTTATAAAACGTTATTAGAAAAGAAATAATTAACAAAAATATGAGAAAATAAATAAACCAAAACCAAAGATACATATTAGTCATGGGCATTTCGAAATTCCGGATGGTGAGACGGAACTGGATAATTTGGTAGAAGAAAAACAACTCCCTAAGAGAATCCCATAAACAAAAATATAGAAAAAATAAATAAATTAAAAACAATGATATATGTTAGTTTGGGATATTTCGGGTTTCATGACGGTAATTTATGGATATAGGAAAGGAATGGATCAATTTGGAAGAGAAAAAATAATTCCTAAAGAAAATCCAATAAACAAAAACATAGAAAAATAAATAAACTAGATATCAAAAGAAAAATAAATAAACTAAAAACAAGGATATATGTTAGTCTTGAACATTTCAGGTTTCATGATGGTAATTTATAAATATGGGACGGGAATGGATCAATTTGGCAAAGGAAAAACAATTCTCTAAGGGAATCCGATAAAAATAGAAGGGAAAATTGAGGTAACAAAGCTGGTTCGAGAAATTCAATTATCTAAAACCTCTTTCCAAATCCTGAATAATTTGGGTAAAGGTCAATTTTGGGACATGTTTTGAGAAAATTCGGGAAAGTCCGAGAAATTTGGGAAAATAATATATATTTTTTTAATTTTAAATTTTTTAAACAGGCCATTCGGATTTCGTCACCTAAGCGTCCAACTAAGCATTCAAATCATCAATTACTTTTCATTTAAATCTTTTAAAACAAAACTAACATTTGGAGTGAACTATAATCTTAGAAAACAATAAATATACAGAATTATACTTATAAAAACACAAAAAAACATAAATTACCAAACATTAACAGACAGTTATGAAGCATTATCAGAAAATAAATAATTAACAAAAACATGGGAAAATAAATAAACAAAAAAGATATACGCTAGCCATGGCATTTCAAGATACATGACAGTAATATACAGATATGGGACGCGAATGGGTAATTTGGGAGAGGAAACAAAATTCCATAAAGGAAACCGATAAAAAAATCGGAACAGAAAATTTAGATAATGTGACGGGTTCGGGAAAATTCTCTTATTTAAAATCTCTTCACAAACTCTCAATAATCTGGGTAATGATCAACTTGAAGACATATATTTTGTGAAAATTCTAGAAAGCCCGGGAAATTTTAGAAAATAATATATAATTTAAAAAATTTAAATTTTTAAACCGGCAATTGAGGTACTTTACGTCATATTCTTTCCCTTTATGTACATGTTTGAATAAAATGCAATACATAAAAATGAATAGAAATAAGTGACACATTCGTGCGTAGCGCGGATTACCAACTCACTACAAGAAAACAGTCAATTTGCGACGGCGACTATCCATCGCAAATTTGCGACGGAATTACGACGACATTGCGACAGTATATAAAAACCGTCGCAAATCTGTCGCAAATCTGCGACGAGAAGTGTCGTCGCAAACGCGTCGCACTTTGCGACAGTTTTGCGACATCTTTGCAACGGCAAAACATACTGTCGCAAGTCCGTCGCAAATTGCGAGGACTTTGCGACGCAAGCTTACGGAAGCAAAATTTACGACCGATTTGCGACGTGAAAATTGCGAAGCAATAATTGCGACGGAATTGCGAGGAGAACAGAAGTAGGTAAACCACGTTTTTCAGAAGTCTCACCTACCCTCATATGCACGAGTAAATCGTCGCAAATAAGTCGGCAAGCATCGCAAATCCGTCGCAAAATAGTCGGCAGCCGTCGCAAATGTACGTGTGGTCGCAAGTCCGTCGCAATTTACCGTCGCAAGTAGTAAATTTCTGTCGCAAATACGTCGCAAAGAAATTTAAGAAGTCTATAAATAGCTCACTTCTGATTTTTGTTTCACACATCCAAACATAAAAAAAATAAGAGAGAAGAAAAAAAAGAAAAAAAAAGTAAGAGTGAAAAAATGTCTTCGAATTATGATGACATCTATGCATTACGATCGTGGATGTACAATCAACGAGATCCGGAGAGTGGTGAAGTGACGAAAGAGTATCGGGACGGGTTGCGAGGATTCTTTTATCAGGCAACAAACCAACCATTTGCGATAGAACATGGTAAAATATTCTGTCCATGTAGAAAGTGCAAGAACTTACCATATATAGAAATGGATACTGTGAAGAGGCATCTATATAATAGAGGATTTATGCCAAACTACTATGTGTGGTTTTCGCATGGGGAAGGTAGTGGTGCAGGAAATAGTAGTGTCGCGGGTCAGGGGTTTGAGCAGCCTAGTAATGATAATTATGATGATGGGTGTAATATATTTGGAAATATTAATCAAGGGTATCAACAAGGGAATATATATCATGATATGGTTGTAGATGCAATGCATGAAGCTCCACCAACCTCATTTGTTGATAATAGTCGGGAAGAACCCAACGCAGATGCTAGACGATTTTATGATATGTTAGACGCTGCAAACCAGCCCATTTACGATGGATGTAGAAAATGGCAGTCTAAATTATCATTGGCATCTAGGATGATGACAATTAAGAGTGATAATAATATTTGCCAGCATATAATCTTTCTGCTGAAAATTACTATGAAATACAGAAGTTGGTTTCGGGTCTTGGGTTACCATCAGAAATGATTGATATATGCATTGATAATTGCATGATTTTCTGGAAAGATGATGACAAACTGCATGAATGTCGGTTTTGTGGGAAGCCGAGATATCAAGAAACCACTGGAAGGACTCGTGTCCCGTACCAACGGATGTGGTACTTGCCAATCACTGATAGATTGAAACGATTATACCACTCGGAAAGGACTGCGGCAGCAATGAGATGGCATGCGCAACATTCTACGGTGGATGGGGAGGTTACACATCCGTCAGATGCAAAGGCGTGGAAACACTTTCAGACGGTACACGTTGACTTTGCTAACGAATGCAGGAATGTCTATCTTGGCTTATGCACTGATGGATTTAGTCCATTTGGAATGTCTGGGAGGCAATATTCTCTATGGCCTGTCATATTGACGCCATACAATCTTCCTCCGGATATGTGCATGCAACGAGAATTTTTGTTCATGAGTATTCTAGTGCCTGGTCCTAAGCATCCGAAGCGAGCACTTGATGTATTCCTCCAACCTTTGATTCATGAGTTGAAACAGCTCTGGTATAGTGGTGTTCGCACGTTTGACTACTCGCAGCAGAGGAATTTCAATATGCGTGCAGTGTTAATGTGGACTATTAGTGACTTCCCAGCATATGGAATGTTATCGGGGTGGACTACGCATGGAAGATTATCTTGTCCATATTGTATGGATAGGTCAGATGCGTTTCAGCTGAAGAATGGAAGGAAGTCATGTTGGTTTGATTGTCATCGTAGGTTTCTTCCCATGAATCATACATACCGGAAAAATAAGAAGTTGTTTAAGAAGAACAAGGTTGTCCGTTTCCCTCCACCTGTTCATCTTTCAGGGGATACTTTGTTAGAGCAAATTGATGAATTATACGGTGCTCAAGAAACGTGTAAGCGTGGGGGAAATTGGCACACACCGGCAAACATGCCGGACGGATATACTGTATCTCATAATTGGCACAAAAAGAGTATCTTCTGGGAGCTCCCTTATTGGAAGGATCACATTTTACGGCACAACCTTGATGTGATGCACATAGAGAAGAATTTTTTTGAAAACATCGTGAATACAATCTTGAACGTGAAGGGAAAGAGTAAAGACAATTTGAAATCAAGGTTGGACTTGGTCGAAATTTGCGCAAGACCCGAGTTGCATATTACAAGTCAGGGAAAATTACCGATTCCAAACTTTCGAATGTCCGTGGAGGCGAAACGGACATTATTCGATTGGGTTGCTTCTGATGTTAAGTTCCCAGATGGATATGTGTCCAAATTCTCTAGATGTATAGAGCAAGGACATAAATTTTCCAGTATGAAGAGCCACGATTGCCATGCAACGACTGCTACCATTTGCATTAGACGAACTCTTACCGAAACAAATTCACGAAGCAATTGCGGGTACGTAAAATACAAATAATTAAAGAATTGTATAAGTAATATAATTCAATTAATTAATTGATGAAGTTCCATGTAGGAGTTGGAGCAATTTTCAGAGATCTATGCACGCGAACACTGACTGAGGATGGCATCGTACAGTTAAAAGAGAATATTTCGGTGTTGCTTTGTAACTCAGAAAAGATTTTCCCACCTTCGTTTTTTGACGTAATGGAACATCTCCCAATCCATCTACCACATGAAGCAGCACTTGGGGGCCCCGTGCAATTTTGATGGATGTACCCATTCGAGCGATACATGGGATATCTTAAAAGAAAGGCCAAAAATCTTGCAAAAGTGGAGGGATCGATTGACGCTGGAAGTTTGACGGAGGAAACATCTCATTTCACGTCATACTACTTTAGTCCAACCGTGAGAACCAAAAGAACCGCTCCTAGACGATATGACGATGGAGGGGAAGCACCTACGTACCACGTTGACGTCCCGGATATGTTCGCTTAAATAGGCAGACTTGCTGGAAAAGTGAAAGAAGTTTGGTGGGAAGATCATGATCATTGTAGTGCGGCGCACAATTACATATTGCGGAATTGTGAGTATGTGCAGACATTAGAGTGGTATTAATTTACGTTTCGTACATGTACATAATTATGATAATATTCTCCGATCCATATATATCTCTGACTCGGCTGGTAAATTACTGCAGATTATTCGATTCTCAGGTTCGAGAACACTTTCCACGTTTAGAAGAAAAAGATTATGAGAAGTACAACGAACGTGAATTTATTGGGTGACTAAAATACTATGTAAGATCAATCTACACTTATTTTGACTTATAAAAATAGTTTTATTTATAAACACTCAATTAAGATTTAATATGTAGGTAACGAAGAGATGTTCGAAGGAGCCATTTCCACTATGGATGCACGAAATTGTTAACGAACCAATAGGTATGACCATTAGAGCTCCAATGTACTTGACTCGTGGGTACATATTTCATACATACAAACATGGATCGAAGAGGTCAACCGCAAATTATGGAATACAAGTCAAAGGTGAAAGCGACTTCTACGGCGTCTTGCAGCAAATAATAGAAGTCACATTTCCAAGAGCCATCGGTTTGAAATGTATTTTATTCAAATGCGATTGGTACGATCCGAGTAGTCGAGGGGTCCGCGCAAAGAACTTAAGGGTGATTGATGTCAATGCAAACAGACGTTTTGCAAAGTTTGAACCCTTTTGCCTAGCCTCGCAAGCAGATCAAGTGTGTTTCATTCCATATCCTCGGATTAAGGAAAAACGTGAGAGATGGTTATCAGTGAGTAAAGTGAATCCGCGAGGCCGTATTGTCGGGAAAATTGACGATGTAGCTATGCAAGCTGAAAGACCTGATGAACTCTCCACTCCAATCGCATCAACAGAAGATATTTTACATATTGATCTAGAGCAACAAGATGTAGAAGACATCGTGAATGATTCAACTGAAGGCCCAGGATCGGACGAGTTCGATGAGACCGGTGATGAAGATGACACTGATGATGAGCATAGTGGAGATGAATCAGAGTAGTCATATATTTGTAATTTGTAATTTGTAATTTTTTTTATGGAAAACAAGATTTGCGAGGGAATTGCGAGGGTCCGTCGCAAGACCGGTCAAAATTTGCGACGGATATACGACGGTCCCTCGCAAATCCGTCGCAAACCACGATTATTTTTCAAACCCTATACCCTAAATTGGGATATGCTTTTTTAAAAAAGTTTAATGCAAATATTACATGAATTTCTAAGTTTATATACAAATTATAAGAAAAAAGTTGAATTTTTATACTTTTCATGAAATCATTTCATATAGAAGAATAGAAAGAGTTAATGTTTATTTATAAGTATAATAGTTTTATAAAACTCACTTAGACGAGAAAATTTTCTAAACTTTTGCATAAATTAAGATCTGTTACAATCTTATACTATCATAAATGTTTTTTAACAATCTAATATGAAAATAAAACATCTTATACTATCACAAATGAATTTAAATATATAAGTTTTGCGACGGATTTGCGAGTGGGCGTCGCAAGTCCGTCGCAAATATTTACGATTTGCGACGGATCTGCGACGGGTCGTCGCAAGTCAGTCGCAAACCACGATTATTTTCCAAACCCTATACCCTAAATTGGGATATGCTTTTTAAAGAAAGTTATATAAGTTTAATGCAAATATTACATGAATTTCTAAGTTTATATACAAATTATAAGAAAAAGTTGAATTTTTATACTTTTCATGAAATCATTTCATATAGAAAAATAGAAAGAGTTAATGTTTATTCATAAGTATAAGAGTTTTATAGAACTCACTTTAGACGAGAAAATTTTCTAAACTTTTGCATAAATTAAGATCTGTTACAATCTTATACTATCATAAATGATTTTTAACAATCTAATATGAAAATAAAACATCTTATACTATCATAAATAAATTTAAATATATAAGTTTTGCGACGGATTTGAGAGTGGGCGTCGCAAGTCCGTCGCAAATATTTACGATTTGCGACGGACTTGCGACGGGTCGTCGCAGATCCGTCGCAAATAACGAATATTTTTAATTTTTTTCCGTCTAAGTTCAAAGTATTTGGACGAGAAATTAGGTTTGAATGTTTAGAGGTTGCGACGGTCCTTCGCAATACCGTCGCAACCTCTAAACATTAAAACCTAAAATATTTTTTTCCTCCTTCACGATATTACATCTTTCTCTCTTCTTCTTCACTTGGCCGCCGCTCCTTTCTTCCTCCTTATCTCCTCGCCGCCGCACATCCTTTTGCTCCTCACCGTCGCACCTCTCTCTCTCTCTCTCTCTCTCTCTCTCTCTCTCTCTCTCTC
>JAHZTW010000001.1:75933084-75946650 GCA_020283515.1 Alliaria petiolata
AGCGTTTTCTACATCTTCCAAAAAAAAGCATCAACCACCATTGTAGGATCGACTTTTTAGAAGATGTAGAAAACGCTGTTGGAGAAGAAGTTTGGAACAATATCCGCAGTTCTCCTCTAGGAATAATTGTACGGTTCGCTGAAAATAAGTTCATGTGGTCATCTAAGATCGTTGAACATCTTCTTGTGAATCAACTTGTTTGCAAGGAGAAGCATGAGATGTGGTGCTTGTTTGGAAATACACCGGCTCGGTTTTCTCTATCAGAGTTTGAAAACATAACAAATTTGAACTGTGCACATTTTCCTGAGAGTGAGGAAGTTGTAGAAACTAAGGTGCATAAAAGCTTGTGGAAGAAGTTGAAGGTAAGGAGGAAGAACCCTTGTCAGAGAGAGTTGAAAGGGGCGTTGGAAGATGTTTATTCTTGGTCAACATAAGAGAAAATTTGCTTTACATATTTGTGTATTTTAGCAACTATCATCATAGGCGAGGATGATAAAAGGAGCTTCCTCTGGAACTTGCCCGTATGGTTTTTGACTTGCCCAAATTTGAGAAATATCTTTGGGGCAGAGAGGCTTTCAAGCGGCTGATTGAATCAGTGAAGCGTATAGATTTGAATGCAAATTCATACACAATAGATGGGTTCGTACAAGCCCTTCAAGTATGGGCATACAATGTCGTTCCCAGTCTCGGAGCATAGATTGGTCGTCCATCAAACGTTGATGGCCCTCCGATTCTGAAATTTAAAGGTTTAAAAAGAACAAACAAGATCAATATCCATGTCGTCTCAGTTGCTGATGAGGTATGTGTATTGTAACTTGTGTTTTGTGTTGATGCTGATTCAATTTATTTCATCTTGAGAAATGTTAATATTAAATTTGCTTTAAATTTGTAGAAGAACATCAAGAGTGTTGTTATCAACCGTGCGACGCCTGTTGTTTGGACTGATAAAATTGTTGATAAGGAAATTAACACTCTTCTGCAAGCCGTATGTAAAGAAGGAGGTTTAGGAGTTGTCACTTGGGTGGAGACTGTGGAGCATGGATCAAACATCATCCAAATGGAAAAGAATGTAGTAGTAGGTGGAAAGTATGAAGAGGAAAAAAAAGAAAGTGATTGTAAGAAGGCATTATGGAAACGCAGAATTAAAGTGACGGATTCGGGCATGAAAAAAATGAAAGCAGACTCTAGCGCTTCGCTTTCTTCTATAGAGTGTGCATCTATGTACTATACAGTAAGAGTTCTACCAATATTGAATCGATATGCTAATTTACGTTCAACTCTTGGTGTAAAGAATGTTTGTAGTGACATAGCTTGTTCTCGTCGATTCATAAACTACTTTGAAAGTGTCTTCTGAATCTCTTCTAAAAAGTAAGCAATAGGATACTCCCGTGCGTTTTTAAAAACTTTATTGATAGACTCAGCGATATTCCTTGTCATTATGTCATATCTATCTCCTTGAAAATTTGCGCGAGACCACAAACGAACATCAGATTTCTCTAAATATGTTGCAACATTACGATTTTGCCTTCAAATCTCATTAAATAGCTCAATAAACTCAGAAATCCTATAGACCCTTGCAGCTTTTTTAACTAACTGTAGTGTACTACTCTCCTTGAACTTCAAAATAAGGTTTTGATGGAGATGATGGTACAAATTCCCCGATGAGCTAGTGGAAACACCTTCCTAACAGATTTTTTAATCGATTTGTGTCTATCAGAAATGATCACCAGCCCTTGTTGGTCAGCACAAATCATACGCAATTGAGTTAGAAACCATTCCCATGCAGCATAATTTTCAGAATCCACAATCCCAAAATCTAAAGGGAATATCTCACCATTTTCGTCATGCGAAGCGGCTACAAGCAAAACACCCTTGAACCTTCCTTTCAAATGAGCCCCATCTACCACAACAGCATTTCTGATAAACTGAAAACCATTTATACATGCACCAAATGCAATGAACAAGTACCTAAACCTATCTTGCTCATCACATTTAAGTTTAGTAATTGTACCCGGATTCGCTGCCTCCATTTTATGTAGATATAAAGGCAAATCCTCATACCCACTTTCCCATGTACCTCGTTCAAGCTCACGTGCATGCATTAATGCTTTGTACGATTTCCAATAATCAATATCAATACTGTACATAGCCTTCATGACATCCATGATGTGTATAGCTCTAATTTCCAAACCAACTTTTCCAAATTTTTCCAAATATAGCTCTCCAATGCATTTTGAGGTAGCTTGTCGATGACGAGAACACCTCTTTGTGACAACACATGTATGAATGTCTATATATTTTCGCACTTTAAACTCTGACGATGATTTAATTGCCGATGCATGAATCTTCCAAAAACAACCAAGGACAAAACATTTAAGCACCAACAACGTTTTCGTGGATTTATAAATTGCATAATCAAAGTTTTGAAAAATTATAATCATACGCAACTTACGTTGTAACTCTGCCTTGGTACTATATATTTGTCCTACTTTAATGCGCTCCAAGATCTGCAAAATATTTTGTGTGCCTTCTAAGCCACCAATCATATGCTCTTCAATATCCCCATGAAAAGATATATCAAAAACTGATACGTAACTACCATCAATAGAACCACACATTTTTCCATCTTCATCAACTTCTTCAGAGGAAGAACTATGTCTCTCATCTTCACCACATTCTTTAAATGTACCACTGCTGATATCATCTTCACCATATCTATATGGTGTACCACTATGTGCCTCGTCTTCACCAAACCCATCAATGGTACCACTTTTTTCTTCATCTTCACCACCTCTTTCAATGGTACCACTTTTTCTGGATATTCACAACCACTTTCAATAGTTCCACTATTTTCTTCATATTCATTAGCTCCAGCAAGTGTGCCTCTTCTTTTCTCAACTATACCAATTTCCTGCAAGATATAAAAATATACAAAAACAAATCAGACATGAATCATACTTACTATAACATTTTTTACAGACTTATAATCAGTCACCATACATATAATCAGTCGGCAGACTTATAATCAGCCAGCAGAGTTATAATCAGTTGGCAGACTGAACTTCAATCAGCAGACTTGCGTGATGTCTATGAGATTTTCGCAGACTACAAAATTCAATCTCGCAGACTTATAATTAGTATGCGGACATTTGGCAGACTGTCATGAAGTATAAAGATTGTTGTGAAGTATACAAGTTTTCTGCAGACTTCGAAATCTAATCACGCAGACTAATACTTAGTTTAAAAACACTTAGCAGACTTCAAATTTGTCGCAGACTTCAACATCTTATCACGCAAACTTACTTTAGACTTTCCTAGCAGACTTTATGCACGTCTACGGATAGAGTTCATATCTGCAAAAACACATGCAGACTTTACGGAAGTCTACCCAATATATGCAGACTGAATGTAAGTCTGCCGGATTTATTTTTGAAGCCTGTCTAAAATATGTAGACTTCACGTAAGTATACTTACTGTCCAAAGACTTATATTCAGTCTGCATGATCAGACTTTATAGTCTACCAAAAACTAGTAGACTTTACGAAAGTCTACTAAATGTCAGCAGATTAAATATAAGTCTGCCGAATTAGCTATTGAAGTCTACAAAATTCTTGTAGACATCACGCAATTCTACCTAGTGTCCGTAGATTTATATTCAATCTGCATAATCGAACTTTATAGTCTACCAAAAACATGTAGACTTTACGAAAGTCTAATTAAATCTGCATATTTTTTGCAGACATCACGCAAGTCTACTGAATGAAATATGAAATATGCCTAAACACGTAGACTACAAAAGTCTTCCACGTTCATATCTGCCAAAACCTAGCATACTTCATAGTTCACATGCTCTTCATCTTCTACATTCAAAATTTAAACATTGTTCAAGTTACTTGAAACTCCGTAAATGTTGAATCCTCAAATCCGAGAGTATGATTTCGTTCCTTTTTTGCCATGGTGAATAGATCTACAAAACAAAATTTTTAGGATCAAAACACACTAATCTAAAAAACTTACAAACATAACCAATCCTAACACAAAAGAAGATAACATAAGTTACGATTTCTCTAAGACAATAATAAGGTGGGCACTAGATTTTGGAGAACTCTACATATGATAGGTTTGATCGTTGATGTCTTTGTTGTTTTGTTGAAAAATGAAAGATGGATCATGAAGAAAAGAAAAGCATCGACAATGGTCTTTCAAAAAAGGAATTTCCTTTTTTAAAATGAGAACGTTTTCCTTTTTTTATGAAACCATTGATTTGCTTTATTTAAGTTGATTACATTTCTTTTTTAATTTTTTTCCATTTTTCGTATAAATAATCAAAATAATTAGCATTAATTACATATTTAAGGGCAATATAGGAAAAATGTATTTCAGAAACATTAAATCTGAGTGGGTTATTTAGGCTATTTTCATATTTTTAGGGTTATTATAACAAATCTCCCTTTAAAATATTAGTGATATAATTTTATGGTTTAAAATCCTAATGTTTTTTTTATTTTAAAGAATAAAATGTGATTTTCCCTTTTGGTTTATATAACTTGGGTGGCAGAGAAATTAGTTGCAAAAAGAATTATGTCCATCTTCATAATTAGGTAAAAACTCGCGCTACGCTGCGGGATATTATATCACACTTTTATATATAAACTCATATTATTTTGATAAGAAAAAAAATTTACAATTATTTACTAAATATAAATGGTAATTATAGCTTAAGATCATGTAAAATACGAATCCACGTATTATTATTTGACATCAAAGTGTTTTTAATCTTAGCTAATGTATTTTTCTACGTGTGGATTTTATTTTATTTTATATAATTTTTAATGTTTGTTGTCTTGTTAACTCATTTAATTTTTAAAATACTACTAACATTTTAAAAAACAAATTGCATTACCTCACATTCTCCCAACAATATGCAAATCATCGGAGTTGACTTTATTTAAACCTTCTTGGAATTGACATTTCACAATAGAAAGCTTATAAACTAAAATCTCTTTAGTAAGAATTTTGTAAGAATTAAATTTGCCGCAAGCTTTCTATTCATACAAAGCTTAACTTGGAGAATTCATACAAAGCTTAACTTAGAGATATCCAACTATTGATATGTGATCAGGAAAAAAAAACCAAAGCATTATAAAAAGTGTGAAAACTGGAAGTCTGCAAACTCTTTTGGAACATGATTATTTATATTTAATAATGTATTAGTATTACATTAAATTGCTCGTAAGGCTTAAGATATTCTTTCATAACCCTGTTTATGATCTCGCCAAATTAAATGGAGAATCCACGCCCTTGAAAACTCAATACTCAAAATAATATTTTAGCCTGTCCACAGATACTAATCAGTGTTACCAGTCTTAATTGTCTAATTAAATATCCTTTTCAAAAAAAAATTGTCTAATTAAATATCGTACCCAAAAAAAAAAGGAAAAAAAAGATACCATAATAAAGCAATAAAACCCACAACCGTAATACTATTTGGCCTTTCCAAAAATATCTCAAGATCCGACCTTTGGCATATGAGTTCTTAACCATTTTACTTGGTAATGGGAAGTTTGTCTCGTTTTGGCATGATCTTGGACCCTTCTAGGGCCGCTACTTTCTATACTTTTGGACCATCATGCCCATCTGAGCTAACTATTCCACCGTACACAAAGCTACATGCGACCACCAGCACGATCAGAAGTCCAAGTCTCTCTTTATGCTTTCCTCACTATTGTCTCTAAATAATTAACCATACAATGCTTCCCTCCATCAAAAGTCTGAACATCATTAGAAAAAGAATCTGTAACGACCCAACCCGATATTTCTATCCAGGCCGGCCGTCTCGAGTCTAACTCATTACCAGAATGCCTAGTTAACATATTTTTCAGATTTTCTTAAACTTAAACAACATATTCGATTCATGAAACATTCATTCTCATTGCATAATTATTCCAAATCCATATCGTATAATAGAGGTTCTTAAAACAAAAATCTAACTTAGCCAAATTCGATTGAAGTCATAAAACGGTAAAAGCAAAGGCAAATAACCAGAACAACTCATGCTAAATAAAACCCCAAAAACCCAGTCCTAATCCACTACTTTCTTCACTGCCTGCAAGTCCGCCTTCAAGACTAAACGTCCCGGATAACTTCTTTACCAGCACACTCAATACAAATGAGAGGCATAAGCATTACCATAAATGCTTAGTGAGTACGGTCATCCCGTACCACCTAACCAATACCAGAAACGCAATCATACTAACAGTTAAACAATTCACATTATCACTTAGCAAGCCAGCACAAAAAACATATATGATCATATACCCTAACTCGCGGACCATGACTTATGGACTCGGTTCTGCTCTGGCGTGAATCACACATCACCCAAGCAAGAGACTCGATCCGGCTATCCAAACGAGCTAGTTAGACATCATGTATTCTCACGGTTGACACTTAACCAAATCACAATCACAGAAACACATTGACCTTGCTAAGCCGAAACCACTAACTTACACAAGCAATCAATGAAAATCAGATAACCTAGCAATCCTACGATCCTAGATACCAGACACAGTCACGCACTCACCTTAGACACAAAGGCAAACGTTTCAGTCGGATGAAACTCGGTGATTACTCGGTCAGAAACAGAGATAGTCGGACGCACTTGCGTTCTCTCGGCTATCGCTACGACTAAACTCGCGAGATCCAATCTCCTCTCGGCTATCTTTCAAACCACTCACTTTTCCTTGAACAAGATTCTGTAATCCCTCGGAAACAGGTCAAAATATGAGCATTAACTCGACATTACTCGACAAAAACTCAATCCTAAATGAAATATCCGAACACTTACCAGATTCTCTCGGACGAATCGAAGTGCTCTCGGATATCTTATGATCGGTTCGAAAAATTCTCGGACAATCCTCAGATAACTCTCGGATAACTCGGCCAACTCTTGCCCACGTTCAGATTCCACAGTTATCTCTCGGTGAAATCATAACAGAACAGAAATCTCACGGTGATAGTCAACTTATCTTGACTATCTCTCGGATATCGGATCACTCGCTCGACTATCTCGCGATCCGATCGGGATTCCTCGACACGAACGATCCTTCTCTCGGTAAATCGACCACTCCAAGTCGATTATCCCGAACAGAATTTGCAGAAACGGCACGGATTGCATGATCTCTTGAACAGCTCGGATTTCTCTCGGCGAATTCTCCTTTCTCTCGGACAGAATCGCCTTTAGGGTTTTCTCTCGGGATTTTTCTCTACTCACTCACGCGGCCACGGGCGAAATCCCATATATACATCCGGAAAACCCTACTAAACTGTCCAACCACGATTTATCCCACGCGATTTACTTTTCTCTCGGTCCGAATCAAGTTATCTCGGCCAAACCGGCCAACTTTCCTTTTTCTCTCGGCCAAAACCCGAACCGCTTGGCCAAACACGGGATAAATCCTTTTCCTCAAGGATAACTCTGATTTCTCTCGAGTAAACTCACGGCTCATGGCCCATCTCAACACTTAATCAAATTCTCGACAAAAATCCAAATTTTTACTCGGCTCGTCCATTTTCACTCGGCACTAGCCAGTAGCCACAGTACCGTCCATCTCTCACGGACAAAGTCCTGTACAGACATTTATCACAGACATGAACTGATAGAATCATGGACAGGACTGGACGACCTGACCCTTATCCGGGAAGATCCGTTTTGAAGATCTTGATTGAGCGAGCTGATCCAGACGTCCATTCACCAAAAGGAAAGCATTTCACTCGACCAAACAACCAATATGAACACTTTAGTCGAGTCAGATCATACCTGGTTCGGACTGGATCAAGAGATGGTCGTGGCAGTCTTATTCTTGACCATAGAGAGCTGGTTCGTCCGCCAGAGCAATCCAAAACGTTCAACTCATTTCTTAAGGAGCTTAATGCCGATTATTACAAATGGGCTGTGACCATTGCCCGTTCTGAAGCTACTACAAGCCAATCAATTTGAAGATGCATTTAGCGGGCTTATTCAAGGAACTCTGGACAGGAAAAGATGCATAATTCGTTTGGGGATGTTAGCTACCAAGACTAACCTCTTTTGAACTTAATTCAAGTCCAAGACAGTTCAAAATAATTACTTTATTTTGTGGTCAAAGGTGGGTTACGAAAATGACTTCAAGAGTCACATATGAGGAGTCACTTTGGAGTTCAAGAGTTATTCTACTTAGTTTTAATTCTAGTCTTCTATTTTCATTATCTAAGTTTAGGAAATCCACAAAACTTTATTTCTCTTTTCTTTTTCCGTGTTACGAATTCTATAAGTATTTGTAAGATTCATTCTAATAAGATATCCAACTTTTTTATCTTTTTCTTTTGAGAGAAATCTTTTTGTTCATCTTGAACATTTCGTTGAGTTTGGCAAGGGTTACTTCCAAGCGCAGCAAACCTCCTAAGATCAGTGGTTAAGGGTTACTTCCTCGGATCCGTGGAGTGGAGAATACCAAGAGACTTCCGCATCTCTTGACGGTCTCATCGATCCACCATCTATCCAATCTATCCGATCTATCCAACGCGCCAACAAAGAGCATACTCCATCCAAGGGTTCCATTATGAACTAACCTCACTCGAATAAGAACGTATATACAACGGCCATCTCATGACCCGCTCGACCATAATCGGGATTTTTGATCGCGGATGCTACAGAACTTGTGACGACCCAACCCGATATTTCTATCCAGGCCGGCCATACCGAGTCTAACTCACTACCAGAATGCCTACTTAGCATATTTTTCAGATTTTCCTTAAACTTAAACAACAGTTTCGATTCATAAAACATTCATTCTCATTGCATAATTATTCCAAATCCAGATAGTATAACAGAGGTTCTTAAAACAGAAAACTAACTTAACCAAATTCGATCTAAGTCATAATACGGTAAAACCAAAGCCAGATAATCAGAACAACTCATGATAAATAAAATCCCCAAAACCCAGTCCTAATCCACTTGTTTCTTCACTACCTGCAAGTCCGCCTTCAAGACTAAACGTCCCAGATAACTTCTTTACCTGCACACTCAACACAAATGAGAGGCATAAGCATTACCATAAATGCTTAGTGAGTATGGTCATCCCGTACCACCTAGCCAATACCAGAAACGCAATCATACTAACAGTTAAACAGTTCACATTATCACTTAGCAAGCCAGCACAGAAAACAGATATGATCATCTACCCTAACTCGCGGACCATAACTTATGGACTCGGTTCTGCTTTAGCGTGAATCACACATAACCCAAGCAAGAGACTCGATCCGGCTATCCAAACGAGCTAGTTGGACATCATGTATTCTCACGGTTTACACTTAACCAAATCACAATCACAGAAACACATTGACCTTGCTAAGCCAAAACCACTAACTTACACAAGCAATCAATGAAATCAGATAACCTAGAATTCCTACGATCCTAGGTACCAGTCACAGTCACGCACTCACCTTAGACACAAAGGCAAACGTTTCAGTCGGATGAAACTCGGTGATTACTCGGTCAGAAAAAGAGATAGTCGGACGCACTTGCGTTCTCACGGCTATCGCTACGGCCAAACTCGTGAGATCCAATCTCCTCTCTGGTATCTTCCTATCTGTTCACTTTTCCTCGAACCAGATTCTTAATTTCTTCGGAAACAGCACAAAATAAGTCAATTAGTCGAACGTTATCCGACGAAAACTCGTTATTACTCGAGATATCCGATCCCTTACCGAATTCTCTCGGACGAATTCTCCTTCTCTCGGATAACTCTCGATCTGCTTGAAAAACTCTCGGATAAATCTCGGATTTTTCGTCTAACTCACGCCTACAGTCAGATTCCACTGTTATCTCTCGGTGAAATCAGATCAGAACAGAAATCTCACAGTGATAGTTGACTTACCTCGACTATCTCTCGGATATCGGATCACTCGCTCGGCTAATCCTCGATCCAATCGGAATTCCTCGACACAGCCGATCTTTCTACCGGTAAATCGACCACTCCAAGTCGATTCTCTCGATCAGAATTCCCAGAAACAGAACCGAACACGCGATCTCTCGATGGCCCTTCTTTTCTCTCGGACGAACTCGACTTTCCCTCGGCCGAAACTTCTTTCTCTCGGATAACTCTCGATCTGCTTGAAAAACTCTCGGATAAATCTCGGATTTTTCGTCTAACTCACGCCTACAGTCAGATTCCACTGTTATCTCTCGGTGAAATCAGATCAGAACAGAAATCTCACAGTGATAGTTGACTTACCTCGACTATCTCTCGGATATCGGATCACTCGCTCGGCTAATCCTCGATCCAATCGGAATTCCTCGACACAGCCGATCTTTCTACCGGTAAATCGACCACTCCAAGTCGATTATCCCGAACAGAATTCCTAGAAACGGAACAGGACACACGATCTCTCGAAGAACTTAAAATTCTCACGGCGGAATCTCCTTTCTCTCGACCAAAATCGACCCGGAAAACCCTTCTAAACCGTTCAACCACGATTTATCCCACACGGTTTATTTTTCTCTTGGTCCAAATCAAGTTCTCTCGACCAAACCGGCCAACTTTCCTTTTTCTCTCGGCCAAACCCCAAACCGCTCGGCCATCATCGAGATAAATCATTTTCTACTTAGGATAATCCAATTTCTTCCGAGTAAAACCACGGCCCACGACCCATCTCAACACTTAGTCAATTTCTCGACAAAATCCAAAATATTTATTTGGCTCGTCCACTTTCACTCGGTAATAACCACGGTACCGTCCATTTCTCACATACAACGGTACAGTCACTGTACAGACATTCATCACAGACATGAACTAACCTCACTCGAATCAGAACGTATATACAACGGCCATCCCATGACCCGCACGACCATAATCAGGATTTCTGGTCGCGGATGCTACAACTCTCCCCCACTCAGTTTGGATTCGTCCGCGAATCCGGTTCTTCCTCAGGAAGTTTCTCAAACCATTTCGGGAACTTTGTACTCATCCTGGACTCTACTTCCCAAGTAGTTTGCTCGTCGCCATTACAGTCCCAGACAACTTTGATCATCTTGACCACTTTACCACGCTTAACCTTTTCCTCCCGGCCGACTACACGGATCGGTCTATCTTCCACGACCAGATCCTCTTGCAGCTCTGGTGGTGTTTCAGATATAACATTCTCACGTTCGCTCACGTGCTTTCTCAGCTGCGACACGTGAAACACACTGTGGTAAGCACTCATTTCCGGCGGTAAGTCCAACTTATACGCTACTGCTCCCATCCTTTCCAGAATCTGGTACGGCCCCATGTACCTCGGACTCAACTTAGCATCAAACGTTGCTCGGCTTTTCCCTTTGTAGGTCATAGCCTTCAGATAAACCAGAATGCCCACACTGAACTACAAGTCCTTACGGCGCTTATCGGCATAACTCTTTTGCCGGTCTTGAGCCTGTTTCAGCTTAACTTTCAGAAAACGAATCTTTTCAGTAGTCTCCTTGACTATTGCGGGTCCTAACTCACTCCGTTCCCCCACTTGGGTCCAACATAACGGTGTCCTGCACGGCCGTCCGTACAACGCCTCATACGGAGACATCTCAATGCTCCTATGAAAACTATTGTTATACGTGAACTCAGCCAACGGTAGATGACTATCCCAGTTACCACCCTAGTCTAGTACACACGCTCTCAACATGTTCTCTAACGTCCTGATGGTCCTCTCGGACTGACCATCCGTTTGCGGATGATACGCAGTACTCATGTGTACCTTCGTCCCAAACTCTTCCTGAAACTCTTTCCAGAATCGTGAAGTAAACTTCGGATCACGATCATACACAATGCTCACTGGCACGCCATGTAGTCACTCCATCAGTCATTTTCATAGGTAAGAAATGAGCAGACTTGGTCAGTCAATCCACAATGACCCAAATCGCATCATACTTATTCTTAGTCCTCGGTAAACCCATCACAAAGTCCATTGTGATCATATCCCATTTCTATTCCGGCATTGGTAATGTTTGCAACAAACCACTCGGAAACTGATTCTCGGCCTTAATCAACTGGCACGTCGGACAACTAGCCACCCACTTGGCCACGTCCCGCTTCATCCCGACCTAATGATAGTATCTTTTCAATCGCAGTACATCTTGGTCATTCCCGGATGAACAGAAAATCTTGACTGATGTGCTTCCTTTAGGATCTCTTCCTTTAACTCTTTCACATTAGGAACACATACTCGACCATTCAACACAATCGTCCCATTGTTTGAAGTTTTATACTCGGTCTTGTCACCTTGTGACAACTTAATCAGATTCTCATCCTCCTCTTGAGCTAACCAGATCCTTGTTAACAAGTCAGCCTGATCCGCAGCTCCCAAACCCAACGGTTCCGTATCCTCAGTCAAAACGTTCAGCCTTAACGTCCTTAGGAGATTCACAAGTTCTTCCACGTCTTTAGCAGATGATACACTAGCCCTTCTCCGGCTTAATGCATCAACAACGAGATTAGCTTTTCCCGGATGATAAGCTATCTCCAGATCATAGTCAGCGACTAACTCCATTCATCTCCGTTGCCCCAGATTCAGTTCAGGCTGAGTGAAGATATACTTCAAACTCTTATGATCGGTAAACACCTGAACCTTCCCACCATACAAGTAAGATCACCATATCTTTAACGCAAAGATTACAGCCGCCATCTCCAAGTCATGCATAGGATAATTTGCCTCATGCTTCCTTACCTGCCTTGACGCATATGCAATCACATTCCCGTGCTGCATTAGAACACAATCTAGTCCCTTATCAGACGCGTCCGTGTAGACCGCATATAGTTCATCCGGCTCAAGTATAGCCAACACTGGTGCACTTGTAAGCATCCATTTCAGTTTCGAGAAACACTCCTCACACTCGGCTGTCCATACGAACTCAATGTCCTTCCCGGTCAAGCGTGTCATCGGCTGAGCCATACTTGCAAAGTCTTTAACAAAACGCCTATAGTAGCCAGCCAACCCCATAAAACTTCTTATCTCCGTCGCATTTTCAGGTCTCGGCCAATCCGCAATGGCCTTGATCTTTTCAGGATCCACGGACACTCCCTTGTCCGAAACAATGTGACCCAAGAACCCAATGTGCCGTTGCCAGAAGCTACACTTGCTCAGCAAGGCAAACAACTTCTGCTCTCGTAACCTCTCTAGAACAATCCTCAAATGCTTCTCATGATCTTCCGGATTTTTCGAGTACTCTAATATGTCGTCTATGAAAATAATCACAAACTCGTCCAAGTATTCTCTAAATACGCCATTCATCAACTTCATGAATGCAGCTGGCGCATTCGTCAAACCAAACGGCATGACCACAAACTCGTAATGACCATACCATGTCCGAAAGGCAGTCTTACGAACGTCCGGTTCGTCTATCGGTATATGATGGTACCCAGAAGCCAAATCAATATTCGAGAACCAAGTAGCACCCCTAAGCTGGTCCAACAACTCATCTATCCTTGGAAGTGGATACTTGTTCTTCACAGTAACACGGTTCAACCCTCGGTAATCGATGCAAAGCCGGAAGCTTCCATC
>JAHZTW010000001.1:75951363-75973538 GCA_020283515.1 Alliaria petiolata
ATACGGTTCGTCCGGCTCAGGTAAAGCCAACACTGGTGCGCTTGTAAGCATCCCTTTTAGCTTCAAGAAACAATCCTCACACTCGGCTGTCCACACGAACTCAACATCCTTACCAGTCAGACGCGTCATCGGCTGAGCCATACTTACAAAGCCTTTAACAAAACGCCTATAGTAGTCAGCCAATCCTAGAAAACTTCTTATTTCCGTGGCATTCCCAGGTCTTGGCCAATCCGCAATGGCCTTGATCTTTTCAGGATCCACGGACACTCCCTTGTCCGAAACAATGTGACCCAAGAACCCAATGTGCCGTTGCCAAAAGCTACACTTGCTCAGCTTGGCAAACAACTTCTGTTCACGTAGCTTTCCTAGCACAATCCTCAAATGCTTCTCATGCTCTTTCGGACTCTTCGAGTATACTAAGATATCGTCTATGAAAATAATCACAAACTCATCCAAGTATTCTCTGAACACGCCATTCATCAACTTCATGGATGCAGCTGGCGCATTCGTCAAACCAAACGGCATGACCACGAACTCGTAATGACCATACCTTGTCCGAAAGGCATTCTTCCTCACGTCTGGTTCGTCTATTGGTATCTGATGGTACCCTGAAGCCAAATCATTCGAGAACCAAGTAGCACCCCTAAGCTGGTCCAACAACTCGTCTATCCTTGGGAGTGGATACTTGTTCTTCACAGTAACACGGTTCAACCCTCGGTAGTCGATGCAAAGCCGGAAGCTTCCATCTTTCTTCTTTACGAACAGAACAGGTGCGCCCCATGGTGAACTGCTTGGCCTTACAAATCCCTTGTCTAGAAGATCAGCCAGTTGCTTCTTTAGTTCAGCCATTTCGGCCGGAGCCATACGGTACGGTGCCTTAGACACTGGAGCAGTTCCAGGCTCAAGTTCAATCATGAACGGATCTGAAAGAGCCGGTGGCATCCCGGAAAAAACTTCGAAAACATCCTCAAACTCTTGTGCAACAGGAATGTCCCCTAACTCCACGTCTGGTCCAACCTCAATTGAAGATATCGTCGCTAGATATGCTTCACAACCTTTTTCTAACATTTTCTCCGCTTGTATTGCCGACACAACCAAACTACCAGAAGTCGGTCTAACTCCTTGGTAAACCAGAACTTGGCCATCCCTCTCGAACTCCACCCTGCCTCGGTGATAATCCATATGCGCCTTGTGCTTACAGAGCCAATCCATTCCGAGGATGATATCGTAAGACTTAACTTCGCAAATCCCTAAGTCCGCTGGCATATAGACTTTGCCAATCCAGACCGAAATATTGCGAACGGTCCCTAGTGAGAACATCACTTGGCCTCCAGCCGCCCTCACTAGTCCGAACTCTTCCCCGGGTTCCTTCTGGAATCCTCTTTTCCCAATCATCCCTAGGTTAACAAAAAAATGACTCGCTCCGGAGTCGAACAGAACATGGATTTCCACCTCACTCATTAATAAGGTCCCTACACATTCAATCCTTAGAATGTTAAGACACTTAACATAACACGCAGACACAGACAATCTCAGAAAAATGTAAGTACTAAAACTTACTAGTGATCGGTCGAGAAGTGGTCGGATCCCCAATCCCTTCCGCGTTCGCTGCATACACCCTTGGCATGATGGCCTGCCTCTTAGCCGCTGGCGCCGGTCCATCCCTTGCACGCTTAGGCTGAGTGGCCGCTTGCCCAACTGCTCCGGACCTCAGATAATCACGCTTGTAATGTCCTGACTTTCTGCCACCGAAACATACAACAGACGTGTTAACTTCATCTGACACTCTCACCAACCTTGAGTCTGGCTCAGGACAATCACGAACCCTATGCTCCAAGCTACCACAACGATGACAAGCTCTAGATGCACGCCTACAGACGCCAACATGCACCTTTCCGCAAGATCCACACATGCTGCCGTTCCCACTCGACTTACCTGGAACATTCTTTCCAAACTTGCGGTTCTGTCCTTCAGACACTTGACCACTCCTGGCCACGGTTCCAGCCTTAGACAAAGCCTCCTCTGGTTGTCCAGTCTCCAACAAAGCCGCTTTCTCAACAAGCTCCGTGACCGTCGCATAGTCACGCACCAGACAACCATTACGCAGCTCGACCCTTAGTCCACTCATGAACCTTGGAATCAGCTTTTCCTCCGTATCGTGGTCACGTCCCACATACTTGTGTAACAGGTTGAACTCGGTTTCATACTACCGAACCGTCTTGGTCCCTTGGCGCAGATACAGAAACTCAGCCTCAAGCTGATTGAAAGCTTCCTGCGGGAAGTACTTACTTTGGAACATCGCAGAAAACGTCTCATACGAACAGTTCGGATTCACCAAACGTCCCGTGGTCTCTTTCCACCAGGTCTGCGCAGTACCCTCCAGGTAATACACAGCTATGTCCCTCTTGTACTCTTCAGGACATCGGATAGACTCGAAGTTCTTTTCAAGCCTCATCCTCCACTCATCAGCCTCAATAGGCGCAGTTCCTCCAGCAAAGAAATTGGTTCCCAACCTCACCATATGATCCAGAACCTTGAGGTAAGACAGAATCACAACGACCTGATCCGCTTTCTCCACAGCCATGTTCCCAACGTTCGGTTCCACCACTTGTGGCGCCACGGCCGTTACCACTCCCGGTACAGGCGCAACCACCGGTAAATGCTCCAACACTTGAGCTAGCAATCCCAGCATAGCCTCCAGCCTGTCTGGAACAGCACCCACAGCATTTCCAGCCGCGTTTCCAGCTCCACTCGCAGTCGCATTCGCAGCAGCCGCGTTCGCAGCAGCAGCAGCCTCAGCATTCGCAGCCGCAGCCACAGCCTCGGCCGCCGCAGCAGCCTCAATCTCATGCTGGTTTCCAACCGCATTCTCAGTTTCAGAACTCCCCGAGTTCATAGCACCATTCAACCTTGCATTCCTTGTCCTTCACGGAGCCATCTGCAAGTCAAAACAGAACATGTTAGCCCGAAGCTAACACTAGACAAGAGTTCCAAACTCCACAGAAACAACAAACCGCGAGACTCGACAGTGAAAGGTGGATATTTCTAATCCCAACTATGCTAATAAACTGTCTTAGAATCGACCATGCTCTGATACCAACTTGTGACGACCCAACCCGATATTTCTATCCAGGCCGGCCGTACCGAGTCTAATTCACTACCAGAATGCCTACTTAGCATATTTTTCAGATTTTCCTTAAACTTAAACAACATATTCTATTCATAAAACCTTCATTCTCATTGCATAATTATTCCAAATCCAGATCGTATAACAGAGGTTCTTAAAACAGAAAACTAACTTAGCCAAATTCGAACTAAGTCATAATACGGTAAAACCAAAGTCAGATAACCAAAACAACTCATGATAAATAAAACCCCCAAAACCCAGTCCTAATCCACTTCTTTTTTCACTGCGTGCAAGTCCGCCTTCAAGACTTAACGTCCCGGATAACTTCTTTACCTGCACACTCAACACAAATGAGAGGCATAAGCATTACCATAAATGCTTAGTGAGTACGGTAATCCCGTACCACCTAGCCAATACCAGAAATGCAATCATACTAACAGTTAAACAATTCACATTATCACTTAGCAAGCCAGCACAGAAAACAGATATGATCATCTACCATAACTCGCGGACCATGACTTATGGACTCGGTTCTGCTCTAGCGTGAATCACACATCATCCAAGCAAGAGACTTGATCCGGCTATCCAAACAAGCTAGTTAGACATCATGTATTTTCACGGTTTACACTTAACCAAATCACAATCACAGAAACACATTGACCTTGCTAAGCCGAAACCACTAACTTACACAAGCAATCAATGAAATCAGATAACCTAACAATCCTACGATCCTAGGTACCAGCCACAGTCATGCACTCACCTTAGACACAAAGGCAAACGTTTCAGTCAGATGAAACTCGGTGATTACTCGGTCATAAACAGAGATAGTCAGACGCACTTGCGTTCTCACGGCTATCGCTACGGCCAAACTCGTGAGATCCAATCTCCTCTCGGATATCTTCCTATCCGTTCACTTTTCCTCGAACCAGATTCTGAATCCCCTCGGAAACAGCACAAAATAAGTCGATTAGTTACATACAAAAATTGTGGAATTTTTACGGCTGACTTATGGATTGTTTACGACTGACTTATGGATTGTTTACGGCTGACTTAAGGATTGTTTACGGCTGACTTATGGATTGGAAACGAAGGGTCCACCCGAGAAAACGAAGAGTCCCCTCGAGAAAACAAAGAATCCCCAATCGAGTTTGTGAAAAAGGAGACGAAATGCGACGAATATAATAGAAGCGGCCGGAAGAGACGATACGACGGCGGCCGGAAGAGACGAGGTTTCGCCGAGAGAGAGAGAGGTTTTTTTCTGTAACTGTTGTTAATGACGTGGATTTAATTTTTTTATCTTAATGAGGTGGATTAAACTAATTTTTGGTTAATCATTCTCAAATTAATCAAGGGTGTTAATAGTAATTACACAAAAGCACAAAATATCTGATTAAATTTAAAAAAATGTATAATATACTAGTAATATTCTAACTTTTCTATAATATCTGAGTAATTCTTTCTAATAATTTCGCCCATTCACGATTGATTTAATTTTGGCATATTATTAAGATGATGTGTAAAATAAAAATGGGAAAATTAGAAATAAAGGATATTTTTGTACCATCTTGTCTATCTACACCTTTATTTTTGTATGTCAAATTGTGCCTAAACTACCCTCAAAATCATATATTTTAATATTTAATTTATTTTAAAAATTCGTTTTTAAAGAAAAATATTTATTTAAGGAAACAGAAAATATCTATTATTCCAAAACGTAACAAAGAAATATTTACAAAATCTTTTTTGATATGTTCTGCGAAATTCAGATGGTGTCTTCTGCGGTTTCTATATGTTCTGCTATTTCGTAGAATATACATTCTGCATAATGAACGTGTTCTGCAAAGTTTAGAACATGTCTTCTGCAGTTTCTATATGTTCTGCGATTCCGTAGAATATACATTCTGCATAATGTACGTGTTCTGCGAAGTTTAGAACATGTCTTCTGCGGTTTCTATATGTTCTGCAATTCCGTAGAATATACATTATGCATAATGTACGTGTTCTGCAAAGTTTAGAACATGTCTTCTGCAGTTTTTGGAATTAGGAATATGATTTTCTTCATCTTTTATATGTCGTCTTCATAACCTTACTCTATGTTTATGATTCTTTCATATCTCTGCGAAAATCAATGGTGTAAACCAAAAAGTATTAGATAGATTTTATATAAATCTGGTAAGTTTATTGAATTTGTTGTTTGTTTTACAACAAATTGATCTGTGCAAATTCTATTTGGGAGAATTTATCGAATTTTTTTCGTTTATCATAGATAAATATGCTGAAAATTTATGTGATGTACGTATATAGAGATCATTTAGCAACAACGAGTGGAAATTTATTGTTGATGAAGAAAAACGTGTTAGATTACTTACTTTGGAATTGACTACTAGCATTGATTTTAGGGTTTTTTTGGTTAAATGATGTGTTATAATTTTTAGTAATTTTATTAGAAATAAAATTAGTAATTTAGAGGATATAATCGGATTTAGATTAATATAAAGTATAAAGAGACGAGAGTTAATTAAAAAGGTGTAGATGAACGAGAGGATAAAAAAAACATCATTTATTTCTAATTTTCCCAATAAAAATTGATGTGTACGAATAAAATGTTTTCTTTTGTGTTTAAACTTTTTTCATTTATTGACATGGCAGCACCAGAACAGCTGAAAAAGCTGAGGTGTCAAGTCATGAAAAGTTTCTTGTGTTATTATTGTGTTGATTATAACTTAAATCTACCCTATAAGCCTTTCTTGGAACAGTGGTAATTGAATATATATATATATATATATATATATATATAGTCCAGTGGAATTATAATCACTAGTACTGTATGTGGCATCAAGAAAACAATTTCAGAGGGTCCTTTTTCATATTGAAACAAAACAAAACGAAAAGTGTTTTTATTCAGCATGACAGCCAGGTTAGTTAAAGGAACATGCCCTTACTCTTGCATTTATATTTCTATAATCAAATAGAGATAATGGTTAATTGGGAAATTCAATCCTTTATGGACCTGGAAAATAAAAGAGCAAAAGAGATTTAACCGTCTAAATTTTTCAAAAAACTTTTAGTTCATCTTCGCTATTATGGTTTCATGGTCTCCCTGGCAACTCATGTTCAAATGAACCACATAATTAAGCATTACAACTTGAATATACCGCAATAGCTTTTATCGAAACGACCTTAATTGAATATGTAAATCAGTGGGATTATTATAATTTAAGCAATACATTACAATTACAGCGTACATAGATTGTCTTAATTAAAGCATAACACAACACAAACCATATACTTTTCATCAAAGAGGAGTATAAGATAGAGTACCTTGGCCACAGAGAATCACTTGCAGATAAAGTAACGCTTGTAGTGTTGAAGGTGATGAATGAAGAGATCCACGCGATAAAACCATTCTTGAGACCAACGTGAGTGTATGCAGAGGAACGCAAACAAGCACAAGGATGTGGAGATGTAAACTGCACCACAAGTCCAATAAAACCACACCATATCTATCGCACCATCTTCTCCATCTTTGGCATGTGTTGCTGTACTTGGCTCTGTGACTTTTTTGGGGTTGCAACTTATATTGGTAGGAGGTCCACATAGATGAACATTGCCTACATAACTACTTTTCACAAAAGTTGTAAGATGGCCTTTGAATGGGATTTCACCAGATAAATTGTTGCATGAGACATTGAAGTACCTTAAACTGTTGAGGTCAGCTAGCACAGCAGGGATGTTTCCATCTAGCTTATTGTTGGATAGATCAAGACTCTCTAAGTCCTTGAGCTTTGAAATGCTATCTGGTATAGAGCCTGTGAGGAAATTGCTTGAAAAATTCAGGGATCTTATGTTCTCCAGATCTCCAATCTCAACTGGAATCTCACCAGATAATAGGTTGCTCGACAAATCAAGACCATACATATAATAGAGAATATCACCTTGATATGCTTCATATCTGCTTTTAGTTGAAAAATCCACAACGATTGTCTTGGTCGGTAAATAACGACTAGTCGAGGAATCATCAATACCGAAGTAAAAAGCTGATTTATAACTCCAATTTGGCTGGGATGGAAATCTAGGAAGGAAAGAAAACGAACTCAATATCCAAATACTACTGTAACTTTTTGCACCAAAAGACATGTTACCCAAACATGATGGCATAGGACCTTTGAATTTATTGTGAGACAAGCCGAGGAGACCAATATTATTCAGCTGACATATTTTCTCAGGGATATGACTTTGTAAGCTGTTATTCCGTAGGAGAAGAACACGTAAATTAGAACTCAAGCCAATAGTGTTCAGAATCATACCAGAAAAATTGTTGTTCCGCAAATCAAGTACTTGTAACGCCTAAGCCTTGAATAAAGTGTCCGGAATTGATCCCGCAAAGTCATTGTTTTGTAGTTTTAATACTTTGAGAGATGAAAAATTCACATCCTTTGCAATCGATCCAGATAAGCTATTGTGTGAGATGTCCAAAAGCTCAAGCCGTACACTTTGTAGTTGAAGAGGGAAAGGACCTTTTAGCTGATTTTCCCTCATGTTTAGGTACGAAAGGCTTGACATTCTACCAATCCAAAGTGGAAGCGTACCGGAAAAACTATTATTTCATACATCCAGAAACATTAGTTCCTTTTGATTTTAACAAGCCTTTTCCAAGACTCCCATCAAAACTGTTTCCATCAAGACATAGCACAACTAAACCAGTAAGATTTGCATGCTCCATAAATACTTCTCCATGGAATTTGTTGTTGGAGAGCATTAGATATTCCAACGAGTAGCAACCACTCAAAAAAGTTTAGGTAGCTGCCCAGATAGACGGTTAGAAGACATGTCTAATGTTTGTAAACCTTTCATCTCGCCCATAGAAGATGGAATGGTTCCATGAAACTGATTCGAAGAAAAGTTCATATACCTCAGCTTAGGAAAGACAATCCCTATGTCTTTTTGAATTGAATCGTGTATCCTATTACTCGAGATATCGAGAAATTGTAAGCCATGAACAAGTCTAGGTAGCTGAATCTCTGTCAACGAATTGTTATTCAGCAAAACAGTCTGTAGTCTTGTGTTATTCTGCAAAAGCCAAGTCGGAAATAGTCCTGTCAACTTGTTATGTGAGAGATCAACAAAGTAATGAAATTCTGCAACTTTAGTAACTTCAACTGAAATAGTGGAACCCACGAGCTCTCCTATTGAGCTTGGATCATGCCAAGTTTTGATGACAATCTGAACATTGTGTGCCTTGTATGATTGGCCAATGAGTTAAACAAGAATGAACCATTGAAGTCATTATCAAGAAGTGACAAGTACTCAAGAGCTTATGGTAGACCATACACAAAGTCAGACAAGTTTCCGTTCAATTGGTTGTCTAGCATATCAAGAGTTCGAAGACGGCTTAAGTTACTTAGACAATAAGGCATATTTGTCAAAGCATTTTTGCTTAAATCCATCTCTCGAAGATTCATAAGTCCGCAAAGCTTTGAGTAGCCTAAAATTCAGTTGGAGCAAGCTGTGAATATTTAGGTTTGGAGAAAGATAATGAATGAATGAGAGGTTTGTAGGGATCAAATAATTTGTAATAGTTCACCTTCGTGGGTCAAAGACAATTGATTATCTTCAAGATTCAATACTTGTAAAGAGGAAGGAAATACTGAACCTGCAATCGGGAGGATAGAATTACATAAATAAAAAGTCTTGCCTCTAAAAATCGAAAATATTCAGAATTTAGATGATTTAGAAAATCATATGCAGAGGTCTACTAGTCAGAAATGGTCATGTCAACTTGTTATGCGATTTTGCGATTCTGGCGGAAAAATGCGATTTTTTTTTGTTTTGACGAAAAAATGTAATTTTATGATTTTGGTGGAAAAAACACGATTTTGCGATTCTAACGAAACACGATTTTGAGGTTTTGCCGAGAAAACGCAATTTTAAGGTTTTGATGGAAAACACAATTTTACAATTTTGTGCTTTTGGCAGGAAAATATGATTTTGCTGTTTTGGAAGGAAAACCCAATTCTAAAGTTTTGGAGGAAAAACGTGATTTTACGATTTTGACGAAAAACGCGATTTTGTGATTATGGTGGAAAAACGCGTTTTTGCGGTTTTAGCGAAAAACACAATTTAATGGTTTTGGCGGGAAAACGCAATTTTACGATTTTCGCGGGAAACGCGATTTTGCGATTTTGACGGGAAAATGCCGTTTTGTTGTTTGGGAAGAAAACTTAATTTTACGTTTTTGATAGAAAAATACAATTTTGCGGTTTTGAACAAAAAACGCGATTTTGCGGTTATGGCGGAAAACGTGGTTTTGCAGACGCGAAAACGCAATTTTAAGGTTTGGCGGTTTTGGTGGAAAGGCAATTTTTACAGTTTTGTCGAGAAAACACTATTTTGTGATTTTGCGGGGAAAACTCAGTTTTGTATTTTTGATGAAATATTACAATTTGGCAAGAAAAATGATATTTTAATAATAAATATAAAATATTAGTATGTAATAAGAATAATAAACATAACTTTCGTTAGGTTTCTAATTTTCTATCATAAAGGATATTTTAGTCTTTTGATTTTTGAGATGCAAAATTTGCATACAAACTTTACTTTTTATAGCATCTCAATATCCAGATTTTTGAGATTTTTTTGATTTTACATTCAGATGCAGCATATAAATACCGATTCTAAAGTGTTCAAACAACATTTGAACATTTGCATCCATATGTTTTGACGTCTAATATAGATTCAACTAGAAAGTTAGAAAAGCATATGTTTAATGCAAGCGACTTTTTCTCACGATCACCACCTTACCTCGGCTCTCTAAGTAGGTGAGTTGATTGCCGTTTAGATACAGTTCTTGCAAGTTGGCATATCTTTGAGTTTCTTCTATAGTATGATGGAAGACATTAAATTATTATTCACAATCAGTTGATGAATTATCATCAAAAAGTAATGGAGAAGTCAAAGTATTTTCGTTGGTTTGGCATCGCTCTAGAATCTGATTCTATGTGTTCTTTGGTTCGAAGTAACTATGAGAAATTACGAAAATCAGGTCTTGGATTAAACAGATCCTTCATTACCGTTCGGATGAAAGACACCTTCCAGTCTATTGTATTAAAGATATAAAATCCTGAGAGAACTTGCTGCACTTAGAAAAGGGAGAACACTGTTGCTGAGAAGATTGCTGGACAAATCTGGGGTCTCCAGGTTCTTAAGTCTATGAAAGCTCTTATAACCTGAAACCGTAAAGAACAATTAAGACAATTGGAGATAAACTGAAAAATATATTTGAGATACCCCAATCTCGCTATTTTAATCGAGAGTGGTCCTCACGCGTTTTAACGACTTTTTAAAATATAACAACTTATTAAATACGCTTTTAATATTCAAAACATCTTTATTAAAAATCGGTGTAGGAACTTGAAACATCTTAACAATTAAATTCAAGAAAAATAAGAAAATTCATGCGGAAGAAACAACTTGTGAAATCCTTAATTTAAACGGAAAGAAAATGAATTGCCCAGAGTTCCCAGAAATAACAGCACAATGATCAGCCTTGAGTTTAATCGTCTGACCCACCTGAAAAGGGAAAGATGGATGAGTATTCCAACAATACTCAGTGAGGGCGCGCTAAAAAACCCGCAAGATCCTTTGGATACACCATTTGAAATAGCAATATAAGTATACTAAATATAGACATTAAACGCATGAAACAACCTACATAGAATTTCTAGCATTTTCAGTTATCCAGTTCGATCATATTCGTACTCAATTATTTGCAACAACTCAATCAGCCTAGCAAGTCTATATCACATTCCCAAGGATCAACCGCCCAAGGTACTCATTCTCTGCCACTGCCCATAACGGGTTTGACAAGTCACAAGGTTCCACCGCCCACTACAGGATTTGACAACGGCTCGTCAGCCCTTTCCCGATCACTACAATTTCACAGTAGTCCCTCGTTGTAGGTCGTCAATCAACACTAATCTGACCGATCAGCGGTACAATATCGGCAACTAAGCCACACACATAAAGACTATCATTCTGTATAACTTCCAACTAAACAATGCACTAAATACCGATCATATAACAATTTCCATATTCATCAACATTAAGCATCAATCAAATCTAATCCCTATATCAAGTATACAAATTTTACTAATTCAACTAACGCATCTTTAAGAATCATAAACCAATCTCCACTTTTGAGTTCGGTTGAAAATGAGAAGTCGGAAAAACGGTTACTGCGGTTGAAGGTCGAAAACTGCGTTTAGAAAAATAGTGTTTAGGTTTCTTTAAATAGAACTTCTATAAGTTAGAACATTCCAAAATAAGGAATTTCCTAACTAAATCTATGATTTTTTGGATTAGGGTTCATAGTTCTATAATTAATCGATTTGCTTGCGCGGAAAGAAATAGCTATAACTCACCGAGTAGAGCACGAATTCGCACGGTCTTAGTATCTATAGAAACCTTGGAGTGTCCTCTTTCCAACGGTACCAAGATCAGTCTCTAGGTCTTTCTGGTACGTCGGGAAAACAGCTCGCAATCCCAGCTACGAAAACTGGGAAAATATCAGGTATCCGGGTTTGCACATAAAAATCCGCTCGGATTGAAATGATGGTAACTTGTAGAATATACCTTCAAATCGGACGATTCAAGAGGCGCTGGAAAGGCAAGCGAATCCTCTTTCCAACAAGACCAAGATCGCGATCTGAGTCTTTCGGAGTCGACGGGAAAAGATCTCGAAAGTCGGCGGCTTGGAGATTCGCTCTACAGAAATCGGTTTCGGGAAAACGCACATAACTTTCAGTATACAACTCTAAATGACGAATCGTTTTCGGCTTGAGATCAATCAACGAATTAGGAGCTTACCCTCCAAATATCACGGCAAACAAACCCGATCTGATTAGCCGTTTCGCAACTGTACACAGACGGGTCGGACTGTCACTTTTAGCCTTTTAGGTTGCTCTCCTTCTTCCTCCCCTTACACACTCTCTCCCTCTCTTCTGTCAAGATTTCTTCTTCTCCTCCTCTCCTCTCACGTTCCTTATCACCCTCTATAAAGAATGGAGGAAACGAGCTTTAGGTGAAGAGGTTGAGTGGGAATTTTAGTGGGGGACAAAAAGTTTTGGTGGCCAGCGTTTTGGTGTTGGAAATTATAGTGGGTAATCAAAAGAGCGGTGGGAAATTAGGTGTGAATAGAAAAGAGGAAATGTAGTGGTTTTGGGGATGTCACAATATTGGTGGCTTTCCTTGAATAGAACGTACCATGGATGGGATCAAACAAGCGAACGAAAAAATTCGATGTAAGGTCAAGGGTTTTGAGTTGAGGGAAGCTATGGAGCAAAGAAAGATTAAATGCCAGAGGCTGAGGTGGATCCGAATCCAAAAAATGAGAGATCGACCATGTGGCCACCGATAGCGTCGCTGAATTCTACTCTCTCCTAATAGCAACAGTCACTCTTTGGATCATCATCAGTCCGTGAATCGAGAACACTTTCGTCTAAGGTAATAGGATTATAGGAAGAGAGTTGAGATACGACTTGAGCTGCAACAGACCCATCCGTTCAGTTTCCACACAGCCAACACATGCTTTCATTTGGAATTGGAGAATCATTGTTATTATAATAAACATCAAAGCCATCTGCTTCTTCTCCTTAACCCACCATCAGCTTCTCTCGTATTTTCTCCTTTTTATTTCCTGTTTTTAAGAAAACTGAATTAGAAATTAGACAGATTCAGGATTTTTATCTCCTGGTATAGATCAGATCAAAGACCACATGCAAATTATCGAAGATTGACTCTTGACTTGGGCAAGAAGGCTTTACGAGTGGCTTGGGTCCACTTGAACTGCTCCGTATTTTTTGACAATTCAAAAGAAGACTTTCATGGTACTAAGCTATTAATGCATTGCTGCTCAAATCCAGTTACATGATATTCATTAGTATGCAAATCCTTAGATATCCTGAAATTGGTCAAAAAAGAGTGTAATAAATCAGAACACTCATCAACCCCATCCAAATCCAGACCAAATTTAAAAGGATTAAGTGGACAAATAGACTGAAAGTGGATGAATTTATTTGCTGGGATCGATTTAGACTAAACCATAATAAAAATATTAATTTCACAAAAAAACACATTCAAATGTTGTCTTAAAAAATATGAGATGCATAAATAGTGGAAAGGGAAAGTGAGAAAGTTTCCCATCTACTCGTCTCTGCTTTCGCCCTTTTTCGAAATCAAAGTTAAATAGTCGAATTCACTCTAAAATGAAGATTTCTTATACGCGTATGCATTCAATTAAAGGTACATATGGAACTTATAATTAATCCAATATAGTTTAATGCTTTAACTACATTGAGGCTTATGTTTCAAAAAAAAAACTACATGGTAAGATACCAACTAAAATTGAATTGACCATTTATGATCAGCATAGATTGATAAAATAAATAAGAAGTCTTGAATGCATGATTCGTTTCCCAAATTCAGACACTTCTAGTGAGAAAAGATTTTAAAATCTGTTTATAAGTCTAATATTTCAGAGCTAGCATATTTCATCCAACATAATCAATAATCACTATAAATCGAAATCCTCAGGGGACTTCAAGTCATAAAATTTCTAGATATTAAACGCTCTAAGAAAATCATGTAAAATTTGTCACTAGAAAGATGAATCATAGCACATATGGTTTAAAAAGATGAATCATAGCACATTTAGAGCTAGCATATTTCATCAAACATAATCAATAATCACTATAAATCGAAATCCTCGGGGACTTCGAGTCACAAGATTTTTAGATATTAAACGCTCAAAGCAAACCATGTAAATTTGTCACTAGAAAGATGAATCATAGCACATATGGTTTAAAAACTCGTCATAGGATTTCGTCCTAATTCTCGACTAAATTTTGACTCAATAAAATAGTTTTGACTCGATAAAAAAGTTTTTAAAGAAATAATTTTATTAAGATTTAACGAAAAATCAATCAGTCATAAATATATATGTCAGATAACAATGAATCTCTCCCCAAAACTTAAATCACACTGTCCGGTGTGAGAATAAATCAAAAAAGTTAATCAAATTGAAAGAATTTAAAAGTATGGATCATAATTTATTATTTTATTGATCCTCAACAAATATTTGAATGATTGGAGTCCAAAGCATAAATAAAAATAGATAGCTTTTTGTTTTTCGAAGTGTCAAAAATACATACCTTGCATCGATCTGTTAAATCAACATGGTTGGGTGATCAAGAATTTTCAGAAGCTCATGTCTGTGTTTAATCGACCCACTGATCGACACGATTGGGTTGATCAAGTGATCGATTGAGATCCTTGAACATCAGTCGATCGATCCAAAGCATGGATCGATCGGTTCAGGTTTGAATCGATCTGTCCGATCAACTTAATCTGGTCGAACGGACCTTCGGAAAATCTGATTTTTTTATTTATTACTAAAACACTCCAAACAATTTTATTAAAAAAAACAAAGTAATAAATTCAAAAACATATATAAAAATTACTAGTGGGTTGCCTCCCACTTATATCTTGTTTTCAAAGTCGTTTACCTCGACTTGTTTGAACACATAAGCTAATCATGAGAATTGGAAAGTTGGGCCAATGCGACTTTAGTCCTTTTCTTTGTCAAGGTCAGAAACAAAGCACACAAAACAACAAAGAAATTTCCATTGCAAATAAGAGATAAAATTCACAGCAAGGAAGTTTACTACGACTAACCATATGTTTTTAAATTTTATTCCTTGATGTTTTGATGCTTGTGTGAATCAAATGCATTTGATGAAAAGATAAAGTCAACTTCTTCTCTAAACAAGTTTTTCATAGAATTGTTAATTTCATTTCCATTAGTCTCATTGAATATTATATATCCTTATTCTCATTTTCCACTCTTAGGACATCTAATATTTGAGTCTCACATATCAAAATATTAAATTCATCAATGGAGGAATGCAAATTAGAAGTTTTCATCTTCAACACAAGGCATATGATGATCTTCACAATGATGAATTGCAAAGGTTAAATTGCATGTACCTTTGAATTCCCATGGTGGAATCCAACCTATTACCTCTTCAAGTGCATGAGCTATCATAATCTTAGGAAATGTGAGTTCTCTTCCTTCAAGTTTTGCTCGATGTATTATGAGATTATACCGGATCTTAACGCGATTTCTCTCCTTGTGAATGTTGGATGTGCTTTGTGAAGTTCTTCTAAACTTGCTTTTTGTTGTGGTGTATGAACATCCTCATCGAATGATGATTCGTGTTTACCATCTTCATCGGAAGTGTCTAAAGGAATGGCATCAACAACGAGTTCCTTAAGATGTTTCCTTATTTCTTCATCTTGGTCATTCACCCTCTCATTACTTTCAAGAAGAATGTCCACTTTGCTAGCAACATCTTGTCGCATATCCTCTAAATTGCCATCCAACTCTTCACGAGCTATCCTTTGATACTCAATGAATTGGCTTAACTTTGCTTGTGAGAATCAAATGCATTTTATGTGGAGGTGGATCATCAAAGTAGTCCTTATATAAGTGTTGAGTAACACTAGTGAAACAACTATCATGACCAGAAGTAGGTCTTGATGGTTGTCAACAAGTGCCAAAATCTATTTGTTAGATTTGAGGTTGAGAACTTCATGGCATTTAACTATAAGAACAGAAACTCAAAAATAAAAAATTAGAAAAAATTAGTGACTTAGACTAAAACTTCAATCCGAAAATTAGCGGCACTACAAAACCCCCCAGCAACGGCACCAAAAACTTGATTTGATGCAAAGTTTTCCTAAATTAAAATCCAAATAAAAGTTACAAGTACACATCAATCAATTATAATACTTTAGGTATCAAATCCACAGAGATTCTTGACTGCACAATGGTTATCAAAATGAAACGAAAGCTAAGTCGAAATAAGGTTTTGGGTTTTGATGTGAATGAAAGTAAAAAGACAGAAATGAAATGAAAGCAAATTGCAAGCAAATAATGATTTCTATATATGTAAAACTTATGATTTAAAATGTTGGGATGTCAAGAAATCATTTGGGGTCATGGTTAAGATTATTCAGACTTAGAAGACTAGGGCAAACACAAGTATTTTCATTCTAGAGTCGAAACATCATCTAGTTCGATAATTTTCATATAGTGGTGGCTTCAAAATGACTTACATCTAACAACCTAGATTACATTGGTCAAATGCAACAGAGGCAAAACGATGCGGAGATCAATGAACATGTTAGAGTTAGTGCTAGCGCTCTAAGGATATAACCTATCAATTCCATTTCCGGATAATCATCAAATTTTGTACAAGTATGATTTTCCTAATATCAATTACTAGATGATGAGAATAGAAATATGCAGTATTGGCTGGAAAGACAGAAAATCTACTTCTACTAAATATAAGCACCACTCTAAAATGATGGAACCCATTTAGAGACCCCTAGTCCCAACAAATGACTACTCACACATATTCATCCAACAAGCAACAACAACAACAACAGAGATATACATATTATTATTGATGTAATGAAATATAATAGGGTTCAGAAAACAACTCTTAGTGATGAAATCTTCTCGTAAAACATAAAGTAGAAAAATCTCAAACAAAAAACTATGAAAAACAGTGAAACTTTGAATGATGACTACTCTAATTGTCTATGTGGTTATATAGGTAAAACGGTCGGCTATTGTGAATTTGTGGGGTTAAAGAAGAAATCTCCAAAGAAATGGAAACTTTTTATTTCTTTCGCACCATCGATCGATCGAACCATAGAGTTGTTCGATTGATTCAAGACCAAATTCTTCTGCTTGCTTCATTTCATCCCCAGACGCACCAGTATGCAGTAATTTGATCATAACTTTTTATCCACCGTCTTGATTGGCTTCAAATCACTTTAAGATGAAAGATAATATCCATGGCAATCTTGTGTCCAAATTTGGGGATGATTTGATGGTGGGAAGATCTCCATCTAGCATCAAACTTCTGATGCTCAGAAGCTGTACAATCTCCAAAGCAACAACAACAGTAGAGATAAAACTTATTATTGATGTTATGAAATAAAATAGGGTTTAGAAAACAACTTTTGGTGATGAAACAAGGATGAAATCTTCTCGCAAAACATAAAGTAGTAAAATCTTAAACCAAAAACTATGAAAAAAATAATGAAACTTTGTATGGTGGTTCCTCTGATTGTCTCTCTGATTCTCGTGGCTATCTGGTGCTTATATAAGTGAACGATTAGCTAGGGTGAAACCAACGATCAATCGAACCAAAATGAGTTGGGTCGATTGGCCTGTCGATTCAGATACTCTAGAGGCTCATGCTCGGGTTTCATTGATCCACCGTTCGACCTGTTTGGGTCGTTTGGTTTATTCGATTCAAAGCCTAATTTCTTTTGTTTGTTCCATTTTGTCGTCATACGCATCAGTATTCAGTAATTTGAACATAACTTTTGATCCAATGTCTTGATTGATTTCAAATCACTTGGAGATGAAAGCTAATATCCATGGCTATCTTATGTCCAAATTTGGGAATGATCTTATGGTAGAAATTCCTTAATCTAACATCAAAATTCTGATTCTCAGAAGCTTTTTATTCTTCAAAGTGTCCAAAAAGTCTCATTTTGCTCAAATACTCTAAATTACTGGACAAACCTTTATAAATTCCAAAAACACTAAAAGCATTGGTTTATAACCAAATATTAACAATTTTGTTATTAAAAACATATGAAAATACTATTGAAAAATAGTATATCAAGTACAACTACGATCCAAAGGGAAAATGTACAGTACCCAAAACTAAGTGGAGCAGATATGCGCAGACATTAACAAGTTTCTAGACGATGGGAATCGCGTGGTCTAATATGTATTGATGGCCTCATCATTTAAGCCATTAGGAACAGATGAAAAAGTTTCAATTCCAAAGTACCCCCGACAAAAAAGTACTTACATGTGTATTGGATTTATATTGTTTAAGGTAAGGTACAATTGTAGATTTTTTCGTTGTTGTTTCCATTATGTTTTCAGTTTTTTGTTCTTTCAATTTATTGATCAATTGAACATTATTTGGTTGTTATTTCCATTGTTTAAAGAGGATTTTCCAATATCATACAGTAACATCTCATTCGAGAACACCAACAATTCCATATAGTTTAAAACCAATTTGTAAACATGTTTCTCGATTACTCTCGGCCTAACGTAATTCATATCAGACAGCAACATCTCATTCGAGAACACCACCAATTCCATATAGTTCAAAACCATTTTGTAAACATGTTTCTCGATTACTCTCGGCCTAACGTAAAACCATAGAAAATATGTCATTAGCCTTGTTCGTTTGGCAGACGCAGGCGGCAGCAGCAGCGGCAGAGTAGCGGTGGCGGCAACGGTAACATTGCCGCAACTTGCTGTTCGTTTCGCAGACGCTGCCGCTGCTGCAATAAATATATATTTGTTCGTTTCTCAGCCGCAGCCGCAGAACGCATATGTTGTTCTCTGAGATAATTTTTCATATAATTCATATTTTATTTTTTTGTAAATTTGTATAATTAATTTATTAATCAATAAAATGTGATTTAAATATATTTACATCCATCAGAAATATCATATTTAGTTAGTAATAATTTTTAAGTTAAATATATAATTCTAACAACATGTTTTGTGATAAATCATATGGTAAACTAAAATAAAAGTAATAATCCAATGTCATTTAAGTGAAATAAAATAGGCTTATTTCACAACGTAACTAACCTAAAATACTTAGTCAATTGCAAATGTAACTCACACTTTTTCCATTTTCAACATTAACCACTTTCTTCCAAAATCATCATTCTAAGTTCCACTTATTCACGAAATTGCCATTGGTTTTAGTTTTTTTTTTTAATTTCAAAAATCCAAGAGACAAAACAATACTCATCCTCCTCACTTATTCACGAAAATGTGATATGCTCAAATTTACCCTAGAGCTACTCTCTCAAATTAAGAGATCACTGTAGTATTTAGGGATCGAATCCACAGGGAAGGGATAGTCACACAACGAATTTCTAATTTCGAATTAAGCTAAGAAGAAAGATAAAATGTAAAAGACAGAAAGCAAGTAAACGATGTAAGTTCAGGAGACGAAACGCTAGGTTCAGGGAAATTCTCAGGTGATCTAAATTGCAGGTCTAGACAGAATGTTAGGAATTATGAAGATCTGTTCTCGAACTCGAATCACTAATGTAAAATCAACCAACTCTCGCTGCGAAGATTATCTATGTCTAAACCCTAGAATTCCAAATCTCTTTGCAAATTCTAACAATTCAAACAAGCATTAAAGTTCAGGTTCAATTGTTCACAAAACCCTAAACCAAATCTCTTTGCGAATAGGTATTTTGCTCATCTAACATTAGTTCAGGCAATCAATAATACTCTCGCATCTATTAATTAACCTAAGATCAGATTCTAGGTCGTGAAGCTAGAATAAGCATTAAACACAAATCCAGATGAAGAACTCTAATGATTTTATCCTAACAATTTAATTCGACCTAACAATTCATCAATCACCTTTGAAAAACCCTAAACCTAACTAGCAAACTACTCAGACATGATTAATGAAACAGAAATCATTATTTGAATAGAAAGCATGAAAGAAATCAATATAATAAATAAAGGGGTTCAAAATCAATCTAAACAGAGTATATGATTTTTCTCCCCAAAAGCTCTCTAAAATCTCTCTCTAAAATAATGTGTAGTCTAAACAATGGCTGAAAAACTATATTTATAGACTAAAACACGAGCTGGAGCACTTTGGTAAATAAGGAAATCTTCTGGGCAAATTTCCTTTTTCTTCAAGACTTGTAAAATCAGGCGTTTTTAGGAATCCACGATTGGTGTCGATCGACACCAATCAGTGTCGATCGACACTCATTCCAAAATCTGGCTCTCTGACTTCATCACTTTGCAGCTTCTTACACAATGCTCCAGAATGATCCAAAATCTCCAATTATGCTCCAAACGTAGTTCAACCTGCAAAAACTCTAATAGGACTCTAAAAATACCAAAAGACTCTATAAAAAGACTTATATCATGGTCCAAAAACGGGTAAAAACCATGATATATCAACTCCCCCAGACTTAGCCTTTGCTTGCCCTCAAGCAAAACAGAAACTAAATATAGAGTCGAAGTTTGAAAACAGAAAATTTCATCTATCCTTTAGAACGCCACAACTCGTTAACACTCTTGAATCCACATGATATAGAGCTAACCATAGAAAAGTTCAGTGTACTTACCACAAGCTTAGCAATCTCCCAGTTTGAATCCAGATCCTTTCCTTAGATAGATTTCGAACTCTAACATTAGTATTGCCAAAGAACTTTGCTGATTATTTCCCTTCCTTAGTGCTTTGAACAAGACATTCTTTGTACAGCTCTCCTAATTTCTCTTCCCTTAGTCAACTGCTGCCCATTTTCAGGGTGTTCTAAGATCTTTTCATTGACTCTTCTTTTGCTTTTGAAGTCTCGGAAAATAGTGCTACTCTCTACTTGTGTTCCTTGTGAGGAGACGTGTTCAAGAGCATCACTAATAGTGTTCCTTGTTAGAAGACATGCTCATGACAAAGGCACTATTCCCAGACTTAAACTCTTTTTCTTTCTTTTCTTTTTCTTTTCTCAAGGGAAGATCAAGGAGAGACTGCCATGGTCTATCTGTTCAGACTGAAAGAGGAATCAAGTTCTGCGCATACCTAGTTCTTATAAGGGGATCTGAACTCGCCCTGTTAGATTGATTCCACTTGAAGCTTTCTACCTAGTAAAACCTGAAATCAACTGCTATAGCAATGGTTCTTTCAAGTGTTAACTTCCTATGATTAGTTCCTAGAAAAACTGAAAGTTTCAACTGATTTTGACTCAATAAAACAAAGTTTTTGACTCAAGATAGACTCTCAAAACAGAACACAAAGTAAGTAATCACCTCCCCCAGACTTAAACAACACTATCCCCAGTGTTATCAAGCCCGAAGTTGGCTAAAAGAAAGATTAGAATCAACATAAAAGACCAGAAAGAAGACTTACCTTCGTCTGCGCGTGGTGTCGATCGACACTATAGTGGTGTCGATCGACACTGGTCAATGTCGAGTCCAATGTCTCCTTTTTTCAACTAACTTAAACTAGGACTTAGTAAAACCAAAATAAAATAAAAATAAAAACGTACCTAACAGTGGGTTGCCTCCCTCTCAGCGCTCGTTTTCAGTCATTAGCTTGACTGTGTCGGGGTTTAGACGTCTGGTGGATCAGAGGGTGGCATCGAATGCTTCCAGACGAATGTCTTCTCATCCAAGGTGGTGTATAAACAGTAAGTGCATGAGATCGCCCAAGGATTTGAGGAACAACAGCAGGGTGGGACTTGACTTCGGGTGGGACGCTTCGTTTTCCTGCAGAATCATCAAAAGAAACACCAAGCCTTCTACGAGAATCTCGTGGCTTGCATAAGTGTGAAATATCTTTTGAACATTTGATATTCTTATTGAGATGATCAGGGGGTTTGGAATTGATTCCAGGAAGTGCGTACCTTTGCTTTCTTCGAGGTTTCTGAGCTGTAGGATGTGAAGGCATCTGTTTGACCAAAGAAAATGGATTTGCAGCATTGGAAAAAGCTTCTGCCGTGATCTTCGGAGGGTGTCGATCGATGCTATTGGTGTCGATCGACACCAACCCTGCAGCTCGCATCTCTGCACTTTTTCTCCAATTCAGCTCTGCAATCCTTGCTGCAATGATGAAAACGTCTTCCTCTATCAACTTGGCATTGTTTAGACCTTCATCTTCGCCCAAAGTCCTGAAGAGATGATTGTTTCCACTCCAATCTTCAAGCTCTACAGCTCTCTCATAATTTCCATCCAATGCCTCTGGAACAACCAGTTTGTTCTCTTGCTCTTTAGAATCCAACTCTTCTCCAGCGATCACAACAATGCAAGAGATGTGTTTGGATGTTCCAGTAGTAGGAATAGCTTTGTAGAAGACTCCTTTGTCAACATTAGAGAAAGATATTCTCTTATTCGGCATGTCTACAA
>JAHZTW010000001.1:75976612-76049381 GCA_020283515.1 Alliaria petiolata
GAATAGGTATTTTGCTCATCTAACATTAGTTCAGGCAATCAATAATACTCTCGCATCTATTAATTAACCTAAGATCAGATTCTAGGTCATGAAGCTAAAATCAGCATTAAACACAAATCCAGATGAAGAACTCTAATGATTTTAACCTAACAATTTAATTCGACCTAACAATTCATCAATCACCTTTGAAAAACCCTAAACCTAACTAGCAAACTACTCAGACATGATTAATGAAACAGAAATCATTATTTGAATAGAAAGCATGAAAGAAATCAATTGAATAAATAAAGGGGTTCAAAATCAATCTAAACAGAGTATAGGATTTTTCTCCCCAAAAGCTCTCTAAAAATCTCTCTCTAAAATAATGTGTAGCCTAAACAATGGCTGAAAAACTATATTTATAGGTTAAAACACGAGCTGGAGCACTTTTGTAAATAAGGAAATCTTATGGGCAAATTTCCTTTTTCTTCAAGACTTGTAAAATCAGGCGGTTTTAGGAATCTACGATTGGTGTCGATCGACACTCATTCCAAAATCTGGCTCTCTGACTTCATCACTTTGCAGCTTCTTACACAATGCTCCAGAATGATCCAAAACTCCAATTATGCTCCAAACGTAGTTCAACCTGCAAAGACTCTAATAGGACTCTAAAAATACCAAAAGACTCTATAAAAAGACTTATATCATGGTCCAAAAACGGGTAAAAACCATGATATATCAAAATGCCATCATCATCAATTCACCCAACCACCATTTTCAACCAATTTGAAGCTTTTAAAACTTCTACAACCAATTTTTGAGCTCTTTAAGCTCATTATCTCCTCTCATAACCTTCTATTCTTCACCTTTCTCTCTATTTTCATCCCAAAAACTCTCTAATTTACCTTTTCCAAAACTTGAAGTTCTAAGATATTGACATATCCGGTGATTTGGTCGTTCATAGCGATTGGGTTACTTTGGTGGTGGCTAGAATCGAAGTTCTCGGTGGTCGAAGAAGCTAAAGACCACTTCAAGGTAATTTTTTCAGTTGATTTTCGTGAATTTTCTGATCTGTGCCGCGACAGCAGACTTCTTGGAGAAGTCTCCTCCGAGTAGACTTCTCCAAGAAGTCTTATGGTCAAGGCGCATGTTAGTTTTGCAATTGAAAGCGTGTTCCGATTTCTAATAGTAGACTTCGTGTTGAAGTCTGCGCCTTTTTTTTAGAACAAAAAAATAGGCGTAGACTTCTAAAGGAGACTTCTTGAGAAAATGTTAGTTTTGCAATTGACCAAAACGGAAACTTTTTTAACGAAGACTACTCAAGAAGTCTGTAGAAAAGAGATGTTAGTTTTGCAATTGACCAATGTTTGACTTTTTGCAGACTTCTTGAGTAGACTTTAGAGGCTAATTTTGGGGTGACGAATATATTATTTAATTAAGAGACTTCTTTGAGAAGTCTACTCTCTTCGCAGACTTCTTTACGAAGTCTTATAATTAAATAATTCAATTTTTGGTCAACCCAAAACTAACTCATTTTAGACTTCGTTTGGAGTGAGGAAGTCTACTTGAAAAGTCAAACTTGGTCAATTGCAAAACTAACCTTCAAGAAGTCTACTTTGCATAGTAGACGTCTCCGGAAGTCTACTATACAAAGTAGACTTCTTGGAGAAGTCTCGCTTACGTGCAGAAGTCTCATACGAAAAGTACATAAAGTACAACACAATTTTTCAATTGCAAAACTAACCTCCAAGAATTCTATTTTCATTAGAGACTTCTCCACGTAAAGGGAGACTTCCCGAAGAAGTCTACTAATTTTTTTCAATTGCAAAAGTAATCTAAAAATGAGACTTCATATATTGGCTATTATAGTAGACTTCTCTGGTAGACTACTATAGTAGACTTCATCACGAAGTCTACTTTTACTAGTTTTTTTTTTAAACGCATTTTTATCAAATTTATAACGATTTTTAAAGATTTTTTTTGTCTTGAGCTTGTGTTAGCAAGTGTACTTGCTTCTATATCTGTTTCACATGATAATGTTTTATACGTATGGTGGAATCAGATTTTTTGTTTTTTAAGCTAGTCAGCTTATTAAGCGCAGACTTCTTAAAGAAGTTTAAGAAAGTAGTCTTCTTTGTTAGTCTGCGACATGAATTTTTTATAAAATTCATTTATCTGAAATTTGTAACAAATAAAATTTATTTTTTGACTCTTGTGAAATTTGTAACAAATAAAATTACATGTTTGTTTGTTATAGTTGAGCTTTAATTAATTTTTTTTATGTTTTTATGCATTTAGCTTATTAGTAGAAGATTTCGTTGAGAAGTCTACTTCAAAGGAAGTCTGCTTACGAAGTCTAGTTTTACAAATAAAATTAAAAACGCATTTTAATCCAATTTAAAACGAATGAATCTGCTTACGAAGTCTGTTTGAGAAGTCTATTTAAGAAGTCTGGAAAAGAAGTCTATTTAAGAAGTCTATGTACAATACTTAGATAAGCCTTGTTATATGGGTACCGAACCTGTAATGTTGGTGTGTTTTATCAGTTTCAAAGGAAGTCTCCTTACGAAGTCTGAAAAAGAAGTCTATTTAAGAAGTCTACGTACAATACTTAGATAAGCCTTGTTATATGGGTACCGAACCTGTAATGTTGGTGTGTTTTATCAGTTTCAAAAGAAGTCTGCTTACGAAGTCTAAAAAAGAAGTCTATTTAAGAAGTATATATACAATACTTAGATAAGCCTTATTATATGGGTATCGAACCTGTAATGTTGATGTGTTTTATCTGTTTTAAAGGAAGTTTACTTACGAAGTCTGTTTGAGAAGTCTATTTAAGAAGTCTGGAAACAAATTCTGCAAAAGAAGTCTCCATATAATACTTTAGTTAAGTCTTGTTATATGAAAGGAAAAGATTAGTCCAATGACTCGGATGTGGATTACAGTGAGTACGGGACAATGAAAGATGATGATGAAGATGAAGCGGATATGTCTTTTGTTGGTGAGAGTTTGAAAAGTTTATGTGTTAATCACTTAAATCTTGTTATATTACTTTACTTAAGCCTTGTTATATTACCTAACATGTAATGTTAACTAGAACTTGTATATGTGCAACATAGTCACGATTTGGTTGTTTGTTGAAGTATATAGACAACGTTTTGTTGCATCTAAATTTATTAAGATTTTACAAAACAAATTTTACACAAATTTACATATAAATCTGTAACAGAATAATAATAAAAGGTAAAGATGTTTAGAATATATACTTCAATATGACTCATACGATTTATAAGTTTTAAATATCAACAAAAAACAAAGCTTTTTGGATCCTTTCACTTGCCATCATCTTTCCCTTTGTCCAGCTGCTCAATGAGCTTCTTCTTTCATAGTCCATTTTCACCAACAACCTCATTTTCCAGAATTGATTCAGTTCTGCAATCTCAAGCTGCAAGAAAGAAAAGGAGAGGAAATTTCAGGACTTTACTAAAGAGACAGGAACACAAATGATGCTAACATGACAATTTGCTTTATATGGAATGATTAGGAATTTTTACATCTTATTCTAAGAATAAAGGATTGAATCATGATAATTCTTACCACCGTCAATGCGGTTTCATTTACAATTAAGATTTGTTCTTTTACAATTAAATCTAAGAGTTGTTCATTTACAATTAAGAACTTTTTTTATGCCATTTCGAATGGTATGAATGATTTTTTCCGTTACATATGCTAAACTATACACAAATTGAAATTCCCAACCATTATAAACTGAAAGAGAGAATACATATTATCAAATGTTGCTTTAAAAAGTTTGGTTCAGAATCACGCACAATTGATGGCTCACCAAAAAGCATGGGCAAGTTTGTGACTTGAATTTGAGCTTGGTTAGCAAGTTTTGGACGGCCAATAAAACAGTACAAAGGCTGGTTTTAAAGAGAATGCAAGAGAGAAAACTTCGGGATTTAGTTCATGAGAATTTACCAATGATGATGAAAGAACTCTAGGCGTAGACAAGTGAATCCAGTGATTATGATGCAGGCACGGATCCAAGGTCTTCCTGTAACAAATGCTGGACTAATTATTTGTAGCTACCTAATTCCATTATTATCTGACAAAAGAATATGTATAAACAATTCTAAAAGATTCACAAGTAAAACAGGTAGCATAAACCGTGAACTAGCAGAGAAATGTGTTCTTAAACCACGTGCAAGATTTCCAATGGCTTGAATAGCTTCCACTGCAACGGCTAAGTTCACATCTATGATAAGCTGCGATTAGAATGATTTACAAAAACTATCAAATCGCAAGTAGAAATAATTAAGAAGGATTGAATCATGAACAACTGCAGCATCTACACACTAAAACTGCAATTAGAAACTGATCAAGATTAGGAAAGGGACTCACTAACGAACAGAAACTGGACTTGACTGAGCAGCAGAGAGAATGGCTTGAACACAATCAGCGTGTCCATAGTACGCTGCGTAGTGCAAGCATGTTCTTGGATTTACATAATCAAACATCAGAATCTGCAGATTTCCAAGAAAGATCAACCACGGAACTCAATCCAAATCCGAATTTGATTGAAATAAAAGTAAAGAATATGGAACAAAATTAAAGAATATGGAATAAAAGTAAAGAATATGGAACTCAATCCAAATCCGTACATTAGCTCCAACTTCAGCGAGCTTTTTCACGCATGAGATCATCCCATACATTGTGAGCACTAAAACCCACACTCAGATATTTGTAGAGTGATTGAATAGATTGGAGAAATGATGGGTAAGAATCTCTTTATGAACCGAAGAATATAAGGCTTAGATTGAATAAGTGGATTTTATTGATAAGAACAAGTATTTGAGAACAAGAGTATGAGAATACGAGAGCTCGTAGTAAATACAAGTTGAGAATTAGGTAAAAGTTGGCTATCTATGACGGCTCGTGCTTCTTATATAGCCTCTCTCGATCTCCAGCTGCTGCGCGAATATCGGGGACTGTTGCACGTGCTCCTGATATCTCGGGAATTGCTGCTGCGCCGAGCTCCGGATCTTGCAGGATATTCGCCTAACTGCTAACTTAGTCTCGATCCTTATCCGTGTGCGGTAGCTCGAGGGTCTGCTGGAGATGCAAAGATGGGTCATATTCCGTTGGATCGTCATAGATGGGCTTGGGGTGATTCCTTTGTGGGCTTCACAGTGGGTCGAATTTAGGTGATAAATCCAGCTCCAACATACATCGCAGCCAACATTAGCGGAGTCTACAAGAAGAAAGCACAGCGAGCTTCTTCACGCATGAGATCCTCCTCCGCCGTTTGATCAATGTCGCCATCTCCAACACCTAGAATCGGAGCCGCTGAAATCGTGTGAGGAGCAGGAGTGACCTTAGGACCCTAACCCGAATCGCAGATTCAGCCAAACTAGAATTCAGATTACAGATCTGAGACACGAAACCCAGAATTTATACAGATTTGGAATACTTACAGCAGCGATGGAGAAGTTGACGGCAAGAGAGAGAGGAGCAAGATGACATTGACGGCAAAAGACGAAGGAGAGCAGATCCACTGGGAGAGAGGAGGGAGACGAGAGGGAGGCGCAGTTTTAGAAAGAGAGACAGGTTTTCTTTTTAACACAATTAGGTTAAACTCTCCTTATATATGATGGAAAATTTTTCCGAATAGTTAAAAATTTCGGTTAAGTCTACACAAGAAATCTACGGAAGAAGTCTCCATATCCTGTTCCCGCCCATTTAGTTAAAAAAATCGATTTTCCGCTAGGTTTAATTTGAACTTCAGACTTCTTTTTGAAGTCTACAAACGAATTCTTGTAATGAAGTCTCCTTAACCTAAACCATAAATCAAATATTTTAGATTAAAATTTATATGAAACATTAACTTTGTTAGCATATTCACAATTTAGAGTCAAAACAACAAATATATGAATCATAAATCATTAAGCGAACCATAAACTATGATTCATACAGAATTTGATCTATTACCCTAACAATTATTCTCTTATAACCTAAAATTTAAATCTCAAACCCTAATCCTTTTGAACTGTATACTCATGAAAATTATAAATTGATTCATTTTCATGAAATTTTATATTATATAGATACCAATTGTCTATATTTTGTTTATGTATATAATTTTTTTATCAAAATATTTTTTATTATTTTTATAATTAAAATTTAAGATATAATTATTTAGTACTTCTTTATAAGACTTCTGAGGGTTGTATTGATTTCTAACCTAATTTATCTTTGTTAATTTAAATTGATTTATTTGTAAGAAATTTTATTTTTTTATAGATGCCAGATGTATATGTTTTGTTTATGTTTACAATTTTTTTTCTCAAATTATATTTAATGTTTTTTATAATTAAAATTTAAGAAATTATTACGAAGTAGACTTCTTTTTGAAGTCTACAAACGAAATCTCTCAATGAAGTCTCTTTCACCCTAAACCCTAAATCGAATATTTTAGATTAAAATTTATATGAAACAATAACTTTGTTAGCATATTCACAATTTACAGTTAAAATAACAAATATATGAACCCTAAATCATGAACCAAACCATAAACTATGATTCATATAGAATTTGACCCTAAACCCTAACAATCACTCTCTTATACCCTAAACTTTAAACCTCAAACCCTAACCCTTTTAAACCATATACTCATGAAATTTATAAATTGATTCATTTTCATGAAATTTTATTTTATATAGATGTCAATTATCTATGTTTTGTTTATGTATATAATTTTTTTATCAAAATATTTTTTATAATTTTTATAATTAAAATTTAAAATTTAGTTATTTAGCAGACTTCTTTAGAAGACTTCATAGGGTTGTATTGGTTTCTAACCTAATTTGACTTTGTTGATTTAAATTGATTCATTTGTATGAAATATTGTTTTTTATAGATGCAAAATGTATATGTTTTGTTTATGTATACAAAATTTTTATCAAATTATTTTTTATGATTTTTATAATTAAAATTTAAAAAATAATTACGGAGTAGACTTCTTTATCAGTAAAGAAGTCTACAAACAAAGTCTGCTTTAAAAGTCTACGTAGGGTTGTATTGGTTTCTAACCTAATTCGTCTTTGTTGCTTTAAATTGAATCATTAGTATGAAATTTTGTTTTTTAAAGATGTAAAACGTATAGGTTTAGTTTATGTATACAAAATTTTTATCAATTTATTTTTTATGAGTTTTATAATTAAAATTTAAGAAATAATTACGTAGTAGACTTCTTTAAAAGTAAAGAAGTCTACAAATGAAGTCTGCTTTATTCGTAAGCAGACTTTCGCGGGTTAAAACAGTCATTTGGGCGAACGTTTTTTGTTTGGTCATAAGGGAGTGAGTTGTAATTTCACTACCCCTATGGAATACTTTTGCCAAATATGCAATAGGGGGATTACTTTTGCAAACAAAACCAAATAATAGGTCATTTTCATCAATTCCTCCGTAAAATAAAAGTACTACACCAAATTATAAAAAAAAGTCATAAACAAAGTCATAAACAAATTCATAAGCAAAAACTTAATAAGGTAAACGACCTCTACCATGTTCATTTGTAATGTTATCACAAAAAAATTTCATCGCTTTATAAGGTAAACTCCTTCTGTGCTTTGCCAATGTACAAAATCATGGTCTTCCCGATGTGAATCACGTATGAAATTGTGTAGTGTCATTGTTGTTGTTACAAGCTTCATCCACTTGGTCAGACCATACTTTGGATGCTTGCGATCTAAAATTCTCCATTTTGCTTTCCATACTCCAAATGTCCTCTCACTAATCGCAAACCCGAATGCTTTCGGTTGAACAACTCTCGTGCATTTACTAATAAGGTTAATTTCGTCTTTTGCAGCTTTAATCGCAACAGTACTTGACACACCGCTGAATTTCTTTGGCGTCCAAAAAAATCAAACGCTGCCGCTGCGGTTAGTCGTTGCGTTTGATCGCAGCAACCTGCGACAAGCAACCGAACAAAGTACCGGACGCACGCTGATGATGCAGGCCTCTGCATCTGCCAAATGAACAACCCTATTATATATTAAATTTTGTTGATTATACGTTGTATACAATGGGACTTTTTTTTTATTGACTGATTATTTTATTTATATAGTGGTTTCTATATATTTGAAATATGATTAACAGACACTGAAAACGTATGTGTAATAGATAATGTTATTTTTGATCTACATAAATAATAAAACATAGATAATATTAATAGATTAGGTTGCACGAAAGTTTTGTTGGTAATTTGATTTTTGGTTTCATAATCGAAAGCTTTTAAAAGTTTTGGAAGCTCGTTTCCAATAAGACTATTTTGAAAGCGCAATGGAAGCTTATAATTACAACAAAATTATTTTTAAAACACTTTCATAAAATAAATATAAAAAATATAGATATTGTTGTTTATGATCTACATAAATAATAAAACATAGATAATTTTAATAGATTAGGTTGCACGAAAGTTTTGTTACTAATTTGATTTTTGGATTCATAATCAAGAGCTTTTAAAAGTTTCGGAAGCTCGTTTTCCAATAAGACTATTTTGAAAGCGCGATGGAAGCTTATATTTACAACAAAATTATTTTAAAAATACAGTCATAAATAAATATAAAAATATTTAATTATTTTTAAAATTTTAAATTAAAATAAAAAACCCTAAAACTCGTTAAATGGTTTGACATTTGTCCATACTAATCTTCATCGTTTACCTCTAAAAAATCTTAATTTCAAAGATGGTAAGGTTCATACAGGGCCGGCCCTGAAATTTTGGGGGTCAAAAACAAATTGAAAAATATGGGTCATAAAACCATAAAACATTAGTAATGAATCAACAAAAATTACAAAGCTTATTATATATATATAAAAAACTTCTTGTATAAGGGGGCAAAAAAAATTGGGAACCAAGCTTAATGCCTCATTTGGCTAGGTCCGGCCTGGGTTCATACGTAAAGTGTTAAATGTGATTAATTTGATAAGATTTATTTTAGAATATTTGTGAACTTGATGATACTTTTCTTTATGGCATAAAGTTTCAGGTTTGAAAGAGTTGAGAAAAATACGAATAAAGATGATTATTTAAATATTTGACTTTGAAAAATATAATTTTTTATTTTTAGTTAATTTATTTAAAATTGATGTATATGATCTTGCTGTTCATAACAATATTTATTTTAATATAATATGATATTTAAGTTTCATTTTTTATTGTTTAGATTTATGTAGTGTCAAATTTAGAATAGCGTAATGATACAAGAAAAACTTAGAGTATCAAAATTTATTTGCTTATATGTTATGTAGTAAAGATGATTGAATATAAACGGTATCCGTTTTTTAACTCTTTTATAAATTAAGTTTTTAGGTTTCCCAATACTTCGTTTGCACGGATTTTTTATGATTTCATGCAACCTAGGTTTTGAAAATATAATTAGATATTATGTATATTATGATAATATTGATGAACGATTTAGAATGTCAAATTTACAACAATATAATGAAAAAGCATATTTCAAGTACCAAATCTACATGCTTTATATTTTATGTAGTAAAGACGATTTGATAAATATATGACCACTTTAACACTTATCGTTTCCTAAGTTTTTTATATATAAAAGACAGTTTTTATATTTCTAAATTTTAAATAGCGTAATGATAAAAGAGTATATATTTAGAGTGTCAAAATTATTTGCTTATATGTTATGTAAGAAAAGGAAAAATCAGAAAAGAAAAAGGAAAACATAAATTTAGAAATGGAAAACTCAGATTTTCTGTCATTATATGTTAAACTCTGCTTTTCTATTAATTTCTTTTTAATATTACATTTTAACACAAAATAAATACATAAAATTAAAGCTATTTTTGTAGTGGATATTAATTATATATTTTTTTAAAGGCTAAAAAAAATTAGAAATTTTATTTTTTTTGGAAATAAATGCATAAATGCAAAGTAAACCTGGTGTAATCTTTTGACAGATATTTTTCCTTGTATGGTGCAACAAATGGCATAACGATAAGAGAAATGACAAATCTTGTTTTAAATATAAGGGCATGAAGCACGTTAGGCTCCACACAAAAAAATAAAATAATCAATGGACGACGTTGAAGGAAGCAACTCTGAACGCTGGCCACTGAGGCGACAGACCAGAACATCGGAGGCCACCACTTACGAGAGAAGTGTCCTGAATATGTCAATAGAAGGCAGAATGACTCATGTGATTGTGAACCGTAACCGCGTAAGACCGTTGAACTCAATCCCTGGAACTTCCACAACGGTCTTTGATAATACTTCCCCTTGTTACAATTGGCTTCACGTTGGCTGGCTCGCCGAGGAGCGTCGAATAGTGTCGACCGGCAGACTCTACCGGGTAATCCCTTCTCTTTGAATATATATATCTTATATGTTGAAATTAATATTTTTTTAACTATGTGATTGTAGTTTAGTTGGTATTGTCATGTGGATCTATGTTATGGATTGATTTCTACTAGACATGATCTAGGATATGGATTGATTTCTACTAGACACATCTTTGCATTTGCGAAATTTGCACTGTGGTTTGTGATTGATTCTTCGGCTGTATATCAAAAAGAGTATTAATTTACATTGTGAATTTTCAACAATGATAAGATCACATTTTAGGATTCACATGATTGTTTGATAGATAAAAACATGTTCAACTGTTAACAACATATAACTTCTAACTTTTTCACTATTTGTTTAAATATTTTGCTTATAGATTGCTTGTTTTCTTTTTGTTATTTTAAAGCCAGTTTTTTTTTATCTCAAAATTTAGAACAACTCTACAAGCGATTGAGTTGTAAACAAAAATTAATTATCATAAAATCAGAACTTCTCGCTCTTAGATGCCCTAACACAAGCAAAAGCTATGTCATGAATTTAGTGGTTTTGTTTACATTCAATTGATTCATTGAAACTTATCAATCTAAATCTATGAAAATGGAGAGAGAGAGAGAGAGAGAGAGAGAGAGAGAGAGAGAGAGAGAGAGAGAGAGAGAGATCACAAAGATCAACATATAACAAGACATATGTTCTATTATCATTAGGTATTCTGATGCTTCCAGTCCCTCTCATATATATTCAATATGAATAATGTTTAATGTTTACATATGCATATATTTTCTTCCTTACAGCAGCACACTCTTCTAATGTTTCTCTGTTTGTTTTTTTTTACTTCATATCTGAAGCTTTTTCATTGAATTATAAAACACTTTTTCATTTTCATATAATTTCAATGTCCAGTATTATTACGATCCATTGGGGCAAATGTACTATACCCGGCAAGAAGTGGAGCAGATATTCGCAGACATTGACAAGTGTATGAACGAAAAGAACCGCTTGGTCATCAACCTCGACTAGTCTACTCTGTATTGATGGCCTTATCATTTAATCCATTAGGAATAGATGAAAAAGGTTCAAATCTAAAGTACCTTCGACAAAAAGCACTTTACCTATGTCTTGGATTTATATTTTTAAGTTAAGGTACAATTGAGGATCTTTTCGCTGTTGTTTCCATTATGTTTTCAGTTGTTTTTTCTTTTAATCTATGGATCAATTGAGCATTTTTGGTTGTTGTTTCCATTGTCTACAAAATTTGTTTTCTTGTAATGTCTAAAGAGAAGTTTCCAATAGCAGATAGAAACATCTCATTCTCGAGAACATCACCAGCTGGTCCAGCTCCATATAGTTTAAAACCAATTTGTAAACATGTTTTCCAATCGACCTAACGTAATTCACAAGTTCCATAGAAAATATGTCATTCAAGATTAGATTTTGTTGATTATAGTGAACAATGGTGCGTATTTTTTTAATATTGAATGATTATTCTATTTAGATAATGGTTTCTATATATTTAAAATATGATTACAGACACTGAACACTTAAGTGTAATAGATAATGGTCTTTATGACCTACATAAAATAATAAAATATTGAGAATGTTAACAGATTAGGTTGTTTTAAAATTAGATTGCACGAAAGTTTTGTCGGAAATTCAATTTTCGGTTTCATAATCGAAAGCTTTTGAAACTTTTTGGTAGCTCGTTTCCAACAAGACTATTTTTAAAGTGCGATGGAAACTTAGACTTCCAATAGAATTATTTTAAAAGCTATGTCGTAAATTAATATAAGAAATGTGGGATCAATAAAATAAAACCCTAAAACTATTTAAATTATTTGGCATTTGTGCACATACGTGAAGTGTTAGATGTGATAATTAAATGAGATTGTTTTTCGAAGACTTGATGATACTTTTCTTTATGGCATAAAGTTTTAGACGGTTTTGTTTAAAATAGTTGAGAAAAATGCGAATGAAGATGATAATTTAAATATTTGACTTTGAAAAATATGATTTTCATTTTTAGTTAGGTTATTAAAATTTTATGTATATGATTTGTATTTCATAAAATATTTAGTTTAATATAAGATTATGTTTAATGTTTCATTGTTTATAGTTTATATTCATTTAGTGCCAAATTTCGAATATTGTAACAAAAAAATATATTTAGAGTGACAAATTTGGAAACCTAAAAAGAGTTTTTTCAGAACTAACCTAAAACACTTGACCAATTGCAAATGTAACCCACATTTTTTTTTTTTTTTCAACATTAACCATTTTTTGCAAAACCACCACTCTCAGTTCCACTTATTCACGAAATTGCAATCGGTTTTGGTTTTTTGTTTTTTTTTTCGAAAATCCAAAAGACAAAACAATCCTCATACTCCTCACTTATTCACGAAAATGTCATCATCATCAATTCACCTAACCACCATTTTCAACCTATTTGAAGCTTTTAAAGCTTCTACAACCGATTTTTGAGCTCTTTAAGCTCATTATCTCCTCTCATAACCTTCTATTTTTTTACCTTTCTCTCCATTTTCATCCCAAAAACTCTCTAATATTACTTTTTCCAAACTTGAACTTCTAAGATATTGCTAAATCCGGTGATTTGGTCGTGCATAGCGATTGGGCTTCTTTGGTGGAGGCTAGAACCGAAGTTCTCGGCGGCCGAAGAAGCTAAAGACAATTTCTAGGTAATTTTTCAGTTGATTTCGTGAATTTTCTAATATGTGCCGCGACAACAGACTTCTTGGAGAAGACTTCTCAGAGTAGACTTCTCCAAGGAGTCTGTTGGTCAACGCACATGTTAGTTTTGCAATTGACCGCGTGTTCCGATTTCTGATAGTAGACTTCTTGACAAAATGTTAGTTTTGCAATTGACCAAAACAAAGACTTTTTCAACTAAGTCTACTCAAGAAGTCTGTAGAAAAGAGAGGTTAGTTTTGCAATTGACCAATGCTTGAATTTTTTGCAGACTTCTTGAGTATACTTCAGTGGCTAATTTTGGGGTGACAAAAATACTATTTAATTAGGAGACTTCGCACAGAAGTTTACTCCCCTCGCAATGTTTGGAGACTTCGTAGAGAACTAATTAATTAATTCAATGTTTGGTCAACCCCAAACCTAACCCATTGTAGACTTCGTTTGGAGTAGAGAAGTCTACTTGAAAAGTCAAACTTGGTCAATTACAAAAATAATCTGCAAGAAGTCTACTAGGCTTCGCGAAGTATACTCCGAAAAGTACAGAAAGTATAACACAATTTTTCAATTGCAAAGCTAACCTCCAAGAAGTCTACTTTGCATAGTAGACTTCTCCATGTAAAGTAGACTTCTCGGAGAAGTCTACTAACTTTTTTTCAATTGCAAAAGTAATCTAAAAATGAGACTTCATATGTCGGCTACTATAGTAGACTTCTCTGGTAGACTTCCAAAACGCATTTTTTTAAAGTCTACTTTTACAAGTTTTTTTAAAAACGCATTTTTTATAAAATTTATAACGATTCTTAAAGATTTTTTTTGTCTTGAACTTGTGTTAGTAAGTGTACTTGCTTTTGTACGTATGGTGGAATCAGATTTTTTATTTTTTAAGGTAATCAGCTTATTAAGTGCAGACTTCTTAGAGAAGTCTAAGAAAGTAGTCTTCTTTGTTAGTCTGCGACATGAATTGTTTATAACCTCTTTGGAAATTTGACATTCTCCATCCTGCTCAACAAAGGGCGAAAATTATATAAGTCTGAGCAAAACCGACCAAAGTTGTTAAAAAGATGTCTGCGACTGAAATCTACACAAGAAGTCTATTGAAGTCTAAAAATGAAGTCTATGGAAGTCTAAAAATGAAGTCTGATATGCAGTCTACATAATGACCTGAAATCACTGAAATCCGGCAGAGACAAGCAATGCCGTCAGATCTCTAAAACCAAATCAGAAATATCAAAGATATCCGGTGACGACGATGATATCTAGGGTAAAAATTTCAGAAAAAAAAAAAGAGAAAGGGAATGAATAAAAACTACCCCCGAGTAGCGACGGACAAAGAAAAGTAGATCCACGGACTGAAAAGTATGAACACAAAAGCAAGAGGAAGACAGAGATGAGATTAACATCGAGAGAGGAAGGAGATGAGATTCACGGCGAGAGGAACAGAGATTACCAGCAGCGGCGACTGGGAAGAGGCGGCGGCGATGGATAAAGTAGATCTGGCGATGACGGAGATGAGATTGACGGCGAGAGAGGAATGAGAGGAGATTCACGGCGAGAGAGGAGGGGGGTAGAGGGAGGCGCCGTTTTAGAAAGAGAATTAGGTTAAACTTTCTTTATATATGAGGGTAGATGTTTTAGAACAGTAAAAAATTTCGGTTAAGTAGACTTTTTTTGAAGTCTGCACAAGAAGTCTACTGAAGAAGTCTCCAAATACTTAAAAAAATCGGTTTAGTAGACTTCTTTTGAACAAAGGAAGTCTACTTAAGAAGTCTCCAGATATTTAAAAATTCGACTGCCCGCTAAGGTTAATTTGAATTTCAGACTTCTTTGAAGTCTACAGTCTTTCGAAGAAGTCTTCTTAACCCTAAACCATATATCGAATATTTTTTATTAAAATATTCAAAACCCTAAGATGATTCAATTCCCACTAGTTTAATTTGAATTTCAGACTTCTTTAGAAGTCTACATATGAAGTCTTCCAAATAAGTCTTCTTAACCCTAACCATATCGAATATTTTTTATTAAAATAATCAAAACTCTAAAATGATTCAATTTCCACCAGTTTAATTTGTTCAGAAGTCAACAAACGAAGTCTTACAAATCTTCTTAACCCTAAACCATAAATCAAATATTTTATATTTAAATTTATATGAAACATTAATTTATATAAAATATCTAAATACAGAACCTGTTAATCGACAGAAGTATGCGACATAAGTCTGGGAAAGAAGTTTGATAATGAATTCTAATGATGAAGTCTGAATTTTGCAGAATACAAAAAATACACATGATTTAGGAATATGGTACAAAACATTTACATAATCAACCAATCTAAGTTCTACTCAAGCTAGCACAAAGGTAGATGATCAGACCTACAAGGACTACAACAGGCACCATCACATTCCTCAGCTCGAGGCATCTGAAACTGTTCTTTTCCAAAATTAGCTCATTTAGTTGAGCTATCTCTGCCTCAATCCGATTATGTGCTTCCTGCCCATCACCATTTCCGAGGACACGCATGCGGTCTCCTTGGTTGTCCAAGGCACATCGTAGCTCTTGAAATTCCTCCATCATAGCCTCATCCCAACACTTGACTAGATGGTGGGGACCGTACTATACAAGAACAACAGAAAACGTCCATTTAGTTTTTGTATTCAAATATAATCAAATAACAAGAAAAACATCAAAACAGTCTAATTACCTTATAATCCTTGCATCAAAAGAACATCCTACCCGGATACTCGTCTGTACTGTCGATTTGTTTCATTAACGAAAGCAAACCGCAGTAGCATTTGTTAGGAATTCCAAAATCTATAGATCGACGCAGAGGAGTAGAGTTCACTTCTGGTTCTCCGTTACTCCACAACCTTGTAGAATCACTTGAAGGTTGACTGTAGCTGGATCGCCCCATTTCTGTGTACAATTAAAGAATAAAGCCTTACAAAATAATTTTTTCAAAACTTATTACTTTGGACATAGATCTGCAACCATAAAAAAAGGGAAATGTTAAAACTCAGATCTGGATATTATAAAATTCGAGAAGATGAAGACGAGATGAAGACACACAAAGAAAAGTAGATCCACGGACTGAAAAGTATGAACACAAAAGCAAGAGGAAGACGGAGATGAGATTGATGATGGGGTCCAAATAGTCATCCGAGATTGGAGGATTTCTTTGCGGACTCGTCGAGCTTTGAATTTGTAAGACCCTAAGCTGCAAGTGCACATCGTGCGTTGTAGTACTTAGGGTATCGATCCACAGGGAGGACGTCAACTGCAAAACAGAGAATCAGGACAACCAAAGACGCAGGGAACTGGAGTTTTTGGGTAAGTGTCACGGTTTTTGCAGAAAAGAAAGAAAGCAGATTCACGTCTTATATAGAAGAGGTTGTCAATCAATCTTATAACCAACGGGAAAAAAAAAATTAACTTAAGAGCTTGTAAAAAGGAAATCAGGTGAGTAGTGCAGAAAAAGTAAATATTGAAGTGCGTAAATCTCGAGTTGTAAAGCAGATGGGGGAAACACGATGAGGATCTTCTCAGGAAATCTATGGGGTTCTAACTAAAAATCAAACTTACAAAAGTTAAGCAAACGAGACTAGGCGATTTTCCCTAAACTAGAATCACTGGATTTAACGACCTAACTCTAACTAGCAAGATCGATCTATGTTATGCAAACTTCACAGGTATACGGTCGTATCATGTGTCCTAGGCAAACAAGCAGTAAGTGATCGGAACAATAAACGTTCACGACTTCTTCTAGGCACGCGTTGTCATCCTAGAAGCGTTGCGCTCCACCAAACTACGCTCGGATCTGAACTTCAGCACGATTGTGGCTTTCGAAGATCCTAAAATCAGACATCTAGTTCATGACGCTAGACTCATGCAATAAGAACAATTTTGATAAGAAAGAAAACTCTAATCTACAGCCTAAACGATTGTTTTAAAAAGAGTTAATGAAATTTCTCATAGATCCCCTTAAAGAACACCCAACGAAAATAAACTACTTAGACATGGAAGAAGGAGTAGAAAACGTGATAGATGAATGCATGCTTGTAAAAATCAATGAAAAGTAACAAAGGTTTCGGCAGAAATCGATCTCCCTCGAAGAACAAGGATGGAGATCGAGAGAGAACGAGATCCGTGGCCGTAGGAAACCAAAACAATGAAACGTGAAAAGAAAACTTCGAACTTTCTAAAAGAAACCCTAAACATCGAGTATATATTGGTCTTCAAGTTCCCTTGGTCGTCAATTAGGTCTTGGCTTGCATAAGACGGCTGCGGGTTCAAGTTGGGCTTCAAATGGGCTCGGTAACCATAAAGAGGCTGGCCGGCCGAGCGACTGGCCGTGGCGCGGCCACTGGTCGTCTGGTCAGGCCGTGGTGCGGCCAGCTTGGCCTTCCGGTTGCTTGACGGACCTTCTTGCTTCTTCCATAACTTGATATCCAACCGTGGGATTGTTCTCAAACCACTTCGAGGTGAAAGACAGCTGATAAGGCTACCTTATCTCCAAATATGAGCTTGATCTTGTGGTGGGAAGGCCTTTGTCTGATGTTGAACTTATGTCCTCGAGCACTGTTTCCGGAAATGCCCATTTTGCTCCAAAATATGCGTCTTTTATTAAGATTACCTGAAAAGAGTCTTGAACAACCAAATACTCGAAATATAGTGTTTATGCATTAAAACCTTAGTGAAATGCTTATTAAAGCATTCACTTATGATAGTAAAAACGGGTAAAATATGCATGTTATCAATTGACGGCGAGAGAGGAATGAGAGGAGATTCACGGCGAGAGAGGAGGGAGAGTATAGGGAGGCGCCGTTTTAGAGAGAGAGACATATTTTCTTTTTAACACAATTAGGTTAAACTATCTTTATATATGAGGGTAAATTTTCTAGAATAGTTAAAAATTTCGGTTAAGTAGAATTCAAAAACACAAGAAGTCTACTGAAGAAGTCTCCATATCCTGTTCCCGCCCATTTAGTTAAAAAATTCGATTTCCCGCTAGGTTTAATTTGAACTTCAGACTTCTTTTTGAAGTCTACAAACGAAGTCTTCCGATGAAGTCTCCTTAACCCTAAACCCTAAATCGAATGTTTTAGGTTAAAATTTATATAATAGCATATTCACAATTTAGAGTTAAAATAAGAAAGATATGAACTTTAAATCATTAACCAAACCATAAACTATGATTCATATACAATTTAACCCATTACCCTAACAATCACTCTCTTATACCCTAAACTTTAAACCTGAAACTCTAACCCTTTTGAATCGTATATTCATGAAACTTATAAATTGATTCATTTTCAGAAAATTTTATTTTATATAGATGTCAATTGTCTATATTTTGTTTATGTATATAATTTTTTATCAAATTATTTTTTATAATTTTATAATTAAAATTTAAAATTTAGTTATTTAGTAGACTTCTTTAGCAGACTTCATAGGGTTGTATTGATTTCTAACATTTGATGATTTAATGATAAATCATCAAATGTTAGAAATCAATACAACCCTATGTTTATAGATTTTCTTTTTTAAAGATGCAAAATGTATATGTTTTGTTTATGTATACAAAATTTTTATCTAATTATTTTTTATGATTTTTATAATTAAAATTTAAGAAATAATTATGGAGTAGACTTCTTTAAAAGTAAAGAAGTGTACAAACGAAGTCTTCATTAGAAGTCTACATAAGGTTGTATTGGTTTCTACCTAATTCGTCTTTGTTGCTTTAAATTGAATCATTAGTATGAAATTTTGTTTTTTATAGATGCAAAATGTATATGTTTTGTTTATGTATACAAAATTTTTATCAAATTATTTTTTATAATTTTTATAATTAAAATTTAATAAATAATTACGGAGTATATTTCTTTAGAAGTAAAGAAGTTTACAAACGAAGTCTTCATCCGCCTAGGCCCCGCCTAGGCGGATGACTAGGCGTCCAAACAGATCCAAGCGAAACGATTTGTGTTAATTCGGTGAGAAAATCGGTAAACCGGTGAAAATCAGTCAAATTGATCAATTTTTGGTTTAATACTTGGTTTAATTATTTTGTTATTTTATGATTAAATTGTATGATACGACTTCGTTTCATTAAATTATAAAAGAATTGTTAGAAAATGAAGATGAAAAGCATGTGGCTTATGGTGTTTAACCACTTCACCTTCAAGAATTTGAAATTGAATTTGTTTCTATGTTAAATTTAATTTTAAATTTAGAAGAAGTTAAATCATTGTTAATTTTTTTTAAAAAAATGGATGAAAATATTAAATTAGTGATGTATAAAACTTAAATATATAAAAAGTTAATGTAATAATTTCAACGCCTAGGCCCCACTAGTCCCCGGCTAATCGTTTTAGGCGCTAGACCCCTATCGACTGCCTAGATACCGCCTAGCAATTTTTTTGAACCGAAAGATCGAAAACTTTACAAGGAATCAAATGAGAATCACAAAAGAAAATATTTGATTAAAGAAAAAAAAATATCTTCTCTAAATGAAGATTACATGAATATAAAAGAAAAGAAAGCTTGAAAATTAAGCTAAATAGTTAATTGTCTTGAAACCTAAAAGAAATAAAGAGAGTTAAATGAAAATCTAACTCTTGGACTTCAAAAGTGACTCTTGATCTTCATTACGTCCCTTTACTTAGCTAGAAAATTAAATCGTTAATTATGCGCTTTCACTTTTCTTGGACTTGTATTAGGCTCAAAATAGGTTGTACTTGATAGATACCATCACTAATGGATTTTTGAATGATCTTCTTGTCCAGAACTTCATAAATCAACCCACTAAATGCATCTCTTAGCTGCATGGATCGTACCCTTGTCAATGGTCCTGCAGATACATGCAATAGATCCTCAATCATCTTTGCTACTCATGAAATTCATATCCTAAAGGATTTGACCTTAAATCAAGCTGGTCACCTACATCGAAAGGAGTCAAATCAGAAACATTGAAGCTAGTACTTATATTATACTCACTTGGTAAGTATAGCTTGTATGCGTTGTCATTGATCCGCTCTAAGACTTGTAATGGAAAATTTCCTCTTGGCAATAGTTTGGATTTTCTTTGGGCTGGAAAATGTTCATTTCTCATATGAACCCAAACCAAATCACCAGGCTCAAAGATCACTTTGCGTCACCCTTTGTTTGCTTGCTTTTGGCATTGCTCATTTCTTAAATGCTCCAGCGATTCATAATAGTATGACCTGCTTGCATTAGTACTACATCACACATCACCTCATCTTCATATTTTTCAATGCAAAATGAAATCAGAACCTGTTTTGTAACCTTCACTTCACCACTATCATTCAACCATTGAAGTTTGTATGGTTTTGAATGCTTCGTGGTTTTTAAACCCAACTTCTCCACCAATGTAGTGCTAGCTAGCCACGTTTGTACAGCTCCTTCTATCAATGATAAAACTACACACCTTGTTTTGAACGTGGCATCTAGTATGAAACAGATTCTTACGCTGCACATTCTCTTCTTCTTTTGCTTGCACACTCGACGACCTTCTTGTAACCAATTACTCTCCTTTGGCAGCAAGTTCCTCACAATCTTCTTGTGATGGCATACAATCAGAAACTACTTCTTCTTCAGTTTCTAGATCACCACCATCTCTAAGTAACATTTTTCTCCGATTGGGACATTCATTTGAGTAATGACCTCTTCCATGGCACTTAAAGCATTCCATATCACGATTATGTGCATTAGAGGATTCAGTTTTACCTTTGGTTTCATGGCTGGTAGTGGATGGCTTTGTTTTGAACTTTGGTTTATGGGTTGTCTTCTCCTCCTTAGAATACCTCAGTTTTATGGTGGATGAACTCGAACCATATGTATGACGTGTAGTACCCCTCCTCTTGAGCTCAGAATAGCCTTATGCAACATATCCTTTAACTCCACATAATGTTACATTTCCACTCTATCTTGAATTTCTAGATTCAAGCCGTTTAAAAATCTTGCCATGTTAGCTTTTCTATCTTCTCAATATTTGCTCTCAGCGAAAGAATCTCCATCTCCTAAAAATAATAATTTACACTCTGATTGGCTTGATTCAGCCTTCTCATCTTTTGGTGTAGTTCTCGGTGATAATGGTTAGGCACAAAACGTATCCTCATCACAACCTTCATCTCAGCCCATGTTTTAATAGGGTACTCGCTGTTTTGTCTTCTACTTGTCACCAACTGATTCCTCCAATTAATAGCATAACCAAAACAAAAATCATTGGCTGTAACTCGTGCCTTCTTTAGCTCAGAATAGTTTTAGCAATTAAAAATGAGTTCAATCTTTTTCCAATATACATTAGGATCGTTCTTCCCTTGGAATAATGGAATCTTCAACTTAATACCACTAAAGAGTCCATCTTCTTAATCGCTGCCTTCTCTGTCACGTTGTGGTCTCCTACGGCTTCACTCAATTAGCTTTTACCGATTTCCAAACACACTCTTGCATTTTTCCTCTGGTGATCCTCAAATAGTTGTTATAGAACTAACCAAACAATTCAGAATGCATTCCTTGTAGTAATTAAAAAAGAATGAAAAAAGATCATAGTCTCCTATAGGACTAGAACGATCAAACCAGAATGTTAGGACGGTCAAACCAATTCTAGTTTCCTACAGAAGTAGAACGAGGAAACCAGAATTTCCGAACGTACGATCAAACCAAGTCTCACATAATTATTTTTTTAACAAAATACGAAAAATAGATTACTAAAAATCATAAAATAAAAGAATGGAACAGAAGGTGAAAAGGTAGAAGATGAAATAAAGAAAATGAAATAAGGTAGATGAAAAGATAAAAAGATGATAGAATGATAGAATGATAAATCAAGCTTAGAGATTCCCTCTTATACCAGACAACGCGCAATTCCCAATTGAGTCAGCCTCTAAGATGGTGAAGTGGATAACCCTCGACTTCAAAGAATTCACGTAGCACAAACCTAAGGTATATTAAACCTTACACCCAATACTCGCTTAAATAGCTTCTATGAAACAAGACAGTGGAATCCTCGGAATATAAAACTCGCGTAGCACAAACCTTAGATATATGAAACCTAAGACCCAATACTCATGTAGAACGCTTATATGAACATTGGTCAGAAAGGCTCCACACATGATGATGGAAAATCGTATGATAAACCAAATGATCACTCGGATATTACACACCGAAGGATAGAAAAGTTCACAAAAAAAAAACCAAATCAGAATCCCTCTCACGAAAGAAAAAAATTGATTAAAAAGTTGGATATCTTCTCCAAAAGGATATTACACGAATATAAAAGAAAACAAAACTTGGAAATAAAGGTAAGTAATTAATTGTCTTGAAAATTAAAAGAAATAAAGAGAATTGAATCAGAATCCAACTCTTGGACTTTAAAAGTGACTCTTCATCTTCATTTTTTGTCACTTTACTTGCCTAGAAACTTAAGTCATTAATATCAATTATGGGCTTTTTTGAACTTGTATTATGCTCAAAATGGGTTGTACTTGATAGATATCATCACCAATGGATTTATGATTTATTTATTTTTATCCAAAACAATAGAAATCAGCCCGTTAATTGCATCTCTTGTTGCTTAGCTTGTGCCCTTGTCAATGGTGCAGCAGATACATGCGATATTTCCTTTTGATCATTCTTGCAGCTCATGATATTCATATCAAGAGGAGAAACGACCGTCAATGGCAGCTAATTAAGAAATCGACGATTAAATTGTATTGACGGAGAAGACATAGAAACGGGAAGACTATTCGAGAGGTTAAAAAGCGTGGATATTAATTTTTGTTGAGCTATGTGAATAGGGGAAGATTTGTTGTCAGAGAGAATATGGCATGCAAATCCTATTTTCTATAAAAATAAGGATGAAAATGTAATTGGCAGAGAGTAAATAGTTAGTTAGTAATACTACTTTTGGAAAGTACCATATCTCCATATTATGAACGAGAAATGGGTTATGCACTCATATTTCTCTATATTTTATGTACTAAAGATTTTTTTTTCTTTTTTGTTAACTATGAAGGGTTCGGGCCTAGACCCTAATTCCTCTCATAGTCCGGGACCAGCCTTTGCAAATATCTTTTGGCATAAAATATTTCTTCTACCGGAAATCGAACTAGGAGCACAACAGTACCAACACCTGCGCTTAAACCACTAGCCCACTTCATCCGGAGATGTTTATGTAGTAAAGATGATTTAACAAATATATAATGACTCTAACACATACTTCTTTCCTAAGTTTTTTTATAAAAACAGATTTATTCTTCCAAATTATCTGCTTTCATGTACCCTCTAATGATTTCATGTATTAGGAGATATTATCATATATTTACATTATTGATAATTAGATTATTTTCTTATTGTTAAGATTGTGTATATTCTAGATTTAGCTTTCCTATATATATATATAGGACGTAAAGAACAATTATACATTTTGAGACATATAATATCATTCTTCTTCATATCTTTTATGTAATCAGACCAAGGAGAGATTCGAATCAGAGAAAGGAGAGATTTGGGAAAGACGGAGCTGCGGAAAGCGTTCCTTTGATGAATTTGAGTAGTATGAAGAAAGACAGAGTTGCAGAAGGCGCTCGTGATGTTGGGAAAGACGGAGTTGCAGAAACCGTTTCTTTGATTTTTAGTAGTATGAAGAAAGACGGAGTTTCTGACGGCGCTCATGATTCTAGGAACGAAAGAGCTGCAGAAAGCGCAGGACGGCGAGAACTCATTCACTGCCGTGGATGTAACAGATCTGGGAAATTTGTGTGTGACACACATGCGAACAGTGTGTCACACACAGAAGCCTTAACATGGCTCACAAAAATTCAGTGGGAAAAGCTTGTGTGAATATTCAAATCGAGTTCGATATCAGCATATCTTATGAGTGGTATGAATTATGTTGATGAGTGGATAATTAACAGTGGTGCGTCACATCATATGACAAGTACATTTAATTCTTTGGTTAATGTACATCGAGTCTCACCGTGTTTGGTTGGACTGTCGAATGGGAATACTGTAATTGCTGATCGAGAAGGGAGTGTGGTTCTAACATAAAAGTTGACATTGAAACGTGTTCTATTTGTTGAAGCGCTGAAGTGCATCTCATCTATGTGTCACAGATGATCGATGAGATGAATTGCATGATGTTGTTTTCTAAGACATGTTTTCTTGTGCATGATTGTGGTTTGCATATCTCGATTGGAGTGGGTACAAGAAAAGAAGGATTGTATTTTCTTCAAGGTATTCAGCGGATTCAGAATGTGAAAAAGGTTGGTAAGGTAGAGTCATTAGAAGTTTGGCATAAGAGGATAGGTCATGCCTCTGAAAAAAGTGATTAGGATATTACCGGTTGTTGATCATGGGAGTGTTGATGTTTCTAGTTGTGACATATGTTTCCGAGCAAAGCAATGTCGAAGTGAGTTTTTGTTAAGTTCTAATAATAGCAAAGAATGCTTTGAGATGAGATATTGTGACCTATGGGGGACATATAGAACATAAAGTTTGTGTGGTTCTTATTACTTTCTCACTATTGTTGATTATTATTCAAGAACTGTATGGGGTGTTTTTTCTTGTTGATAAGAAGCAAGTTGAGAGAACGATACTAGATTTTTTTTGTCTCATTTTGAGGCAATTTAACAAGCATGTGAAGATCATGAGGAGTGACAATGGTACCGCGCGAATTCTTGCAAATGAAGGAGTATTTTTGTAGAACGGATGTGATTCATCAGACTTCTTGTGTGGAAACTCCTCAGCAGAATGGGAGAGTTGAAAGGAACCATAGGCATACATTGAATGTGGCACGATCGTTGATGTTTCAGGCACATTTGTCAATCGAATTTTGGGGTCAATGTGTGCTGAGTGCTGCGTATCTAATTAATCGCACACCCTCTTAGTTGCACAAAGGAAAGAGTCCTTGTGAAATTATCTTCGACAAGGCTCCGGCATATGGTGAGATTTGTATATTTGGATGTCTTGCATACGCTCATAATCAGAAGAGACATGGAGATAATTTTGCCAGTCGTAGTCGGAAGTGTGTTTTTGTTGGTTATCCCTATGCCAAGAAGGGGTGGTCTTTATTTGATTTGGAAACTAGAGAAATTTTTGTCTCTAGAGATGTCACTTTATTGAGGTATGATTTCCATTCTCTGAAATGGTATCTACAACACAAGGAGAAAGATGGGTATCCAGCTCTAATACCATAAAAGATCTGAAGAAGAATGATATTATTATCTCTCAAAATGTACAATTGTTCTTTACATCCTAGATATATAGAAAAACTAAATCTAATTATCATTAATTTAAATTTATCTTGGAGGTAGGCCGGTCGAGTTTCCAATGGAGCCGAACCATCAGTTGGAAAGGTTTGAGACAACGGTACTTGGTGATCCAGAGAAGTATCAGAGACTTGTTGGGAAGTTAGTTTATTTGGATGCGACTAGACCAAATCTTGCTTATTATGTTCACATCTTGTCTCATTTTATGCATGAGCCAAGAGAGGATCATTGGATGACTGCATTAAGGGTTGTTCGTTACTTAAAGAGGTGCCTTGGAATGAGAATTTTACTGAAGGGTGATTGTAATTTTCATCTTACAGCTTGGTGTGATTCAGACTGGGTTGGATGTGCAATCACAAGAAGATCTTTGAATGGATGGTTAATACAGTTGGGAAATTCTCCTGTGTCTTGGAAGTTAAAGAAGCACTATGTGGTATCGTTTTCATCAGCAGAAGCAGAATATAGAGATATTGTTGTTGCATTGAAGAGTTGATGTGGATAAAGAGTGTGTTGTCATCGATGAGTATTGCACATTCTGATGCAATGGACTTGTACTGTGATAGTCAATATGCGCTTTATATCGCAGCTAATCATGTGCTTCATGAGCGTATGCTTCATGAAGTGGATAAAGAGTGTGTTGTCATCGATGGATATTGCACGTTCTGGTGCAATGGACTTGTACTGTGATAGTTAATATGCGCTTCATATCGTAGCTAATCATGTGCTTCATGAGCGTACGAAGCATGTAGAGAGTGATTGCCATTTCATCAGAGATGGGATTGTTCGGACAAAGCATGTGTCTACAACGACACAATTAGCAGATATTTTTACGAAGGCGCTTGGTAAACATCCTTTCAAAGCACTATTGCCCAAGTTGAGCATTCGAAATCTTCATGCTCCAAATTGAGGGATGGTATTAGAAGATATTATCATATATTTACATTATTGATAATTAGATTATTTTCTTATTGTTAAGATTGTGTATATTTTAGATTTAGCTTTCCTATATATATATATAGGATGTAAAGAAGAATTGTACATTTTGAGAGATAATAATATAATTTTTCTTCAGATCTTTTATCATGCGATATAGAATGAAGTAGATAATGCTTTCACGTAAACCATAGATGAAAACTTGCGAGGTTAATACTTGCCAAAGTAGAACCTTTGAACCCATACCTGTGAGTTAATCTGGTCACGATAATGCTCAATCTTATCATTCTCCTCTGAAGACACAGAAAACATAAAACACACTCTAATCCTCTAATCAGCATGAAGAAAAGAAACACAAATTCAACAAATGCAGTTTTTGACTATAGACGAAAATGAGTGTTTTTCGTGAATTTTTGAGCTTTAAAAACTCCATTAAACTTTTACTCCATAAATCCAGCCCATATTCCCCACGTTTTAAAATGTTATGATGGGCTAAAAACAACAAAATAATATAGCCAGCTCATTGTTCTTCTCAACTCTTTGCGAAATGTTTTTTATTTGCACGTCTGCTCCCGCATCATATATTCATATGCCTTAGTGATGAATGATGATGATGATTATGATGAGGTGGTGATCTCATACAGTCTCATTACATTGAATGGGAAATTTCACTGACATGCTGATATCTCCCGCAGCATTGTTACGTTGTCCATGATTTCTTCTCCGATGATGATGATTTTTAATTATAAGATATGTTTTCTTTTCATGGTCTGCTTTATATACTGCATTAAAACATTAATTCCAGCAAACTTACTTAAGTATCTCAATTCAAAACAGTTGATTTTTATTTTATTTGTTTTAACCAAAAAATACCGTCGAATGTGTCTTAATCGTCAAGTGGTCTATTACACATTTCTCTAGAACAGTTGAATGCTTATGGGCGAGCAGAGGTATGAACAAAATTTTAATCCAATAACTCAGCTGGTTGGGAGCTAACAGATTTACTTCCTAACTCTTTGGGTCGAATCTTATCGGATCAATAAATTTTACTTGAAGAAACAAAAAAAAGATAAAATAAATTGGACCCACCTCATTGAATAATCCAACTAACATACACCAAACTATAATGTCGGTGTCTATTAATAACACCAAAAAGTCCAAACCAAACAATAAAACCATAAAAAGTTCGTATAATACACACTTCTTGTCTCTGAAACAAGAAAAGGAAAAATTACGAGAAAGAAGATCAATGGAGGAAGAATACATAAGAGTGATTAACATAACTGTGATTGGAGTAATCTCATGGGGTCTTATTTTCATACTCGTCCGAAGAATCTTCTCAGACTACTCGTTCGACTTTAGCACTCGTATTGTCTCGACGCTTCACGCGACAGTCGCGGTCACTTTAGCAATTCTCACGATTCAAGATTGGTCTTGTCCTGTTTGTCCCATTGCTTCAACGTCATCTCTCCCGCAGATGGAAACGATGGCGTTTTCGTTGTCTTACATGATCTACGATCTCATTTGTAGTCACTTTGATCAAGTCCTTAGCATTGATAATGCGGTTCATCATTCTGTATGCATTCTTGGTTTTGTAGCTGGACTTTGCTACCGAAAGGTAAGAATTTATATACTTTTATTTTATTTTTAGTTTGACTTTTTTTGAGAAATAAATTGATTTTTTTTTTTTATTTTCTGATGTGAATTTATGGTGGAATTAAGTGTGCATCCGAGATGGTTGCAGCACTTTTGATTACAGAGATCTCGAGTCCATTTCTTCACCTCAGGGAGATTCTTAAAGAGATTGGTTACAGAGACACCGATCTCAATCTTGCCGCCGATGTGAGTATTTACATAACACCCTAATGAATTAATTTAGTATTGTCATTAAATTGAGGTAATAAATGTATATACTATTATAAAATTGGTTAGAGACAAAAACTTGCATGATTTAGCATGATTTAGGAATATAATTATCAAAACCAACACGTAAACGTAGTCAATTTGTCAAATCTTGCAAGTTTTGAACAAAAACTATATTATTTGCTGATGTTAAAACGTGATTACACGTTTATTTGCTGTCGTTTACTAAAGTACACGACATTTAAAATGTCAAAGCATAGTTTATTACTATAATATTACCTTAGTGATTTTGTAATAAATGATGTAGGTGTGTTTTGCAACAATCTTCTCATTGGCGAGAATGGTGGGTGGACCTTACCTAGTTTACGTAACATTATCAGCTGATAACCCCATCCTCATCAAGGTATCTTAAATATTATTTTTCTATACGATACATTTCGTTTTGGTCTGTATCATCAATTTCTCCATAACTAGTTTTCATTTACAAATATGTGAAACTTTTCGAACGCCACTATATTATTGTTGAAATAAAGTTTCTGTTAAGAAACTATCCGCATTATGCTGATTAATCTCATTCTCATCATATATCACGAATATCAATTGAAATATAATATTTGATGATTTTTTTTGTTTCCTTCTTATTTTTAGGCAATGGCATTGGGATTACAACTCGTGAGCGCATTCTGGTTCTATAAAATCCTCAAGATGATGAGATACAAAATTATTAAGAGATCAGTGCCCAATAAAAAATCTACTTAGTTGAAGTTAATTTACTGTTAATTGATTATGATATTGGTGAATTCCATATTTTTCTATTATTTTAATAATACTTGAATTATATTTTGTTTTTTCACATCAAAATGTATGGAAATCCAAGAAGGGACTTAAACTTACAGCTGGGCAAAATATATGTTATATTTGATTCGATTCGTTATTTGCTTCGATTCGATTCGAAAAATTCGAATATCCGTAATTGTATGGAGCAAAGCAAATATTAGAAATCAATATCCGTTGAAAACGGAGCAAATCACAAATACTAAAATTTTAAGAGACGGATATCCGATCCGCTCCGTTATATGTATATATATGTATATGCATATAAATAATAATATATATATTATATAATTCTTATACGTATATATAAGTTTTTGTGAATTTTCTATTTATATATTAGATATTTTTATACTGAAATTTAACAAATTAAAAATAAATTTTTTATAGGAAATTCTTTCAGTTATAAGTTAAATTTTTATTTTTTTCTTATTTTTTCTTATTTTTTTAATATTTACTTGATAGTTTAGATAAAAAAAATATATTTTTTCATAAAAGTATGTATTTTTAGTTTTTTGTTTGTATTAAAAGGATCAAACTAAACATACGTAAATATCCGTAAATATCCGCAAATATCCGCAAATAGCCGTAAATTTTCCGAATATCCGGATTTTTGGATATCCGTATATTTGCGGAGCAAATCAAATCATAAAATTAGATATCCGGTAAAAACGGAGCAAACCACAAATACTAGAAAATTTCTGAAAAACCGGTCCGCGCCCGGGCCTAAACTAATAAACTAAACATTTGAGACTCAACGCATTGCCATATATTCTGGACTGAAAATTCATAAGCTTTTCTCTAATATTAGAGCTTAATAATTCCAAATGAAAGTATAATCAATCCCAAAAGGTAAAATTCGGACCGAGATCAAACGAAACAAAAGTTGCATTTAAGTCACTAATTTGTTTTCCTTTAACCCAAAAAAAGAAGTGGCGTAATGAACAACCAAAACATTTTCACGTAAATTTTGAGAGCTGAGTCCCGAGTGAGACACTTTTGCCGTAATTTATGTCAAATTTGTCAGGAATCTTTTGATTAAGGATCACTCTTTTATTTTATTTTAATTTCAACATACATAACATAAAAGCTGTAAACATCCTTCATTATATAGGGCGTCAATAGTAAATGTGGAATCTAGTAAAATATCAAAGTAAAAATACAAAATGTAAAATGTTAAAAAAAGTTCACGTGAAGTATAGATTTTTGGCTATATATTAGAGAAAAATTACAAAATAGAGCATTTTCTATAAATAAAATATCAAGAAAATACACTTTCTCGAAATGAGAAAAGTCTATTATACTCTTGAAATCATTTAACCTGTTTTTTTATAAATCAACTAGTGGATGATCCGCGATTCGCGCAGAATTTTATATATTTTTAATCATATAATTAAAAAAATTCATAAACCTTATCATATATCCGAGTTTTGAATATTCATATCACATACAAAATTTAAATTATCGCATATCTAATCTTTGTCCTAATGTTAATTTTAGATTAAAAAATTATAAAATAATATATTTACATTTATCTTTTCTTAAATCTGAGTCGGATATTCATTCTCCGACATTAATGTCTTTTCATAAATGTTTAATGTTTTTTCAAATATATAACCAACAATATTGATCTTATTTCATAAACTATTTCATATCTCTCTCTCTCTTTCTCTCTCTTCCTCTCTCATAAATATTGAACTATGGATAATATTTTGATCCGGTTTTTAACTTACCTTACAATTTTTTTGTACGGTATAAACACTAAACTTTACGACTCCGACATTAAACGTCTAATGTTTTCCAAAATACATAACCAACAAAAATTGATCTTATTTCATAAACTTGTTCATATATATTGAAGATACACTCATAATCTCTCTCTTTCTCTTTCTCTCTCTCCCCCTCCCTCCCTCTCTCCTTATTTTCTCTCTCATAAATACAACATATTGAACTATGGACAATATTATAACCCGGTATTAACTTAACCTTCACAACACTCGGTCTGGTATTACTAAATTTTACAATTATAAGACTAAGTAGATATTCATATTGGTCTTTTAATGGATTAAAGATCATATAAAATTATTCAAGTGGGTAATGGATCTTGTTATTTTAGATTTAAAAGTGTAGTAATAAATTAATGATATAGTTTAATGTTTTAATCGTTTTGTAACAATTTACCTGTTTAAAATGATTTTGGATCTGAAAGTTATTTGTTGGATTTAAAAAAACTGGATCTAAATCCGGTTATTCTTAAAAAGAATTATTTTCTATCTGTATCTTCTCAATTATTCAAATAAAAGTAAACTATTTTTACTAATCATATGAAAAAAAATTCACTAATGAATGAAATTAATATTGATATTTTGATATATTTATTTAAAAGTAAATGTTTTGGTAAACTATATAAATAAATGTGATGAAACTAAAATTATTAAATTTGAGTTTTTTAAATCAATATGTAAGCAATCTTTCATAAACAAAAGATTTTTCTAAAACTATTACATTAATATATGTTTTTTTTAATCGTCTGAGTTGTTATTCAAAAGAGTGAAACCAAAGTAAACCATTACAAAGTATAAAGAAAGCTCTGAAAAAGAACTTGCATCAAATTCCTAATAGTAAGGATAACTAGATGCAATAAGAAGCTTCTCGATTGATTCTCTCATGAAGCTATATCGGACCTCCAAGAGCTAGATATGATTGAAATCGTCCCTCCCTTGTGACGCTCTTTGCAATGTCTCGAGCAATTGAGTTTGCTGCTGGCTGTTTAATGACGAATTCACAACTCTCGAAATTTATCCTTAGACGAAATATGTACTCCGAGAAAGATCGATATCGCGTCCATTCCAATGGCTTCAGAATTGTCTCGATCGCTACAGTATAATCAGAAGCAATTACGATCCTAGGAATATGCAGGTCTCGTACACTGTGTAAAACCCATATGATGGTCTGAAGTTCTGCAATCAGTCGATTAGGAGAGCGCGTGGAAGCTTCTTTGGCATGATACCGAACTCCACCATTACTATCTCTAGCTAGCCATGCACCGCCACTCATCAATCGATCATTTCTCCAATGAGCATGGGTGTTACAGTTGAGAATACCTGATAATGGTTGCTGCCATGTATGACCCGATAAGCCCATCCTTGCTTCGATCCGTTCTGTTGTTGGGGTAGTTTTATTGGCCTCGTACCAAGAGATAGCATCCGTGAAAACTCTTTGCACAAGCGATTGTGGCTCTTCTTGTGTGCCTGCAAATAATATTGTGTTTCTGTTTTTCCAGATATTCCACAGGAGCCATGTAATCGCATTTCTTTTGTGTTCCTCTATTTGCGGATTCTCCATCAAGTCTAGCTAGAGTCCTATGTTCTCCTCAGTGGATTCGGATAGACTTACAGATATACCTGCAACATTTGGGGTGATGTTGGCCAAAGAGAGAATATGCTCTGCAGCTGAGCATTTGAAGAGAACATGAAAAATCGTTTTTGGATTCTGTTGACATAACTTGCAGGTTTGATCAACGTCTAGACCTCTTGTGCTGAGCCGATCAGCCACAGCCAAAGCCCCTGAGACTGTACGCCAAAGAGACATTCAGATTTTAGGAATAGCCTTTATGCTCCATATCCTATTCTTTAAGGCGATTTGGTGTTGCTCTCTCTGAGTTGGTGCAGGTGTTGGAACTTATGGTTTATTCGCTATCAACCAATATCCACTTTTTACCGAATACGCGCCATCATCCGTATATGCCCAAATGCATTTATCTCTCACATTTCCCAGGGGAAGTTTCAGGATGCGAGCTACATCTGCTGGGGGAAACAAATCGTGATGTAATCAAAGCAGCCACATCCAGGTCAATGTTCATCATACGTTGTTTATTCATGGGTCTTCGGGGATGATCATCCATAATCCATTTATGTAGCCAGAAATTTGTATTTGTACCATTACCAATCGAGTGGATAAGGCCCCGGTTAAGTAGTTCTCTGCCGTGTAGGATGCTCCTCCATGCATACGAAGGTCTATAACCCATACCACCGTCTAGAAACTCCGTAATGATGAAATATCGCCCCTTGTATAGTCTTGCAACGAGATATTCCGGATCGTTTAGTATTCTCCAGGCTTGCTTGGCAAGCAAAGCTTGATTGAAGTCCCCGACATCACGAAAACCTAATCCCCCTTTGTCTTTAGCTTTACACATATCTTTCCAAGCAACCCAATGAATCTTTTGCTTCTTTTCGCATGCATTCCACCAAAAACTTGACATGGCGCTGGTAAGTTTTTCACACTGATTTTTCGATAGCCTAAAGCACGACATAGCATAAACCGGTAGAGCCGTAGCAGTTGGCTTTAGGAGGACCTCCTTTCCTCCAAGAGAAAGCATTTTGGCAAACCATCCTTTAAGTCTCTTGTCTAATTTTTCTCCAATAAATGCAAGTAGCTTCTGTTTGGAGCCGCTAAAACATTCGGGTAAACCCAGATATGTACCCGCTCCACCTTCTTTATCAATGGCTAGTATCTGTGCAATCAGCCTCTTCATAATCGGATCAATCCCTAGGCCAAACGTAACATAGGATTTTTGAAAATTAATCTCCTGGCCCGATGAATCTCCGTATAGTTTAAGACATCGAAGGAACTCCGTACACACGGTCAGCGAGGCTTTGCACATAAACAGGGAATCATCCGCAAAGAGAAGATGTTAAATGGATGGGCATTGATCCGATAATTTCATCCCTGTTATCTTCCCATCTTTCTCAGCCTTGTTCATAACATGAACCAAGGCCTCCGCACACAAGATGAAAATGAAGGGGGACAAGGAGTCTCCTTGACGTAATCCACGCTCTGGAGTAATATGCCCATGTGCTTTGCCATTTAACAAAACTGTATATGAGACGGATCGAATGCAAGACATGATCCATGATATCCACTTAGGATCAAAGCCCATTCGCAGAAACAGCTTTTCCAGGAACTTCCATTCAACTCTATCATATGCTTTAGACATATCAGTCTTAATGGCAATAAAATCTTCCTTGCATCTCGGGTTGGTTCTCAACCCATGAATCATCTCATGAGCAATCAAAAGGTTGTCAGATATTAATCGTCCTGCGAAAAAAGCCCCTTGTGTCTGGGACACCAGCTGGGGTAAGAAGCGGTTTAATCTAGAACATAAGATCTTGGATACGATCTTATAGATCACGGAGCATAGGCTGATAGGTCGCAAATCTGTTATATTGTTTGGGTTCGACTTCTTCGGCAATAGACATATTTGTGTAAAATTCCAGCCTTGAGGCAATACCCCAGTGTCGAAAAACTTCTTTACTTCTTCTGAAATCTGAGGCCCCGTAATTTTCCAAAAGCTTTGATAAAACTTGGCTGACATGCCGTCTGCTCCTGGAGCGCTGTCGCTATTGATCCCTTTCACTGTTTTTTTTTTCGCCATCCGAAATTGGTTTAGTCAATTCTCGATTCATGTGTGCAGAGAGATGGTTCCATTCCTTCCAGTAAAGTGGCAGCCGCTGATGGATGGGATGTGCGGAAAAGGTTAGTGAAGCACTCCACTGCGATTTTTCCCTTTGCTGTTTCCGAGAATTGTTCTACTACATTACGATCCAGTAGAGAAACAATTATGTTCTTCATTCGTCTTGTATTCACACTTCCATGGAAGAAACTCGTGTTCTTATCCCCCAACACCATCCATTGATCTTTACTTCTTAATTTCTAGTACGTTTCTTCATCATGAATGGCTTTTAATAACTCTGTCTTTGTGTTTGCCATTCGCTGGAAATCAGGGGTGGTCTTTGATGTTTCAGCATCGAGATCCTTCTGCAGAGCCTGCATTTTCACTTTTGAATTTGTATTGGCACCTCGTTTCCATTTTGCCAATTCTTTTCGCACGTCTGCTATACGATCAAAAGTCTTTCTCCGTCTTGAACTGCCTTGCCGATACCACCCTTGGCGTACCACCTCTGCCACTTCTGGTTTGTCGCACCACCTTTTATTAAACCAAAATCTTCTAGAGTGGCCACCATTCTCCTTTACTAGCCATGTAATTAAAGGTCTGTGATCTGAGCCTATTCGATGTAAGTACTCTGACTGTGCTATTGGGAAGAGTCTAAACCATTCAGCATTTCCAAAGGCTCTGTCCAGCCTACACTGTATCCAAACCTTCTCCTTTTCACCGTTAGCATTGATCACCTCTCTCCTTCCGGCCCATGAAAGTTTATTACCCGAGCTCGGGATCTCTTTAATGCGACAATCTCTCACCGTGGATCGAAAAGGATAGAAAGATTGTTCTGATCTTGCCGGACCTCCTAACTTTTCTGAGGTGTTTATCATCTCGTTAAAATCACCAACTAGTAGCCAAGCTACTCTACCGAGGCCAATATCAGTGATTCTCTCCCATACAATCTGTCTCCTTTGACGCTCAGGGTCTCTGTATATAAAAGACATAAAGTATGAAACCGTTCCAATCTTTATTCGAGTGTCAATCAATCTGTTTTCCGAATACAAGATGTTCACCAGGTATGAATTTTTCTAAAATAACGCTAATCCTCCACTAAGCCCCACTGGATCCACCCAATACAGGTGGTCATAACCCAACGAGCTTTGAAACTTCTTCATGTGATCACTAGAGTTTTTAGTCTCTAGGAGAAACAGAAAATCTGGGAGATGCTCACGACACATCTCCTCTAGCGTCGAACTGTCAAGTCGTTTCCCATCCCTTAATATATGTTAGTTATTATGAGAATTAAAAAATAAGAAATAAATAATTTAAAATTAACAAACAAAATTGACGATTTGTCACAATTTAAAGATAGGAGATGGTGATGTGGCAGCATAAGAAGAGAGTACATTCTCTTTTATATATATAAATATTCCTCCCAATTGAGCTATTATGTTGAAAGATTAATTGTGCAATGAGCTGAATCCAATCAAAATTCGAATTTTTGGTGTGGAACACCAGTTGAAGGAGAAAAAATTAAGATGAAAATTATTTATTGTATACTTTTTGACATATTCTTATTTAATATACATATTTTGTTGTGTTTACTTATTAAATACATTCAGAAAAAAAAAATATCGACATGTTCAAGACATTATCCAAATTGATGATTTGTGTAATAATAGGTGATGCTATACGCTTGGTTAAATTATAGATGAAGATTTTCTCAACATGAAAAAAGTAGAGCACTTTCCATAAGTATAATATCAAGAATCAAATTGCATTAAACTTTAAAGAAATCTCAAAATCTCTTCAAAACCCCAAAGGGGCGTTTTTTAGGTTTAAGCCCAAGAGAAGATACACATAAAAATTAGGTTTTTAAGTATTTATAGGAAAGGAGGTCAAACCGGGTCAACCCAGAACAAACCGGGTTTTGACCCGGTTGAGCAGTCTTGCAGAAATCGCCATATCTCCCTAACCGCAGCTCGTAATGGCATTAAACCACTTTCCATATGAACGCTGATTCAATTACCTACAACTTTCATGAAGAGCTCGAAGGCTGAATCAGACTGGAAAGCCTTCGTCTTGTCCGATGTTTACCCTACATGGACCTGTATCGAGCTACCTAGCTCGATATGAAGCTCGATATGTTGCTAAAGATCTTCTACATTGGATGTATCGACCTTACTAGCTCGATAAAAATGCTCGACACGCATCTTCAGCCTTCCTGTTGGTTTGTATCGAGCTTGGTAGGTCGATACAAATGCTCGATATGCATGCTCCGTCTTCTCGGTTGAACTGTATCGAGCTTAGTAGCTCGATGCATCTGCTCGATATGGATTAAAATGGTTGTAACTTCCTAACCCGGGGTCCGAATGACTTGATTCCAACGGCATTAGAAATATCACTGGATCCTCTACAACTTTGAAGAAGGCTTCAGAGTCTGAATCTAAGTGTAAGGCCTTCTAAGCACCCATACATTTCGCACCTCTAAATGCTCGATATGCTTCTAAAAGACTTCTGCTTCTCATTTAGCTGCTTCTCTTCCTCCTCTTGATTATCCATGAAACTCCATATGGTCCTCCAAGCCTCCAAAACACCTAATAAGGACTCAATATGTACAAATATGCAACAACCTAAGCTAAAGCTCACTAAACTCTAATATGGATGCAAATGGGACTAAAAGTTGCTAAATGAATAAAAGTACATGCAAAACTATCTAAAAAGAATGCTAAAATATGCTAAATTATGATTCTATCATATGCCCAGAGTTACCTTTCTCAGGTACTCCTCCACTAAGCCTATCCACGTTATTATATGATCATGATCAGCATTAAAGAAGTGTAGTTTGAACCTGAGATGGAACCTGAAGGAAACAAGCTTGTAGCTAAGGAAGCAGCACATTTTGGAGTGATGCTCGAGTCAAAATGGAGAAGACATGATCCTAAACCTCTCTGGTTTTTGATCCAGACCAAGTTATAAGGCTCAGATTTTGACCCAATGGCTTAGCTATGAAGACAAGTGCATTATGCCAATTACAAGGCTAAGAAGAGCCCAAACCTAGTGTTTAATTTGATGGTCAAGAGAAGTGACGAAAATAGAGGCCCAAGTCCAACAAGAAGTGAATTTTCGTCCAAAGAGAAAGAGAGACAGCCAAAACAGTTTTAATTTAAGTTTTTGTCATTTCCAAGACAGTCTGCATGTAGACTTGTCTTGTTCTTTATATTTGCTGTTTCTCTCATTGTAAAAGATCATCTATCTTTTTTAATCAAACTCTTTTTAAGATTAGATCTATCTTGGTGTGTAATATCCAACACATTTTGGAGTGATGCTCGAGTCAAAATGGAGAAGACATGATCCTAAACCTCTCTGGTTTTTGATCCAGACCAAGTTATAAGGCTCAGATTTCGACCCAATGGCTTAGTTATGAAGACCAGTGCATTATGCCAATTACAAGGCCAAGAAGAGCCCAAACCTAGTGTTTAATTTGATGGTCAAGAGAAGTGACGAAAATAGAGGCCCAAGCCCAACAAGAAGTGAATTTTCGTCCAAAGAAAAGGAGAGACAGCCAAAACAGTTTTAATTTAAGTTTTTGTCATTTCCAAGACAGTGTATGTAGACTTGTCTTGTTCTTTATATTTGCTGTTTCTCTCATTGTAAAAGATCATCTATCTTTTTTAATCAAACTCTTTTTATGATTAGATCTATCTTGGTGTGTAACATCCAGCAAATCATCTTTCTATTTGGTGTGTCATATTTAGAAAGATTGAGTGGTTTAAGAAAGGAATTCCGCAGCCTTTGTTAAAGCCCATCGATCGATTCTTTGTCTATTTTTTCACGGTTCAGATACATCAATTTTCCATCATCTTAGCTTCAGATTTGTGATTCTTGGAAGGTTTATATTACGTTATTATTTCCATGGATTATTATCCATGCTAACATAATACGTACTGAAGTCAACAATTCATTTCTAACCTTGGTTTTAGACAAGTCCAAGCTGAACTTAGTATTAAACAAGTCTGATGGTTGTACACGTGGATACTCGAATATGGAATGGTGGAGATGGATGAATAGATATGTGTGTTTTGTCAGATATATATGTCCACAATTACCTTTCAAAGTTATTCCTCCACTAAGCCTATTTATGTTATCATTTCCACATAAAGTAATACATGCCAACATAATACGTACCAAAATCAAACATTCATCTTTCAACTTAATATCAGACAAATCCAATATGAATTACTTTTGCAATGGTTGTACATGTAGAGACTCGTATATGGAATGGTCGGTATGGATGGACAAAATCATTCTATTTAGATAGACGTCCCGGTCGTTTTGTGGATGCCATTTCTTAGAACTAGCAAGATGGATGGACGCGACATGAACCATAATACATAGTATTATTGCAAAAGTCCAATATAATTTTAACTTTCAAAGTTATTCCTCCACTAAGCCTATTTATGTTATCATTTTCACATAAAGTCATACATGCCAACATAATACGTACCAAAATTAGACATTCATCTTTCAACTTAATATCAGACAAATCCAATATGAATTTACATTTGCAATGGTTGTACATGTGGAGACTCGTATATGGAATGGTCGGTATGGATGGACAAAATCATTCTATTTAGATAGACGTCCATGTCGTTTTGTGGATGCCGTTTCTTAGAACTAGTGAGATGGATGGACGTGACCTGAACCATAATACACAGTATTATTGCGAAAGTCCAATATAATTTTAACCAATGTACGCCACTTTATGGAACTCTTATGATGGATACACAACATGTTTTGGAGGTTTCTTGTTATGTTGTAGTTATTTTTTCACTTCTCACTTCATTAAGAGCAATTTCGGTAAAACACATGTCAAAAATAAAAAAAAAAACAAGAGAAAATACCCTAGTTGCTCAAAGTGCCTTTTTATGTTATCAAAACATAGAAAGTGCATTTCTATGTAAATATATCTCTATATTATGATTCAATTGCAATCCTGTTATTCAAGCATTGATGTTAGGAATTTTTTTTGAGAGCGTGCGTTGTTGAAAAAAAAAAAAAAAATCTAGCCATCACAATCTTCTAGCAAAGAAAAAAATGATGTAACTTTCCATTCGTTTTTTAATTAAGCATTCATAAATCTAAAATATTTTTTTAAAATAAGTTTTATCGGGTAAAATTAACATTTTATGTTAAATTTAAAAAATGAATTTTGATTTTTGAGTAAAAATAAAAAAAAATTACTTTATGCTTAAAGAAAAATAAGAATAGTTACTAATAGATGTTTTAAACATGCTAATTATAATCAATTTAAATAAATTAATGATTTTTTATTAACTAATTTATTTACATCTTGAACAAGAACATGAACATTTCTATTTAAAATTACATAATTACACCCATATCAATTGTTTTAACAAACTGTTAAAAAAAATAAATTTTTGTAAATGAAATTTTTATCAGAATTGGAATTATGAGATGAACGGGAGATGGATGTGCTGATCATCAAATGAAAACAATACGGTATATATCTATTTCACAGAGTTTGGTATACGCGAAATTATAAAATATTAATGTGGTTAATTTTTTTGAGTTGTAAATTTAAATCTGTAGGCTTATTTTAGATGGTTGTGAAGGTTCACCTCAATTTTTATTGAATTATTAGATGAGCAACTACAAAAGATAAACTATGTTGTGACTTTACCATAAAAGTGGGTAAAAATAATATAGTTGCTAATTCCATCAACAGACGGGATATACTCTTGAGTGGGATAAATTTAAGCATAAGCATGATGACTTAAGGGTTTTGTACGCGGCTTATCGGAGACTTGTACGTCGTACTGGTACAAATACTGAACCCATTCTATTTTCGGTTCGGTTCTAGTTCGGTTTTTGTTATTTAAGTTATTGATTTTTTTAATATTTTTATGTTATTTAATACATTAATAATATATTAAAACAATTTTATTTTGTCACATATTTATTAACTTAATTCATATTTCTTAATTATTTTAAAATATATATTTTTAGCTATTCTGCATTCTTCTGTTACCATTTACATTATTAGTTTTTTTTTTTTGAAGAAGAAAGATTATATTATTAGTTATTTTGCTAGATTCAGTTGAAACTCAAAAAAAATTTTTTTGTCAGATTCCGCATTCGGCCAGATTATGATTCTGCAGTTCCTATTCATAATCTCTCCGGTTTATTCTTGTTTACATTGGTTACTATATTTGGTTTAGTACCATGTATATAAGCTTTATCTTCTACACAATGTACGATTGAGAGAGTTTAATAACAAACGTATCCACTTTGGATCTTCTTCTTCGTGAAGCTCTCTCTTTACTAACATCCTTTTTTTTTTTGTCAAAGTCAAGTCACAAGTAAACAAAATAAACAAAATTAGACCATCATAATTTTGTTGTTTTTTAGTTTACAGGATTTGCATTTATGTTTCAAGGATATTATTATGAATCCTCGCAAGATAAGGATCACACATGCAGAGGATACATTGAATGTGAGCCAAAAGTTACTAAACACAAACTTACATTACCGAATTGTTAATCTCGAGAACTGTTTCAATCATTTTATACCACGCAAAAGTATACCAACAAAAACTAACGCATATACACGAGAGTTTGCACTAATCGACCTTGTATATGACACATTATTCTCTTTAATCTATTTTTAAGCTAAAACAGTTGCAGTAAAAACCAAAACAAATACATTTCCCGAATCAGCAAACCACCCGAAACCTAAGCAAACTGAGAACAAAATTTATAAAACGCAGAAACAAGTGTAAGAAAAACATCACCTGAGAAATGACAAATCATTAACAAGGAGAGAAGTCTGAGTTTTAGTACAAAGGCACAAAGCCTGAATGCAATCAATAAAAAGAAGAAGGAACCAGATTAAAAAAAAAAAAACCCAGTAGCATCCACGATTAGGAAGAGCAAACAAGGACAAGAATAGACGGCCTTAGAAGCTTCGGGATAGCAAAACGAAAGAGAGTAGAAAAAAACAAACACCAAAGCAAGAACATAATATTTGGATAAACTTTTAGAATACTGAATAACGAAGTAGTTGGTCATAGACTTAGGTCTCCTTCTGTTCTTCAGCAGGCTTTGGTGCTGCTGCTTCTTTGATCTCCTCTGTACCTTCGTCCTGGTTAATCAATTAAAATCAACACAACAAAATCAGATCATGACAAGGAAGAACATGAGGTTTATTATTTATCATAATCCAAAAACTTAACCAATTACTTGATTTCCAAAACCTATGAACTATGTGGTTGGCCAATTCCAGAATCATTGAAATTAACACAACAGAATCAAATCAGAACAAGGAAGAAGATAAGGGTATCAAAATGCAAAACTAAACTATTTGATTTTCAGAACCTATGAACTATGTGGATGGCCAATTCCATAATCATTGTAATTAACACAACATAATCAAATCAGGACGATAAAATGCATAATTAAACCATTTGATTTCAGAACCAACTATGTGGGTGGACAATTCTAGGATCTTTGTTTATCTTTTGAGAATGATTTCAGAAACAAAACACAGAATCATAGCAGTTTCTAGTTTTTTTTATTGAAACCCTTAAAGCTAAATCAGAGAAACGTTTCAAGGATCAAAGATTAGTTGTAACCTGCATGTCAGAAGTCCAGAGAGTAAGGTTGTCACGAAGAAGCTGCATGATCAAGGTACTGTCCTTGTATGACTCCTCTCCTAGAGTATCCAATTCAGCAATTGCTTCATCAAACGCCTGTTCAAATCCCAATTTCACCTCGTTAATCACACATAGGAACCAAACAACATAATCATGAAAAAGGACCCAAACCCAATATATGTTAAACTAGATCAGAAAGTTTTTCATCACCTGCTTAGCGAGATTGCAAGCACGGTCTGGAGAGTTGAGAATCTCGTAGTAAAAGACAGAGAAGTTCAAAGCCAGACCCAGACGGATCGGGTGGGTTGGAGCCAATTCGGAGTTAGCAATGTCCTACAAAATAACAGATTCACGAAGATGTATCATGATTTGACCTAGAAAAACTAAATCAATAGATCCCGCAACATCAAGTCAAATCCTGGATTCCAATTTTCAGATCGGAGACAGAAAGAGAGAATACCTGAGCGGCTTTGTAAGCGGTGAGGGTATGCTCGGCGGCGTCTTTCCTCTCCTGACCGGTCTTAAACTCAGCCAAGTACCTATGGTAATCTCCCTTCATCTTAAGGTAGAAAACCTTGGAATCTCCGTTAGCGGAAGCCGGGATGAGCCTGGTGTCGAGGAGCTTGAGGATACCGTCGCAGATTTTGGAGAGCTCGGATTCGATCTTGCTTCTGTAGTCACGGATCGTGGTGACGTGGTCATCGTTGCCGCGGCTCTCTTCCTTCTGCTCGATGGAGGAGATGATACGCCACGAGGCACGGCGAGCGCCGATTACGTTTTTGTAAGCGACGGAGAGGAGGTTTCGTTCCTCGACGGTGAGCTCGTCTTTGTCGACGGCCTCGGCGACTTTCTCCATGAATTCAACCATCTCCTCGTATCGCTCCGCCTGCTCCGCGAGCTTCGCTAGGTAAACGAACTCCTCCCTGGCCGAGGATGATGCTGGTGCTGCCGCCATTTTCTCTGTTAGATCGGTGACGAAAGGCTTGAAGAGGAAGGATTCAGATCTGAGAAAAAAAAGAGAGAGAGAGAGAGTTTTGTTTTCTAATTCCAATTTTTTTTTTTTCTCTGGGCTCTAGAAAATATTTTTTTGTTTTTTTGTTTTTGGTTAGTGGGGAGCGACGATTGCGAAGGGAGATTGAAGGAGAACCGTTGGATTGAATGTGTGAGAGGGAGAAAGCTGTAAGGAGGAGGAGAGCACACGGGAATTTTTCACCCCAACATAAACTGCTTCTGCCTTTTCTGCTACTTTTGGGTCAGTTTTAAATATTTTTCTCTTTACATGTTAAAAATTTGTTACTTTTTAGAAAAATTCTTTATCATCTTAAATTCTTCTTAATATGGGCCTTTGGTCCATGCTGGCGTTTTATACACTTCTTTTGACCAATCATTTTTTTTAATACTTTAATTGCAGGTTTTTCAAACTCCATCCATTTAAAATTAATGTATATTTTAAATTTTCCACACTTCAAACAGCTTTTATAAATAACAATTTTAAATTACTTTATTTATTTTTACAAAAAAGAAAAAAAATTCAAAAAAAAAACATTATATAGAACCCTTGTTCTAAAACGCAGGCGAATTGACCATTAAGCGGCTGAGAAAACGTTCGACGGTGGGTCACCGTGGAGAGTTGGAGCTAATCGGACCAATTATGCGGGACACCGAATTTTGACCGCCGAGACCGTGGTTTAACAAAAATCGGCGATTAATAAGCTAATCCGCCGAGCCCAAAACCGCTGCTGATGTTGTTTTTTTATCTCGGGCGTTGGGGAAATAGCCGGAGTTTGTGACGGTGTTGAGTTCTAGGAGAAGAAGATCGGTCATACTTACAAAGGGTGTGTGGATCTGACGGCAATGGTGGTGGATTCTCTGCTCTCTATAATTGATTCCACAGTGAGGAATCGAATCTCTAGCTATCGTGACTCAAGACTTCAATGATGCTCCAACGGTGGTTAGCTACAGCTTGATCCATCTGCTGCGTCCTCCAATTCATCACCATCTGATTCTCTGGTCTAGATGCATGCGATTACTGTCTAGGCTATCTCTCTCTGGATCCTCGGTTTCTTTATCCTTCTGGACTCTGGTGCGACAATATCGTTTCATCTTCCTCTCTTACTTTGAACCCTTGATCTGGTTCTGTCGTGACTTTTGTTGTATTGGGCTTCTTTATTCAAAACACTACAATAAAAAGTTCATATAGTTACACTTTTATTCGTGAATATGATCGGTTTTTTGTAACTAAAAACCGATTGCTACAAATTTGTTATAAATTTGGTGCCGTGACTATATGGTCGTAGCAAATTCGATTTTATATCTAATTGAAGCAAATTTGCTACAAAGTACTCACATCATTATATTGTGGCTATTTGAATTGAATTTGTTAGAAAATATATTGTAGGTAATTTGTTACAAAATTGTTTCAAATCGATTGTAACAAAATAGCTACAACTTGCTTCGTATTTATTGTTGCAAAAGGTGACAATTATCTACCAAAAGAATGGTAACAATTGCTACAAATTGTTTCAACGGTAGCCAATTTGTTACAATGTTGTTACAATCAAAAAGTAGAAAAAACCCATAAATGGCTATGAATATTACGTAACTATTTAAAAAATATAATTAAAAAAAAAAACCAAATTAAATTACAATAGATAAAAATGTTATTAAAATTTTATTAATCTAAAAATTATACATTTAAAATGTTGTTGGGAGTAATTTGCTAATCTCCTAAATCTAAATACAATAAGTCTATACGAGTACTTGTTGCAGTTTTAATGCGAGAAAAATCATCGTATTCCAAAACATCGCCATTTGCAATTACGGGAATGGATAATGCCGCGACCAAATCTACTTTCTCGTCCCATTTAGCAAGATCCCTCAGCTTGTCTGCAATTTTCCTAAGTTTACACAAAGAGAAATCAATTACCAACTTACATAAAAGAAGAGCTTCAAGGAGTGAGAAGTAAGTCACAAACAATGATTTTAAACACAAAGATGTTGATTATTCTGGTATCTCAATCTGTCTAAAGTAGTAGCAGAGAAAGCTTGTTGTTAAATAGAGCGATACATTTACATAGATTCATCCACAAAAAAAGGACAACACAGAACATTCTCATGCATTCACAATGTCAGTCAGAGAAATCTCAAAATCAAATAACTATGTATGATCTCAAGCTATAAACACTTATGGTAAGCCATTTCCCATTAAGTAAGGACTCAAATTCTCACCTAATATTAGAATTTAAAGCACCATTTCAAAATGAATCTCTCAGTCGTTTAATCAACGCTTAATACACACATATACATAACCCAATGCATATAAGGGAAGAAATCAAACTCATAGATATTGATAATTCTGGTATATCAATCTGTCTTGAGTAACAAACAGAGAAAGTTTATTGTTTAAGAGATACATTTCAGATATATTCGTACTCATAAAGAAGACAATACATAATCCTAACACATTCACATGTATTCAGACTTCACAGTCACATTCAGAGAATCTAAAATGAAACAATTATCAAACACATTCACATATATGATCTCAAGCTAATATCCCTAATGGAAGCCATTTCTGATTTCCTACTAATTAGAGATTAAAATTCCCACCTAATCCCAAAAAACACCAATTCGTATGAATCTATAGTATTATGATCAACAAACACGAAAATGTCATTTCATACTAACATTCGTACTCTAAATGGTTGCGCAAGTGATTACAAAATCAATCCAAAACCAGATACGAAGACTTTGTTACCTGTCTGGCGGCTGATGCGGAAGTGATTTTGAAGACCATCGTCATAGATCTGGCTGATGGAGATTATCCAGTGGGGCTATTTAGAGGAGCATCGCCGCTCGATTTGACCGCCTCGTCTGATAATCTTTCACACCCATCGACGCTTGTCCACTCCGGAGGAGTTATTGGAGGATCAATTGAAATTGAAATTGAAATTCACAATTAACACCAAGAGTTACCATTAATTCGGCGTTCGCCAACATCCAGAAAGAGAGCGTTTCCTAAACCACAAAACACCTCCATGAGTAAGCAAGCATCAAGAGCAAATCCAAAGCGAGAACAACAAACAAAAAACGAGTAACCTAGTATCATTCGTTGAGCTTACCACACGAACCACGGGAGCAAGGACAAGCTTAATTGCAGTTTCGAAGAACCATAATCGAGAATCAGGGGAGGGGAAGCCGTAACCTAGAATATGGTGGATTCGGTGAAGATGGCGGCTCGCTCGCGGCTCCTCCGGTGAAGTGCAGCTCTGGTGGTGGCTGGTGGCATCTGATATAGGAATCGGATGATGACGTGTATGGCTGAGATAAGAAGAATAAAACAACGGTTGTGATTAAAATAAAGGAAGCCGAAGGCTTTAAAGAAGAGAAGAGGGAGAAACAATCGATCATTCAGAAAAAATATTACTGTTCATTCATCTTCTTCTTCTTGTAATTCCTGTCTCTTATACACATCTAGATGTGTATAAGAGACTAGCGAGATTGCAAGCACGGTCTGGAGAGTTGAGAATCTCGTAGTAAAAGACAGAGAAGTTCAAAGCCAGACCCAGACGTGTCTCTTATACACATCTAGATGTGTATAAGAGACAGCAGAAAAGTTTTTCATCACCTGCTTAGCGAGATTGCAAGCACGGTCTGGAGAGTTGAGAATCTCGTAGTAAAACCTGTCTCTTATACACATCTAGATGTGTATAAGAGACAGATTATCAATAGAAAGATGTTAATAGAACATCACCTGCTTAGCGAGATTGCAAGCACGGTCTGGAGAGTTGAGAATCTCGTAGTAAAAGACAGAGAAGTTCAAAGCCAGACCCAGACGGATCGGGTGGGTTGGAGCCAACTCGGAGTTAGCAATGTCCTACAANGATGACATCGCCGCGACTTGGCACCAATCTCTAATTCAGGATGAGAGTGAAAATATGAATTTACAGGATTGGAACATTTATAAATTGCTACTTACAGAGAGGTTTGATGTTGTGTGGGATGATCCGATTGCGGAATTGAAGAAGTTGAGAGAGACTGATGGAATTGTGGAATATCATTCCAAGTTTGAGTTGATTAGAACTCGTGTGAATCTTCCTGAAGCGGTCTTGGTGAGTCACTATTTGGCAGGGTTGAGAATGGATACTCAGACGAACATTCGCATGTTTCGACCCCATTCAATCCGTGAATGTTTGATGGTTGGTCGTTTGTATGAGCAAGCTCACCCTGAGAAGCTTTGTAATCATGGTTGGTCTAACCCCAAGAACAACAACAATGCTGAGGGTATTCTACCATTTCGGAAGACAGAGAAACCTAAGGAGTTGCCTGTTAAACCACAAGGTACACAAACTGTTGTTGAGATGGCTCATGACACAGAAGCAGTTTCAGAGATTGATTCGATTCAGGATATTGAAATAGAACCTAGTGGTTCTGAGGAGTTGATTTTGACAAAAGCGATTCAAGACGAAACCGATTCAGAATCACTGAAAGACAAGGAAGAGATAGAGATGATAGAATCGATTTGGGCTAAACAATCTGTTGAAACAAAAGCACCGCTTATGGAAGATGCATTCCTTCAAAATCAGGAAGGTGAAAATTCTGGGAATACATTTTCTCCGGTGGAACATGGTGCCTTCGTTCTGTTTTCATGGATGAAAGAGGAAGACGAGCTCTCTGATTTTGTTATGGCCAAATGTCAATGGGAGCCTGGTGGAATCACAAAGATGTTTTGGAAGTTATTGATCTGCTTGGGTGTTCATAACATGAAGTTTGAAGCAAAGATAGAAGTATATTTCTGTGAGCATCGTAATTCGAGGCGGCTAATCACACATAACACCGTGGACTGTAAGGAGCTTCATGAGGTCAGTTTACTTATCATGTCCCATTCTCTTCAGACAATGGACACTCCTTGGAATGAAGTGACGTGGGTAAAAATGAAAGTGGAGATTCCTTATAACATCACCAAGTTTGTCAATTATCTTAGCTACGGGATGAAGAGCTACCTGATTTATATCCTAAGAATTGAATGTGCTCTTAAAAGACCTAGGGTTGCACAGTTCACAGTGGAGCAATTTGAGAAGCCTTTGATAACAATTCTTTCATATGGAAAGCTTCATTCACCAAGGCCACCAGAACTGCAATGCAGACACGTTAATATGGAAGGAGTTAAATCTTCAAGGTGGTTGTTAACTCCTCGAGCCGGTCATAACACGTTTGTACTTGAGAGGAACTTCCTTGTAGTTGTAGGGTTTACAAATTCGCAGAATCTCTATGATGATCTTTATATGTTTGATGAGGAAATCTGTGTATGGTTAGTGACCATGGAAGAAGGGTCATATGCTAAATTCTCTACTACAGCGGCCATGGAAGAAATATTCTATGAGGTTTATCACTTGCAGAGGCCACCCGAACTGATTGAGTTTGTTTTCAGTGTTTTTCAAGGAGCTGAAGCAAATTTTATTTTTGCTTATAAACCTTGAGGTCAAGGTTTTTCAAACAGGGAGGATTTGATATAGGAATCGGATGATGACGTGTATGGCTGAGATAAGAAGAATAAAACAACGGTTGTGATTAAAAGAAAGGAAGCCGAATACTTTAAAGAAGAGAAGAGGGAGAAACAATCGATCATTCAGAAAAAATATTACTGTTCATTCATCTTCTTCTTCTTGTAATTCTCTCTGTAATTGACAATTTGTTCATCTTGTTTGAAGATCTATTCTACTTCTGGATCTTCTGCATATGAATTAGGATTTGTTGTTTTATGAACATCAAATTTCTGTATCAGCATCACGGTGGTTGACAGAGCCACCGACGACGACATCGTACGGTGGATCTCTCTCTCCTCCTTCTTCCTCTTCTCACGATCTCTCCTTGTCTCCCTTTCTTCTTTCTCTCTTCTTCTCTTCCTCTTCCTCTCACGGTCCTCTCTCTCTTTTTGCGGCTAGGTTTAGAAAATGAGAAAGATGGAGAAATGGCCAACTTGGACCATAAAAGTTTTTAAAATAAAGATAATTTTAGAGACATAATATATGCTGCTATTTGACACAACTCGACGCAACTCGGAGACAATTTTAGTTTTGTCACAAATCGTTACAAATTAGACACAATTATTTTGTAGTTTTTTAAAACATTTTTACGATAAAAAAATCCTCGCAAATTATAATAAATTATCTACAAAATGTTATAACCATATTTTGTAATTAACTTTGTTACAAAAAAAATTGTCGTTTTTTGAAACATTTTTGGTACAACAAAAACTTTAACGCAAATTGTAATTAATTATCTACACAACGTTACAAACATAATTGTAACTAACTTTGATACAATTTTTTTGTGGTGTTTTGAAACAGATTTGCTACTATTAAAACGTTCTCGCAAATTGTAGCAAATTTTCTACAAAAAAATTTCAAATTTGCTACAATTTAACATTTAACTTTTTTTGTAACAAGTAACAAAAATTAGCTACAAAAAAAATTTATAATAAAAAATGTATCCACGTGAACTTATTCTTGTAGTGAAATGATTTGAAATTGGTGGCATACAAAATCTTGACTCAATTGTCTATCTACTCATACCAAGATCACCAGATTTGGGGTCCGGGAAGTCCTTCGTCTAAGGGAAAACTTCAGGTGCTTGTGCTTCTTTTTTCTTGTTTTTGATGATTTAACTTATTAAGACAATGAAAACCAAAAATACGAGAAATCTACCTCTAAATGGCACAAACCTGCAAACCTGTAAAATCTCAACTTCACATCAAATGACTCTCTACATTCATTGAATACGGGAGATAATCCCATTAATATAAAAAAAGAAACAAAATGTCATATATCATTTTATCTCTGACCTAGTTGATGTCGGTTTACTATGGTTAATCGTTTGGTTTTCATCAATTTGTTTGTTTATACTTTTTATGTATCTCTGTTTTATTGATTTCTTTGATTGTTTTAAACAAAAACATGGTTTATAAATGTTTCTCAAGATGTTGACACAAAAATAAGTGCCAAACTAATGGCAGATTATGCAGATTTAAGGTAAACTAATGGCAAACTAATAGCAGACTAATGGCGGGCTCTTCAAACTGAATGCACGCTAATAATAGACTAATGACAGATTTTGCAAACTGAATGCCGAATAACGGCAAACTAATGGCAGACTCTAAAGACTGAAGGCAAACTAATGACAAACTAAAGAAAAACTAATGGCAGACTCTAAAGACTGAAGGCAAACTAATGTCAAACTAATGACAAACAAAAGAAAATCTAATGGAAGATTAATGGCAGTCTCTGCAGACTGAATACAGACTAATGTCAAACGCTGCAAACAGAAGGCAGACTAACGACATACTAATGGCAGACTAACGACAAACTAATGGTAGATTCTGCAGACTGAAGGTAGACTAACAGAGCAGACTAGTGGCAAACTAACGACATACTAATGGCAGACTCAACAAACTGAATGCAGAATAATAGCAGACTAATGGCAGACTCTGCACACTGAAGGCAGACTAACAGCAAACTAAATGCAGAGTAAAGGCAGACTAATGGCAAACTAATAGCAGACTAGTGACATACTAAACACAGACTAATGGCATACTAAACAGATAAAATGCAAACAAATGGACTTTACAGCCTGAAGACAGAAGAATGTCAGACTCTACAAACTGAAACCACACTAAAGACACATGTCATTCTCATTAACTTGTCAATATTCTTTTCCCTTTTTTTTGTATTCTAATCTCTGTATAAATGTTACCTCATCATGTGCAATGTAAAATTATCACTTTCATACAATTCTTATAGCAAACTAATGACATATTAATAGCAATTTTAATTAAATTAGGATAAATTATTTTAAAAAATTGAAAAAATAATGGCATATTTTAGACTAATGGCAGACTAAAAATGGATTAAAGAAATTTAATTTAAATTGGGATAAATTAATTAGAAAAATTGAAAAAATAATAATTTTTTTGTTTTATTTTGAAGGGGAATGGGTAAACTGTAATTATGAAAACTATTGATCCTTCTTACAATTTTCCCTATGACGGGTACCTTTTTCATATTAAATTTGCCAAATGGATCATTTTCACAAATCTTTCTATTTTATATTTATAGATTTGAGCATAACTTCAAACTTGTTCGCACTGAACTTGATCTCAGTGAGCTCACTCAAATTGAGTAGCTCATGTTAGATGGGAGCATACCTTCAAACTTGTTCCCACTGAGGTTGATCTCAGTAATCTCGCTCAAATGAGAAGCAAAGGAGGAAAGTTCCCACTGAACTTGTTCAATACAAGTCCTAACTATATTAGTCGGTTTAGGTTGCCCATTGAATATGGTAGTTCACCAGTAAAACCGTTACCCGAAAGATCAAGATAAGTGAGATAAAAAAAAAAATTCGAGTGAAGAAAGAATCAACAAGCCTCAAAACCTTCAAATATTGAGTTAGAAAGAGAGAAGATTAAACACAGGCTCCATAGTCCATATTATCATCTTCCTCTCACTACAAGAACGCATCGTATTTTTTTCTTCTTTGAATTTGGTTTTCTCTGTGAAACAAGTGATGTTGGTGACTCTAGCAATTATGGAAGAAACTAAAGCAAACATCAAGAGCAAATCCGAAGCGAGAAACGCTCTTTTGATTATTCAAAACTGCAGACGCAATTTTCGGCCGTGTGGTATGGGTTAATGCCTCGTGGCTGTGGAGCAAAAGAAGATTCCTTTGATTTTTCTAAGCCACAATTAATACAGTTGTCTGTCAATTTTGAATTTTACTCTTACGTAGTGGGTCGAGAAAGTGACACTGAAAGTTGATGAATTCAATTTGGTAAAACCCAACCGAACCAAACCAAAATAAAACATATGGTTGGGTTTCTGATATATCATATTAACTGTATATATGTAATAATTTTAAAACCATAGGATTCAGATATGGTTTGGATATAAACTGATAAAACATATTAAACCGAAAAAAACTAATTAATTTAAATTATAATAATATAGTATATAGTATATACTATATAATAAGTGATAACACTCATATTTTGCCTGTTTTTATTATCATAAGTGAATGCTTTAACAAGTATTTCATTAAGGTTTTAATGCATAAATATCATATTTTTATTATTTGTATGATCAAAACTCTTTTCAGGAAAACTTGGCAAAAGAAACACAAAATGCAGCAAAACGGACATTTCTAGAACAAGTGTGTTATGACAGAAGTTTAGCATCAACCGAAGACCTTCCCACCACGAGATCAAGCTGAATTTTAATGTCAAGATAGGCTGATCTACTACCTTTGACGTCAAAGTGGTTTGAGGACAATCTCATGGTTGGATCTCAAGTTACAAGGAAAGCAAGAAGGCCCGTCAGGACAGCACGAAAGTACGTTGGCCGCGCCAAGCAAGTTCGACATATGCATTGGCCGCGCCACAGAGAAACGCTCGCGCGGCCGACTCGTTTAACGTTCCCGAGCCCATTTTCAAACCCAACTTAATCCCACAGCCGTCAAACGCAAGTTAACCCAAAGAGACGCCTAAGAAGACTTCAAGACCTATAAATACTCATGTTTAGGTGCTTATTTTCGTGTGCCTCCATTGTAAAACACTTAGATCTATAGCCACCAAAGTTTTATTGCTTTTTGTTCATTGTTCTTTGAGGGAGATAGATTCTTCTTGAACCCTCTTTACTTTTTATTGATAAATCGAAGTTTGCATTCATCACTAATGTTTTGGCTTCGATCTATCATACGTGAGTAGTTCACTTTCGTTGGGAGTCTTCCAACGAGTATGGAGAATTTTATTAACTGATTTTAATCATCTTTTCACATAGCCGTTTTCTAAGAATTTATTTCGCCTAAGTTTATTTTTAATGCATGAATCTAGCGTCATGAACTAGAAACTGATCCTAGGATTGATTAGAACCGCTAACGTGTTGAATCCGATCACCCGACCCAACTTAGTCGACTGTCGCGTCGTGAGATGTGAATTGCACACTCAGGGAGCGTCGTGAGCGTTACAACGAACCCGATCTATTATTGCGTGCTTGATTGCGTTGTGTGATGCGACTGCATATCTACGAAGTGATTAAAGCATAGATGATCTATTTATGAAAGTATTTAGGTTATGAAATCATGATTCAAGTTTAGAAAAATTATCGCCTAGTCTCGTTTGCTTGCGTTTAGTTGTTTGATTTCTAATTAGAACCCCTAAGAATTCCCGGAAGAATCCCAACGCTTTTCCCTTATTGTTTAATCGCACATTCTCTTACTTTACGCATTTCAATATCGTATTTCAATTACGCACTTTCAATATCACATTTTCCATTGATTTTCTTTACGCTTTTACTTTTGCTTAAGTTAGATTTCCATTTTGCTTTAGTCGTTTTCCCTTTTCCCGCATTCGATAGGTGTAGGCGAGAGCTTATGTATATTGTTTGCTTTGATTTCAATTCTTTTCATTACTTGCAAACCAAAACCGTGACACGAACAAACTCCCAAAACCCTTTGCGTATTTGGTTGTTCTAACGTTCTTTTGTTTTGCAGTAGGTCTTTCCCGTGGATCGACACCCTAAGTATTACAACGTACATTGTGCACTTGCAGCTTAGGCTCCCTTACAAATTTAAAGTCCGAGAAGTCCCTAAAAAGCATCCGTATTTTAGATCGTCTATTTCGACCCCATCAATAGTCAAGATACAAACTATGAAGTTGTTGTAGTCTGAACAGTCTACTATTAAATTTCAAAGGGCCACTGAGAGCACTGTTCTCAAGGTTTAACTTCATCACCTTGCCCATCTTAAGATCACAAGAGACGCCAGCCCTAGAGCAGAAATAAGTGTTGTTTTTCCACTTCTTTGTCTTCGTATCAGATTTTATCCAATCGGGTCTTATGACATATAAATCGTTCTTGGTCCCAAAGAGCATCCTTCTGATCTAGACAACATAAGTGCTTTGTAGGAGGAGCAAAAACAAGTAATGAGTTAGAAAGAAAGATAAGTAATAGGTCTAATTCACACTCAAAAACTAGATCAAGAGTGCAGGGTTGCCACATACTATATATACTGTCCAAAAATCTCTTAAACTTCCGATGTGGGACAATTCGAACACATCCCCCTAAGTTGGAACTAACCTGGGCTCTAATATCATATTAGTAATGGGCCTAACTTCTACTCAAAAACTAGCTCATGAGTGGAGGGTTGCCACGTACTATATATACTGTTCACAAATCTCCAAAACTTCCGATGTGGGACAATTCCAACAAAAGAAGATTAAACAAAGGCTTCATAATTCATATCATCATCTTCCTCTCACTACAAGAATGCATCATATATATATATATATATTTGTTTTGAATATTGTTTTTCTCTATGAAACGAGTGATGGTTGTGAATTTTGTAGTGTGGATTAATCGATGAAACGCTCTTTGATTATTCAAAACCACAATTTGAAATGTGTTACAATTTCTCGGCCGTGTGGTGTGGGTTATAATGCCCTGGCTGTGGAACCTGAAGTTTCCTTTGATTTTTCAAAGCCACAATCAAGTTCTCTGTTTAATTAGTGGGTTGAAAGAGTGACAGTGAAAGTGACGATGAAACCTTCTTTTCAACTAATAATTCTCTCTGAAACTCCCAAAGAGCATCCTCTTGGTCTTGATGACATAAGTGCTTAATAAAATAAGCGAAAACAAGTATTGAGTTGAAAGAGAGAAGATTAAACACATGTTCCATATCATACTCCTCCTTTGACTACAAGAATGCATCGTTTTTTTTTCTTTGTTTTTTTATGATGTGAAACGAGTGATGTTGATGAGTGATGACTCTAGATGATTGGATTGTCTCTCACATTTGTGGAAGAAAATTAAAGCTTGACTTTACAAGTCTCTTGTGAAGAAGACTAATTGTCAAGCAAGATGAGATATTTCCACAGATTATGATTATTAATTTTCATATGAATGCTCCACTAAGAAAAAGTAACAATAAGAAATTGCCCAAACGATATACTTGAGAAAGAGAAATGTGTGTATTGACCAAAAACTGCTACCTTAAGCTGAAACAAGTTTGAGCAATAATTTATGTTACAAACATTCATAATCCAATTTGTTTAACGAGCCTGAAGAGCCTATCACCACCTCATTGATTTTTAGTAGAACTCTGGTCTCCTCTGGATATATTTGTGCTTCTTGAATGTTTTGTCATAGGAGATGAACAAGGAATTACTGAGAAAACTCGAAGTCCAGACTAAATAGGCTACAGCTTGTGATTCTTGTGTTGGATTCTTATGTTGCTCAAGAGAATACTCGGATTGCTGATGAGGGCGATGAGGTGGTGACTATAGAAAGAACATAGAAGTAAACCAATATCCGTCCAGTTATCTTTATTCATCGCAAAGCCAGGTCCAGAGAGACTTGTCGATGGTAACACAAACAATAACTTTATTAATTAGTTAAACCGTGTTTTAAATTAACTTTTCGTAGTTATACTTATGATATTATAATTTTAATATAATTATAATATAATTTTAGGGCAATTCTCAAATATACCACCAAATCAAGTTTTTAGGACAAAAATACCATACGCGCTTAAAAATGGCCAAACTTAACATTTTTAATGTTGATTAGCCGATTTTGCCCCTGCGTTCTAAAAAAAAAACACAACTCGCACAATCTCTCGCGACGGCGACGGCGACAACTTAAACCCTAATTTCCCGACGAACGTCTTCGGCGAACATCTCCGACGACAAATATCTCCGACGACGACGGTGGCAGCGACATCTATCAGTTAGGTAACTACATTTATCCCATCAAATAGATACGATTGAAGAATCGAGAAACAGTTATTTCTATCGGGGATGTAAAATCGACTTCAAAAATTGGTTTTTTTGGAGGATTTTTGATCGGGTTTAGTTCCTATTGTAGGGTTTTAACATAGATTTTGTATGCTGAAACTTCAGTTTCAATTTCGATAGAAGAATTTTCAATTTTGGGTTTTCGGGATTTTGAGCTATTTCTCAACAACAATGAATTTTCTGTTTTAAAAATGGTGATTTTAGTTACAGATTGTTGCCTTAGCCTGTGACTTTAGAATCATTTTGTCGATGTTGCTCTAATTGGTTTTGTTTTCAGTAGCATTACTTTCGATTTTCTTGAACTATTGCTAAGCATTTTGAATCATTTGGGAACGTTTTGGGAACACGGACTTTCTTTCAATGCATCTTTGAGTTGAAAACTCTATAAAGTTTGATTTTTGGAAGGCATGTTAGAATAGCAAAATTTACCGAACTCATAAAAGTTTGAGTTTAGGAAAGCCTTCCCAGAATATCAAATTTTAAAGATCTGATTGTTTCTCTTTAGATTGTAGATCGTTTGTACAAAAACTTTATGGGTTAAGTATACTTTCGATTTCCTTGAACTTTTGACATAGAATTGTACTCGTTTAGGATGGTCATCCTAATTTTAATTTTCTCTGTTTTCTTCGTTTGTTTCAGGTTGGAAATCTTTGAATCTTTTGGGTTTACATATATGAAAACTCTTTCGACCATCAATAGGTAAACTCGTATGATTTTCCTAACTATATGGTTTGTGTATCAATATGAAAAATCTTTTTTGTTTACATATCATATAGCTATTTATTTTTGGCCCAAAACAAAATAGTTTTGCTGTTCATTTGAGCGTCTTTGATCCCAACCTCGAACTAGATACTTCAAAAATGGGAGCAAAACCAAAATTTGGGAAGCATCCGTAGCGTTTTTAGGAAGGATTTGTCAAAATTTAGGATGGTCATCCTAAATTCAAGAATCCGTTCGTAGTTTAGGAAGGTCATCCTCCATGTTATATACAACACATGAATCCTTTTAGAGCATTTTCAAAACACACATGGTTTCTAAGATAAGAAAATAATTTATGATCAATGTTAATTTGTTTTTGTATGTTTTCTAAACTTGATATTATGTTTCTTAATCTCTAACAGGTGAAGATGGATCGCATCACGCTGCCTAAGCTACGCTACATAATGGGGGAAGAACCAGTAGAGAATTTTAAATTTATAGACAAATTCTCAGATTACAGCTACATTGGGCAGGTAAAAGAAATCCTCGGGCCTACCCAGTTTAAGAGGATAGAGGAATCATTTCTGGGTCCTGTTTTGAAGCTCTCAACGAGGAATCTGTTGATGTCTGGGAAGATGATACACACAATTCTGACAAAGAACTTGATCACCCAGAAGGACAACGAGCTCTGGTTCCACTTCGGTGGACAGCCTATGAGATTCTCGTTAAGAGAATTTCATATGGTGACAGGCTTGAAATGCAGCGCATGGATCTCAGAAGCCGATGAAGAAACAGACTTGTATGCATGGGGCGAATGGAAAGATGGCCATGCGCCTGATGACTTGATTGAGCTCATGGTCCATGCCGATAAAGATGCGCACGATGAGAAGTTTTCTTTGGGGATGCTGCTCCTTATAGAAACGATTTTTCTTCACAAGCACTCAAAGGCTAGGTTCCCAACAGAAAACTTAATGAAGGCTCAAAGTATGGATGTGTTGATGAATCATCCGTGGGGTGTAGAAGCATACACGATCCTCTTGGAGAACGTGAAGAAGACCATGAACAAAAAGTTGGAGAAGAAGAAGTATTATATGAATGGGTTCCCGTTTGCCCTACACATATGGATCTTGGAATCCATACCGAAGCTTCTATCAGCCTTCTCCACGATAGACAAAACATTCCCAAACACAGCCTACTTGTGCGAGAAGTATCTGCGCACATCATCACCGAGCATTAAAGATGTTTTGAGCATCGAAGGGGAGCAAAATGTAAGTTCATTCCTAGTTTTTTTTACTTATGTTCTATGATAGGTTATCAGGAAGGATTCGTAGTAGTTTAGGAACGTATTCCTAGTTGTTTTTATGTTCTATAATAGGTTATTAGGAAGGATTCATAGTATTTAAGGAACGTGTTCCTAGTTTTGTTTTATAGTGATGATTTAACATTTCTTCGATGTTGTTGCAGCTGAGAGTGATACCTGTCCTGCCAAAGATACCGGTTGATCCCGAAGACGATGTATGTTTGGAAGATAATCAAGACGAAGATCTTGATTCATTACTTGATGTATTGAAGAAAGGATTCAAGTTGAGGTATGAGCACTGGACGAGAGGGTTTCTAGATAGAAACGAGGCTTTGGAAGAGATTGCGTCGCACATATCGGTATCCCCAATCGGAAAGAAGTAGACCAGCTCCTACGGGTCTAGAGACATGAGGGCCTTCTTCTTCAGGGGAGTCGCTAGACATGAAGCTGTCTAGACTCATGAAGTTGTTTGCAGATGGACAGAGAAAAATCTTTGCTCGATTATCAAAAATCGAGCAAAAGCTGGGGATATATGATCCTGAAAATGCAAATGACGAGGTGAAAAAAGTTTATAAATGATTTCATTGTTTTAGAGATTGTTTAGGAAAAGTATCCTAACAACTAGTTGATTTCCTGTTTTTGTTGAAGGATTTTTTCTCTGATTTTATCTTCGCCCCACCACCACAGCAATCTCCGCCTAATCAATGATCCACAGTTCCAACTGATGAGACACCACTGGACTTAGCGGAAGATGAAACACTAGCAAATTTTGTGGTAAAAAATTCTGGTTATTATTTTTGTGTTTTGAAGTTTTAAGAATATTTTCCTAAATTTTTGTTAAATACTCATAACAACAAAAAATGTTGTGCTTTCAGAAAACAAAGAGAGTCAAAAGAGCGACTGTGTATCCAAAGAAACCGGCTACTTCCACAGCTCCACTTGGTGATAAAAAGACAGGTGGTGGGAGCAAAACAAAGGACCTGCCTGCGGTATAAGATTTATGGATTTTTCTTTTTGTGCTTTGATATTTTAGGAATGTGTTCCTAAATCATGTTAAATGTTCCTAACACAAAAAAATGTTGTACTTTCAGGGAGATACCGCGCATGTGGCACCAATCGAACCGAGTACTTCCACATATCCACTTGGTGATAAAGAGACAGCTGATGATACACAAACACAGGACATGCATGCGGTAAAAAGATTTATGATTTTTTCTTTTTGTGTTTTGATATTTTAGGGATGTGTTCCTAAATATTTGTTAATCGTTCCTAACAAAAAATGTTGTGCTTTCAGGGAGATACCGCGCCTGTGGCTCCAATGGAATCAGGTACTTCCACAGATCCTCTGGGCGATAAAAAGACGTATCCTGAACCTCACTTACAGGTGGGCGCTGCTGTCGAGATATCGGGTCTAGATGGCAAATGGTACCCTGGTACGGTGACAGAGCAGGCATCAAAGATACAATCTGTGCGTATATTCTGTGTGGAGTACTCGACCTTGAAAACTAACAAAGAGGCTCAGCATATGGAGTGTGTCGGAGAGAATCGGATTCGTCCTCCACCGCCTCAATTGCCTCAGTCAAATTCCGTTTTAAGTCTGATGCAAGACGTAGATGCCTTCCATATAGACCACTATTGCAGAGGGTTCGTAAAGGCGATTCTTCTGGGTGAGATAGTTTCTATCCAGCTGCATCATATCGAAGAAGTCCTTCAGTTCCACACTAAGGACGTAAGGGTTCATAGGGAATGGGTGAACGGGTCATGGGATCCTTCTGCTGATTACCAAGTATCTCAATTGCCACTGTGGTATTTAGACCTTTACTAAAACTTTTCTTCCTAAAAAAAAAAAAAAAACTAACTCCCGTCTTGGAATATTGAAGGGAGTTGGAGAGGAACATGCAAGCAAGTCTGAAAGCCCTTCTACATTTGAACAACCGGATCTAAAGGTAAAAATTCTCTGGAAAATTCAGTTTCTCTATATATATATATATATAGTAAAAGGCTTTCGCATGCGCGAATTCAACAAACGGTTTGTCTGATCCAAAAGGGTAAATGAAAGACGAAGAGAGGCAATGATGAAGAGGACAATCATCCGGCTAAGAAGAAGAAGGGTGGAGGGCGGACCAAAACGTATCTAAGGAGGATCGCAAAGGGATCATCTGTTGATGCTAAAGGAGGCGAGAGCAAGATTCACCAGGTGCAATCTGGTGCGACAATCAGTCAATATCCAATGTTGGATCCGTTTCGGACACCGGAATCGGATCAATTAACGATATATAAAGAATGGCAAAAGAAGGATGCGACAGCAAGGTTAGTTAATATATTATCGTAATGTTTGTGATATATGTTTTTGATATAATGTGTCTCTTATCTAAATGAGTTGACATTTGCTATCATAAAACGCACAGAATTGGTGACATAGATGCTACTGCATCCTGGTTCCAGAAACTTGAGGATGTCGAAGTTCGTTTCAGTGATGAGGTAACAGTCTAGTCGATGAGATTATGTTGAGTCATATCAAATTTGTTTATATTGGGTTCGCTCTAAGACTTTTGTTAATTTATCCCGCCTTCATGTTCTTGCAGGGAATAACAGCAGCGTTATTGATGTTCCACTCGAAAAGACAGAAACATGCAGCATACTTCCAGACCAATCAATTCCCTAGCGCGTTTTTCTGCGGCGCATCCTTCTTCGGTGAGCTGTTGCAGTCGTATACCAATTTCAATGACGCTAAGTGTAAAATACCGTTTCCTGATAATGTAATCAAGACTGTGAGAGGAAAGGTTTTTCCATATAAGAGCTGGAATGGAGATTTAGGTGTAGTCTATGGAATGGTTAAATCAACCATGATTCCCCACTGGATAGGATTGACGATTGATTTTAAGAACAGGCAGGTCGAGTGTTTCAGCTGCAAACATCCAACAGAGCCAGAAGAAAGAGTGTTGCAACCGGCTACGGAGATAGCAGGTACCCTTTTCCCTTTGCTCGTAAGATATAGATATACAATGTTTAAGCTGATTCAGGAAACCTTGCGTATGATTAGGAATGTGTTCCTAAATATCATATTTAATCATGATCCCCTGATGTAGTCTTTTGTATTGTTCCAGAGATGATGCCTGCACTCCTCTGTATTGGTGATGGCATAAAACCAATGAGAAATCTCAAACCATTCAATGTGGTGCACAAATTTGAAGCAGCAGTTCCAAATATAAGCACAATGAACGGTTTTAAAGTTGAGCAATGTGGAATATTAGTCCTCAAGATGATCGAGTGTCGCTCCTTGGGGATCGAGGACTTCTCTAAGATCATTGACATGGGCCTTGAAGATATAAGGAACAAGCTTGTAAGGGATATCTTTGAGCAGTTTGTGAACAAATAGAATTTAGGATTCTATTGTTACTATTAATTAGCATTTTGGACATGGTTGAAAGGTTTCTAACTGTTCTTTTTTGGACGTGTGTTTTTTAAATACACGGTATGTATCCTTCTTGGTTTTTAAATGTAACTTATCATTTAGGAATCAGTTATACTTAATTTGGGTAGGGTTCCATAAAAAAGAACAAAACACTAACAAGAACCGCTATTGCAAAAGTAGTGTTGACCTTGGTATATACTACTAGATTAGTAGTTCAAAAGACTATGGTTTGTTATGGTTTAGGAATCAGTCCTATCTATTTCGGAAGGCTTCCCTAAACTGTTTTTATTATATGTGTATAACTGAATAATTGGAAAAATAATTAAAAAATTGTACTCAACACTCGAACTGTCGATCTTGTCTAAAGTGGAGTAGAGATTTTACCGTTAAAGCCGTGTTAGTTAACTGGTAAAGGTAGAGAAATATGTCATTATAAATGGATTATTAAATGATTGAAAAATGATAACAAAGTGAGGATATTTTATATTGACGATCCTACCCTCATTCGTCACAAAAGCTGTGCAACTTCAATCCGGAAAACCAGCGATTTTCAGATCCCGTAGATCAAAAACGACGGCGACAAACAATTCCATCACTTAGGCAAGCTTCTTCAGGAAAACCTAGTTTTCATCACGTTTATGTGTGTTCTTACGATCGAGATTTGAAATCGCTTTCATAAAAATAGGGGTTTTTGTTTGATTTTTTCTTGACTTTAGTATATGGCTCTGAAATCTAGTTAATTAATGATAGCTTTAAAATCAGTAGTGTGTTTGGGAGGATTTGGGGAGATTCGTACTAATTTATGCTAGTTAATTAATGATAGCTTTAAAATCAGTAGTGTGTTTGGGAGGATTTGGGGAGATTCGTACTAATTTATGCTAGTTAATTAATGATACATTTAAAATCAGTAGTGTGTTTGAGAGGATTTGGGGAGGGGCGTACTAATTTAAGCTAGTTAATTAATGATAGCTTTAAAATTAGTAGTGTGTTTGGGAGGATTTGGGCAGATTCGTACTAATTTATGATCGGCATCCTATTTTTATGGATTTGGGAACATTTCCAAAAAATGAGCTAAACATGTTTGATGAAATGCCTGAATGAAACTTAACCCGCCATTGTTGTAACTTCTAAGTGTCACTATGATAATGTAAAAAGTCCGATGAGGTTGTAAAGTCTTTGGGAAATCATTTTGAAAAGACAAAATTCAATTAAGCTGGCTTCGTGAATGCCATGTTAATGTTTTAAGTTATGGGAACAACAACTTAATATAACCCTAGAATTAGGAAGGCTTTCCTATATTTGATAAGATTCGTAGTATGTTTAATGTTTTTGATCTTCTCGTAGATGATGTAATGTTATGCTTTTCATTTATTGCAAGTTCACACAATTGAAAGCTTTCGGTTTACAAGTCTGAGAGATCTTTTGAAGAGTCAACCATCAGTAGGTGAAAAACTGTGATTTCCTCACTATGAATTGTGGTTTTGTGTACTGTTTGAAAATAGATTTGCACTTGAGATTTCAAAAATTTGGTGGCAAAACAGAATTTGGGAAGAATCTACTGTGTTTTTGGAATGGTTTGGGAAGGATTTGTGATAGTTCACGAATCATTTTGGAAACATTTTCAAAACAAAAACACAGAGTTTTCGTGTAGTTTTCATAAACGAAATAACATAAACGAAGAAAACCATTCTCTGGTCTTTCTTACTGTGTTTTGGTCTGTTTCAATTAGATTTTGCAATAAATAATTCATAGAGTTTGGGAAGGATCTGTTGTGTTTTAGGAAGCATTTAGATGGCCATCCTAATTTCACGAAGACATTTGTAAAACCTGATATTCTGTTTGTTGATCTTTAACAGGTGAAAATGGGCGATTCATTTCCAAGTGGTGAAATCACGCTGCCTAAGCTACGCTACATAATGGGGGGAAGAACCAGTAGAGAATTTTAAAACTATAGACAAATTCTCAGATTACAGCTACATTGGGCAGGTAAAAGAAATCCTCGGGCCTGCCCAATTTAAGAGGATAGAGGAATCATTTCTGGGTCCTGTTTTGAAGCTCTCAACGAGGAATTTGTTGATGTCTGGGAAGATGATACACACAATTCTGACAAAGAACTTGATCACCCAGAAAGACAACGAGCTCTGGTTCCACTTCGGTGGACAGCCTATGAGATTCTCGTTAAGAGAATTTCATATGGTGACAGGCTTGAAATGCAGCGCATGGGTCTCAGAAGCCGATGAAGAAACAGACTTGTATGCATGGGGCGAATGGAAAGATGGCCATGCGCCTGATGACTTGATTGAGCTCATGGTCCATGCCGATAAAGATGCGCACGATGAGAAGTTTTCTTTGGGGATGCTGCTCCTTATAGAAACGATTTTTCTTCACAAGCACTCAAAGGCTAGGTTCCCAACAGAAAACTTAATGAAGGCTCAAAGTATGGATGTGTTGATGAATCATCCGTGGGGTGTAGAAGCATACACGGTCCTCTTGGAGAACGTGAAGAAGACCGTGAACAAAAAGTTGGAGAAGAAGAAGTATTATCTGAATGGGTTCCCGTTTGCCCTGCACATATGGATCTTGGAATCCATACCGAAGCTTCTATCAGCCTTCTCCACGATTGATAAGACACTCCCGAACACAGCCTACTTGTGCGAGAAGTATCTGCGCACATCATCACCGAGCATTAAAGATGTTTTAAGCATCGAATGGGAGCAAAATGTAAGTTCATTCCTAGTTTTTTTCTTATGTTCTATGATAGGTTATCAGGAAGGATTCGTAGGACTTAAGGAACGTATTCCTAGTTGTTTTTATGTTCTATGATAGGTTATCAGGAAGGATTCATAGTAATTTAGGAACGTATTCCTAGTTGTTTTTATGTTCTATGATAGGTTATCAGGAAGGATTCGTAGTGTTTAAGGAACGTCTTCCTAGTTTCTTTTTATGGTGATGATTTAACATTTATTCGCTGTTGGTGCAGCTGACAGTGATGCCTGTCCTGCCAAAGATACCGGGTGATCTCGAAGACGATGTATGTTTGGAAGATAATCAAAACAAAGATCTTGATTCATTACTTGATGTATTGAAGAAAGGATTCAAGTTGAGGTATGAACACTGGACGAGTAGGGTTCTAGATGTATATGATGCACTGCAAGAGATTGCATCGCATTCATATCTCTTTCCCAACTCTGAAAGATATGGACCAGCTCCTACGGGTCTAGAGACATGACGACCTTCTTCTTCAGGGAGTTCGCTAGACATGAAGCTGAACAAGCTCATAAAGTTGGTTGCAGATGGACAGAGAAAAGTCTTTGATCGATTATCAAAGATCGAGTAAAAACTGGGAATAAATGATCCTACAGATAGAAATGATGAGGTAAAAAAGAAGCTTACTTTTATTTTTATTTACTTTTATTTCGTTCTATTATAGATTGTTTAGAAAAAGTTAATCAGACAACTAACTGTTGTCTGTTTTTGTACTGAATCAACATCTTTCTGATAGTAATCAGCAGTCTCCACGTGATTATGAAAATCCAAGAACGCCCGTGCACAAGGACGATTCCGCACAGCATGTAGAGCCTGAAGACGAAGAAGATTCATCTGAGGATAATGTAAATGTCGAACAACATGATGAGACAAACACACAACCGATAGAGGATTCTCCTGATGATGTATGGATTCGTGTTTTTTCTTACATTTATATCATTTGTATTGAAAAATGATTAATTAGGTGGCTTATGCAAAAATTTGTTTGCAGATCATCATAAATGTTTTAGAAGATGGGAATATGCCAGCACAAGAAGAAGATTGGAATGATGAGGTAAAACACACAGTCCCTGGAACTTTCCCTAGACCATTCCAAAATTAGTAGTAAAACTTTTTTACAGAAAAAAATATTGTTGGATGTTTTGAAGATGGAGAGAAATGAAACGAATGACTGCACCCAAACACTGGATACAACCCAAAAGATCTTTTTAACTGCGAAGGTTAAATTTCTGGTTATTTTATGAATATTAATCATATAGGAAGGACTTCCTAAAATGTATATTAACGGTTCCTAACACGTTGAGAATTTTAGGAACCATTAGAAATCGTTTAGGAAGGTCTTCCTAAACCATATAGTATAGGTTACTTGACACGCCGAAAATTGTTGCAGAGTGAGGGTGGTACACAGACTTTAAATCTGACGACAAACCCTTCGTGCACAAAACCAATTGAACAGCAAGATCAGAATGATAGGGTGAGAAACTGTTCAGACTAAACCATATAGCATAGGTTCCTAACACATATAGATTACTAAACATATAGTATTGGTTCCTAACGCGCCGATAATTTTGCAGAGTGGTACACAGCCTTTATCTCGAACGCAATCACCTTCTTTCACAGAACCCATTGCAGTTCAAGATCAGACAGAAACAATTGCAGCGCGAGATCAGACAGAAACAATTGCAGCGCAAGATCAGACTCATAAGGTGACAAAATGTTCAAGTTAAAAATAATAAATATAAACTAAAATGAAGGTCTTCCTACAACATATATAAATGAGCGTTTTTTGTAACTGCAGATTGATACAAATCAAGGTGATACTGAGATGGAATCCACTACTCTCAAAGAACCAATTGCTGACAAAGATGGTACTAATAAAATAATAACTCCTGAAGACAATTGATGATAAACTTAAAGTCTTCCCAAACACATATACCAAATACATGTTGTACTTGCAGGGAGATACAACCGCTGTGACAATGATGGAATCCTCTACTTCCACAAAACAACTTGATAATAAAGCGCCAAGTACAGACATATCTCCTAACCATTCTGAGCCAGAAGAAAAACCTCACTTACGAGTTGGTGCTTCTGTAGAGATATCGGTTCCAGATGGCAAATGGTTCCCTGGAACGGTGATAGAGGAAGTACCACAAATAGATGGTGTTACGATGGTTATTGTGGAGTATTGGAATTACGATCCTTCTGATGAAACTAAGCGTTTGGAGTGCGTTATGGATTCGCGTCTCCGTCCTCCAGCGCCACGATTGCCTTGGGCAGAATCTAGTTCGACAATTTTAGATGTGATGCAAGACGTTGATGTCTTCCACAAAGACCACTGGTGCAGAGGGTTTGTGAAGACGCTTAACCAGGGTACAACGGTTTCAATTCACATATATCACACTGAAGAAATAATTAAGTTCGACATTAAAGACGTAAGAATTCATAGAGAATGGATCAACGATGCATAGGATCCTCCTGCGGATATTGAGGTATACTATTTGCATTGGGAAAATTTATTTTTTTATATATTGTGAGGTATTTAATCCCGCATTTTCGGAATTTTGCAGGGAGGTGAAAAAGGACATATCTCACATGAAGATCTTTCTCTGCTTCATAAAAATCCGGATCCAAAGGTACAATTTAGCTGATTTAGGAACCCTTTCATATATGTAGGAATGTATTCCCGATTACAGTAATTCTAAGTTAAAATCTATCCTAAGTCGTCCTGATACCAACAAATGCACATTCGTACTACTAATCGGTTTGTTTTTTCCAAAAGGGGAAAGCGAAGAAGATTAGAGACACTGATGAAGACGACCACCCCGCTAAAAAATGAGGGGTGAAAAGTTGACCATCAAGTTTCTGAGGAGGAGCACACGCGAAGTCAAGCAATCTGCGGTTACGATCACTCCGTTTAGAGCGCCCCCAAACCCAACTTTGAACACGACACCTGAAGCTTATCCACTGTTGGATCCATTTCAATCACCGAAGTTTGACCAGGTAACAGCGTATACATAATGGATGGAAAAAAACGAGACAGCAAGGTACGTATATATACATTACCTTCGATTCAGTACCATCGTTTTATGTTTCGCTATAAACTGTCGCTAAACTATTTGAATGGACACAGATTTGGTACCATCTACGCTACTGCTGCTTGGTTCAAAAGGTTAGAGGATCCCGAACTTCATATTAACGAAGAGGTAAACAAAAAACAAACATATTGTGTTAGAAAAGGAGATCGGGATACTTAGCTGATTTAGGAACCCGTTTTATATATTTAGGAAGGTATTCCATGATTATAGGAATCCTGACAACTGTTTTAGGAAGGCAATCTGAATTTGTCTGTCTTTATCTTCATGGCGCAGGCAATAGACGCAGCAATGATGTTGTTTAATTCAAAAAGAGAGAAACATGCTGCGTACTTCCACAACAACCGGTTCCCTAGAGCTTCTTTCTGCAGCTCGGGTTTCTTCAAGGATCTCTTAAGATCCCACACGGATTTCAGTAAGCCTCGTTGCAAGAAGCCGTTCCCTGATTCTGTTATAAAAGTTATAAATGGAGAAGTGTCTCCATGCAAGAAATGGTCCAAAGATGCCGATGTCATCTATGGAGTTGTTAAACCCAACAACTTTCAGCACTATATAGGGTTGGCGATAGATATAAAGAACAGGAAAATCCATTGTTTTACATGCAAACATCAAACAGAGAGAAAACAAAAAGTCTTGCAAACGATTAACAATATTGCAGGTATTCCTCATATCAATTTTTGAAGAAGTAAATGATTATTTTTGATGTTCCTTGTCTTGAAATTAAAGTAATATAATTTGTTGGTAAGAGATGGTACCTGCACTGCTCTGTCTTGCTGATGACACAAAACCGAAGAAAAATCTTCTTCCTTTAAAGGTGGTTCATGATTATGAAGATGAGGTTGCGAAGTCAGGCACATTAAAGAACTATGGTACATTCGTCCTAAAAATGATAGAGTGTCACTCATTGAGGGTCGAAGACTTTCCAAAGATCAAGGATGAGGTTGTTCAGGATATAAGGACCAATTTGGCGTGGGAAATTTTTGATTGTTTTGTTAACAAATGAATCTAGGTTTTTATAAACTTGAAAAAGTTTCTCAAAGACATGGTTGATGTTTTTAAGACATGGACATGAATAATCTTTTCGTTGTAAAATGAAACTTAAGGTTGGTTATTTGGTACTTAAATTCATGTTTTGGGAATCTTGATTATCTTTTTGGGAAGACATTCTTAAATATTTATAACATTTGCTGTCAGTTTTGAACGTGATTGATGTATTTCTATTTGATTTTAGCCGATGTGGTTTTAAAGATATTGAAATTCTTTCATTTCGAATTGAAACATATTAGAGACAAAATGGAACACAAACTAGTATTAAAACTGGCTATTATAACACCAGAAACCGTTTCCAATACTGCAACTCCACCACCAGTAATCAAACAGATGCTTCCACATCCTATAGCCCATAAACCTCGAAGGAAGCAAAGGTACCCATTCCCTGGAATGAATTCCAAACCTCCTGATCTTGTCAATAAAAACTTTAAAGGTTCAAAGAATGCTGCGCACTTATCCAAGCCACAAGATTCTCGTCGTGGGCTTGGAATTTCTTTTGATGATGCTGCAGAAATACGAAGTGTCCCACCCGAACTCAAGTCCCACCCTGCTGCTGTTCCTCATTTCCTTGGTCGCTTTCATGCACCTAATGCTTATACACCACCATGGATGAGAAGACATTCGTCTGGGAAGCATTCAATGCCACCCTCTAATCCACCAGACGTCTGAACCCCGACACAGTCAAGCTAATGACTGAAAACGAGCGCTGAGTGGGAGGCAACCCACTGTTAGGTACGTTTTTCTTTATATTTTGTTTTGGTTTTACTTAAGTCCTAGTTTCAGTCAGTTGAAAAAGGAGACATTGGGCTCAACAAAGGCCAGTGTCGATCGACACTACTAGGTGTCGATCGAAACCACGCGCAGACAAAGGTAAGTCTTCTATCTGGTCTTTTATGTTGTTTCTAATCCTTCTTTCAGCCAACTTCGGGCTTGATAACACTGGGGACAGTGTTGTTTAAATCTGGGGGAGGTGATTACTGACTTTGTGTTTTGTTTTGAGAGTCTTGAGTCAAAAGTTTTCAAAATTTGTTTTATTGAGTCAAAATCAGTTGGAATTTTCGGTTTTTCTAGAAACTAACCACAGGAAGTTGACACTTGAAAGAACCATTGCTATAAGAGTTGATTGCAGGACTTACTAAGTAGAAAGCTGCAAGTGGAATCAGTCTAACATGGCGAGTTCAGATCCCCTTATAAGAACTAGGTATGCGCAGAACTTGATTCCTCTTTCAGTCTGAACAGATAGGCAATTGCAGTCTCTCCTTGATCTTCCCTTGAGAAAAGAAAGAAAAAGAGTCTAAGTCCGGAATAGTGCCTTTGTCATGAGCCTGTCTCCTCACAAGGAACAATATTAGTGATGCTCTTGAACACGTTTCCTCACAAGGAACACAAGTAGAGAGTAGCACTATTCCAGAGATCAGTCAATGAAAAGATCTTAGAACACCCTGAAAATGGGCAGAAGTTGACTAAGGGAAGAGAAAACAGGGGAGCTGTATGAGAATGTCTTGTTTAGGCACTAAGAAAGGGCAAAGAATCAGAAAAGTTCTATGGCATTACCAATGTTAGAGTTCGAATCTTTTACCAAGAAAAGGATCTGGATTTGAACTGGGAGATTGCTAAGCTTGTGGTAAGTACACTGAACATTTCCTAAGGTTGGCTCTATATCATGTGGATTCAAGAAGTGTTAACGAGTTGTGGCGTTCTGAAGAGGTACTCGAAAGTTTATGTTTTCAAACTTCTACTTCAGTCTAAGTTTCTGTTTTGCTTGAGGGCAAGCAAAGGCTAAGTCTGGGGGGGGTTGATATATCATGGTTTTTACCCATTTTTAGACCATGATATAAGTGTTTTTATAGTCTTTTGGCTATTTTCGAGTCTATATAGAGTCTTTACAGGTTCAGGTACAATTGAAGATAAATTGGAGATTTGGATGCATTTTGGAGCTTAATGGAATGAAGTCACGAAGTGATGAAGTCAAGACTGGAATTACACGCAAGGTGTCGATCGACACCATGTAGTGTCGATCGACACCAGGTTTTCCAATTTCCAAAATCAAGAAGTTTCCATATTTTGAAGAAAAAGAAATCTCCAAGACTTTTCCTAATCCTTTTGGAAATTGAAGACTCGTACATATGCCTATAAATATAGTTTTTCAGCCATTGTTTAGGCATAATCTCATACTTTAAGAATCATAGAAGTTTAGGTTTTTGGAGAGAAGAATTTGTCTCCTTAGAGCAAATTTGGAACTCCCTTTATTTATTCTATTGATTTCTTTTATGCTTTCTATTCAAGTTATGATTTCTGTTTCATTGATCATGTCTGAGTAGTTTGCTTGTTAGGTTTAGGGTTTTTCAAAGGTGATTAATGAATTGTTAGGTCGAATTAAATTGTTAGGATAAAATCATTAGAGTTCTTCATCTAGATTTGTGTTTAATGCTTATTCTAGCTTCGCGGCCTAGAATCTGATCTTAGGTTAATTAATAGATGCGAGAGTATTATTGATTGCCTGAACTAATGTTAGATGAGCAAAATACCTATTCGCAAAGAGATTTGGTTTAGGGTTTTGTGAACAATTGAACCTGAACTTTAATGCTTGTTTGAATCGATAGGATTTGCAAAGAGATTTGGAATTCTAGGGTTTAGACATAGATAATCTTCGCAGCGAGAGTTGGTTGATTTTACATTAGTGTTTCGAGTTCTAGAACAGTTCTTCATAATTCCTAACATTCTGTCTAGACCTGCAATTTAGATCACCTGAGAATTTCCCTGAACCTAGCGTTTCGTCTCCTGAATTTACTAAGTTTTAAATTGCTTTATGTTTCTAGTTTTACATTCTCACTTAGCCTAATTCAAAATTAGAAATTCGCTGTGTGACTATCCCTTCTCTGTGGATTCGATCCCTAAGTACTACAACTGATCTCTTAATTTGAGAGAGTTGCTTAGGGTAAATTTGACCCCTATCAACTGCCCGAAGAATCAGAAGAGTTAGCATATCAGCTTGCTCACCACGACTTGAGCCCGAAACGCTAAAGTTCAAAATAGTACCATTTCGGGAAAGTAGTCCCAACGTTTTAGGTTTTTCCTCTTTTATGTATAAATACTTGTCCTCCACTCTTATCTTTTTATCACGCTTTCTAGTTTTATTTTTCTGTCTTCTCTTTCAAAAACAGAGAACTACTTTGTATTTTCACCATTGAAGCTTGTTTCAAAGCTTTGATTTTTATGCAATCTTGAAGTTTTAAGTATTATCGCTTAGTGTATTTCGAGAAAGCTTCTTGCTTTTCTTATTTTCGACTATCTTGCAACCCATGAGTAACCTTCTTATCCTTATGGATCTTGAGGTTTCTCAAATGGCGCGTGAGTAGTCTCTTTAGGATTTTGATGGGTTGAAAGGACCAAGGGACTCTCGTGTTTATATTTCTTACTTAGCTAAAACATAAAGTTAGATTCTTTCTTGTTTATTATTCCCAAAGCTTAGTCTAGTCTGGCCATCTAGCCTAAAGTCCACAGGCGGCTTGACACGAACGCCACGTGCTTGCTTAGCCGGATCCATGAACAAGAGTTTGATTTCTTAGGCTAAGACTAACCATCTGTCTAAGAGACTTACGGTTCAATAGGGACGTTGTAGATGCTTGTTTCTTCTATTGTACCGCTATGCGAGAGCTAGTCTATGGTGATAGAGATTCAAAGAGTTTAGACCCAAACGCCATGGGCCAAACGATTTGAGGATCCTTTTACCTAAGAATCACCATCAAAAGACCAAGTCTTGATGTGATCCAAAAGCTTTAGCTTGATAAAACAAAACCGAGAGTCACCTAGTCCATAAAACCCGTCTTGATCCTTCTTTTACCTTGAAAGCTTATCTTTTTACCGTTTAAATATCCATTTTCTGCTTAATATCCTTAAGGTTCTCTTATTTATGGTCTTGAGTGACACAAGATCTATCCCTTAGTCGTTTTAGTAGTAAAGTCTCAATCTTTATCTATTTCGAACTTGACTTATGACACCGATATGTCTGATCTATTTACTAACGCTCCCAAAATGGTTTGATACCCCATACACTATACTGCTTTCGGTTGACAGTGTTGGGACATTGTTAAATAGGTATAAAAACCTACTTATCAGTCTATAGAAATAGTAGGACCTCTTGTCACCTCCGGGAAAAAGAAAGCGAGATTCCTCCTAGTCCTAACGGACTACTTCACCAAGTGGATCGAAGCCGAATCTTACCAACAAATAAAGGAAATACACGTTAGAGAGTTCGTATGGAGAAACGTGATCTGTAGACACGGATTACCTTACGAAATAGTGACTGACAACGGATCACAATTCATCTCTAACTCCTTCGTCAACATTTGTAAAACCTGGGGCATACGTCTCTCTTATTCCACACCTCGTTATCCACAAGGAAATGGACAGGCCGAAGCCGCTAACAAGTCCATAATGGATAACCTCAAGAAAAAACTCGACGCGAGCAAAAACAGATGGAGCGATGAACTCGCCGTGGTACTCTGGGCTTGCAGGACAACCCCCCCCCCC
>JAHZTW010000001.1:76049668-76085212 GCA_020283515.1 Alliaria petiolata
CCCCCCCCCGCAAAGCCACATGAGAGACCCCATTCTCGTTAGCATACGGCATCGAAGCTGTAGCTCCAGCTGAAATATTGGTGACAAGTCTCCGACGGGCAAAATGTCCAGAAAATGAAGAGCTAAACAACCAAATGATAATCGACGAGCTTGATCTCGCCGACGAACGCCGCGACCTCGCCTTGATCCGAATTCAGAACTATCAACAAGCAGCAGCTCGCTATTATAACTCCAATGTGAAACATCGGAGATTCCAAGTAGGAGAGCTCGTTTTGCGAAAGTTCTTCGATCACAAAAAGAGGAGAAGGCCGGCAAACTCGGCATAAACTGGGAAGGTCCCTACATCGTGACTCACGTAGTTCGCGACGGTGTCTACAGACTCTCAGAAGTCAGCACCGGCGATCACGAACTACGACCATGGAACGTCATGAACCTTAAAAAGTACTATTGCTAAGTACAAACACCTAATAATCAAACTACGTAAAGGCTTGATTCCTTAATCGGGTACGTAGGCAGCTCGATATCGAGCACAGCCGCCCCCCCATCAAAAAACTCAACAAGCTCTCAGCGCGAGCCCCCGAGATCACCATACGAGCTCTTGCCTGCCCAAGTCTCGCAAAAACTCGACGAGCTCTTCATCACGAGCTCCTGATATCCTCAAATGAGCTCTTGCCTGTCCAAGTCTCACAACACCTCAAGCGAACTCTCTATGATGAGCTCCCAAGGTCACTATATGAGCTCTCGACTATCCAACTCTCATAACATCTTACCCAAGCCCTTGTGACGCTTACGCAAGCTCTTCAAATCTCACCAAGGCCTACGAAAATTCACACCGAGTTCTCCTGCAGCGATCTCCTCGAATTCAAACAGACTCTTGCTCTGCCAAGTCTTTAAAATGTCTATTCACCATCTATTGTATACTATCATGTAACGATCAAACGTGTTCTCTTGTGCACACTCTAATTCGCAAAACATTCGTTCATACTTAAGTAACAGAACAACAAGACCACGTCTCCCGAATGACCAACACAAGGTCAGTAGTTCAACTGTCAAACTCCCGAACCACAGTAAAATAACACTTTCTCAAAAGTTCTCCGAGTAAAAAATATTACCCAAAAGAACTGGGGGGAATAGTACCAGGACATGTCTTGCACAGAATTCGCAAGCAAAGCCTTCATCAATCATCAAAAGTGATTCCTACTCAACCATCTAGCCATGCTAAGCCCCGAACTTAGCACGCAAGACTACGATAGGAATGCACAAAATTTATACGGGCTAAGCCTGGAACCCGATTAAAAATACTAAGTCGATACTTAGAAAGTAGACTTCGCGTCAAAAACCAAGCTGGAGCCTTCATCCAAAAGCATTTGAACTAAACATCGAAACTACGACGACTTACAATCACACTTCGCCTTTAACTAGGATAAACCAAGATAAAAGCGAACAAAGTAAAACAAGACGAGGTAAATCAATCGCTTAGTTCGCAACGTGACAAACAAAATCAAAATAATTGATAACAGCACGTAAAAGGAACCGAAACGTACTTTTACTTAAAAAAAAAACCAAAGGATTAAAGCCCTCCCGGACACCAACAAACTTGTTCGAAATCGACAAAGGTACTTGGATAAAAGCCTTCCCAGGCGCCAAGTTCGAAAATAAAAAAAAACATAAAGGAAAAGAGAAAGTAGAAGGGGAGCTCAACCCTGCGCCTTCTCATTCTCCACCACGACCTCATCCGGACCCGTTTCCGGAACTTCACCATCCTTTCTTCCTTCGCCGTTCACATCCTCCATCGCTTGGTCCCCCTGTTTCGGTCCGCTTCCGAGTTCGATGACCCCATCGTTCGTCCCAAACTGGTTCAAACCGGTTGGCGCTTGTGTGGTTGGATCAATTAACATTACCGAATCATCGGACATCGATGGAAGAGGAAGCTTTCTCACTGAAAAATCCGAAACCGCCGTCGTGGCCAGTGCTAGAGCAGCAGCTTCGTTCTTGGCAGCCAAATCTGCAACCTCCTTTGCAAGGTCGACCTCACCGGCAGCGATCTCAGCAATCAGATCAATGTTCGCTATCACCTCCTGGAATTTAATCTCGGCATCCACCGAGGAATTTTTCTTCACCCACTTGGCCTTGATGGAACCAAGTATCTCGAGATACTTGGCGTTGAGTTCCTTCCTTGCCGACTTTGCCGCTTTCCTCACGGCTATCTCGCGATTGGTCTGAAGCTGCCACTTCTCCTTAACCAACCGGGCCGCTTGATCGATTGCCTTTCCCCCTTCCTCTTGGAGAGCGAAGATTTGATTAGCTGCGTTGTCAAGCTTCTGCTTTAGGTCGAGCTCGATATTCTCTAGCTCGTTGATACGAGCTTCCATATGCTGAACTCCGATCAATCTACGAGATAGCACCTTCTCACGCTCCTTGTGCTCATGCAAACTCCGGTTCAACTCCGCCACCACATTCTCAGTTTGAACGAGCTCATCGGTTTGAGGAACCACCTTCATCCTTTGCTCAAACACAGCAGCCGCCTTGTTTGTCGCCACAAGAGCCTGCATACCAAAACAAAAGAAGGATAATTAGAACGACAAAAACGTCCCAAGGACTAAAGTCAAAAACTCAAAATTCTCGGAAGGCTAACCTTCCCGTGAGCATCCATCATCTCGATATAGGCCTCTTTGGCAACCATGTCGCGAACCGATGGGAGGCCACATCCTTCGGGCTTGAAGTTGGCAACGCCCCAAGCATCCTCCGCAATGGGGCAATCTTTCATGTGGTTTAACTTCCAGTGAAACGGCTTGCTGGCGGTTGAACCATTCCCGTTAGAAGAGCCTGATGTAGCTCCGGCTTCATCACCTCCACCATGCGAGCCTTGACGAGAGATTGTCGCCGGGACAGTATGGGTTGATCCGTGCGACCTCGAAGCTCCTGCATCTACCGCCGATTGAGTCGCCGGAATACCGGTCGCGTCTCCACCACGAGGTGAATGATGCACCAGAGACTAGGATGCAGTCGGAGAAGCCGGCTTCTGACTCCCCCCGCCAACCACGGCGGTCGGGTTCGCTGAACTGGCCTCTAGGCCCAACACAGTAACTCGAGGCGGTCTTGTCCCCAGTGCCCTCATCAACACGCTAGCCAGCTCGCCGGTCTTAATCGTACCAACATCGATGGGACCCTTGCCAGAGCGACGGCTGCTTTGTCTTCGAGAAATTTTTGTCGATCGAGCTGATTGGTCGCAGTAGAACCGGAGTCAGATAATTGGCGAACTGGAACTGCACCATTAAGCTATATAAATGCTCGGAGGGTACACGAAAACGACGCATAACGAAATCTCATTAGACTAACCTCGCCGAACTGGTTTTTCGACACGAACTGGAGGAGGAAGAGGAGCTCTCGTCGCGTCTCTCGGAACTTGCAAATTGAAGGCGTAGCGAATCCTCTCCGGGGTGAACTGGTCCCAGTGAACTTTTTCCTTTCTCAGCTCGGCTACCAAAACTTTTGTCAGAACGTCGATGGGAACTGAGTCAGGAGTTTCTGCAAAAAAAGAGAAAAGACGCGACTTAGTCACAGATCGTTTTAAAACACACAATTACATTTAAAACCGAGCTAATCTCCCAGTCCCCTAACCGGCACGAGTGGCCCATACAGTCGGAATCCTCGAAGGGTCGAAATCCCCAATAGAGGCTCGGTTAACACGAAAGAAGAATGCCTTCTCCTTCTAACTGTCCCTGACCGGGATCTCCTCCAGGATTACGGCTGCTACGAGGAGAAGGATAATAGGTTCCGGGAAGTTTGACGTTGTGCTTCACCGAACATAGTAGCAGGAAGGTGTGGGCATCAAAGTATTGATTTTCTTCCCGAGCCCGAACCGCCAGGCCTATCACCAAGCGGACGAAGTTATGGCACATCTGGGGAAACGCCAGGTGTAGCTCCGCTAGTGTCTCTAACAAGACAGCCAGAATCGGGAACGTAAGGCGACACTTCGTGAAGTATGTCGAGTATGCGCACCAGAATCCTTCTCGAACAAGCTCCGGGGACTTAGATTCCGAAGGGAGCACTATCTCAACGTCGTCCGGGACACCATAGACGTCGCGAAGCTCCTTTAGATGCTTCACCGCAAGCCTTGAAGGCTCGTGAGGACCATACGCCTCGATCGATGAGCTCTCAGCTACCCTTTTACCCCTTGATTTCGACATCGTCGGATGGAAGTATTACCAGAATCTTCGAAGAGAAATTTAGGAAAGGAAGGAAAGAGCAAACAAAGTTTTTCAATCCAAGTCACAGAGAGCAGAAGCGAATTTGGATTCGGCCAAATTGAAAGATTTGCGAAAATTACAGAAGAAAGTAACACGATTAATAAAGAGGGAGAAGGGAAGTTACCTCGAGGTGGCGTTGTGCGTGATGGATTTCACACAATAGAATTTGTCAGTTAAAAAATAAAGGAGGACGTAAGATTCTAAGTTTAACGCGAGAGACTAATGATCCAAAGATGGCTCATTTATTCGTGCTGCTTAGATAAGCTTTTGGTACAATATGTTGCTCGGATTTTGCTTAGGTAAAAAGCCGACCCCTTTACAAAATGAATTATCGATTCTATTTATACAACTTTCTAGACCGACTAAATGAAGATCTCGGGAATATTCTCTTAGATTCTTCTCTATCTCCTTTTGACGGCGCCTCTCCACAAGACTTCTCCTAGGGTAAATGTCTCCTCGGACCTCTTTGTGGGCTTGGGCTCGCGGTCCGTCAGCTTTGGTTTCAGATTGGTTTTTGGGCTTCGTCCTTGCTCAGCCCATAAATGCTTCGGTTATACTTGATACCGGGAGCATCCGGTTTGGTATGGTTCGTTCATGATTCTCGGACCGAAGCGACGGTTAACATAATTTATGCGCGGTTCGGTTTCGCGCGTAACTTGTGCGTAGTTCGTCCTTGTGCACCTTTTGTGCACCGAGGCGTTTGGCTCGCCCCGTACACAAGTGGTGGCCCGAGGTGTTTTGGTTCCTCCTCGTGCATGAGCAATGCGCCGAGGTGTTGTTCTCGTGCACTCTTCGCGCACCGAGGCATTTGGTTTGGCCTTGTGCACAAACCGTGCACGGCTCGGTTTCGTGCTCGGCGTGCAGTCGGGAATGGTCCCCATACTTAGCCATTCTTTTGATTGATCTCGTCGGGGTGAAAACCGACCCCAACAGTTAGCCCCCAGCTCGTTAGACTCAGAAATGTGGATGACGAGGTGATTAGAGAGGCGAGATCAATCTTGCGAAGCGGTCCTTGGAAACTTCGTTCACTAAGCCGAGGCGTTTAACTTCGGCTCGTCATGGTTCCCTAGCTTAAATGATCAAGACGTTTTCTCCAGTTGAAATATCCGCGTCTCACCGACCGAGATGTTTCGCTGTGCGTTTCTGAGATTTTCACCTCGGTTCTGGAAGGATGTTCGTTCATGCCTCGGCGCTCGTCTAATGTCGCATAAACTTGGGGACACTTAAGATTTTTCGCGATTTCTCCAAGTGTCTCGTAATGGGCCTTGGTTTCAGGAAATTTGGGCTTTAATCTTAACAATTATGGGCCTTATGAAGCCTGTTATCCGCTTCGAGAATTAAATCTGCCTCGGGAAGTGCAAACGTCTCGTCAAGTTTGGCTATAAAAGCCGATGCTCCCCTTTAGTTTCTCATTATCTTCAGCTCTCCAAAAATTGAAAAGGTTTGCTTCTCTCTCTTCTCTTTAGTTTTATGTTCACACCTAGATTAGGGTTTTCACGATTTCTGCCATACCGCCGCCGTCCGCCTTGAATTTCCGATCCGTCACTTTTCCGAATCGAAGCGGGTACCGAGGCGAGCTTCTTTGCGAGCCGAGCCGTAGCGAGGCGTAATTTTATTTCTCAAGTCTTACTGAAGCGAAATTTTTCATGTCTTCTTCGGCCGAGACGTCTTTCGTTCTTCCGGGAGTCGAGGCATCCAACGTTGCTTCTTCTGATGCCAGTGGGACGCCGAGTCTCGGAGATTCTGCTGGCTCGATCAACCTTCCAACGGCTCGGGGTCGTAAAATAATTCGTTCTGAAGAGTTTGGAGATCCTTCCGAGGTGAGCGGATCTACCGAGGAATATGCTCGGGCCGGCGAGTTGATTCGTTTGGTGTCTCCAACCGATAATCCGTCTCGGGTCGCCGAAGCGTCATATATAAAACCTGAAGAGTGTTGGAACTTCGATCCCGCCGAAGCGAAGAGGGAGTTAGATTTCCTGATGAGCCTTCAAAACAAGGTTCCGTCGAGGAAGCGAGCCGTGAAGAAAAAGGTCGCAGATCCCCTTGGGTCAACGCTTTCCACCGCGGGCAGCTTGTCGGACTTAAGGAGTAGTTTCGGTATTAGCGAGGCGATGGAATTTGTATTACATGCTCTGTCGGATCGTGCGGATCGCCCTCCTCCGGGCCATTTCACCGTATACAAAAGTTTCTTCTATGCGTGCCTGTTGTGGTTCACAGTTCTGGGGTTGATCTTGGAGTATTTGCGGACATACGGGTTAGCTCTGGCTTAGCTTACTCCCCGAGGCCTTCGCCATCTTGTGGGCTTGGTGGTGTTGAGCTATGAGTGCGATGTCGAGCTGTCCTTGGCGCATCTTCTGAACTTATTGGAAATTCGAAAGAATCCAAAGTCCGAGACCTACTACGTTAGTAACAAGAAGAATAGACGGATTATTCACAGTTTTCCTAACAAAGACCAGGACTGGAGTTCTTGTTATTTCTATGTCTTCGTCGATGACGGCTCGGTACCCGAAGATTGGATCGGGAAGATGAGGACGGATTGGAGAAAAATTGGTAGCCACCCAAGGCTCTTACTCCCGAGGCTGATTGACATCTTGCTGACGTGCGTTTTTTTTTTTTTTGCAGTTCGCCAGCTAGTTCTTCGCATACCCGAGGATTTGTCCGAGGTGGTTAAGGTATTTCGCGAACGTAGAGTGCACTGGTTGAGGAGTTTCACGCTTCAGAGAGTAGAACGCGCGCGAGCCTATCATCTTGGTGCCGAAGTAGACTTGTCGGTTTCTCATTCCCCAGATATCGATCCGAGGCTAAAAATGGCGGCGAAACTAACCTTCCGAGACAAAAAGATGCTAGCCGCCAAGATGAGGGCTGAAGAGAAAGGCAGGGAGAGCTCTGGCTCGAAGGACCCGAGCCAAAAGTCCACCTCTGTTTCTGTCGAACCGCCCGCTGTACCTTCCCAGGATCCTTCCTCCGGGAAAGGTCTGGTCGTTGGTTTAAAATCCGCGCCGAGGCCCGATAAATCTTCTTTATCGCGTCACAAAGACAAGACTAAGGCGAAGACGCCGATCCGAGGAGAGAAGGGGGGAAATGTGAAAAGGCCGTTGAAGCGAAACGTCCCTGAGCGGACGGAGATTGCCGAGGCCGAGGGTTCGACAAAGAAGGCGAGGCGTGACGAACCTACCCTTGACTTGGTTCGGACTTCGACCGCAGCACCTATAACAGCCGAGACGTTGGTTGACGAAGCCGCGGCCTCGGCCACGCTCTTCTCCAAGATAGTTCGCAGCGGTGATCACTTCCCGCCGCCTGATACTCTTACCAAGAGTAGGAAATATGCCAGGATGGCGCTTAAGGGAACAAAAGTATCTGGGTCAATTTTAACTTTGCTTACGCTTGTTTCTTATCCGAGTCACTTGGTCGCTTAACTCCAAAAATTTTGTTTTAGTTTATCGAGGCTGCGAACGAGGTGATCGCGGGATACGAAAGGGATGCACGAGAAAACCAAAGTCGTATTACCGAGGCGCGCCAGGATGTTGTTGCCCTTCAAACCAAACTCGACGAGGTGGAGAGTAGGCACGCTGCCGAGCTGGAACGGGCCGAGGCTCGTGTAAAAAAGCTTGAGGCGGAGAGAGATGACTTCAAGTCGAAGCGCGACAAAGCCGAAAGTCTCGTTGGTAGTCTTTCCGAGCAGAAAATAAAGAGGGAATCCGAACTTGCTTCAGTGAAGCGTCAGCTAATCGCGGAACGCAAACTACGCGAGGTCGCCATCGGAAAAGCTCAAAAGGCAGCGAGGCGAGAACTTGCTGAGAAATTCCAAGAACGAGTGCATCGAGCCGAGGCGAAAATTGAAGAGCTGAAAGGTGGAGCCAGGACAAAGATCATCGACCTTGCTCAGGTGGAGAGCAACCTTCAGCTCATCGAGATCCTCCAAGGCGAGAATCCTCCCACGTTGGATGATGAGAAGGACACGTTGACAAAGTGGAAGAAGGAACTTGTGGATGCCGACGCTGAGTTCGAACGTCTCGTGACTGACCTCCGGGAAGATCTCAAGCTGTCTCCGGTTTCTTCTGATTCTAGGCCTCTTACCGTGGGTGGCGAATCGATCGAGCTCCTGGGGGTAGAAGCCTTGATTGTCGAGAGTTGGTATCATGGATCCAGCGGGGTCTAATGTGAACACTCCGGGGGTAGAAGCCTTGATTGTCGAGAAACCTCTCGAGCCGGAGACCGCGTTGCCTCGAAAGGTGTCCGAGGAGAAGATCCCGGAAATATCTAAAGTTGCTTGAGCGACTGATCTGACTCGTATTATGACTTATTTATATATTATTTTTTGCTGTTATGTTGCGTTAAACTTGATGCCTGGACGGCTTTTTCCACGACTTTCTGTTTGTGCGACTTTTGGTTTTTGTCATTGAAAGGTTTGAGATGTTTCGTTTTCTTTTTGAATTTAACGAGGCGAAGTGCTCGGATATTAGTTGCCTGTTTTTGTTATGCGTAGATTAGGCCGAACGCAAATTTTTTCGAACGTTCGCTGCAAATGACAAATTCGACGTTTATCATGGTTGTTTAAAACCAGTGTTGCTTGCAAGCGAAGCGTTTGCCGATTTTAAGTTTGAACACATCTGGTCCTTTCGTACTTGATTGTGCACATCAGGTACAAAAAATATCCGAAGTGTTTTGAGAGACGGGCTGTACTCGGGCGAGCCACAGCGTCTTGGTCGCGATTGACCTGCGTAATGTAAATGACCAGCGTTGCTGCGAAGCGAAGTGTTTGCTGGGTTTATGTTTGAACATATATGTGTACCTCGTATTCTACGACCAACGGTGAATATTATGTTCGTGAGGTGTTATCAGACCAACGTTGCTTAGGACGAACTGTTGTTGGGTTTAGGATGTTTTGCCACAGCTTTAGGACTTGCGAACCTAACTCGACTTACTTATCCGTTTTTCCGGCAGAACATAAAGAACATCGTATGGGATTTACCCATCGATGTTTGACTGGGTATACCTAGCCATGATTTATATAGCGCGCTTTAACCCGTGGAGGATGTTTGAGAACTTCCTTTGCTTATCGAGAAAGCAGGAGTTAGAATTCGTGAAGGATGTAATCGTTCGTCCGTTGTGGCCAACAACCGACGAGGCAAATTGTAAAGTACTTCGTTGAGATGTGAGTTGAAATATTCTTTCTTTTTATTTAAGCGAAGTGGTTACAAGGTGGGAGTATACGAGTATACGTACTCCACTCCCCCCCCCCCCCTTTTTGGGGGAGAAGCAGTTGAACTCGTTATGATACGAGCTGCCTACGTACCCCTTTCGGGGATCAAACCGCCCCGTATTTCATGATTATGATAGAGTAACTTAGAAGTAGTATTTCTTTAGGTTTGTCGCGTTCCAGGAACTTGGCACTGGGATGTCAGTTGCGTTGTTAGCGAGCTCGTAAACCTCCGTGCGGACTACTTTAGTGATGCGGTAAGGTCCTTCCCAGTTAGCCCCCAATTTGCCGGCATTTCTTTCGGCTGTGTTATGGAAGACTTTACGTAGGACGAGCTCTCCTTCGTTGAACCGTCGGCTTCTCACGTTCGAGTTATAATACTTAGCCGCGGCTCGTTGGTAGTTTTGCATTTGAACGAGTGCTTGATCGCGTTTCTCGTTGATCAGGTCGAGGTCGTCCAAGAGCATGAGATGATTCAGGCCCTCCTGTCCAGGTAGGAGTCGTCTTTGAACTCCGGGGAAATCTATTTCGGGTGGAATTACGCATTCTGTTCCATAAACAAGCGCGAAGGGTGTTTCGCCCGTTGCTCGTCGCGGGGTTGTTCGATGCGACCAGAGGACTCCTTCAAGCTCGTCTGCCCAGCGGCCTTTCTTTTCGTCGAGGCGTTTCTTCAAGCCGTCGAGTATAGTCTTGTTGGCCGCCTCGGCCTGTCCGTTTCCTTGCGGGTACCGAGGCGTCGATTTGCTCAGCCTTATTTTCCATTTTTCGCAGAAGCCTTCGAAGCGGGCGGAGATGAATTGTGAACCGTTGTCTGTCACGATCTCGTAAGGGACTCCATGGCGACAGATGATGTGTTTCCACACAAAGTTCTCAACTTGGGCATCTTTGATGCTAGCGTAAGACTCCGCTTCGACCCAGTTGGAGAAATAATCGGTTAGGACAAGGAGAAATCTTTTCTGCTTTGAACGGTGTAGTGGTCCGACGATGTCCATTAACCATCGCATGAAAGGATAGGGCGAAGAGATTGAAGACAACAGTTCCGTGATCGTAGGGGCGTGTCGTTGACATTTTTCGCATTTGCGCGAAAAGATTGCGCAGTCTCTTACCATGGTTGGCCAAAAATACCCGTGACGCTTGATCTTGACCGCCAATGATCTTCCGCCGGAGTGATTTCCGCACGAGCCCCCGTGAACTTCTTCCATGATCTTCCTCGCTTCGGGGCCTTCGAGGCATGTCATTAGCGGTCCCGAGAATCTCCATTTGAATACTTCGCCGTCGAGCAGGACATACCGAGCGGCTTGGGCTTTGAGATTCCGATCCGCCCATTTGTCCGCCGGGACTTCTCCGTCCATTATGTAAGTTCGGATTGGTCCCATCCATTCCTGATCGCATCCGTACTCGTTTTCTTGTTGTTGTTCTATCCCCATCTCCGCCTGATCGTCGATGGCCGGTTCAGCTCGCTCGGCTTCGTCCGTAGGGTCGATCAGATTAACGGTGTCGGGAGTCTCGATGCTGGGGCGCTCGATGTATTCCACCGGGATGACTCTCTTTAGACCAGGATCTGATGATGAGGCGAGGGCTGCCAGTGCGTCGGCTTGAGTGTTTTTGCCTCGGGGTATCCGTATTAATTCGAACTCCGAAAATCTTTCGGTGAGCGTTCGAACGACTTCCAAGTATGCTTCCATCCTTTCGTGTCTTGCCGTGTATTCCCCGTTAAACTGATTTGCCACGAGCTGTGAGTCACAAAAGGCACGAATTTTCTGGACTTTGAGTCCGTGAGCCAATCTGAGTTCGGCGATCAAAGCTTCATACTCCGTTTCGTTATTTGAGGCATGGAAAGCCAGCCTGAAGGATTGCTCTAGGATTTCGCCCGTGGGTGACGTCAAACGGATTCCGACTCCTGATCCTTGCTTGGATGATGAGCCATCGACGTGAAGGATCCAAGTAGAGTCACGTGTTGGCTCGTGGATCCCTTCGATTGGGAGTTCGATCAGGAAATCTGCCAGGACTTGAGACTTTGCACACATTTTGCTTCGGTACTCGATGTCATATTCGCTAAGTTCTACTGCCCATTTGGCCAATCTTCCGGATTGGCTCGGCTATGCAATATGGCTCGCAGCGGAAAAGAGGTCAGCCGGACGATAGTGTGTGATTGGAAATACGGCCTGAGCTTTCGAGCGGATTTTACTACTGCAAGGGCCAATTTCTCCATTTGCGGATATCGCGTCTCCGCGTCAGCTAAGGTCTGGCTTACGTAGAAAATGGGCTTTTGGTCTTCTCGCTCCTCTCGGACCAGGACTCCGCTTACTGCGGTAGTCGAAACGGCGATGTATAGGTATAGCGGCTCTCCTTCGACCGGTTTTGCAAGCACAGGTGGGGTGGCGAGGTAACTTTTCAGCTCTTGGAACACCAATTCATACTTCTCTGTCCACTCGAATTTCTTGTTGCCTCTGAGGGTGTCGTAGAAAGGCAAGCACTTATCTGTCGATCTCGAGATGAAGCGATTTAATGCGGCAACACGTCCGGTGAGCCGCTGCACTTCTCGCTTATTTCTGGGTGAAGCCACCTGGATTAAGGAGTCTATCTGTTTTGGATTCGCTTCGATTCCTCGGTTTGTCACTAGGTATCTGAGGAATTCTCCCGAGGTCACATCAAACCGACACTTCGCCGGGTTGAGCTTCATATTGTGGTGGTTTAACTGAGCGAAGCAATCTCTAAGGTGAGCGACGTTGTCCTTTTCCTCGAGTGATTTCACCAACATGTCGTCTATGTATACTTCCATCGTCTTTCCCAGCTGTGCGGCGAACATTTTATTCACCAGCCTTTGATAGGTCGCTCTGGCGTTCTTGAGCTCAAAGGGCATTACCTTGTAGCAGTAAATACCCAAATCCGTTATGAATGCTGTCTTTTCTCTATCATCGGGATTCATCAGAATCTGGTTGTATCCGAAAAAAGCATCCATAAACGAAAGGAGTTTATTGCCAGCCGTGGCCTCGACGAGGCGATCTATGTGAGGCAACGGAAAGCTATCCTTTGGGCATGCTTTGTTGAGGTCTGTGAAATCAACGCAGATTCTTCTTCTTTAGCACCACTGGGTTCGCGAGCCATTCGGGGTACTTTGCCTCGGTAATGGATCCTACTTTCAATAATCTGTTCACCTCGTCGTTTACTGCCTTGGCTCGTTCCGGTCCGAGCTTCCTTCTCTTTTGTCTTACTGGTTTGAAAGTTGGATCGATGTTCAGCTCGTGGCATGTAACATCGATGCTGATCCCGGGCATGTCTTCTGCGGCCCACGCGAAGGTGTTGATGTTCTCCTTTAAGAAGAAAACCAGCTCGGCTTTTAAAGTTTCGTCTAGTTCGGCTCCGATTTCCACACGTCTCTCCGGGTTTGCCTCGTCTATGCATACTGAGATCACTGAGGCGCACTTCGGCTGCTCGTCTTCTCCTTCCAGTTTCTGTAATTGCTATAAAAGCCTTGACCGCCTTAGCTTCGCGTCCCTGTTCGTCTTGATCTTCTTATGCAGTGTATCGCCCTTTGCCTCGGTTTTGGGGTTTTTGAGCTTGTGTTCGGCCATGAAACATATTTTGGACTCCTTTTGGCTTCCCCAGATCGTCTTTATCCCGTTTGGGCTTGGGAATTTGAGACATAGGTGATAGGTCGAGGCGACGGCTTTCATGGAATTTATCCATGGCGTTCCCATGATGATGTTGTAGATTGCCGGGCTATCAGTAACCGAAAAATCCACAATCCTTGTTACGTCGCTGGCTCTGACGGGCAGCTTAATCGTTCCTAACGTCATTATCGTGTCCCCAGCGAAACCGGTCAAAGGACTCGGGGTCAGTCTGACTTCGGACATGCTGATTCCCATTTTGGCTAGGGTATCTCGAAAAATAACGTCTACGGAACCTCCGGTATCGATGGGGACTCTTGCTACGTCATGGTCTTTCACGATTAACTCGATCACGAGCGGGTCGTTATGCGGTCTTTCGATGCCCGTAGTCTCTCGCTCTTCGAAGGTGATAATGACGTTTGAATTTGCTGTTGGCGTGGACCAATTGATGCTAGTGTCGGCTCGCCTCTGGAAGGATTTGATCGCTGAGATAGTGTCTCGGCAATACTACGATCCGCCCATTATCATGTTTACTCTATGCCGCGCTCCCGGCTCGGGTTCTTTGTCATTTCTCCTACAGCGCTTCGGGGGCGCGCGTGTTCTTTCCTCGGGATTCCTCCTTGGCTCGGAACCTGTTCCTTCGGGGGATTGCTCATCTCGTCGCTCGTTCTCCTCCGCTACTTCTCCTTCGAGATCTTTAAGGGTTATTGCATTACCGAGCTCTCCGGCTATAAGTTTCTCCGTGAGTTTAGCTTCGATTGTCCATAGGCTTTATGTATCTCGCAATACGCCTTCTCGTCGTACGAGCTTGGGTTTCTCGTCCAAGTGTTCCAAGCAGTTTTGTCTCGTCCAGCTCCTATCTGATAGTTGTGGGCTCCCCGGAAATTTGGTCCTTCGTGATGTACGTATGGGTTGTTCTGGTGATTTTTTCTTTGAAATGGCTGGCTCGGCACTGCGACTTGGCTCTTATTTGGTGCCCTTCCCGAGCCGAAACGCTGGTCCAGAGTTTTGAATTCTTCTTCTTCTAAAATGAAATCCGAGGCGCGGTGCATGGCGTCTTGGATCGTCAGCGGCTTGTTTCGACTTATTTCCTTCCTGAATTCAGACTTATACCAGAAGGATTTTCTCAAAGCGACGAGGGCTCCCTTGTCGCTTACGTCATCCACTTTGGACATAACTGCTTTAAAACGCCCCATGAAAGATCTAAGTGGTTCGGTAGGTCCCTGGGACAAGGTCCAGAGATAAGCGTCCGAAACACCTTGACTCATGAACATGGAATACTGTTTCATGAATTCTCTGGTTAGTTCTTTGAAGTTGTCGATCGAGTTTCGTTCCAAACGCGAGAACCATTCGAGAGCCGCTCCTCGCAGGCTTTCCACGAAGAGGAGGCAGAATCCGGTGTCCCGTTCATTCTCCTTGAATTTGGATCGCGCCATCGCGGTATTGAACGCCCGGACGTGCTCCTTTGGGTCGGTCATTCCTTCGTAGGTGGGGAGTCGAATTTTTCCAGGATCGAATACTCTTGCTTCGGTGATCCGAACGGTGAATGGAGTCTTCTGGGCTTCCTCGAGTATCAGGTCTATCTCCGGCGCCGCGCTGGTGGCCTTGTGTATTGAAACAAGAGTTTTTACTCTTGCAAGCAATTTCTCAATTGCTCATGTCATTGCAATACTTGAGATATCAATCCATCTTGGGAGTTTGATGCAAAAGGAATACAAAGTTTTGTCTAAGCTAAGCTAAATTCGAAATTGAAGTGACAAACAACAATTAAAAGCAAACTACTAGCTAAAGGAAACACTACAAGACTAAGAATATGACTTAAAACCTTAATTAACACTAATCAAGCACTAATTAAGCGATTAACCATTAAGCAAGATTACCAAATTACTAAAAACGAAACCTAGGGATGGAATCATTGATTTGGGCAATCAAATGGACAACCTTGCAATCATTTAAGCAACTAAACATGCCATCTCTATGCCTAGAACACTAATAAAGACTAATCCATGATGTGTGGTAATAATCTCTTTCCTAATCACCTTAATGAACTAATGATGTATTGGCATTAAAATGATTAGCAAGCATTAATCACAAGTCTAAATGGCATGATAAACACCCTAGGCAACTAATGTCTTAGACTAGGAATGTAAATCTCTTAGAAAAGTGGTTCAAGCATTTCATCAAACACTTGGTGGGTGTGTGAAATTCTTATGATCCAAAATAGCAAGGATTAGCTATTTGGCATTAGGAACACCTTAATAAGAAGAGGGATGAAAGAATCTATCCTAAATTGCAAGATTGAACCATTAGAAAACCCTAAATCTAACCCATCCCCAAGTTCCTAAGAAACTACTCACTAATCATGGTGAAACCCACAAATCCTATGAAAGAAATACTAGTAAGCATGATTAAAGAAGAGATAGATGAAAGATTAGAAGAAACAAGAATCAAATAGCATTAAACTTAAAATAAATCTCTCAAATCTCCTCAAAACCCCAAAGGGGCGTTTTTCTGTGTAAGCCCAAGAGAAGATACATAAAAATTAGGTTTTTAAGTATTTATAGGGAAGGAGGTCAAACCGGGTCAACCCGGAACAAACTGGGTTTTGACCCGGAGGAGCAGTCTTGCGGAAATCACCATATCTCCCTAAAAGAAGCTCGTAATGACATGAAATCACCTCCAGATGAAACATGATTCAATTACTTACAACTTTCATGAAGATCTCAAAGGCTGAATCGGAACGGAAAGTCTTCAGGCAGTCTGGCGCCGCATCGGTTTGTTGTCCGAGGTGCTCCTAACCGAGGTAATTTCTGGTGGATTCGTCTCGGTTTGTCTGTCCGAGGTGGCCAAACCGAGGTAAACTCTGGTGGATTCTCCTCGGTTTGTCTGTCCGAGGTGACCAAACCGAGGTAAACTCTGGTGGATCCTCCTCGGTTTGCTTGCTTCGTACTGGCTTGCAAGAATTGCCGTATCTCCTGAACCGCTGATCGTAATGACTTGATTCCAACGGCATTAGAAAGCACCATGAATACTCTACAACGTTGAAGAAGGCTTCGGAGTCTGAATCTAAGTGGAAGGCCTTCGTCTGGACACATACATTTCACACCTCCAAATGCTCAACATGCTTCTAAAAGACTTCTGCTTCTCATTTAGCTGCTTCTCTTCCTCCTCTTGATTATCCATGAAACTCCATATGGTCCTCCAAGCCTCCAAAACACCTAATAAAGACTCAATATGTACAAATATACAACAACCTAAGATAAAAATCACTAAACTCTAATATGGATGCAAATGGGACTAAAAGTGGCTAAATGAATGCAAAAGTACATGCAAAACTATGTAAAATGAATGCTAAAATATGCTAAATTATGAGTCTATCATGTACCTCGGACCGGATGGCTCGCACATCGTCCCTTGCTCGGGCTAAATCGGCTCGGATTTCACTTAGGGCATCTCCTCCTCGGCTTTCTTGCCCATGTGGGGCGAAGCGACTCCGATTGGTGATTTCATGCTCTTCCGGGTATCGGGCTCGCTCGTTCCATGTGAGATCTTCGTCCTCCTCATCCGAGTCGTGTTCGTGCTCTGTGTGGCCAATATCTCCTTCCGCTCGGGTCCGCATCACCGCAACATTGTTGATTTGGGTCGTGTCCGTTGGTATCTCCTCGGCTATTACCGGGTTACCTTCGCCCCCCATCTGTTCAAACGCGGAGGGACCGTGACGTTTGGCCTCATGGCGGCTGGCGTGTGTTCTCCGGGAGCAGGTTGTGATTCGAGACCTCCGGATCTAGTGCCGTTCGTAGCTGGGGTAGAAAAGTTGAGTGCCGTAGGATTGAGTTCGTGTCTCCTTATCCTGCTTCGCGGGTTCGTAGGCGGGAGGATGCTTCCGAGGCGTTGACTCTGGGTTCGGCTCTCCGTCGCCAAAGCTTCAAGGGTTTTATCTTGGTCTCCGCCCTTCTTTGCCAGCGTTACCAACATCTCTTTTACCTCGGCTAGGGTAGTTGTGAGCGCTTCGGTTTGCGTCTGCAGATGTTGAACTGCATCGTTGGCGCCCCCTTCGTTTGTCCCCGCCGCAGTGTTATCTCCGTCTTGGATTCCGGTGGACATTCTTTCGGATCTCGTCTTTCTTGGTTCGCGGGTGTGAGAATTGCTTTAATCACCCTCCTTCTAGCGCCAAATTGTGCGTGCTGGATTTCACACAATAGAATTTGTTAGTTAAAAAATAAAGGAGGACGTAAGATTCTAAGTTTAACGCGAGAGACTAAAGATCCAAAGATGGCTCGTTTATTCGTGATGCTTAGATAAGCTTTTGGTACAATATGTTGCTCGGATTTTGCTTAGGTGAAAAGCCGACCCCTCTACAAAATGAATTATCGATTCTATTTATACAACTTTCTAGGCCGACTAAATGAAGATCTCGGGAATATTCTCTTAGATTCTTCTCTATCTCCTTTTGACGGCGCCTCTCCACAAGACTTCTCCTAGGGTAAATGTCTCCTCGGACCTCTTTGTGGGCTTGGGCTCGCGGTCCATCAGCTTTGGTTTCAGATTGGTTTTTGGGCTTCGTCCTTGCTCAGCCCATAAATGCTTCGGTTATACTTGATACCGGGAGCATCCGGTTTGGTGTGGTTCGTTTATGATTCTCGGACCGAAGCGACGGTTCACACAATTTATGCACGGTTCGGTTTCGCGCGTAACTTGTGCGTGGTTCGTCCTCGTGCACCTTTTGTGCACCGAGGCGTTTGGCTCGCCCCGTACACAAGTGGTGGCCCGAGGTGTTTTGGTTCCTCCTCGTGCATGAGCAATGCGCCGAAGTGTTGTTCTCATGCACTCTTCGCGCCCCGAGGCATTTGGTTTGGCCTTGTGCACAAACCGTGCACGACTCGGTTTCGTGCTCGGCTCGTGCAGTCGGGAATGGTCCCCATACTAAGCCATTCTTTTGATTGATCTCGTCGGGGTGAAAACCGACCCCAACAGTTAACCGACCCCAACAGGTGTCGACTTTTACGTTTCCAATGAAGACGTGGAAGTTACCTTTATAAGCGTCCCCTCATTGGCAAATCTTGGAAATCACGAAAAATCTTTCGTCTTTATTGATCTCAGCCGTTCATCTCTGAAGCACGATAACTGCATGTAGATCTGATGTCACTCACGGAGCTCGAGATAATGATGGTGTTTCTCCGGATTTATCTTGACCGTTCATCTTTAGGGAGTTATCCCAACTAGAAAGATCGTATTTAATGTCGTCAGATATTCGACGACATCTGTCCAGATCGTAAAAAATCTGCCTTCATTCTCCCCTGACCGTTCAATCAGCGAGAAAGAGGTCGCGGGAATCAAGACACGCTAACCATTAATATCCGCCCGCTAAGTTCGATGCTTTCACTTAACGGGCTGGGGGGCAATTGTTGGTGTTGGATTTGGCCCAAATCCGGCCCATGTCAAAAGCCCATTAACCATAGTGACAAGAATCCAAATACCGAAGCCCCTCCACAACTAAAGACAGCTCGTCGGCCCAGCATAGCTCGATTAATGTCTAGCTTAACCGTAAACCTGCGAGCTAACCAATGAGTCAACCGAGCGGTTACACGACCTCCTTAAGATCAGGTAGTCCGAGATATTCAGGTGGTTAGCTCGGTCAAGATACGCCGAGATACGCGGAGAGCTGGAGCTGGAGAGCAAGTATAAAAGAAGAGGAGGACGTTCGGAGAGAGGACTTCTTCTTCACGTGGAATTCATTTGTAAACCCTAAACTAGTTAGGTCGCACTAAACATATCTCATTCGAGATCTCTTGTAAACCCTAATTCAGTTATCAATACAAAGTCCAGTTCGTTATATCGATCTTACATTTCATCTTTGATTCATAGAAGATCTAGCCCTCTTTTCCTTTACATAAATTACTACAAAACCTTAGTGTGAGTCTCGGATCTCACACCTAGCTCTTCTTTTTATACTTAGGTAGCCATTTTCTCTTTCCTTGGCCTTTTAGCCTCTTTTTATTTTTCTTTTTTTCTTGCTAAGGCTACCCAATTCCTTTTTACACTTAGAGCTATACTTTTTCTTTTGAAACACAAGATCCACCATTTCAAACTATGGGTCCAAATGGTAACGTATGATTTTTGCTGAATGTGGAATCTGACTGAATTTTTGTGTGCCTTTTGGCAGAATTTAGCTGAATAACTACGAATTCAAATGGTAACCGAGGAATCTAGCTGAATAACTAAAAATATTTATAAGCTAAATGGTCTATATGGTTACAAAATAAATATAATATATTGCATAGGGTTTAAAATTTCTACTTTAGTATTTACTTATCAAGTTATAAATTTTAATTTAAAATTTATAAAGTTATAAGTATTCTATTTTTAAAATAACAAAGAGTTTTTTTTTATTTATTTAAAATTAAGAGTTAGTTTCTTATACCCTAATTGCAAAATACTCAAAACCAAAAAGAAATCGATACGAACTCCAACGGATATCAGAATATCCAATACTATTAATTACTATAAAAAATAATAAAATATATAAAAAACTAATTTATAATTTTAATAATACATGAAATAATATAAAAATAAAAATAAAACATTCAAAACTATTAGCTGAAAATACTATTAATAATTTGTAAACTATCAACATGTATATTAAATAAGAATATGTAAAAAATTATACAATTAATAATTTTACTAGTGATATAATTATATGTAACCAATTATAAGTTCGGGTATCCTGAACTAATTCTTCCACCTTTTATGTTACCCGTTGAAATATAATATGAATTTGAATTTTCTTTTTCCAAAAAATTGGAAAATATAGAATGAGAATGAGATGGACCGGATAACTTAACCCGAGATGCCCAAGCTTGTATATCATGCTATAATATAGGCCTGTGAATTATAATCGAACCGAACTGGCCGAACCAAACCGAAATGAACTTTTCGGTTCTAGTTCGGTTTTAGTTCGGTTCCGATTGGTTCTAGTTTGAAAATTAGTTCGGTTCTCGGTTCGGTTCGGTTCGGTTCGGTTCCGGGAACCGAACGGTTACCGGAATTTTTTTTTTTAACCAGACTATACCGAATTATACCGAACCGAAGAATCGAACTACCTTAAATTACCCAAAATATCTGAATTTATCCGATTTTACCCGAATTTAACCGATTTTAACCAAATGTAAACAAAAATAAAAAAGTTCGGGTAGTTTCGGTTTTAAAAATTAATAATCGAACAACCTGAGAACCGAACTAACCGAACCGAATTATATTCCGGTTAGTTTCCGCCAATTTTCCTAAATCCGAACTATCCGAAGAACAGAATTACACAAACTAAATTACCCGAAGAAACCGAACTCGCATGCCTACTATAATATATGTGTATCATGCTACAATATATAATAATCAATATTATCCCCTACATGTATAATACATGTGAATAATTAAATATTTAATCATTTTAATTAAAATATAATTTTATGTAACTAAACTTTAATTTATAAAATTAACATATGTAAAATGGATTAGTTGAAAACTAATTAATGAAAGAACTGAAATTTTAAAACATAATTGAATTTCCAGCTGATTTTTTTTTCACTTTTCCAGCTGAATTGTTTTTTACTTAACTGGTATCACACTTGTAAAATTTAGCTGAATTTATGTACATTCAACAATTAATCTTACACCAGTTAGTGCCTATGCTTCTCTTATTTTCCTCTCAAGCCTCTTTCATTCCCTTCCTTTCTACTCTCTTCCACAACTCATCATGCTAACATGCGACCCATACCCCAATTCCTAAGCCTAAAACTAGCCTCGATATGTGAGAGTTAGAATAAGGCCTTTTTATGCTAAGTTTAATCAAAATAAGGCCTCACAATAAATATCACTAGAACATTTGGCTTTTAAGAAGGTAAGGTAGGGTGGGGGTACTACTTGAGCTAGCAAGAGAGTGGTAAAATGAGTAAGAAAGCTCAAGTATGTCTATTATCCACGAATTCACTTTCAATGCAAGGCATGATATTTAATTGTCAAATTTCGGTTCAAATGAGTAGAGTTGGCTATCAATTTCAAGACCCTATTTCGACCAAAATCTAGTGGCAAGTGAAGTGGTCCAAGCATGGTTCTTCCTTACTTTCAAGATTTGTTCAAATGCAACAAAGAACTACTAACTAGGGCATTGAATTGATTACATGAGTTGACATTCTACAAGGATTAGCTCATCATTGCTCCCAATTCATATGAATGCAATTCCTACATGTAATGCAACTAGACTCAATCCTAAAATGCAAATGCAACATCTAAATGGGTTTCTTTTTTTGGAAAATTTTCAATTTTTTCAATTTTTTTGGTTTTTCTATGCCTTAAGTGAATGCATGAGACTCAAAATGCATAAAAAGTAAATAAGACTCACAAAACACAATGCCAATTCTCTCAACCTCTCCTCCAAACTTAAATTACACAGTTTCTTGTGTAATAAAAGTCTAGAGGAGACCTCAATCAACATGACATAAAACACAAAATGAAAAGCTAAAAGAAATATATACAAGAGAGGTGGATCTTCTTGGACAGGTTTCCTTGGGCGCATCTCGAATGAATGGCGCCTATCAAGGTCCGTTTCACTCTCTCCTTCATCTGCTTCCTCACCCGCATCGCTTGTTCCCTCTTGTCTACCCCTTGTGGAGGACTTTCCCTTAATGATGGTCTTTAGCCCTTTGACCGTCTTCTTCAGATCCTTCACCGTCTCACCGAGCTTCTTCATAGCCCGGTCTTGATACTTGTTCCACCTCTTGAGAAGACGAATGTGTGCATGGGCTTCTCTCAATGTCGGGCTTGGCATCAGGTCTATGCAAGAGGCGAAGTAATACCTCTCGCTACCGTAAACCGGGCTCATAGCTTGATCCTCTACTTCCAGTTCTTCTTCTTCTTCAAGAACTTGGCTTGGGTCAAAGTCAAATGTCCCTCTCTTGGCAATGGAGTGGAGAGGAGGAACGATAGCCGGATTGTAGAGGTCCTCGTATGAGGGAGAAAAGTCGATGTGGGAGATGTCTTGGAATGAGGTGGCTTGGAAGTTCGGGAGACAAATCTTTGCTTCGGTTTTTGTGTCCACCGCGAACTTGTAGGCGAACCGGTTGCCCAATCTTCCCGAGAGAAACATGGTCCTCCCAAGGTAGAAGATGTCCATCCACTCGGGCTCTAGACCATCCGTCCCTAACCGATGCCCACAAGCTTCGAGAATTGGGGTGATGATCCCGCCAATGCTGAGCTCGGGGTCCTTGTCTTTCATAGTGACAACCCAATCTTGGTAAGAGAGCAGCTCCCTAACAAATATGCTAACAATGCCGGTTCACGTCCTATCCCCTCGGACTCTTATGCCTCCTCTTGTGTGAAACCCGGTGAACCTGGCAAGACCCACATCTAGCAACTCGAGTTCCTCCTTGGCGATCTTCCCGGCCTCCTTCCTTGCATAGAAGGTGTGAGCAAGAGCTTTGTGTGCATACCTCAAGCTCGGATGCCTTATCATAGTCCCCGTGCTTCCTCCCGTCTTGAACTTCCCAACCGCGATTGTCTCCCACAAGTCCTTTAACTCACACTCATCAATGCTGAGCATCTTTGTTCTCCTTTCTCTTTCTCGGAATCCAAAGACCTCATTTAGTTGGCGAAAATTCATTGAGTAGATGGTCCTATGGATCTTGAATTTGATGTAGCCATGACCATGTAGCGGTGGCGAATCCTCACCCTCATAGTAGAAGTGTGCGGTGAGGGAGGATAAGAACTCACATGTCGCGAGCTTTTGAGCGGGATGAGCCATGGTGATGAACTCGGCCAAACCCATGTTCTTGAAGAGAGTTTGGAAGTCCTCATAGATTCTCAAGGCGCGCAGCGTCTGCTCATGCGGGTACTTCGTTGCATTGAACCGCATGCCCATGTATGCCTTGAGGAGTTCCTCGGGTGAGAGCATCTTTTTAGGCCCCTCTTGTGTGGCCTTTGCCTTCCCCTTTGAAGCTCTCGTGACTGGCTTCTTTCTTGGCCCAAGCGTCAACTGCTCCTCCTCACTACTAACCTCTCGGTCTTCAACTACTATCCTCTTCCCTTGGCTCTTTGATGACCTTACTTGAAAGCTTGCAGCGTTTGGAAGAGAGTTTGGAAGTCCTCATAGATTCCCAAGGCGCGCAGCGTCTGCTCATGCGGGTACTTCGTTGCCTTGAACCGCATGCCCAAGTATGCCTTGAGGAGTTCCTCGGGTGAGATCTTCTTTTTAGGCCCCTCTTGTGTGGCCTTTGCCTTCCCCTTTGAAGCTCTCGTGACTGGCTTCTTTCTTGCCCCAAGCGTCAACTGCTCCTCCTCACTACTAACCTCTCGGTCTTCAACTACTTGCCTCTTCCCTTGGCTCTTTGATGACCTTGCTTGAAAGCTTGCTCCTTGGCTTGTTGCATCTCCTCTAGCTTTTCCCATTGTTCCTACAAGAGAGACAAAGCTTGTAGAGAGAGTAAGCAACCCATTTTGAACAACAAATAGCAGCACCTAGCAAGTAACAAACAAGATCAATGCCAAATTTTCGAAAATTCTCCCTAATTTCACACTTAACAAAATTTTGGCAAATTGAGAATTTTCAAATCACCAAATTCGAGTGCTACCTATTGGCAATCTATAAGCATGATCAATGCAAACTAATGCAATTGAAAGTCCCAAAATCTAACAAGGTTTAAGAGTTTAATTTGAATTTTTGCACCATGAACCCTATATGTCAAATTTTCAAAAATTAACGATGGAAATCCTAGTGTAGCACTCGAAATCTACTCCCTAACCGTATTCAAGCAATGCCCAAGCCTCAAACAATCAATTTGAACATCCCAAATAAAAATTTCCAAACTTTCCACCATTAGAGCAAAAGATGAAAAGCTTGGTTTTTGGATTGATTACCTCGTGAGCGGTTGATAGGATGAACGAGATTGACTTAGAATCAATAAGAGTACAAGAAATCTAGCAAGAGGCACTTGGAATCACGAAAATTGCTTGAAAATTGAGAGAGATACCTAAAAATCGCAAGTGTGTGTGTGTGTGTAGGGGGCAAATTTTCGTGTTTGGGGAAGAAGTGGTTTAATTCGAGTGAATTAAAGCGGTCAAACCCCGTTGACTTACCTGGAAAAGGGGCGTATCGAGCTATGTAGGTCGATACATAGCTCGATACGCTCGCAGACGGGGCTTTTTTAAAACTGTATCGAGCTAGGTAGCTTGATACATATGCCCGATGCAGGGGGTCAAGCTTTCCCTGGCTCGCCTGTATCGACCTTAGTAGGTCGATACAAAAGCCCGATATGGCTCCGCCAAATTCCCTGTAAGAGCTGTATCGACCTTGGTAGGTCGATACATAGCTCGATACAGTGCCAAAAATTCTTTGGCAAGCTTTTGCTCTTGGCTGCTCCTCCTCAATCCAAACCTGTCATCCACAAACACTAGAAAACACATTACTGAATTAAAAAGTGCAAATATATACAAAGATAGACATGGGAGTGCCTCCCAAGTGTGCTTGTTTAAAGTCACTAAGCTTGACTTTTCAAACCCTTAATCATGGGGGTGAACAAGGAGTGGGATTGATTTTCCTCCTCCTTTCTTGATGTACATGGTGCCTGCTCCAGCTTGCAGCACCTTCTTTTTCTTCTTAGACTTCCTTGGTGGCTCAGCTTCATGTTCAACAACCTTGATGCCATCAAACATTGCTAGAAGACTCTCACCATCAAAGCTCGGCCCATCGTACTCATTGTGATCAAGGGTCTCATCCTCACTCATCATAACACTAGTGAGACCCATCAGATGCTCCATAGGTAGTTCTTCTTCAACTTCCTTAGTGTCACATGTGATTGTCCCACAAAGGCTCAAAACAGAAGGTTTCATAGGATAGAAGACCTTTGCATTCACATTCTTGAGGATCACTTTCTTGTTGATGAAGTCAAGGCTTGCACCAGCTGTGTTGAGAAAGGGTGTCCCTAGAAGAAGAGGTAGCCTCGCTTCTTGAACCATATCCATCACAATGAAATCAGTTGGGACTAGACACTCCCCAACTTTCAATGGATAATCTTCTACAAGGCCTAGAGGTTGCCTTGAGGAGGCATCAACAAAGGTGATATGTGATGAATATTTCTTCATAGTAGTGACACCAAGGTTCTTGAACATTTCAAGGGACATCACATCGACACTTGAGCCGGAATCACACAAAGCTTCTTCAACCTTCAAGTCTCCAAGAGAACAAGAAATCAAAAAAATTCCCTGATTACCCAGTTTTGGGATATCCTTGGACTCATTCCTCGCCATGCTTGTTGAATCTAGACTCTCTATCAGCTCTTCAACTTTCTCTATATTGTCAAGCATCTCCTTGATGAACTTTATTTGACCCTTGACTTGAGATAAACTCTCCACTTTGGGCAATGGTGCACCAATTGTTTCCATACTCCCTCTAAAGCTTGAGAGTACTTTCTTTTGTGCCTTAGTCAATACCAACTCGGGAAAGGAGAGTGGTGGCTTGTAGACAAGGAGATCATAAGACTCAACTTCAGTCTTCTTAGCCACTTCTCTTTCCTTTTCAACAATACTTGCTTGTATAGGGGTCACATCCTCCTTAAGCTCCTTTTTACTCATTGGTTTGTCAACAACCAAATGATCATTTTCAATGACCGTCTCCCCAACTTGGACTTCAATGTCCTCATTGATTACAGCCTCATCATTAGGACCCTCAAATAGCTGTTCAAAGTCAGCCACTACACGCTCATACTCTTCCTCATCAATAGAGTAGATGGCATTGCAATATTCCTTGGGATTGGGTTCGGGTTTACCAGGCAAAGAGGGTTGAGCTCGTGTAGACGAGGAAGCAATGCCCTTGTTGTTCTCTAGTTGCTTGACCTTGGAACTCAAAGTGTCAAACTTGGAGTTGAGGTCATTGTAAGAACAATCCACCTTGTTATGGATTTCAGCAATCTTCTTACTCACATCCATGGCACTACTTGCTTGACCTTGGAGGATTTGTTGTAGAACATTCCTCACATCCAAATCTTGTGCAAAACTCGGTGGAGGACCTTGCTTAGACTGAAAATTTCCTTGGTTACCTTTGTTGTTCCCTTGATAGTTGTTTTTGGGAACATAACCTTGTTGTTGCTTGTAAGGAACAAAGGGCTTTTGTTGTCCTTCTTGTCCTTGTTGAGGGTAGACTTGATCTTGAGGATTCTCCACATTGGTACTCCTATAGGAAATATTTTTGTTCCTATAGTTGTTGTTATAGCCTTGTTGATACCCTTGGCCACCTACATAGTTGACCTCTTCTTGGCAATCCTCATTCAAATCTTGTTGTACTCCTTTGACCCTCATCAATATCACTCACAAAGTAAACATGTTTTTGTGAGGCTTGAAGCAACTTATCCATTTTCTCATTGAGGGATTTCATCTCCTTCCTCCTTTGGTCTTCATAAGTACCATCGCTCCTTGATGACCTATCATAGTCTTCACCATAGTTGCCATCACTTTGTGCCAAGTTCTCCACAAGCTCTAGACCTTTTTCTACATCTTTCCCCGAGAAGTTTCCATTGCTAGTTGTGTCTAGGAGCAACCTAAACTTGGGGAGAACACCACGGTAGAGGGTACTCAAAAGAGTCTCTTCGGAGAAGCCATGATGAGGACATTGGGTAGTGTAACCCTTGAATCTCTCCCATGCTTCACAAAATCTCTCATTGTTCTTTTGGGTGAAGCTAGATAGCTCATTCCTCAGCCGTGCGGTCCTAGTGTTGGAGAAGAATTTTGCAAGAAAAGCCTTCTTGCATTGATCCCATGATGTGATGGAACCCCTTGGAATTGACTTCTCCCATAAATGTGCCTTGTCCCCAAGAGAGAAGGGAAACAACTTCAGCTTGAAACCATCCTCGGATATGCCATTGATCTTGGTCATATCACATATCCTATCAAACTCATCTAAGTGGTCAAGGGGATCCTCCAAAGCTAACGCATGGAACTTGTTGTGTTGCACCATGTTGATCAACCCGATTTTGATCTCAAAATTGTTGTTCTCAACTAGAGGAGGTAGGATTCCTTGACGGTTAGCATGAGTATTTGGAGCATCTCCAGCCCCAATGTGCCTAGGTTGGCGTGGAGGATGTTGAGGCACTCTATGAGCTTGAGCCTCATTCCCTTGATTCCTTTGTGGTATTCCATTACCACCTTGTTCTTGTGGAATATCCATTCCCAAACGCCTTAGATGTGCTAGGCTCTCTCTTTCTCTTCTCACAAAAGCTCCTCTTTTCACGCAGTGAATGTTGTCTAGAGGCTCAACTAGATTGTTGTGTCCACTAGACCTCAAGTTCATACACCTAGAGACAAAGAGCAAACAAATCAAAAGAGATTAGTAAGCAATAAGTGAAATAGAAAACTTAGTCTTAAGAAGAACTAAAATCCTATTGCTTAAACCAAATATCCAAATGGCAAATTGATAAGTAGTTTTTTCGGTGTGGTGACTTAACAATTACACAAGCTACTACTCATGTCATTGTAGTGTTTGAGGATCAATCCAAATGGAAATGGTTAAGACACTAGGAATGCATACAACTTCCTAATCTAAGCTAGCAATAAATTTTTGTGGTTTAACTAACAACCCTAGTGATTAAACAAGTCAAATTGAAGCTAATTAACTACTAATCAAGATTATCAAAAGACTAAAACGAATTCAAGGATGGGGTTATCAATTTAAGATGTTCCAAGAATCAATCTTTGATGCCAATCAATAACATAATATGCTAATCCCTAAGTTTAGAACTCAATAGCTAGACTAATCCACTTTCATGGCACTAATCCCTTCATTAATCAACGAAATCAAGATCAAACTTTTATTTGTGAAAAGGAAGCTAATAAGCATTATGAAATAGTTCTAAATTGCTAATAAACACCCTAGACAATCACTTCCATGAGCTAGGAATGTAAATCCCTTGTTTAGTTGGTTTGAGAATTTCATCAAACACCTTGTGGGTGTGAAATTCCCTAAGGCCTAGTTTTAACTTGATCATGGCTAAACTATCATTTAGAACACTAAACAAGGAGGGAAATGAGAAGATCTAATCCTAGGCATCTAGATTAACCCTTAAAATACCCTAGATCTAACCCATCCTTAGACCCTAATGAAACTACTCACTAATCATGGTTAAACCCTCAAATCCTATGAAAGAAATAGAGTTAAACATGATTAGAGAGATAGAGAATGAAAGATTAAATAAAGACAAGTACTAAATTGCATAAAATTTAAAGAAATGTCTTACAAAATACTTAGAAACCAAAAAGGGAAGGTTTTCTAAGCAAGAACAAGAGATTAAAAGATACTTAGGAAAAATTAGGTCTTTTCTTATTTATAGTGAACAGTGGACGACCCGGATCAACCCGGAAAAAACCGGGTATAGACCCGGTTTAGGTCTGAAAATCGGGCAGCGTATCGAGCTTGCTAGGTCGATACGCAGCTCGATACGCTGCTAAAAACTTTCTTAAAGGAGTGTGTCGAGCTTAGTAGCTCGACACAGATGCCCGATACGCCGTCTTCGAACTTCGGATGAGATGTGTGTTGACCTTAGCAGTCCGATACGAATCCCGATATGCCATGTTCCAAAACTCCGGGTGGCCTGTGTATCGAGCTTAGTAGCTCGACACAATCGTCCAATACCCGCAGTCCGTCTTCCCTGCCGAGCTATATCGACCTTGGTAGGTCGACACAAAGGTCGACACACTTCTAAAACTTGTCTGCTTCATGTTTGGCTTCCTTCTCTTCTTCCTCCTTGTCACCCAACTCTCCATAGAGGTCCTCCAAGCCTCCAAAGTACCTAATTAAGACTTAATATGCACAATATGCAACAAGCTAAGCTAAAACTTGCTAAACTCTAATATGGATGCAATTTGGACTAAAAGTAACTAAATGAATGCATAAATGAATGCAAAGCTATCTAAAATGGATACTAAAATATGCTAATGTATGAGTATATCAGAACTCATCAAGTCTTGCAAGCGACCTGTTTGACCCACGTAATTTGGAATTCAAACTCAAAGCGTTTGGGTCTAGTTATCTTGAGCTTTTCACCCTTCCCGAATATGCTTCATGGTCCCTTCGAGTATTTCGAGCTCTCTCTTGTTGACTCCTTTAGTCATTTAGGCGTGTTGTCTCATTCGAGGGAGTATTGGTCAACGAGACATTATACTCTTCTCTTCCAATCATCTAGACAAAGACATTTCACATACAACTCTCATATTTTCTCTTCCCTTAGTTGATTTCTCCCTACTTTTCTAGGGTATCATTTTATTTTTTCTATCGACTTTCTTTTTCTATTTTTTTTCTTTTTCTTCTTCTTCTTTGTCCGAGAACGATCACTCCTTCGAAGTTTTCATGATGTCTGCGAACCGTCATTGTCCTTTGAGGAACTCGGGTTGCCGTTCTCAAACTAAGACGTTTCTTCCTATTTTTTTTTTCTTTTCTATAATAAGGGAAGATCAAGGAGAGGTTGCATTGCATCTACTTAGTCATGCTAGAGTTTAAAAGAGGAGCAAAGTTCGAAGTACCTTAAGCCCCTTGACGAGAAGTTTTGATTCATTAGGTGCAGAGTCAACGCAAGATCCTTCGAGTACTCTAGAGATTAGAACTTTCTCTGTTGGAATGATCCACTAGTAGTGATCAACTTAATAAGCCTTGCTTCTAAACCCGTGAGAATGGTCATTAAGGTTCCTTGTTCGAAGCGACTTGTACCAAGAAAAGTTCATAGTTTCCGACTAAAAGAAAACAAATTTGAATATATAAAACGACTCGATAAATGATGCATGTATGTTTAAGACTCATCAAATCAAAGCATAGTTAGTAATATAAGAAACCCCCCCAGACTTAAATCAAACTATCCCCAGTTTGTTTAAATCGAGTTGAGGTGAAAAATATAGATAAATTCAAGTACAAGCTTGTGAAGACTTACTTGAAAGTGGCGATGGGTTTGGTATGGGTGGATGGGCATGTGGTATGATTGAGCTAAGGACTTGATCATTCTCCTTATGTCCCTGCTTAGAATCGATTTAATTGAACAAAAGAAATCAAAAACTTAGCTCGAAAGGAAATGTGTTGCGCGGTTGAGCTTCCTTGCTTCGTTTGGTGGTGATGGGCGTATGGTGATGATGGATGAGGGTGGTGATAGGCGTTTGGTGGTGATGGTTGGCTCGCCTTTGTTGAGAAGTACAGATACTTTGGTTGTTGAGTACTTGTCTTGGTTCCTTGACCTTTGTAGAACACCATGAATGAGAGATGGAAAATCTTCTGTCCTTGCGTCTTGAAGATTGCATCACCTCAGAAACTTGAAGTTTGGGTCTATGCTGGCCTATCCGGTGATGTGTTCGGGATCCCGAAAGACAGGTGTTGCTAGTTCGAACTTCAATGCCATATGAAATTCTTACTTGACTTTGGTAAAGGTCTCGGTCGCGGAAGAGAGAAGCTAGTCTTCAGGAGCTTTTCTCATCGCGGTTTCGTGAAGGAAGTTGCATCTTCTGCCTTCTGGAGCTTGCACAACGGTTCTGGAGGACGAGACCGTTGTATTCTTCTTCGTCTTCGTGGATACAGGTCCGTTGAAACTCATTGAAGAAGTATGTAGAGAGAGATGGATCATTGACTTAACTTGACTTGGATGGAGTCTTGTTTTGTCTCGCTGTCTTTGATGCAATAGAAATATACCGCGGTTGTGGAAGTTGTTTTGCGGTCTTTAGGACGTGTTCAAGCCTTAAAACAAGAAAGAAACTTGCAAGGCTTGACAGAGGTTGAAGGAGGTCCGGTTTGGTGAAGTTCTGGATGGTAAACATTTCAGACTAAGGCTGGCCGCGCGACGGGTTATCGCGGCCGCGGCCAGGCTTGTATCCTTCGGCCCATCGTGGTTTGTGGCCCGGCCAGGCTCCTTCTGGCCGGCCCACGGGCGGTTCATCGCCCGGTGATTGTACTTCTAATCTTCTTCTTCATATTTTTGGTCTTTTTCAAGTTTTTTGATTTTTTTTGTGTTTTTGTGGTTTATATAAAAGTTGTAACGAAGAGAAAACAAAAAAATAAAAATTAGAATGGTTAGAAAGATGAGGAAAAGAAAGAAAATACCTAAATGGGTTGCCTCCCATTAAGCGCTCTTGTTTAAAGTCTTTTAGCTAGATTTTGGTGGAGTTTTAGGCTTTAGGTGCATCTTCTAAGGAAATTGGAGTTTCCTTATCTTTCTCAACATCTGCAAGATATGGCTTGAGACGTTGTCCATTGACAGGGAAGTCACCTCCTTGACGATTCCAAAGAATAACAGCACCATAAGGTCGAACTTCTTTGATCTTGAAGGGTCCGGACCATCGCGATTTAAGCTTCCCGGGAAAAAGTCTCAACAGTGAGTTATAAAGTAGTACTTGGTCATTAGGTGAGAACGTCCTAGGTACTACCTTCCTGTCATGATACGCCTTAGTTCTATCCTTGTAGATCTTACAACTCTCATAGGCGTTATGACGAATTTCGTCCAACTCATTCAACTGCATCAATCATCTTTCAGCTGCTGGCTTGATGTCGTAGTTTAATTTCTTGACTGCCCATTCCGCCCTATACTCAATCTCTACTGGAAGATGACATGCTTTCCCAAAAACAAGATGGAAGGGGGTCGTACCTAAAGGGGTTTTGAACGCAGTTCTGTACGCCCAAAGAGCATCGTCAAGCTTCTCCGACCAATCTTTTCTTGTCTTTCCTATTGTCTTTTCCAAAATCCTTTTGATTTCTCTGTTAGAGACCTCAACTTGTCCACTTGTTTGAGGGTGATAAGGTATAGCAACCTTATGATTCACACCATTCTTCTTCAAAAGGTTCTCGAAAACTTTGTTGATAAAGTGAGAACCACCATCGCTTATCACGTCACGTGGACCACCAAATCTTGGAAATATGATCGACTTGAACATCTTTATCACCTCTTTTGCATCATTTGTAGGACTAGCTATGGCTTCCACCCACTTAGACACGTAGTCTACAGCAACAAGAATGTATTTTTCCCAAAAGATGAAGGAAAAGGACCCATAAAGTCGATTCCCCATACAAGGAAAACTTCGACTTCTTGGATAAAGTTCTGCGGCATCTCATCCCGTTTACTGATATTGACTTGTCTTTGGCAAGCATCACACTTAGAAATGAAAGTGTGGGCGTCCTTGAACATAGTGGGCCACCAAAAACCAAATTGTAAGACCTTAGCGACAGTCTTATTAGTAGCAAAGTGTCCAGCGTAGTTAGATATGTGACAAGCGAAGAGAATGCCTGAAACCTCTTCTTCTGGGATGCATTTTCGGAATATATGATCTGAACATTGCTTATATAGATATGGTTCATCCCAAAAGTATCTTTTAACATCTCGAAAGAACTTTTCCTTCTGATAGCCGAAGATTTGAGGTGGTTCAATATCAGCGGCTAAATAGTTTGCAAAGTGTCTAAACCATGGTGTGTTTAATCCCTCGGATCTTACCTTAGATGGGCGTGTCTTGCCTGCATTTTCACCAGTTGGGACAGCTTCTATGGTGTAGACGTATTCCTCAGGTAAGCTGTCATTCATAGGTAGTTTAGCTTCGACATTCATTCTTGAAAGATGATCGGCTACACCATTATCAGCTCCTCTCCTATCTCAAATCTCCATATCAAATTCTTGAAGTAGAAGTATCCATCTTATTAGCATTGGTTTAGCGTCTTTCTTTGAAATCAAGTATCAGATTGCAGCGTGATCCGTATGAACTATTACTTTCGATCCGACAAGGTATGATCGGAATTTTTCGAAAGCAAAGACAATTGCGAGAAGTTCTTTCTCCATCATTGTGTAGTTGCATTGAGCATCATCCATAGTTCTACTCGCGTAGTAGATTACATGCATCTTCTTATCCTTCCTTTGCCCAAGAACCGCGCCTACCGCATAGTCACTAGCGTCACACATGATCTCGAATGGTTGCTCCCAATCTGGTGGTTGCACAACGGGAGCCGAGACAAGCGCGTCTTTGATCTTGTGGAAAGCAACTAAACACTCATCGTCGAACTCAAAGTTTGTACCTTTGCAAAGCAGGCGTGTAAGGGGCCTTGCAATCTTTGAGAAGTCTTGAATAAATCTTCTATAAAACCCGGCATGACCTAGAAAGCTTCGGATTCCTTTGACGGTTGTTGGTGGCTGCAAGCTCGTCATGACCTCAATCTTTGCCTTGTCAACTTCTATTCCCTTTGCTGAGATCTGATGTCCAAGAACAATTCAGTCTTGTACCATGAAGTGACAATTTTCCCAATTCAAAATCAAGTGTTTATCTTCGCATCGTTGTAAAACTTTGCTAAGATTCGCTAGGCATGTTTCGAAAGAAGATCCATGGACGGAGAAATCATCCATGAAAACTTCCATAAAATCTTCGATATACTCCGTGAAGATTGACATCATGCATCTTTGAAAGGTGGCAAGGGCATTGCACAAGACGAACGGCATCCGTCGATATGCAAATGTTCCGTAAGGACATGTGAAAGTCGTCTTTTCTTGGTCTCCCGGGTGAATGGGAATCTGAAAAAATCCAAAGTAACCGTAAAAAAAACAATAATATTGATGATTTGCTAACCTTTCTAGCATTTGATCGATGAAAGGCAATGGGAAGTAATCATTTCTTGTTGCTGTGTTTAGCTTCCGGTAGTCAATACACATGCGGTGGCCGGTTACCGTCCTTGTCGCGATCATCTGGCCTTTCTCGTTCTCAACGACTGTAACTCCTCCTTTCTTTGGAACCACGTGGACTGGACTCACCCATGTGCTGTCCGAGATCGGGAATATAATTCCGGCTTCCAAAAGCTTCATGATCTCCTTCTTGACGACCTTCGTTAGATTTGGATTCAGCCTCCTTTGATGCTCTATTGAGTTATTGGTGTTTTCTTTGAGGTGAATCTTGTGCATGCAAAGGGCGGGGGAGATCCCGGGAATATCATCAAGTGAGTATCCCATTGCTTTTCTCTGCTTCTGTAACTCGCAAAGAAGCAATGATGTTTCAACATCGTTCAGGTTCGAGTTGATGATGACGGGGTATGTGGAGTTCGGTCCTAAGAAAGCATACTTTAGGCCAACCGGTAGAGGTTTAAGCTCGACTTTGGGCGCCTTAAGTTCGCTCCAAGGGTCAGCTGTTCCATTAAGTGCGTCTTGAGGAGGTGTTAGAGTCTCATGCTCTTCCTTTAGGTCAAGGAAAGACACGAACTCATTGTAGACCTCGGGTTTATCCAGCATCTTTCAACATTTTCTCGTAGTTTCTTCGAGGAGATTATGCTCGGATTTGGCATTTGCCAAAGCAATCTCTAGCGGATCGTCAAAGAGAATTCCTTCATAGACCTCTTCAGTAGCTCTATCAAGCTTGTCAATCCAAAAGATTTGACCGTCTAGGGCCGGTTTATTCAAGCTCTTCCTCATGTCAAAGTTCATCGCCATATCGCCTAGATGCAAATCGATTTTTCCTTTCGGAACATCAATGATTGCTCTAGCTGTAGAGAGGAATGGTCTACCAAGTATAAGAGGGTCTCTAGGCTCCTTATCAAACTCCAAAACCACAAAAACAGTTGGGATGATACAACCTCCAATGATGATGGGTATATCGACCAACACTCTGATGGGTAGTCGAATAGATCTATCCGCTAGTATCAAGGAGATCTTTGTAGGCAAAAACATGTGGTATCCTAAGCGCTTTGCTACTGAAAGTGGCATCATGTTGATACTTGATCCAAGATCGCAAAGAGATCGTTCGGAGGTTTCCTTTTCTATCGAACAAGAGAGTACGAAACTACCTGGATCTTCGCGTTTAAGAGGAGTGCGATTTTGTATGATTGAGCTGCATTCATGGTTGATCATCATCACGCCTTCTTCCAGGGTTAGAGTGTTGGTTAAGATGCTCTTCATGTACTTCCTTAGTATAGCAATCATAGCGCATGCTTTGACGAACGGTAATCTCACAATAAGTTGTCCGATGATTTCATTTAGCTTCGCTTTTTTGTTTCTCCTTCTTTGTTTCTTTCAAACATCTAGGGTAAGGTACCTTAGGCGTGTATACACGTGTTGGAGGTGGTGGAATTTCGTCCTCCCTTAGTCTACCACGCATCGTAGCTTCCTCATCGAGATTTTCATTTCTAACGTCGGTTGTTTCTTTCGGTTCTTTCTCCTTTGAGTCCCTCGGGGGTTCTGGTTCTTTGTAAGCTCGCCCACTCCTAAGAGTAACTGCTTGCATGTCATTATTGTGAGATGAATCTTCTTGTTAGATAAGAGATGGTTCCACGGTTTATCCTTAATCCGAATTGCCTTCTCGGTTTGCTCCTCGATTCTTTTTAATTCTGCCGAAAGAAACTTAATCTCTTTCACATCACGATCCTCTCTCTCTTTAGAAGCAGCAAGTTCTTCCCTCATGGTTTGCATCTCAGTTTGTTTAGATTTTTCTTCTCTTGTACGACATTGTGATTGCATAT
>JAHZTW010000001.1:76091240-76101529 GCA_020283515.1 Alliaria petiolata
CTCCTATAAATACTCTTTAGACCTAATTTTTTATCCCAACTTTTATTCTCTTGTTCTTAGCTTAAACTTTTAGCCACCTTGGGCAAATACTTTGTTTAAGCTTGAATCTTTTGAGTTTAATGCATTATCTTTCTTAGATTTCTTGTTTTATCTTTCTCTAATCATGTTTAACCTTTCTCTAATCTTTGATTTGATGGGTTTAAGTATGGTTAGTGAGTAGTTCCTTAGAAACTTGGGGATGAGTTAGATTTAGGGTTTTCTAATGGATTAATCTTGCAATCTAGGATAGATTCTTTCATTCTCTCTTCTTATTAAGTGATTCCTAATGACAAATAGCTAATCCTTACTATTTTGGATCATAAGCATTTCATACACCCACCAAGTGTTTGATGAAATGCTTGAACCAACTTAATAAGAGATTTACATTTCTAGCCTAAGACATTAGATGTCTAGAGTGTTTATCATACCATTTAGACTTGTTATTAATGCTTGTTGATTATCTTAATGCTAAAACATCATTAGTTCATTAGGATGATTAACAAAGGGATTTGAGCCACACATCATGGTCTAATCTAAATTAAGTGTTCTAGGTATAGAGTTAGCTTGATTAGTTGCTTAAATGATTGCAAGGTTGTCCATTTAGTTTCCCAAATCAATGATTCCATCCCTAGGTTTCGATTTAGTCAATTGATAATCTTGCTTAGTAGTAATCCTTGCTTAGTATCTTGATTAGTAGTGATTAAGGCTTAGTTTCATAGTATTGCTCTAGTAGTACCTCTTTTAGTTTGTGTTTAGCTTTCAATACTTGTTTGTGACTTGCTTCTATCATTTTAGCTTAGCTTAGACTTAACTTTGTATTCTTATTGCATCATCTCCCAAGATGGATTGATACCTCAATATATTGCAATGATATGAGCAATTGAGGAATTGCTTGCAAGTGTAAAAACGCTTGTTTCATATTCGCAAAAAAAAAAATCAAAGTCCCCGGCAACGGCGCCAAAAACTTGATGCAACAGGATTTAGAGTCTGTTTTCGAGTTTTAAATTTGTAACCCTATTGCCTGCAAGTCCACAAATGTGCGTTGTAGTATTTAGGGTATCGATCCACAGAGACTAAGTTGTTTCTAACAAATCCACTAAACCTAAAATCAATAAGAACGAACAATTGAATATGGGGTTGTTTGGGTGTTGTGAGTGGTGACGAAGATAGTGAATAAGAAGGTAAATCAATTCGAGAGAGAGTTGGGTGTTAGGGAATTCGCAAGGTATCATGGATCAATCAACGAGATATTTAAACAGAAAGAATCCATGGATGTTCTAGACTAACCTACTTCCGTAGTATTAATCTCGAAATCGAATCTAGACAAATCATGAAATCTATCAACTTAGATTGCTAAACTCCCGTTAAATCTAAGCATCTAGACAACCTAATTTGACAAATCCGCAAACAGCCCTAGACTAACTTTCGCAGCCTAAAGTTGTTTGTTAATCAAAACATAATCCCCAATCCATCAATTTAGTAATCAATCCATGAATCCCCTTTGAAAAACCCTTAAACCCAACCAAGAAACTACTCATACATATTGAAGTAAATCGCAGTCATGGTTGATAAACGCAAAGATGAGAAGTAATATATGATAGCAAAACGAAATAAGAGATAAGAGGGTTCAGAAATCTTCTCAGTATTGAAGCACAAAGTCGAGATCTTCTCCCTTGGAAACGAAAAGAACAAAGAAAAACTCTAGAAAAAACGTGGCTGTGAATTGTCTATGAGGGGGCTGCGTGCCTGCCCTAAATAATGAGTAGATGTGATTATTTATAGGTCTTGAGGTGTCATTTAGGTTTCTTTTGTGTTTGACGGCAATTGGGCTTGACGGGCTTGCAAACGGGTTTCAAAAACGTGTTTTATGTTGGCCTTGCCACGGACCGCTCATGGCCCGGCCACATGGGGTATGGCAGCACTAGGAAGTGGCCATGGCGCGGTGGAGAGTCTTCTGGCCGCGGTCACGAGACTTGGTGGTGCGGCCATTGGTCTTGCAACTTCTATGCTTGCTTCTCCCGCGAGACTGCATAATATGTCTTCAGTAAAACCGTCGTAACTCCATATCTAACCGTTGGTTTGCCTTCAAACCACCTGGATATGAAAGGTAACAGTCCCCTCTATCCGGTGTCTAAATTTGAGGAAGATCGCGTAGTGGGAAGGTCTTGATCGGATGTTAAACTTCTAGCACCTCAAATCTGTCCAAAATACCGTTTTGCTCCAAAAACTCCATTTTGCATCCTTTTTGCTAAGTTAACCTGAAAAGAATCTTGACCATACAAATACTCGAAAAATACTATTTATACATTAAAAACTTAGTGAAATGCTTATTAAAGCACTCACTTATGATGGTTAAAATGGGTCAAATATGCATGTTATCAAGGTTCCTAGTGCCAAATCCTTCTTTCATCTTCGACGCCAGTCCCATCATTCATGACGTCTACGGGGAAACTTGTAGGTAGGTGAACTGTTTGGCGGACCCTCTTGTTGATGTGGCACTCCGGAATTGGTCACGGTAAAATTGGTCGTAAAAATTACCCCCCGACTTCTTGTGACGTCGGAAATGAGGCAGAGAGTTGAACTCTAATGGATTTTTTGCTCATGTAAGAACACACATGGTAGTTTTTGTTTCATACCTGAAGGAACTATTGGATGGAATTGCCTCGAGAAAGACTTTCAAAGCCAATCGTGCGTTGGATCAGGCCGGGATACAGGAGGCTGACTACCATGATTTGACTTGTTGCATGCACATTTGGATCATACCCCGAATGACCGCGCATCCCGGAGGAGTACGAGTCGGCCGAAGGTTCGTTAAGATCTGCATGCGACTTCCAAGGGAAGAGCGCACGGTTGCCCGTAAGGAAGCTATTCTCGGAGGAATTTTCTCGCATTGATTCACTTGGAGCTTAGCTATGGGGCCTACTTCCTCTCCTATCGGTTTTATAGATGAGTTATAGCCTTGAATGATCACTGGGGTCGAAATGACGTCTCGACGCTGAGATGACACCTCCCCAAGGACTGCAAGGGGTGCTTTGAGAGGGAGATAAGATTGTCTTCGTGCGCAAGTTGCTAACACAAGGGTGAGCGGTTGATTTTTAGTTCAGCATGTGCGTATCAGCTTGTGACAAGGTGACAAGTAAGGCATTTCCCAGAGGCGTTACCCAGAATCTTGAACTGTCGGAACAGTCTTGTATTTGTGCGTACGCAGTAAAATTTATTGTTTGTTGGAATCGTGCTTTGACCTTTCCCGGAAGGAGAAGTTGGAGATAGAGAAGAGAAGCTCCCAAAACTGGCAATCTTTATTTCTTAGAAGAACATTACCTTGGAGGGCGAGGAAGTCCATAGAGAAGCATGCTGACGAAAACTCTGGAGGACTGGCCTGCAGGAGGTTGTATGACGGCTGTCCTCGGAAGGAGCGACAAAGAATTTGAAAGCCCGGAAGCCTAACGAGTGGACCAGGGTCCTGGTTAAAATCGGAGGCGATGGCAAAATTCCAATGAAGGGACGATCGCATATGTTCAGGGAGAAAAAAAACCTCGAGGGGATGCAAAAAAGATATGCCCCAGAAGGGTAAATGAACATGCAAAGAAAGCAGAGATCCTGAGGGGATGCAAAAGAGATATGCCCCCGGAAGGGTAAATGAACACGCAGAGAAAGCAAAGATTCCGATGGGATACAAATAAAATATGCCCGTGGAAGGTCGGACGACCAGTTTTATGGAAGGCAAATGGCAGATAAATTTTACCCTTACTCCCTTGGGTAGACTCCTAGAAGGGATTGACAGGCTTTAATTTTTTGTTATGCTTAGGTGGGGGTTGACAGGCTCCGATTTTTCGTTCTTGTGGATTTGCAATTGTTTGTGCTCCTGTCGCTATCACGCTATCCTTCAGGGTCGGATGACAGGTCTCCTGGTTTTCCTGACGCGCTTTCATTTTTCCACGAAGAAATCCACATGGCATAATCTTATTCGTCCAACGACCAGGAAGTTGTGTAGCACTGTTGACCTCGCTTCACATTCCATCCTTTCGTCATGATGATACGCTACAACCCTACCTTCATAATGACGCATCTATTTTGCGAGTGGCTTGAGAGTAGGTTTATTTGCAGGATCAGTCCCCGACTTTTTCCAGCTTTTTCCGATGGCCGCGACATTTTCCACTGTTAGTTCGTTTTCTTCTGAGCGCTTAAAAAACCAATTCCGATGAATAAATTTTGCTCCATACTCTACCCTCAAAACCCGTTTCTTTACAGCTTTATCTGGTTCGACCTTTCCGATTTTCTGCATCCTTGTTTCTCTTCTTTTTTTACATCCTCCATCATCATTGCGATATCTACGTCTTCTAGTTATTCGTGAGGTGGTTCTGCCTCTGCTCATTGGGATTATGCTGCCGCCGAACGGGTCGACGTTTCTTCGGACCAGGGTAATTTATTCGAGAGCACGTCGCTTGTCTTTCAGACGAAGTGAAGAAACGCGACCTCCCGGGTTATGGCTGCACCTTCGTCACTTTTGAGAGGGTGACGTCTGTCGTCGACCCTCAATACATTGGGTTCGATCCCATCTTTCTCATGGTGGGCCAACTTGCTGAGCATCCTTCGATTACTTGTATTGCAATCAACAATGAATGCGTCCTCTATGGCTTTCGAGGTGATCTTCCAAGAGTTCTGGTCAATTTCTGTCGTCGCTCCGGCATATGCCCAGCCAATTGCACCCTTCGGCATGAGGATGCCCCAACCAGTTGCATTCTTCACGGTGACTCTGCTATCCCCCAGCCAGTTGCACCCTTCGGCTCGCCGCCTACCAGGTCCTCTCCGACTTATCGAGGATACCAATCCGAGAATCTGTGGTACTCCTATCGTACTCCTCTCCTCTCCGTTGATTTTTTTTGTTATACCCTATTTATAACTGATAACCGTTCCACATTAATCTCTGGAGACCGGTCTGGAAGGCGCCACTGACGGAAACGTTTCTTCTTTTGGTTGGTTCATCCTGCGCTTGGGTCCCTCTTACTTGGCGTCACCGTGATGAGTCTCTCGATATGCATGTTCTCCCATACCGCTTTAAATCACCTTTTACAACTGATGACAAGGCGGCTTTGAAGTACCTCTTTTTATTGGACGAGAGGTTGAGAGATTCGGCGTTTTTTCTTTCCCCTCCCTGCATCAGGGAGAGCTCTTTGGTCCTTCCTTTGGGACCCCTATTAGGATACCAGATAGTTCCGATCTTTAGTTTGTTACTGGCGCCACTTTTCCAATGCTCGCTCTTGTTGTCGAAATTATTTATTCTTTTGCTTTTGGCTGCAGACTCTATATGTACGGGACCTTTGCTCTTGAGGGACTTCAATGACACCTCAGAACTCGGTGATCGGAGGTGGGTACATCTTCCCAACATTCGGCCAGGAGGCGTCGGTTGTCCTTTCCCGCCGGTCCTTCTATCAGGGCCAGGCCGTCACCAGCGCGATCAGCTTCCTGATTCATGATCTTTTTTTTACTCCGAACCGGACTTTCCTACGTGGGTACCACCCTCGAGGCAACCTTCTCCTACGCTCATGTGTTGGCGCCGAACCGCCGCCGATCTTCACGGCTTGATGGACGAGGTATCACTCTTTTCCTGGTTGATATTCGGTTATCTTTTCTTTATTGGATTATGAGAAGTGATTTTATTTTCACAGCTTCAGGACGCTCTCGCAAATGGAGAATGAGCTGCTGACGGCCGAACGTCGAGAGAGGTCTGTCCGACATGGCTAGTGAGTTGTAGGCAGAGTTAATCACCATGAGGGACCAACTCACGGAGTCTAAATCTTCGGTGCGGAGAGAGGAGTTGGGAGGCGAGGTTGCGCTTCTCGGAGATTAGTTGGAGTAAGTGTGTCGTGTTTTTCGTTTTGTCGAACACTAGACTTCATCCCTTCTTCTAGCGCCAACTGTTTGGGAGTATTTTGCCGATGCAAATGGGAGGTGTGTGTTCTCCAGGATGGTTGAATTTTGTATCACGGGCCCATCCTCTAGAGGGATGAGTAGTACTTGAGATGGTGTTTAATCGTGTCTTCGGACCCCAAAATCAATAACATGCGGGTTATGTCTAGTTTTGAATTTGTAGGATCCTAAGCTGCAAGTGCACACCGTGCGTTTTAGTACTTAGGGTATCGAACCACAGGGAGGAGGTCAACTGCAAAACATAGAATCAGGATAAGCAAAGACGCGGAGAATTGGGGGTTTTGGGAGTGTGTCACGGTTTTTGCAAAAAATAAACTACTCAGACATGAAAGAAGAAGTACAAAACGTGATTGATGAATGCATAACTTATATAAATCGATGAGAAACAAAGAGGGTTCAAGAAGAAATCAATCTCCCTCGAAGAACAAAGCGAAAACCAGGAATCAGAGATTCGCGGCCACCAAAAGAATTCTGTAACTTAGAGTATTTTGTGATGCTTAGAAAAACCCTAGAAAACGAGTTTATATAGGTCTTCAAATCCCCTAGGTTGTGGATTAGGTCTTGCCTTGCATAAGACGGCTGCGGATTTAAGTTGGGCTTCAAATGGGCTCGAAAACCGCGAGTGGCCTGGCCGCGCTAGCGACTGGCCGTGGCGCGGCCACAGGTCGTCTGGTTTGGCCGTGGCGCGGCCAGCTCGTCTTTCCGGGTGCTTGACAGACCTTCTTGCTTCTTCCATAACTTGAGATCCAACCGTGAGATTGTTCTCAAACCACTTTGAGGTGAATCACAGCTGATAGGGCTACCTTGTCTCCAAATATGAGCTTGATCTTGTGGTGGGAACGCCTTCGTTTTATGTTGAACTTTTGTCCTCGAGCACTGTTTCCGGAAGTGTCAATTTTGCTCCAAAATATGCGTCTTTTGTTAAGATTACCTGAAAAGAGTCTTGAACAAACAAATACTCGAAATCTAGTGTTTATTCATTAAAACCTTAGTGAAATGCTTATTAAAGCACTCACTTATGATAGTAAAAATGGGTAAAATATGCATGTGATAACACTCATATTTTACTCCTAAAACCTATTATTTCAAGATCATTTATAAGTGTTTTAACTCGGTTTTCAACGGTTTTAAAGTGATTTCCACATTTCCTAGTCTTAAGAGTCATTTCAGGAAAATTGGACAAAAGGACACATTTTGGAGCAAAACGGGAACTTCAAGGACATGTGCTCAGAGCCATAAGTTCAGCATCAGATGATGACCTTCCCACCACAAGATCAAGCTCATATTTGGAGACAAGATAGCCCTTTCAGCTGTCTTTCATGCCGAGGTGGTCTGAGACCAATCTCACGGTTGGATCTCAAGTTACAAAGGAAGCAAGAAGGCCCGTCAGACACATTCCCAAAAGAAGGATGGCCGCGCCACGGATCTTCAGAAGACCAGTGGCCGCGCCACGCCTGGTCGCTCGCGCGGCCACACCACTCCGGCCCATCCCGAGCCCGTTTGCACTTATCCGATATTTTCCCGAGGTTAAAACGTGAAGCCCACTTTCTGAAGACCGGGAGCCTATATAAAGGAACCTTAGGGTTTCAGAAGAGGCGTGACCACACAGAGCTTTTCCAGAAACACTTTTGCGCCGCAGAGAGAGAGAGAGAGAGAGAGAGAGAGAGAGAGAGAGAGTTCGACGGCCCCGGAGTTGAAGACCTCGAGAGAGAACTCTTCTGCAGCCGCCTGCTCCTCCTTCTTTTCCCTTTCATCTTTTGTTCTTAGTTCTTTGCTTTTCAATACTTTAAGAAAACCTCTCTTCAATCGATTTCCTTTGAAGAAGTTTTCTCACTTTGTTCTTTTTATTAATACAATTCGCACCTTTCATATCTCGAAGATGTCTCTCGTTCCCATGAGCGAGTAGTCATCTAGTTGGGTTTTTAAGGGGATTTTCGAAGGGGTTTAATCATGGATTGATTTCGCTAGGTTGATAGAGATAGAGTTTCTTTTAGGTATCTTCGTTGATGTCTTGTTCTTATTGCATGTTTGCTTCTCTGATCAATTAGCAACTGATTCCAGGACGACTAGATACATGAACATGTGGTCTATCGTCTGGATCTAGAAGTTAACGAGCGGATCGCACCGTAGGATGTTTAGGCATATCGACGGACCGCACCGCGAGTGTTTACAAATAGGTGAATGATATGTATGCGCGGTTGTCTTGCATCGTGGGATGAGAAATCATATCCGCAGTGAAAGACAAACGCAGGTGGCTAGATCCGTGAAGGCGGGGTAGTCATAGTCGACCGTTTCAGCTTAAGAACCTAACCTATTAAATCATCTAGAACCTATCCTGTTGCTTGTTAGATCCGATCCATGAACCCCGGAGAATGTCCCTGAACCCAACGCCTTTTATTCATTGATTTACAACCGTTTAATTCTTTTCTGCTGCTTGATATCATTACTGCAAATCGTGACACACTGCATCCCCCAAGCTCCCATTTGGTTTAAAGAAGTTAGAAATCTTAGAACTTTCGCAAAACAACAATCTCTGTGGATTCGATCCCTTAATATACTACTGTGATTGCTGTGCACTTGCAGCTATCTTAGGGGTAAAACTTGAAGTAAAAGAAACCCCGCATCAAGTTTTTGGCGCCGTTGCCGGGGATTGTTTGCTTTTGCGAATTTTCAGTTTCTAATTTGTCTTTTAGACCACGTTGATTTTCAAGCTTTTCCGTTCATTGCTCACGATTTTCTTGTGTTTACTTCTCATGTTTCAGGTGTATGACCACTAGGAGGAACGCTTCCAACGTCTTACCCCGCCACATCGAGATCGACAGGCATGAAAAAGAAATCCGAAGGTTAAGAAGACAGATCAGCATGGCCGAGAACGAGGCCGCTCTTGGAGTTCAACGAAACCGCGAAGAAATTCTTCGCAACACTGGTCGAGCACCTAACGATTTACAAGATGGGGAGCCACAGCTCGACAACAAAGGAGGCCCTATCAACCCCAATCCCGAGGTTGACTCGAACGAAGAAGAACACGATATTGCCCTACAGCAAGGAGGACACAATCCGATCATCAGAAATGGAGCGAACCAAGCAAACCCTATCATCCAGCCGGATGACCGAGACGCCATCGGACCTGTTCTGCCAGCCAACCTTCCCAGGCGAGCTAGGAACCGCACCATAGCCGATCACGATACTCCTGATCAGCACTTCGAGAATCGAGCAGCGATTCAAGTTAACGTCCCCCATGAGGACGAGTTGGAGATCAAACCGCAGATCATCTCTTTGGTGAAGCAAAATCAGTTTCACGGACTATCAAACGAGCACCCGATGGCCCACATCGAGTTATTCGAGGAAATCTGCAGCACCACAAAGACGAACCGAATCCCTCCCGACTATCTGAAGTGTAAGCTATTCCCATTTTCTTTGAGCGACAACTGTCTGAATTATGATAAAAATCCGCAAACCGGAGACTCTGATTCCAAGCAGATAGCCGAGCTGAAGAACATGATGAGCCAGCTGCTCAAGGGACAGCAGCGCAGTATCAGTGCGTGTGAGACCGCGGCGAAAAGAGAAGAATCTAGCCCGGGAGACGATGGAGACGAGTTCTACACGCGAGAAGAAGAAATTAACTTCATAGGAGGGCATAATTCATATCCAAACATAAACTTCAACAATGGATTCAACAACAACTTCAGGAACAACAATAACTTATCATACCGAAACCCAAACGTGTGGAACCCGCGAGATCAAGTGTATCCACCTCAAGGAAGACCCTTCCAGAACAAGTTCCAGAACGTGAACTACGGAAACAACGGAGGCTACCAGGCAAAGCAACCCTACAACTCTCAGCTCACGCCCTACAACAACCAGCAGGGAGCGCCGCAAGCTGCACCGAACGCACCTTACCCGTCACGAGAAGACAAACTCGAAGGACTGATGCAACAGCTGCTGTTGTCTCAACAAAAATCGGTCAAGGATCTCAACATCAAGGTAGATTGCATGTACAACGACCTGAATGGCAAGTTCGAAACCCTGTCTTCCCACGTGAAGAAATTAGACATGCAAGTCTCTCAAACCGCTGAAGCCATCAAGAGACAAGCAGGGATCTTTCCCGGAAAAATAGAGGATAACCCAAAAGGATTCTGTAACGCGATCTTGGCAGTCGCCAACGAGGCTAAGGAGCCAGAGCTAGCCATGGGAGAAAAGTGCAGGTTTGTCCCACTCTTCCCAACGATAAAGAAAGGAACTGCCAGTCCACCTTTCGATACTCCGGAGAACCGTGGGTTCGACAGACTGAAGAAAGAAGAAGATCCAGGCGCATTTAC
>JAHZTW010000001.1:76107211-76118304 GCA_020283515.1 Alliaria petiolata
AACGGCAAGTTCGAAACCCTTTCTTCCCACGTGAAGAAATTAGACATGCAAGTCTCTCAAACCGCCGAAGCCATCAAGAGGCAAGCATGGATCTTTCCCGGAAAAGTAGAGGATAACCCGAAAGGATTCTGTAACGCGATCTCAGCAGTCGCCGACGAGGCTAAGGAGCCAGAACTAGCCATGAGAGAAAAGTGCAGGTTCGTCCCACTCTTCCCAACGATAAAGAAAGGAACTGCCAGTCCACCTTTCGATACCCCGGAGAACCGTGGGTTCGACAGACTGAAGAAAGAAGAAGATCCAGGCGCATTTACCTTCCCATGCTCGATCACGGGAATCAACTTCAAGGATTGTCTATGCGACACAGGAGCCAATGTCAATGTCATGCCAATGGCAATCGCTGAAAGGTTAGGAATGACGACTTATTTCCCCTCACCTACGCAGCTAGTGTTCGGAGACTCGTCTAGGAATAAATCAAATGGCGTAGTCTACAACGTTCAACTTCTTGTCGGATATAAGATAGTACCTACTGACTTCCATGTGCTCGACATGGGGGAAGACAAAGACAAACCACTGATACTTGGAAGACCCTTCTTGGCCACGGTAGGAGCAAGGATCGACCACATAAGCAACTTCGTAGTCTTCCTACATATAAGCCAGAAGAGATACTACCCAAAGGAGGTGAGCACTCCGCCTCTGGAAACGAAGAACCACGCGACTAAGAAGGAGAAAAAGGGGATGATATTAAGGGCAGGCCAGCTCCACTCGAGACCCTTCTCCCGAGTCGAAATTCTGATTCCTCCCGAGCTAGAAGAGTTGGGTGAAGAGGAAGTTTCGAAGTCAGTTGAAAAGACAAAGCGGGTAATCTTAGAAGCTAAAATTCTAAGGAACGGAAACGGAGGGACGCTGCTGATACGGAAGCAAGGAGAAGCTTCAGGAGAACAACTCGCGAAGTACTTTCCCCAACTGCCTAAGCTTCAAACAGAGTCGAGCTAAACGACTTAAACAAAAGCGCTTGGTGGGAGACAACCCATCTGGTATGTGTTTTTGATTTCTTTTCTTTCTTTCATTTCTAACATCTAGTTTTTGCAAGTTTTCTGTACTTAGGAATAAAAAAATATATAAAAAAAAATATAAAACCAAGAAAAACCCAAAAATATGAGAGGAGCCTCAGAAGGAGGCTAGCCGCACGAGCATAGCCTTTGGCGCGGGGAGAAGGACCGTGGCCGCGCGACGGACCACGACCACGCGGAGGGAAGCAGTTTGGCCGCGGCCGCGACAGGCCATGGCGCGGCCAGCGGTCGTCTGAGCGACCAACCCGGAAAACTCACGTTTTTCTTCCCGAACCAAGCTTCCCGCGTTTTGGTACAATCCCGCACCGAAAAGTTATTCCCATTAATATAAGATGACGGATTTAATCGATTTGTTGCCAACACGCAAGGTAAGTTCTCTCGTTTTAAATTTTTTGAAAATACAAGGTTTTTGGTGATAAAAACACCTTTTTAAAAGCAAAAGAGAAATTTTAGGATCAAACTCTCTTTTCTTTTCTCTCCCAAGAGACTTGGAGATTTTTGGGAGATTCTAAGTTTTTCAAATCCAAACCGTTTTCAAAAATTCTTTGGCATAAGCTCATCTATTTTCGAAGAGTATTCACTTTTTAAAGCTCATTCATCCTCATCTACAAGGTATGGTCTCTAATTTTACAAATCTCTAAAGAACTCAATTTTGAGATCTCTCTTGCTTGACTAGAAAATTGTCTAGGATGCTTGGATAATGGTAGAGAACCTTGGATTGATGATTTAGGTTGCCTAGATCTCGATTTTTGCAACCATATATCTAAAAGTTGAAGTCTTTGAAATAAAATTTTTTAGCATGCTCTAAGAACCGATTTTTGGAGATATTATTGGACGAATTGCTTGGTTTGGACTTGATTCATGCTAGGTATCACTTAGAGATCAAAGTTTGATGATAATAAGTTGACAAAATCGATTTATTGGAAATTTTTTGGTTTAGAATCCCAAAAATTCGAAAATAGGGTGTGAGTACCAAATTGATCTTAAAATTTATGCAATTACTCGATTAGTCTTAGTCTTGGAAACTCTTGGTATATGTCTTGCATATCATTGCACTTGAGAATCCTTGAGACACATCAAATTCACATGTTTGGTCGAGTTTTTGTTTTTATTTTGCAAGGTACAATGAGTTCCGACCGAAACTACGAGATACGTTCGAAGTATAGAGAGCAATTAAGCTCTTCAAGGAGTTCTTCGCGACAGCAAGAACACGTAACACCGCTAGGGAACCCGAGTCTAAACACCACTCTAGGGAAATATATGAGGGAGCAAAGGAGGAAGTTCCTCGAATCGCAAAAGGTATGCACAAGCCGCGACGATCCTCCACCTCAAGAGCCAACAAGAGAGCTGAACCCTTCTCCTCCTAAGCGCAAGGTCCGAAATTTTGGAGCACCAATGGACCCGAACATTGATTATTTGAAGGAGATGAAGAAGATGGATGTAAGAACAACCTTGAAGATCGACTACTCCGCTTTAGACGCTTTGGGCATCACCGAGGATGTCACATGGTACTTGGACGAGCTAAGGCTCAGGACCTTCATGGAAATTGATCGACCCACCTACAAGAGACTCGCTCAAGAGTTCTTAGCTTCGGTTCAGCTGACATACAAGAGAGGAAGGAAATCACATCCGAAAGACGGTATTCTCTATTTCACCATTGGCTCTCGGGATTATGAGCTGAGCATCCCTAGACTTTGCGAGATATTTGGTTTTGACTTGAGGAGCGAGACAACCATTGAAGAAGAATGGAGTGCTGACATTTGGGAACTCATGGGCCGAGGCATTTACGACAAGGGAAGGCATCCGTCCGCCTTTCTTTCACATCCAGCCGTGCGTTTCATGCACCGCCTCATAGCACACCGACTCTACTCTCGCAGCAACCAATCATGCATCCTCATCCCAGAGCTCGTCCTACTTCAGTCCGCCTTTAGGGACGAGCCACTTTCAGCATGCTTTGGATGCATCCTAGCAGAAAGACTCGTGCGAGTGAAGCACGACGTCACCGCACCTAGATGCGAGACTGCCTTCACGACTTATGGAGGCATCATCACAGCGATCATGGAGGCCGCAGGAGTAGACACCAGCATTGAGACGCCCTTAGATGAGGCTTGGTTTGACTTGTCCCAGTTTCAGACGGACAGGAACTTGACAGGCGCAGCCATGGATCCAGACAGGTTCGGATACCGTTACAGACTAGGGAAGGGAGACAACCGCACGGTCTATTTACCGTCTCCTACAGTCCCGCGCCTTTCAGAAGGTTCACCACAGTGGATCCCGAACCATGATGAGTTCCGCACCGAGTTCTCACGTCTACCGCTTACCATTGGAGAGTATGTAGCCGCCAAGGCTAGGAGAGAAGCGATCCGTCAGAGGACTCACCACACCTCATCCTCCTCCATGCGCAGTACCTCACGATCCGCTGCACCGTCCACCTCGACTGATCCCGCGATCACCGCACTTCAGGAGCAACTAGCACGCCAGAACGAGATGCTTGAGAAGATGGCGCGACAGCTTCGAGAGAGAGGACACATAGATGGCAACCTTTAGACCCTGAGTTCAGATGCCTAGAAGACTTCGCGTCTCGGCCAACACTCTTCCTGCTTACGAGCCTGGTTCCATCTATTCCACCCCTATCCTTTATTTTTATTTATGCTTTATCTTTCATCTATTGCAGTCATTCCCGACCTGTCACCACTATTTCACACTGGGGACAGTGTGATTTAAGTCTGGGGGGAGTTCGTACTAATGACTTTGCTTTTGTTTTGGTTTTTATTTGAGTCTTTTTCTTTTAAGAACTAAGAATGATGTATTTCGATATATATAATATGGTTTTAGGGATTATGACGCAAAACCAAGGATGATATTCGACCAGTGTGCTTCTACGCTATTTCTAGTGACAGATCTTTCAAGCTTTAGTACTAGACTAGGCAGTAGCTAGAAAGCCAGAGATGCGAAATCCTGGAGAATGCCGATCTATAGAGACTTCAGGGGAAGGAATACACTAGCTCTATTTTTATTGGACTTTAAACTAACTATTAATTTCCTTGTCAACAGATGTAAACATTCAACGAAAAAGCCAGAACGTTCGGGACATCTTCTTCCATTTAAACACACTCCCTTGTTGTTCCCGAACGGCCAACTCATCAATAGTTGGTACCATACCCGAAACCCTTACCATCTTTTCATACCTCATGCAACTCTCTTGTTTTCACCATATGCAGATATGTGCAAAAACGCCGGAGAGGGAGGAACGACACGATTTCTAGTCACTCAAGACGAAGGATCGAATGGTTAAGGAACGGAAGTGTTAGCTACAAAAGAAGGACGACTCATGCCTCGGAAAACTCGAAAGAATGGTAATATTCTTGCGATCCTTAAGACTCTCACAACAAGGCACTTCCCGTTTCATAAAAAAAAAATATAAATAAAATAACTCGGATAGAGGACCCGAACTTTTTGGAGTAATGACGGTACTTATCCATAAAAAAAAGAGTTACAAAAAAAAATGGAAAGATAAGAAACGGGAAGAAAATGCCTAAGAGCCTTAAGAGAATCGTGACATGCATAGAGGCAGAGCCTGGGCGATATGGTGAGAAGTTTTAAACGCCATCCAATCCGAGCCAGAAACAAGAAACTAAGTCTGGGGGGATGGCTGTATCAAGGAGAACTCGCGGATGTGTACGTGCGGAGAGTGATTGGAAATCGTGGATCTCAATAGTTCCACCTTCTCTTGCTGTTTTGCATAATATCTCGCACCTTCCGGAGATTTATACGGTAACCCGAAACACTCTAAACCTCACCAATAAAGGCCTTTATATACCTAACCTCGTTGAATCTAGCTTTATATCCCTTGACAAGGATCACGCCAAACTTAATACTACTTAGAGAGCTAGTTGACTGAAACTTGAAGTTTAGATAGTGAAAGTTTCGCAAGGGACTAGTGTTGAAGGAACTATAGTGAGAATTTTCTAGGCTGAGCTTGGATAGACTTGTTCGATGACTTATGGCTTAGAAGGACGGTCGCTGAGTTTTTGCTAGTTCCTATATTTTCAAACCTCTTTTCCAGGCTTTGTCTGCGTTTTGTTTGAGGACAAACAAAGGTTTAAGTCTGGGGGAGTTGATAACACTCATATTTTACTCCTAAAACCTATTATTTCAAGATCATTTATAAGTGTTTTAACCCGGTTTTCAACGGTTTTAAAGTGATTTCCACGTTTCCTAGTTTTAAGAGTCATTTCAGGAAAATTGGACAAAAAGGACACATTTTGGAGCAAAACGGGAACTTCAAGGACATGTGCTCGGAGCCATAAGTTCAGCATCAGATGACGACCTTCCCACCACAAGATCAAGCTCATATTTGGAGACAAGATAGCCCTTCCAGCTGTCTTTTATGCCAAGGTGATCTGAGTTCAATCCCACGGTTGGATCTCAAGTTACGAAGGAAGCAAGAAGGCCCGTCAGACACATTCCCAGAAGAAGGATGGCCGCGCCACAGATCCTCAGAAGACCAGTGGCCGCGCCACGCCTGGTCGCTCGCGCGGCCACACCACTCCGGCCCATCCCGAGCCCGTTTGCACTTATCCGATATTTTCCCGAGGTTAAAACGCGAAGCCCACTTTCTGAAGACCGGGAGCCTATATAAAGGAACCTTAGGGTTTCAGAAGAGGCGTGACTTCACAGAGAGCTTTTCCAGAAACACTTCTGCGCCGCACAGAGAGAGAGAGAGAGAGAGAGAGAGAAAGTTCGACGGCCCCGGAGTTGAAGACCTCGAGAGAGAATTCTTCTGCAGCCGCCTACTCCTCCTTCTTTTCCCTTTCATCTTTTGTTCTTAGTTCTTTGCTTTTCAATACTTTAAGAAAACCTCTCTTCAATCGATTTCCCTTGAAGAAGTTTTCTCACTTTGTTCTTTTTATTAATACAATTCGCACCTTTCATATCTTAAAGATGTCTCTCGTTCCCATGAACGAGTAGTCATCTAGTTGGGTTTTTAAGGGGATTTTCGAAGGGGTTTAATCATGGATTGATTTCGCTAGGTTGATAGAGATAGAGTTTCTTTTAGGTATCTTCGTTGATGTCTTGTTCTTATTGCATGTTTGCTTCTCTGATCAATTAGCAACTGATTCCAGGACGACTAGATACATGAACATGTGGTCTATCGTCTGGATCTAGAAGTTAACGAGCGGATCGCACCGTAGGATGTTTAGGCATATCGACGGACCGCACCGCGAGTGTTTACAAATAGGTGAATGATATGTATGCGCGGTTGTCTTGCATCGTGGGATGAGAAATCATATCCGCAGTGAAAGACAAACGCAGGTGGCTAGATCCGTGAAGGCGGGGTAGTCATAGTCGACCGTTTCAGCTTAAGAACCTAACCTATTAAATCATCTAGAACCTATCATGTTGCTTGTTAGATCCGATCCATGAACCCCGGAGAATGTCCCTGAACCCAACGCCTTTTATTCATTGATTTACAACCGTTTAATTCTTTTCTGCTGCTTGATATCATTACTGCAAATCGTGACACACTGCATCCCCCAAGCTCCCATTTGGTTTAAAGAAGTTAGAAATCTTAGAACATTCGCAAAACAACAATCTCTGTGGATTCGATCCCTTAATATACTACTGCGATTGCTGTGCACTTGCAGCTATCTTAGGGGTAAAACTTGAAGTAAAAGAAACCCTGCATCAAGTTTTTGGCGCCGTTGCCGGGGATTGTTTGCTTTTGCGAATTTTCAGTTTATAATTTGTCTTTTAGACCACGTTGATTTTTAAGCTTTTCCGTTCATTGCTAACGATTTTCTTGTGTTTACTTCTCATGTTTCAGGTGTATGACCACTAGGAGGAACGCTTCCAACGTCTTACCCCGCCACATCGAGATCGACAGGCACGAAAAAGAAATCCGAAGGTTAAGAAGACAGATCAGCATGGCCAAGAACGAGGCCGCTCTTGGAGTTCAACGAAACCGCGACGAAATTCTTCGTAACACTGGTCGAGCACCTAACGATTTACAAGATGGGGAGCCACAGCTCGACAACAATGGAGACCCTATCAACCCCAATCCCGAGGCTGACTCGGACGAAGAAGAACGCGATCCTGCCCTACAGCAAGGAGGACACAATCTGATCATCAGAAATGGAGCTATTTTATGCTCATGGGACATAATCAGAAGGACATTATCAGAAGGACGTGCCGTCAAGAGACTTGTTCGACCTTATTTTGTCGGTCACTACTTGTGTTTGTGGTGTTTTCGGTTTCTCTAGACGACTCTTTTTTCTTCGTCCTGGGCGACCTCCCTTCTTCCTTCTCATTATTCTCTTATTTATATATATCTGGCACGTCTTCCTATTGGCTTCGCCAATTTTGTCGTCCGCTCACATCTCCTCTGAAAAAAATAAAGGTTCATACCGCCGGATCCTTCTTTTATCTTCGGCTTCAGTCTCATCGGTCGTGACACCTACATGGAGCGGACCTTTTTGTAGACGTGACACCTCCAAAATTAGTCTCAATAAATCGGTCTCAACAGTATTATAAAATATTAACTATTTTAATATTTATTTTAGAATGAATTTTTAAGATTGTAGCCAGAATTAGAATTGAGTTTATTTTAGAATTGCATTATATATGTAATAGTGTTTTTTCTTAAACAACAATATTTTTCCATCAAGTAAAAAAAATCTCTTTGAACACAATTTTTGTAAATACATAAATGTTAAATTTTATGTCAATACATCATTTGTGTAAAAATTAGATAATTAAAGTAAAAAAGAGAATCAAACAAAATTATAAATAAATATATATTTGAACTATTTTATTTCTATTTAAAAAGTTATGCCCTTATTTAATTTCTCATATCTTATATCACCTTTTAAACATTAGTCACCTCTGTTCTCCTTATATATTAAATTGTAGGAAAAGAAAATTATAAAACAAAGTTTGTTTATTATCTTTTGAGCCTAATATTTAGCTCTGAAAATTTTTGGACGGATTTCCGTTCTCTTCTATATCCATTCCGAATTTCCCGTCATATTCTCAATCCCGTTTTAAGTACATATCCATTTTGATAGATTCTGTGGCAGAGCACCGAGCCAAACATCTTCGGATGGTTCGGATGATGACGAGCAGCATGTACCAGAGCAGGTCATGAACGGTACAAGTGAGGTTCATCGAGGAGANGATAGATTCTGTGGCAGAGCACCGAGCCAAACATCTTCGGATGGTTCGGATGATGACGAGCAGCATGTACCAGAGCAGGTCATGAACGGTACAAGTGAGGTTCATCGAGGAGAGACCAGCATTGGCCGCGAACGTGTTCAGTCCGACACAGCCGTGTTCCGCTTTCATCCAACACTATCCGGAAATAATCTACGAAGGGAACTCCGTCCTGATGAGCGAGTCTCTCGACCAACTCGTGTCCACTCTAGAATTCAGATTGTCCAAGCCAAGCATCCAATCACAGAGCCAAGTTCATACGATAAGTATTTTCCCGACCCATTCGACTTTTCTTCTGGTCAAAAGCTTTCTACTCGAGCTAAAGGATTAAAGGAAGAGATCGAACGTGAGATAACTCAGTTTGAGCAATCTGATTGTATTATGGCCGAGAATTCTTATGTTTGTTTCATTCGGTATGATGCATGATCGAGCGCATCAAGGGACGTGCAGCAGACTTCTGATTTGTTCAGCAGACTTCTGAATTGTTCAGCAGACTTCTAAAACGTGCAGCAGACTTCTGGATGGGGGGCATAAAGCAGCTGAAGGGTTAACTTAAGCAATGGGCGTGAATTCAAGGGTCTTGACAAAGAAATAAATTCTAGTCTTCTATTTTCATTTTCTATGTTTAGGAAATCCACAAAACTTTATTTCTCTTTTCTTTTTCCGTGTTGCGAATTCTATAAGTATTTGTAAGATTCATTCTAATAAAATATCCAAGTTTTTATCATCTTTTCTTTGAGAGAAATCTCTTTGTTCATCTTGAACATTTCGTTGAGTTTGGCAAGGGTTACTTCCAAGCGCAGCAAACCTCCTAAGATCCGTGGTTAAGGGTTACTTCCTCGGTTCCGTGGAGTGGAGAATGTCAAGAGACTTCTGCATCTCTTGACGGTCTCATCGATCCACCATCTATCCAATCTATCCGATCTATCTAAAGAGAGAAGAAAACCGAAAAGTTTTAAAACAAACTGAGGAGAAATCCAGTTTGTGAGGGTGGTGGAAGAGAAATCCAGTTTGTGAGGGTGGTGGAAGAGAAATCCTGCTGGCTGAGGAGAAATCCAGTCAAGAGGTGGCTAAACGGATTTCCCTTCAAAATTTCTGTATTTTCTTTCTCCTTTGTTGCGTGGGAGTATTTGCTGAATTTGACTTGATTTGTTTGATAAGAACATCAAGAGAATAACCCAGTGTGAGCACCATAAAATCAGTGAGCAAAACACGTGTTTGGGTGAGGCAATAAACACTTGAGAGAAAGAGAGTTTTTGCTAATAGTTTGTTGAGTAATTTTCAGGAAAACAATGAGTGATAGTGGAGAAGAAGGAAATAACAATCCTGGATCCGGATTGTTTGGTTTACAAATGAAAGCACTAACCGAACATTTGATAAGATTTCTGAACACAGGTCTTGAAGAGATTAATGTTCGGCTTGATAGAATTCAGGAGGATCAACAAGGCCAAGCGCGGCCAACCCAAAGGACATAGCTGTTCCTTTGACGGTCATGAAGAAGAAGAACAATTCGATGACAACCGTTCTAACCTCAGGGCAAGGAGAGGTCATAGAAACCGAGATGAATAGAACCCGTTCTCTAGAAGATCAGATGATGGACTTGGTGGTCTCAAACTCAAAATTCCATCCTTTTCTGGTAAGAACGAACCAGATGCATATTTGGAATGGGAAAGAAAAACTGAGTTAGTTTTTGATTGTCAAAATCTCTCGGAACTTAAGAAAGTTAGACTTGCTGCTTCTGAATTTAATGGCTACGCCATTAGTTGGTATGATCAAGTTATTTCTCTTAGGAGCGGAAGAGGTGAAAGACCAATAACTACTTGGCAAGAACTAACAGAACTAATGAGAAAGCGTTTTGTTCCAAGTCATTATAACAGGGATCTTCATCAAAGATTGAGACGTTTGACTCAGGGCACAAAGAACGTGGAGGACTATTTCCAAGAGATGAAAACTCTTATGCTTAAGGCGGACGTAGAGGAAGACATGGATGCAACCTTGGCTCGTTCTCTTGCAGGTTTGAACCGGGAAATTCAGGACCGGCTGGAGCTTCAAGACTTTGAAAGTGCTGAGGACATGCTCCACAAAGCCATCTTGATAGAACAACAAGTCAAGAGGAGGGGTAATTCAAAACCAGCTTATACTCCAAAACCCACTTATCCACCTAAGCCGAGTTTTCAAGATAAAGGTAAGTCTTTTACTTCTGAGTTTAAGACTAACCAACCTTCTCGTTTTGACAAAGGCAAAACCGTGGAATCCACGAGTAGAGCCAGAGATATCAGGTGCTTCAAGTGTCAGGGATTAGGACATTATGCGAACAAATGCCCTAACCAAAAGGTGATGATTCTACTTGAGAATGGAGAGATAGAGTCCGAAGCTGTAAATGATGAAAAGGAGGATACCGGACCCATCTATGATGAAGAAGAGCCTTATGATTATCTGGCTCAACAAAATCTTCAGTGACCATGAGATCACTAAGCATGCAGCCCAAGACAAATGATACCGAACAAAGGGAGAACCTTTTCCATTCCCGCTGTTTCATAAATGATAAAGTATGTTCATTGATCATTGATGGTGGGAGCTGCACTAATGTTGCTAGTGATGTGCTTGTCAGGAAACTCGGACTAGAAATCAGACCGCATCCGAGACCATTCAAGCTTGAATGGCTGAATGAAGATGGTGTTCAACACGTCAAGGAACAAGTCACGGTACCAATCACCATTGGCCGATACCAAGATGAGATCATATGCAATGTTTTGCCTATGGATGCCAGCCATATACTTTTAGGACGACCTTGGCAGTTCGATAAAAAGG
>JAHZTW010000001.1:76129103-76140503 GCA_020283515.1 Alliaria petiolata
GCCTACAGGACTGCATACAAAACGCCTTTGGGAACTACACCCTTCCAGCTGCTCTATGGCAAAGCTTGCCACCTTCCAGTTGAGTTGGAACACAAGGCACATTGGGCTATCAAGAAGATGAACTTCGACTTGAAGCCTGCTGCAGAAAGGCGCCTACTTCAGCTCCACGAATTGGATGAACTTCGTTATCATGCTTATGCGAACTCAAAGCTCTACAAAGAGAGAACTAAAGCATATCATGATAAGAAGATCATCTCCAGACAATTCGAGCCAAATGACCAGGTACTTCTATACAACTCTCGTTTGCAATTGTTTCCTGGTAAATTGCGTTCACGTTGGTCAGGTCCCTTCACAATCAAAGAAGTTAGACCATATGGAGCAATTGTCCTGACGAACGCCAAAGGAGAGGAGTTCACTGTGAATGGGCAAAGGGTGAAACACTATTGGGCTCAAGCCGAGGTTCCAGACGGACACATTGTGTCTTTGGATGATGCACCCAATGCCTAGATCACGCAAGCACAGTCAAGTTATTGACGTTAAACGAGCGCTGAGTGGGAGGCAACCCACTGTTAGGTAAGTTTTTTTTTACATTTTGAATTTTGTTTTACTATTTATCCCACTGAGAGGGCATCACCACGATCAGTGTCGATCGACACAGTGGGTGTCGATCGACACCAAGCACGGTTACGGGTAAGTCTTCAAAACCCGACACTTCTTCTTCATTCTCTCATATTTTCAAAACCGTGAGTTTGAGAGCATTTTATCCAATTCACAACTTCATCAATTCTTAACCAAATTGAGTGATTCTTTGCTCTAATCCGTGCGGATTCTTGTCCTCTTTCATAATCCATAGTCGATTCATTCGATCTACCAAGGTATGTTCTTCAAATCTCCCAATTTCAATTTTCGACCTAAGGTGAAAATTTCCGATTTCAACCTATTTGGCTTGATTTCTTTATTGGATGATACTTGTTTAGGTTGTATAACTTGATTTAGATCATTCCCCAAACGGTTTTCATCCTCTAAATTGCATAAATTGAAATTTTCGAAATTTTTGGAAATTGATGATGCATTTTGCGATTTTAGAGTTTTTCTTGGGTTTTATGGTTAGAACTTGGTTGATTCACGATGTTGGGCATGCGTAGCCTGTCAATTGCTTCTGAATTTGGGTTGACACTCGTGCTTTGGTAAAATTTTGAGGTTCTGTACCTGGTGTCGATCGACACCCTTTGTGTCGATCGACACCCGACCATTACAGCAACATTGCGCTTCGTTTGTTGCACTTTGGATGTTGATTTTGCTTTTTCTTTTCATTGCAGATGCCTCCTGTGAGTAAGAGACCACGCCACACTGAAGCGTCCGCCTCTGGGACTGCTAATGATGAGGCGATTCCCTCTCTTCCTCCATGGCCAAAGCGTGAAAACGCAAAGATCCGGATTACGCGAAGTTGGGACGAGTCACCAGCTGCAGAGGTGGCAAAGGACGCATGCACTTACAGAGACATCAGCGAGTCATGGGATGATTACGACAAGCTGTTCTACAATGCGTGGCAGAGAGTAGAGATCACTCCAACTCGCTTCGCTTATGAGAAGACAATGAGCGCGCTAGGAATCAAGGATGACATCCTTTCCTTGATAAGCAGAATTGGGATGGGCACCATAGCGACGAAACAGTTCGAACTCTATCCAGACCTAGTCAGCCAGTTCATTGCCACAGCCAGGGTCTACTATTGGAACGAGATCAACAGGAATGCTCTGGAAGGCACATTGACCTTCCTAATCAGCGGAATCAGATACCGCATTTCCCTTCCAGACATCTGTGGGATCTATGGATTCGCCGACGAGCATGCCACTGGGGTCTCTCTTCAGACTCAGCTTCCAGATAACCAGGACTTCTGGTCGCACTTCGGGAATGGGAGGTATGATTCTAAGACCTCCACTCACACCGACATTCGTCATCCTACTCTGCGCTATTTGGTTCGATTGTTCTCCACTACACTTCTGTGTAAGCACGAGCCAGGAAAGATGCGAGTGTCTGAGTTGGTGCTGCTCTATCGAGGTCTCTGGTCTGAGATCTATGAGGATGATGACGCGCCAGTTAGCGCGAACCTTGGCGCGATATTTGCTCATCATTTGGCTTCCTTGAAGACGAAGCCTTTCAGCGGGACGAAGCTGAAGCCAGAGACCATAGGGAGTCTTCTTACACCCATCTACCAGCACTGCGGGATAGACACTTCTACATGTTCCATTGTTACATCGCGTGCCTTGGTGGATATGGAGTACCTGAAGAGGACTCACTGGGTGACCGGAGAGCGATTGTGGGCATTTAGCGACGAGCAGAGAGTGCAGCGTTTGATTCAGCTACCTGACAGAGACCTCACTCACATTACCAGCAATCCGGGGCGCCTCGCATTTCAGCCTAGTCCGACCAAGCTCAGGGATGCTCCCGTTGCCAGACGCAGAGGTACTTCGTCACGCACAGCTGCGGATCCTCCACGACCATCCTCTTCTAGACGCAGAGCACCGGCTACTTTAGAGCCTATTGGACCGCATCACCTTCCAGACGCTCCTGAGATTCCTATGGAGCAGGCTGCTTTCCAGCGATACGTGGTTCAGAGCTTCCAGGCCATCTGGAATGCCATTGCCTCTGTGTCTACTTGCGTTCGACCACCTACGCCACCACATTCCTCTCCACCACATGCTGATAACGACGAGTGACTTTCTCATCCTTTTTCTTTTTAGTATTTTGAGTCAGTTTTTCTTTTCACTTGAGTCTGCATTTTGTTTCATTTGTTTCAGTACCTTGTTTCACACTTGTTGCAGTTATTGAGCTTATTGGATTATCTTGTGCTTTTAACCTTTTGTTGAGTTTTCTAACAGCTTTGAAGACTTCTAACAACAATCTGACTTAACAACTTCCATGTTCGAATGCCAGAACTCTGTCTACTGACAGAGTGTCGATCGACACAATCTGTGTCGATCGACACCAACTTCAGACACAACATCGATCGATAACATCTGTGTCGATCGACGCTACACGCAGAAGTCAGGTAAGAATCCGATTTTTCTCCTTATTGCAACATTTTGGTACCAATTTTTTCTATCCAAACTCATTCTTAACACTGGGGACAGTGTTATTCAAGTCTGGGGGAGGTGGTTGCTAATTTTGTGTTTTGTTTTGAGAGTCAGTTGAGTCTTGAGTCAAAAGTTTTCAAAATCTGTTTTATTGAGTCAAAATTAGTTGGAACTTTCAGTTTTTCTAGGAACTAACCACAGAAAGTTAACACTTGAAGAACCATTGCTATAAGAGTTGATTGCAGGACTTACTAAGTAGAAAGCTACAAGTGGAATCAGTCTAACAGGGCTAGTTCAGATCCCCTTAAAAGAACTAGGTATGCGCAGAACTTGATTCCTCTTTCAGTCCGAACAGATAGGCAATTGCAGTCTCTCCTTGATCTTCCCTTAAGAGAAAAGAAAAGAAAGAAAAATAGTCTAAGTCTGGAATAGTGCCTTGTCATGAGCCTGTCTCCTCACAAGGAACAATATTAGTGATGCTCTTGAACACGTCTCCTCACAAGGAACACAAGTAGAGAGTAGCACTATTCCAGAGATCCCAAAGAGAATAATAAGAGTCAATGAAAAGATCTTAGAACACCCTGAAAATGGGCAGAAGTTGACTAAGGGAAGAGAAAATAGGGGAGCTGCATGAGAATATCTTGTTTTGGTACTAAGGAAGGGAAAAGATCAGAAAAGTTCTATGGCATTACCAATGTTAGAGTTCAAAATTTATATCAAGGAAAGGATCTGGATTCGAACTGGGAGATTGCTAAGCTTGTGGTAAGTACATTGAACATTTCCTAAGGTTGGCTCTAATATCATGTGGATTCAAGAAGTGTTAATCAATGTGGCGTTTTGAAAAAGTGATTGGAAGTTCCTGTTTTCAAACTTCTACTTCAGTCTAAGTTTCTGTTTTGCTTGAGGGCAAGCAAAGGCTAAGTCTGGGGGAGTTGATATATCATGGTTTTTACCCGTTTTTAAGCCATGATATAAGTGTTTTTATAGAGTCTTTTGCTAGTTTTGGAGTCTTTTTAGAGTCTTTACAGGATGGAGAGCATTTGGAGCTAAATGGGAGAATCTGGAGCATTTTGGAGCACTTTGGAGAAGCAGCCGAAGTGATGAAGTCAAGAGGCTGGAATTCACGAGCTGAGTGTCGATCGACACACTCAGTGTCGATCGACACCAAGGATAGACGGCCAAAAGTGACGGTTTCCAATCAGGAAAAGGAAAGAAGAGCAAGTTCTGAAGAATTACAAATCTACCCCTGGACGAAAAATCCCCTTTTATAAATAGTTTTCAGGCATTGTTTAGAAATATACTTTATCATTATTTTCTGTTTTTGAGACTTAGAGAGAGATTGATCCTGAGCTTTTGGGGAGACAATTCTAACTCATCTGAGCCAGATTTCGAACCCCTGTATCATTCTCTATTCTTTTATGCAATATTATTCAGCCATGTTTTGTGTTTGCATTATTATGTCTGAGTAGTTTGCTTGTTAGGTTAGGGTAATTTAGGGTTTGATGAAGAGTTTATAGAATCACTAGAATTATTAGGGAAATCAATTGGATCTTCACCTAGATTTGTGCTTAACTTGATTCTCTGAATTGATCACTTAGAAATCAAACCTTAGGTTGTTTAATAGATGCGAGAGCATTATTAATAACTTGAACTAATCTTAGGTGAGCAAATTATCTATTCGCAAAGAGATTTGGTCTAGGTAATTTGTGAACAAATCGAACCTGTTCTTATTGCTTGCCTTGATTGTTTAAATTCGCAAAGAGATTTGGAATTTAGGGATTTAGGCATAGATAACTTCTGCAACGAGAGTTGATTGGTTTTACCTTAGAGTTTCGAGTTCTAGACGGTTCTTAATAAATCCCTAATAGACTTAGATTCTGCATTCTTGGATTCAAACCTGATAATTATCCTTGCCTAGCGCCTCGTCTCCTGAACTTTAATCCATCTAATTCCGATTTATTACTTGCTTTAATTGCTTAGTTTTCAATTTCATTATTTGACCTAGCATAATCTAAACCTAGAAACCATAAGTGTAGCTTTAACTTCCCTGAGGATTCGATACCCCTTATACTTCAACTGCATTGCTGTGCACTTGCAGTAATTGATTATTTGGGTAAAACCTGAGCCCTATCACTTGCTCTTCACAATCTAGCTCCTTGTCAAACCCAGCAGTAATGGCATCTGAATGTTCCATGATTGGATCTTGATCCATAGAAATCTCTACTGAAAAAAATTGACCATTGATGGTGGAAGGTCCCCTTAACCCTTCCATGTCAAAATTCATGACAACATCACCCAAGTCAAGCTCGATTTTCCCTTTCCTCACATCAATAATGGCACCAGCTGAAGCCAAGAATGATCTTCCCAAAATAAGAGGATCTGTAGGTTCTTCATCATATTTTAACACCACAAAGGCTGTGGGAATCATGCAACCTTCAATCTTCAAGGGAACATCTTCTAGAACACCTTCTGGGATTCTCTTTGATCGATCAGCTAGGACAAAGGAGATTCTGGTTGGCTTGAAATCAGTCATTCCAAGTCGAACAGCAACTGAGTATGGTATCAAGTTGATACTTGAACCTAGATCGCAGAGAAAATGAGGAAACCTTCCTGTTGAGATTGAGCAATCTAGCACAAAGTGCCCAGGATCGGGTAACTTCTCTGGAATCCTCCTCTGAATCACAGCATTGACTTGTTCAGAAATCCACACCTTCTCTTCTTCCTTGGAACTATGTTCAAGAGAATTACATTCATGTCTATGGTAAGCAATGATCCTTCCTCAGGACTCACACCATTGACAACCATTCTCTTGACATATCTTCTTAATGTAGGAGAAAGTCTGACTGCATCAACTAGGGGTAGCTCAACCATCAGCTTATCCATCATCTCCTTTCATCTGGCTTCTTCTCTCTCCTGTTTAGACTTTCTAGGAGGCCTGGGATAAGGTATTTTGAGCTTGTACACTCTTTCCTCTACAATATTTGAAGCTTCAGGCGTGTTTGGCGAAGTCTGGGAAGGGTGTCGATCGATATCCACCTGGTGTCGATCGACACTGGTATCTGATGTTGATGTTTTGGTCGAATTCAGTCCGCCAGAACTTGAATCGTCGGGAATTTCAACTGGTGTCGATCGACACTCAGCAGTGGTGTCGATCGACACCACCTCTGCAACTGCAACATCTTCTGTTTCAAGCTCCTAAACCTCTTCAATCTCCATGAAATTTTCTGCACTTCCTACCATGATTGCATTGACATGATGTATGGGGTTTGTATCAGTCTTTCCAGGAAGAAACCCCTCTTGTCTCTTCAAAGCTCCAGCAGTTTGGGCAACTTGAACATCTAATTGCTTGACATGAGTACCTAGAGACTCAATTTTCTCATTTAGATCCGTGTACAAAACATCAATCTTCCCATTGAAATCTACGGTCATCTTCTGTTGTCCTTCCAGAATTTGCTCTAGCATAGACTCCATCTTATTTTCTTGTGCAGGAGGCTTCTGGTAAGAAGAAGAACCATAGCTTCTCTGGAAGTTGTTGTTCTGAAAAGGCTTCTGGTAAGAAGAACCATAGCCTTGCTGATTGCTGAACCTTTGACCTTGAAATCCAGCACCATTGATGAAGTTAACCTCTTCTTGTTCTGGCTCAAAGGTCTCCACTTCTGCAGCAAACTGAACTTGCCTCTTTCCCACCAAGAGATTGTGTACGTTGTCCAGCTTCCTGTTGACTTCAGCGATATGGGCTCCTCCATTCACTCCAGCGTGTTGTCTTCTTTCGAAGTCTGCGTTCTTGGTGCTGTTACTAGAGGCCAAATTCTCTATAAGCTCTACCGCACCTTCTGGAAATCTTGTGTTGAAGTTGCCATTGCTCGCAGCATCTAGGGCCATCTGGTACCTCCAATCGATCCCTCGGTAAAAGATACCGATAAGCTGCGGCTCGCTGAATCCATGATGTGGACAGTCCCTCTGGTAAGATCTGAACCTCACCCAAGAAGCTTTGAATGCTTCAGTGGGTCCTTGAGAGAATGTAGTGATCTTCATCCTCAGCTCCTCGGATCTCGCATCATCAAAGAAATTGCAAAGGAATGCATTCTTTGTATCTTCCCATGTAGTCAAGGATCCTGGTGGCAGCTGCTTCAGCCAGTATGATGCATCTCCAGCAAGCGAGTAAGGGAAAAGCTTGCAGAAGAGATAATCATATGTAACTCCATTAGCCTTGATGCTTGAGGCTAAGTCCTCGAATCTCTCAACGTGGTCCATAGGGTGCTCATTAGGAAGACCATGGAAGGGATGCTGAGCCACTAAAGTGTAGTAAGCAGGCTTCAGCTCGAAGTCATTCCTCTGAAATGCAGGAGGACGGATCGCAGCTCTATTAGCATAGAACTGGTCTGGGCGGTTGTACTCGCCAAGTGTTCTTCCACGTCCAGCTTCTGCACCGGCGATTTGTATCGCCGGTTCGACTATGACGGCGCCAGCCTCATCAAGTCTATGTCCTTGGGCGTTCCTTCTGTTGCCCTGTAGGTCGACAAAGTCGCCAGCCTCGTTGCGCATTAGGATCAGTGGTTCTGCCATCTCAGTCTGCGTCTGGTGTCGATCGATACAAGCGGTGTCGGTCGACACTAAGGTATGGTGTCGATCGATGCTCTCTGTGTCGATCGACGCTCGAGCAGATGCTCGGTTTGTGCGTTCGAGATGACCGAGCTCCTGGTTCAATGGGACTAGTTCCTCTTCCTTGTTGCTTCTGGTACTGGGCATGCACCTGAAACCAAAGATGAGAAACTAAATCAGTAACAAAAACAAAAATAAAAACCTAGACAAAATCCTAATACTAGAAATCTGTAGGCAACTAATCTCCTTCCCCGGCAACGGCGCCAAAATTTGATATGGGTCAAATTTACCCTAAGCAACTCTCTCAAATTAAGAGATCAGTTGTAGTACTTAGGGATCGAATCCACAGAGAAGGGATAGTCACACAGCAGTTTTCTAAATTCGAATTAAGCTAGGAAGAAAGATGGAATTTAAAACACAGAAAGCAATTAAAAACGGTGTAAGTTCAGGAGACGAAACGCTAGGTTCAGGGAAATTCTCAGGTGATCTAAATTGCAGGTCTAGACAGGATGTTAGGAAATATGAAGATCTGTTCTCGAACTCGAATCACTAATGTAAAATCAACCAACTCTCGCTGCGAAGATTATCTATGTCTAAACCCTAGAATTCCAAATCTCTTTGCAAATTCTAACAATTCAAACAAGCATTAAAGTTCAGGTTCAATTGTTCACAAAACCCTAAACCAAATCTCTTTGCGAATAGGTATTTTGCTCATCTAACATTAGTTCAGGCAATCAATAATACTCTCGCATCTGTTAATTAACCTAAGATCAGATTCTAGGTCATGAAGCTAGAATAAGCATTAAACACAAATCCAGATGAAGAACTCTAATGATTTTATCCTAACAATTTAATTCGACCTAACAATTCACTAATCACCTTTGAAAAACCCTAAACCTAACTAGCAAACTACTCAGACATGGTGAATAAAGAAAACATCATGAATAAATAAGATTGCATAAAAGAAATCAATAGAAACAAAGGAGTTCCAAATCTGCTCTTAAGGAGCCTAATTCTTCTCTCCAAAATCTCTCTAAAAATCTCTCTCTAAGTCTCAAAACATAAAATAAGAATAATAGTTGGTGGCTAAACAATGCCTTGAAAATTTATATTTATAGGCAAACTCGCGTCAGGGACAAACTTATAAATAAGGAGAACTTCAGCTGATTTTCTTTTTCTGATGGAAGTCCGATTTCTTTGGCGGTCTTCATTGGTGTCGATCGACACTCCTTGACTTCATCACTTCGCATCTTCTTGTAGAATGCTCCAAAATGTTTCAGAATCTCCAAATTTGCTCCAAACGTAGTCTAACCTGCAAAGACTCTAATAGGACTCTAAAAATACCAAAAGACTCTATAAAAAGACTTATATCATGGTCCAAAAATGGGTAAAAACCATGATATATCAATCACTCTCATTCCTTTGTCTCCATCCGAAGTTCACCAGGATCAGCTGCAGCTTAGAAAGAACCGTGAACTTGAGAAACAACTGGAAGCAGCTAATGCACCGATCAAAAGGTCCAACTTCTACATTAAACCAAGTCAGGTAAAGAAAACTTTGTTTTCCAAACCTTCTCTCATTTTACTTGTGTTTAAAGAATCACTAATGGCCACTAACTGTACACCGGAGCTGCCGAGTGAACTTAAGCCGTTGATGAGCAGATTTCAGGATGTGTTTCCGGAAGAAACTCCAAGTGGTTTGCCACCTATCTGTGGGATAGAACACCAAATCAATCTAGTACCCGGAGCGCCCCTTCCAAACCGTCCTGCTTACCGTACCAATCCTGTTGAGACAAAGGAGTTGCAAAGACAAGTGGATGAGGTTATGGGAAAAGGCTACATCAGAGAAAGCCTCAGTCCTTGTGCTGTTCCCGTACGGCTCGTGCCTAAGAAGGACGGATCTTGGCGGATGTGCGTGGACTGTCGAGCCATCAACAACATCACGATTAAGTATCGCCATCCCATCCCTCGTTTAGATGATATGTTGGATGAATTGCATGGTTCTAAGGTCTTTTCTAAGATAGATCTTAGGAGTGGATAACATCAGATAAGGATGAAGGAAGGGGATGAATGGAAAACGGCTTTCAAAACTAAGCATGGTCTTTATGAATGGCTTGTGATGCCATTTGGTTTGACTAATGCTCCTTGTACCCTTATGCGTTTGATGAATCATGTCCTTAGGGCTTACATAGGAGAATTTGTTGTCGTATACTTTGATGACATTTTAATCTATAGCAAGAGTATGAACGAGCATATTGGGCATTTGGGAAAGGTCTTAGAAGTGCTTAGGAAAGAATGCCTATATGCTAATGAAAAGAAATGCATCTTTGGAGCGGATCACCTAGTTTTCTTGGGTTTTGTTGTAGGTGCTGATGGCATCCGTGTGGATGAGGAAAGGGTTAAGGAAATCAAGGAGTGGCCTAGTCCTAAAACCGTAAGTGAAGTCAGAAGCTTCCATGGATTAGCTGGCTTCTATCGGCGCTTTGTCCAAAACTTCAGTACCATTGCAGCCCCTCTCACGGAAAAGATCAAAAAAAACGTGGGGTTTAAGTGGGAGCAAGCCCAAGAAGATGCTTTCCAAGCCTTGAAAGGGAAGTTAACTCAAGCTCCACTACTTGTTCTCCCAGATTTTACGAAAACTTTTGAAATTAAATGTGATGCCTCAGGCGTGGGTATTGGTGTTGTATTGATGCAGGAAGGAAAACCCATTGCGTATTTCAGTGAGAAGCTAGGTGGTGCAACTGTTAACTACCCCACCTATGACAAGGAATTGTAGGCTTTGGTGAGGGCTCTTCAAACGTGGCAACATTACTTGTTGCCCAAAGAGTTTGCCATAAATACGGATCACCAATCCCTAAGGCATCTCAAGTGACAACAAAAGCTTAACAAGAGACACGCCAGGTGGGTTGAGTTCATTGAAACCTTCCCATACGTCATTAAGTACAAACAAGGTAAAGAAAACATAGTTGCTGATGCTCTCTCTCAAAGGTATGTACTTCTTTCTTCTCTTGGAACCAAGCTTTTGGGGTTCGAATTTATAAAAGACTTGTATGAGGCTGATTCAGATTTTAGGGAACCTTATTTGGCATGTTCTAGACACGCACATGGCAAGTACTTCATCTCGGAAGGTTTCTTATTCCTTGATAATCGATTGTGTGTGCCTTACTGTTCTTTGAGAGAGTTGTTCACCAGGGAAGCTCATGGAGGAGTATTAATGGGTCACTTTGGAGTAGCAAAAACTTTTAAAGTGCTCGAGGAACACTTTTATTGGCCAGGCCTGAAGAAGGATGTTGAAAGGATCTGTAGCAGATGCGTGACATGCAAGGAGGCTAAGTCCAAGAACACGTCCCAAGGTTTGTATTCTTCATTACCGATTCCTTTTCACCCGTGGACTGATCTTTCTATGGACTTTGTTTTGGGATTGCCTAAATCTAGGACAGGTAGAGATTCTATCTTTGTGGTTGTAGATAGGTTTTCTAAGATGGCTCATTTCATTCCATGCTTAAAAACCAATGATGCATCTCACATAGCTGAACTGTTCTTTAAAGAAATCGTTAGGCTTCATGGCATGCCTAAGACTATAGTTTCTGATCGTGACGCTAAGTTCTTAAGTTATTTTTGGAAAACTTTGTGGACTAAGCTAGGCACTAAACTGTTGTTCTCTACTACTTGTCATCCTCAGACCGATGGTCAAACGGAAGTAGTTAATAGGACGCTCTCTGCCT
>JAHZTW010000001.1:76141251-76305259 GCA_020283515.1 Alliaria petiolata
TCTTGAACGTTCTCACAAAGCCCGGTCCAATGTGCGTCTGGTGGTTCCATTAGAGCAACTTCCTTGATGGCCAGAGTCATAGCTTGATCATACTTGTGCTGAATAGCTCTTGCTCGTTGTCTTGTTATAGCTCCATCGTGTGGGGTTGGCAGCTCCGCTCCTTGAGTATCTTGAAGTTGAGGCTCGGTCAAGTCAGGCTCTAGTTGGATGTCCTCATCATTTCCTCCTTCTTGATGAGGTTTTGACCTCAAAACTGGATCATCTGCAATATATGGAGCAAGATCAGAAACATTGAAAGTAGAAGATACCTTGAACTCACCTGGAAGTTCTAGCTTGTAGGCATTGTTGTTGATCTTTTCCAATACTATGAAAGGTCCATCACCACGCGGTTTGAGCTTGGAACTCATCTGGTTTGGAAACCTTTCTTATCTCATATGCAACCAGACCCAATCTCCTGGTTCAAAGATGACTTCCTTGCGTCCCTTGTTGGCGTGCTTGACATACTGTTCCATTCTATGCTCTTAAGTTTTCTCTAACTTTCTGATGAAGCTTCTTGATGAACTCAGCTCTCTGTTCCCCATATAGGTTCACGATCTCAGCTGGTGGCAGGGTCTTGAGGTCTAGAGGTGTTGCTGGATTGATCCCAGAGTCAATCTCGAATGGAGACATCTTGGTAGCTGAATGCTGAGCTCTGTTGTATGCAAACTCGATGAATGGCAAGCATTCAAGCCAATTCTTCATGTTATTTCCAATGGTAGCCCTTAACAAAGCTGATAATGTCATGTTGACTACCTCTGTTTGGCCATCGGTCTAAGGGTGACAAGTTGTAGAAAACAACAGCTTGGTGCCTAGCTTCGTCCATAAGGTCCTCCAAAAGTGGCTGAGGAACTTACTATCCCTGTCTGATACTATAGTATGTGGAATACCATGTAAACGCACTACTTCTTTGAAGAACAGGTATGCGGTCTGAGAAGCATCATTCACTTTAGCACAGGGAATGAAGTGCACCATCTTGGAGAATCTGTCCACCATGACAAAGATGGAGTCCTTGTGTTGGATTTTGGGTAATCCAAGCACAAAATCCATTGAGATGTCCATCCATGGAGCTGTAGGGATCGGCAGGGGCAAGTATAGACCATGTGGATGAACTCTAGACTTAGCTTTCTTGCAAGTGATGCATCTGGAGCAGTGAGATTCGACCGTTTTCTTCAAGTGTGGCCAGTAGAATTGTTCCTTAACAACTGCAAGCGTTTTGTCAACTCCAAAGTGACCCATAAGTCCTCCTCCATGAGCCTCTCGTACAATTAGATCTCTGAGTGAGCATTGAGGAATGCATAGTCTCTTCTCTCTGAACAGGAATCCCTCATGAATGTAGAACTTCCCATAAGCTTCCTTGCTGCTCTCGCTGAAAGCTTCTTTTAGCTCTGGATCTTCAGAATACAAATCCTTAATGTATTCAAACCCCATCACTTTGCTCTCCATTGTTGTAATAAGTGCGTGCCTTCTTGACAATGCATCGGCCACAATGTTATCTGTTCCTTTCTTGTACTTGATGATGTAAGGAAAAGTCTCTATATACTCCATCCATCTCGTATGCCTTCTCTTGAGATGTGTCTGCCCTCTGAGATGCTTCAATGTCTCGTGATCAGTGTGTACTACAAACTCCCTTGACATAAGATAATGTTGCCAAGTCTCCAATACTCTCACGAGCGTGTATAGCTCCTTATCATACGTTGGGTAATTGATTGCTGCTCCTCCCAACTTTTCACTGAAATAAGCCACTGGTTTCTTCTCTTGAGTTAGAACCGCTCCTATACCAATGCCTGAAGCATCACATTCAACCTCAAACGTCTTGGTGAAATCAGGCAAGACCAGAACATGCGCATGTGTTAATCTCTCTTTTAACAGATCAAATGCATCCTGTTGAGTCTTCCCCCAAGTGAATCCCACACTTTTCTTGACTACTGCTGTAAGAGGGGCTGCTATGCTGCTGAAATCCTTAACAAACCGTCTGTAGAAGCTAGCTAGGCCATGGAAGCTTCTGACTTGACTGATGTTTGTAGGTTCTGGCCAATCCTTGATAGCTTTGATTTTCTCTTCATCAACCTGTAGGCCCTGTGAACTTACAACAAAACCTAGGAAAACTAACTTATTAGTGCAGAAAGCACATTTCTGAAAGTTTGCAAAGAGTCCTTTTTGTCGAAGTGTCTCTAAAACAATCTCAAGATGTGCTATGTGATCAGATAAGCATTTGCTGTATATTAAAATGTCATCAAAGTAAACCACAACAAACTTACTGATGTATGCTCTAAGAACTTGGTTCATTAGACGCATAAACGTGCTGGGAGCATTGGTAAGGCCGAATGGCATCACCATCCATTCATAGAGTCCCTGCTTTGTCTTGAAAGCAGTCTTCCATTCATCTCCCTCTTTCATCCTCACTTGATGATATCCGCTCTTCAGGTCTATTTTAGAAAACAAGTTAGCTCCACTTAACTCATCTAACATATCATATAACCTGAAGATTGGATGCCTGTATTTGATGGTGATGTTGTTGATTGCTCTACAATCTACACACATCCTCGAGGATCCATCTTTCTTGGGAACAAGTAACACCGGGACGGCGCATGGACTGAGGCTTTCCCTCACGTAACCTCTGTCTAATAGCTCCTTTACTTGTTTCTCCAGTTCCTTTGATTCTTCTGGACTCATCCTATAAGCAGGTTTGTTGGGTAGAGCAGCTCCTGGTATGAAGTCGATTTGATGCTCTATTCCCCTCAGTGGTGGCAATCCTTCTTGTAACTCGTCTGGAAACACATCTTTGAAAGCTTCAAGTAGCTTAGTGATCTCTGGTGGTAAGTCTAAAGCTGTATATCCCGCACTCAAAACCTCCTTGCCTTTCACTGTGAAACGAGTGTGGAATATGTTTTCCCTTTGTATGAGCTTGGCTGGTTCCACCATTGCACTCAGTACTCGTCTAGGAATGAGGGCTTCCCCAGAGTCAGGATACTCTATATGACCATACTCGTCTCCTCGAGCATCATCTTCCTCCTCATCCTGAGATTCATAATCTCCAGCTTCAGTGATGAGCATAACTCTTTGATTGGGGCAATCTCGCTGCATATGTCCTCTGCCTCTGCATTAGAAACAAGTGATGTCTCTGGCACGTTGAGAAGCAGCAGCTTTGTTGGGATCAGCTCTGGTGTCTCGGCTAGGCTCAGTAGTCTTTCCCTTGTACTGAGAATCAATCTCAATACCCTTCCCCTTGTCTAAAGGTTTGTTTGTACTTGGCGTCCAGGGAACTTGAGGCTTGCTTCTGGTGGTGATGGTCTTCCTCTTGATGTGCTTCTCGGCTTGAATAGCCAAATGGAAGAGATCTTTGTAATCTTGGTAGGCCTGCCTCTCTACCTTGCGGCAGATTCTCTCTTGTAGACCATCCAGGAATTGCGCCATGATGGATTCATCGTCATCACTTAAATCCATACGGTTTCTTAGTCTCTCGAACTCTTCATAGTACTCTTCCACGGTCCTAGCTCCTTGCTTAAGAGCTCTGAACTTTCTCTGGAGGTCTCTGTGAAAGTGTGGAGGAACATATCTCTGCCTCAATAGATCTTTCATGTCGCTCCATGAATCAATAGCTCTCAGTCTGCTCCTCTTGCGGTCCGAGGCCATTCTATCCCACCATATAAGAGCATTGTCAGTGAGCTGTGCTACTGCCAAGGCCACTCTCTTGGGTCCATGGTGGTTTTGATAGTCGAAAATGTTATCCATTCTCTTCTCCCACTCCAAGTAAGCTTCTGGATCAACTTTGCCAGCAAAGTTTGGGGCAGTGAGCTTGATATTGCTGTGGTTTTGCCTCTGATTAGGCGCATAGTCATCATCTTCTTCATCCTCATAGTGTCGCCGTCCTACACGTCTCCTTCTTCCACGGTTCTGGTGGCGAGGAGGGTTGATATGTCTATATTTTGCATCATATTTTCCTCCATTTAGTGTAAGTTTCTTATCATTTAGGAACCTAATTAAGCATCATTGTATTGCATTTTGATCATTTAGAGTTCTAGGTGTCTTTGCATATTCTTTGCATATTTTGTTGCATTTGGACTCTTGATTAGGTGATATGGATGCTATGGAGGCATAAATGTAGTTGGAGAAGGATGGCATAGCACTTGGAAGGGCAAGAAGTCACCAAGAAGATAAGGAGAAGATTTCTCGCACTGGTTCGACGAGTCGGATCGACCAACACGTCGAACCAGATTTCCAGGACGACGGATCGATGACTTGGTTCGAGCAAAGACGTCGAACCATGTTGGCAGGGGTTCGGTTCGACGACATGGATCGACGAACTCGTCAAACCAAACCCAGACGCCAAGAAGAAGAAGCCAAGAAGGCAGGGGTCGAGTTCGAACACACGGTTCGACGAAGTCCTCGAACCACAACACAGAGGTTCGGATCGACGAGTTGGTTGGACGAACACGTCGATCCGAACCCAAACGATTTCTTTTTGTCACTTTCATGGGTCCCTCCTATAAATACTCTTTAGACCTAATTTTTAGGAGAACTTTTATTCTCTTTGTTCTTAGCCTAAACTTTTATCCTCTTTGGGAGAAAACCTTGTATTTTGCTTGGATCTTTAAGTTTAATGCAATATCTCTCTTATATTTCTTATTATCATTTCTCTAATCATGTTTAGCTTAACTCTTATTTTTGATTTGATGGGCTTAACTATGATTAGTGAGTAGTTTCTTAGGAACTTGGGGATGGGTTAGATTTAGGGTTTTCTAATGGTTCAATCTTGCAATCTAGGATAGATTCTTTCATCTCTCTTCTTATTAAGGAGTTCTTAATGCTAAATAGCTAATCTTTTGCTATTTGGATCATAAGCATTTCATACACCCACCAAGTGTTTGATGAAATGCTTGAACCACCTTTTTAGGAGATTTACATTCCTAGCCTAAGATATTAGTTGACTAGGGTGTTTATCATGCCATTTAGACTTGTGATTAATGCTTGCTAATCATTTTAATGCTAAAATATCATTAGTTCATTAGGGTGATTAGGAAAGGGATTAGTGTCAAACATCATGGATTAGTCTTTATTAAGTGTTCTAGGTATAGAGATGGCTTGATTAGTTGCTTAAATGATTGCAAGGTTGTCCATTTGATTGCCCAAATCAATGATTCCATCCCTAGGTTTCGTTTTTAGTAATTTGGTAATCTTGTTTAGTAGTTAATCTCTTGTTTAGTGCTTGATTAGTGATAATTAAGATTTAAGGTCTTATAATTAGTCTTGTAGTGTCTCTTTTAGCTTGTAGCTTGTTTTTAATTGTTCCTTGTCACTAAATTTCGAATCTTGCTTAGCTTAAATCAAACTTTGTATTCCTTTTGCATCAAACTCCCAAGATGGATTGATATCTCAAGTATTGCAATGATATGAGCAATTGAGAAATTGCTTCAAGAGATAAAAACTCTTGTTTCAATTTGGTGCCGTTGCCATATTGGGATTGTTTGGTCACTAGGATTTAAGTTTAGTTTGAGACTAAGCTCTTCTTTTGTGTTTATTGACCATCTCTTTTTCTAGATTTCAGTTGACCTTGAATGCATTTGAGATCACAAGGAGACAACAACTTCCAAGGCTTTCAAGAGATTGATCAATTGGAAAGGGTTGCTAGGATTGCAAGAAGGGAAGCTGAAAGGTTAGAGAAGTTGAGAATGGAAGAGCAACAAAGGGAACAAGCCCCTCAAGGTGTTGCTCCACCAAACATGGCACAAGCACCAAGGGGCAATGGAAACCCCTTGCATGCGCCTAGACAAGGGAGGACAATTGGGGCTGGTGATGCTCCAAATATTCATCAAAATAGATATGGTATTCAACCTCCACCAGTTCACAACAACACCTTTGAGGTCAAGCCAGCTTTCATCTCCATGGTTTAACAAGACAAATTTCATGGTTTGCCAATGGAGGATCCACTTGATCACTTGGATAATTTTGATAGAGTTTGTGGGTTGTTCAAGATGAATGGTGTGAGTGAGGATGCTTTCAAGCTAAGACTTTTTCCCTTCTCTCTTGGGGATAGAGCAAGGCAATGGGAGAAAAACTTGCCTCAAGGAACCATCACCTCTTGGGATGAATGCAAGAAGGCATTCCTATCTAAGTTCTTCTCCAACTCAAGGACTGCCAAGTTGAGGAATGAAATCTCAAGCTTCACTCAAAGGAACAATGAGTCTTTCAATGAAGCATGGGAAAGGTTCAAGGGCTACACAATGCAATGTCCTCATCATGGNAATGAAAATCATATCATCCTACACAGAAAATGTACTCTAAAATGCTATTCAACATGCCTCTAAATGGTATTCTAAATGCTTATTTACTAATTTTGGATGAAGTACCTAAACTTATACGATTCCTTCCTTAAAATCGAGAATTTAGTTATTTTTGGTCTCAAGTATGATGAAACTCTATAAGCCACAAAATTAAGAACGAAATCAGAGTTAATCTACAAAATTGAGAGTTATGCTACTGATAACAGAACTAATCCATGTAATCGAGAGTTCACAAGATGTGTTCACACTTAATCAACTCTCGAAAACAAATCAAATTTGAGAAACAACGACGAAGTAAATTGAAAACAAATCATAGGATGTTTTCGGAAGAAGTACCTAACAGTTTTGGTCGTAGTCCTCACCGTCGTCGTCTTCACTGTCGCCGTCGTCGATTTTATGAATCGTTGTTTCAAATATGTTCGTCGCGTTCGTCGTTTGGAGATAAAAGAGGTTTCGACTTTTAGATTTTAGGGTTCGTTGCTTCAAATCTGTTCGTCTCAGTTCGCCGGCGAATCGAGAGGTTGGAATTTCAGGGTTCGTCTCGTACGTCGCTTTGTTCATTGTTGGGAAGAGAGAATTTTCTGTTTTCTAGATACAAGGGCAAAATGGTCAACAATAAAATGAAATATGTTAGGGTAGGAAGAAACGTTGCGTCCGTGCTAGTTTTGGAAATAAAACATGTTTTAGTGATAAATATGAGAATTGCCCATAAAAAAATCATTGAAAATATTTCCAAATTATTCAAAGTTTGGAATTCCAAAAATTATCCGAAATATCCATCTCGAAATAGATCTTACTAAAAAAAAAATGAAATTTTGGATAGTGTTTTCAGACAAAAATTTTGCGACCCCAATGATATCTAAAATAGACAGCTCTAACTAGTGTTCATGTATGTGAATGAATTGATTTGGGTGAATATTGCTCAACAAAATTAGTATGAATGAGATATTGAAAATGAATGAAATGGGAGAAACAAACATGTAATAGTTATCCCATCCGTTTTTCTGCTTTGGTGATGAGGAATAGTCCAACTCATGTAAGTCTTTCCCAACCATTATAAATTTGTCAAATTCCCAACCATTTAATTCACCAACCTGTTGTATGAGTAGTTCAAACTATTCATACTTGTGCATTTGTAGTTTAACGTAATGTTTGAGATAATTGTTACTTTCTACGTTTCAAGTACCAATAGGAAGTATTTGAAAGTTAAAATTCTTTTATAATATAATTTAAAATAAATTTTAAACGGATTCTCAGATTGGTTCTGTATGTTTACTTGATTTCCAGCTACTGATGAAGCTGTTGAAACCAATAAAAGTGGATTACATTTTGCTGAGGTTGGATTCTTGTCTGCTCATTGGCTATAAGGAAAATTTGCATAAAACCAACTGATGTTTCCAATCTATTTCCCAAAACCTTGGTGACGATGGCGATCCCTTTACCTCTAAAATACAAATCGCTGTTTTGTCTTATTCTTATTTTCTATATATGAACACAATATATAGTGATTAATTCCATATTTTGTTATCAAATTTTCAAAATTGATCTTTTGCAGAGAGCCAAATCAACTCCTTCAACTATATAATGTATGAATGTCTCACCAACAAAACAGTCTATTTCATAGAGAACAAATATGTAACTTGGACTTGGCAATGGTGATATACCGAAGTTTGTTAGCAGGTTACATAAGGTTGTTAGCAGGCTACAAAAGGTTGTTAGCAAGTTGTTGGAGTTTTTTGGCAGGCTGCAAAATCTGTAGGTTGCGTAAGCAACATAGAAGACTACATGCATATGGGCACACAGCTGTTAGATCAAAGTTTTTTATTTGGGCCTTAGCGTGGAAGTTCAAATCGCATGTTGTTAGGGTTTTTTCCGCTATAAGTAACCTCCTTACTCTAATATATGTTGTATTCTGAAACTGCTGTCTCCATTAATAAATCAGTCTCCCTTTGCATGTGGACGTAGCCAACACATCGTTGGTGAACTTGTAAATTATGTGTCGTATTCTTTACGTGTTTATCGTTACTTCTCGCATCTGTTACAACAATCATCATCAGCACCTCCAACATTAGAGAAAAAATCCTAAGATGCGTACATATTAATGTGTCCAAGACTATGCAGACAACAGACCAAAAATGGCTACAGTCGAGTCGATGTTTGAAAACAACCCGGTACGTAATTATATCCGGAGAAGTCCTCCTAGGCCTGAAATCAAACCTGGCTCGATCAATGAAATCACTGTCACAGAACTTGAGCCTCGGTAATAAACCTCAGAGCTCAGGGACAAGTTGTTTTCTTTGGTCCCAAAAATTAATTGACTGTAGTTGGAAAAATAAAGTATTTGAGAACATTAATCACGCAATGAACCAAAAACCTATGAAATCAAAAATAAAATGAGAATAAAATAGTAATGAGTCACANAAATGAAAATCATATCATCCTACACAGAAAATGTACTCTAAAATGCTATTCAACATGCCTCTAAATGGTATTCTAAATGCTTATTTACTAATTTTGGATGAAGTACCTAAACTTATACGATTCCTTCCTTAAAATCGAGAATTTAGTTATTTTTGGTCTCAAGTATGATGAAACTCTATAAGCCACAAAATTAAGAACGAAATCAGAACTAATCTACAAAATTGAGAGTTATGCTACTGATAACAGAACTAATCCATGTAATCGAGAGTTCACAAGATGTGTTCACAAGATGTGTTCACAGTTAATCAACTCTCGAAAACAAATCTAATTTGAGAAACAACGACGAAGAAGTAAATTGAAAATTGAAAACAAATCATAGGATGTTTTCGGAAGAAGAACCTAACAGTTTTGGTCGTAGTCCTCACCGTCGTCGTCTTCACTGTCGCCATCGTCGATTTTATGAATCATTGTTTCAAATATGTTCGTCGCGTTCGTCGCGTTCGTCGTTTGGAGATAAAAGAGGTTTCGACTTTTAGATTTTAGGGTTCGTTGCTTCAAATCTGTTCGTCTCAGTTCGCCGGCGAATCGAGAGGTTGGAATTTCAGGGTTCGTCTCGTACGTCGCTTTGTTCATTGTTGGGAAGAGAGAATTTTCTGTTTTCTAGATACAAGGGCAAAATGGTCAACAATAAAATGAAATATGTTAGGGTAGGAAGAAACGTTGCGTCCGTGCTAGTTTTGGAAATAAAACATGTTTTAGTGATAAATATGAGAATTGCCCATAAAAAAATCATTGAAAATATTTCCAAATTATTCAAAGTTTGGAATTCCAAAAATTATCCGAAATATCCATCTCGAAATAGATCTTACTAAAAAAAAAATGAAATTTTGGATAGTGTTTTCAGACAAAAATTTTGCGACCCCAATGATATCTAAAATAGACAGCTCTAACTAGTGTTCATGTATGTGAATGAATTGATTTGGGTGAATATTGCTCAACAAAATTAGTATGAATGAGATATTGAAAATGAATGAAATGGGAGAAACAAACATGTAATAGTTATCCCATCCGTTTTTCTGCTTTGGTGATGAGGAATAGTCCAACTCATGTAAGTCTTTCCCAACCATTATAAATTTGTCAAATTCCCAACCATTTAATTCACCAACCTGTTGTATGAGTAGTTCAAACTATTCATACTTGTGCATTTGTAGTTTAACGTAATGTTTGAGATAATTGTTACTTTCTACGTTTCAAGTACCAATAGGAAGTATTTGAAAGTTAAAATTCTTTTATAATATAATTTAAAATAAATTTTAAACGGATTCTCAGATTGGTTCTGTATGTTTACTTGATTTCCAGCTACTGATGAAGCTGTTGAAACCAATAAAAGTGGATTACATTTTGCTGAGGTTGGATTCTTGTCTGCTCATTGGCTATAAGGAAAATTTGCATAAAACCAACTGATGTTTCCAATCTATTTCCCAAAACCTTGGTGACGATGGCGATCCCTTTACCTCTAAAATACAAATCGCTGTTTTGTCTTATTCTTATTTTCTATATATGAACACAATATATAGTGATTAATTCCATATTTTGTTATCAAATTTTCAAAATTGATCTTTTGCAGAGAGCCAAATCAACTCCTTCAACTATATAATGTATGAATGTCTCACCAACAAAACAGTCTATTTCATAGAGAACAAATATGTAACTTGGACTTGGCAATGGTGATATACCGAAGTTTGTTAGCAGGTTACATAAGGTTGTTAGCAGGCTACAAAAGGTTGTTAGCAAGTTGTTGGAGTTTTTTGGCAGGCTGCAAAATCTGTAGGTTGCGTAAGCAACATAGAAGACTACATGCATATGGGCACACAGCTGTTAGATCAAAGTTTTTTATTTGGGCCTTAGCGTGGAAGTTCAAATCGCATGTTGTTAGGGTTTTTTCCGCTATAAGTAACCTCCTTACTCTAATATATGTTGTATTCTGAAACTGCTGTCTCCATTAATAAATCAGTCTCCCTTTGCATGTGGACGTAGCCAACACATCGTTGGTGAACTTGTAAATTATGTGTCGTATTCTTTACGTGTTTATCGTTACTTCTCGCATCTGTTACAACAATCATCATCAGCACCTCCAACATTAGAGAAAAAATCCTAAGATGCGTACATATTAATGTGTCCAAGACTATGCAGACAACAGACCAAAAATGGCTACAGTCGAGTCGATGTTTGAAAACAACCCGGTACGTAATTATATCCGGAGAAGTCCTCCTAGGCCTGAAATCAAACCTGGCTCGATCAATGAAATCACTGTCACAGAACTTGAGCCTCGGTAATAAACCTCAGAGCTCAGGGACAAGTTGTTTTCTTTGGTCCCAAAAATTAATTGACTGTAGTTGGAAAAATAAAGTATTTGAGAACATTAATCACGCAATGAACCAAAAACCTATGAAATCAAAAATAAAATGAGAATAAAATAGTAATGAGTCACATTAAAATAAAATGATACCATTCCTCATTCCCATCCTCTATAAAAGGAGCTATGAAGTCAAAAGGGAATAACTCATCTTTCCATGGTGTTGAGTCTGGTGACGTAGAGAAACAAAGCAATGGGAGAAAGAATGGTAGAGGAGGAGCTTGAGGTAGATGTGGAGATCAAATCTCCGGCTAACAAGTTCCACATGTTCACGGGGAGATCAGAGCATGTATCCAAAGCCACTTGCTTCATTCAGGGATGCGATCTGCTCGAAGGGGAATGGGGCAAAGTTGGAAGCATAGTCTTGTGGAAATTAGTTTTTGGTAATGGCAACACTATATCGTTAGTTTTTTTTTCCGAAGATTTTTGTATCGTACGTTGTTTTGCAATTATGTTTTTTTTTCTTTTGCTGAAGATGTTAGTAAGATCATCAGATGATTTGGATGTGGTTGGAACTAAGATTTTGAAAGATTTTGTTTTCAAGGATATAATATATAATTTTGCAAGAAGACAAACTCTTCAACTATGAAATATTAATTAAATCTTTTGATTTGTTAACGTGTTCTGGTGGAGATGGAGAGTCAAGAATTTCGAAAGATAGGATCGAAGCGATGGATTTAGACAAGAATGTGATTCAATGGAAGGTGTTAGAGGGACCTCTGAAGAAAGAGTACCAGAGTTTCTTGAAAACAATGAAGGCAAGCCCTAAGCAAGGAGGGCCTGGAAGTATGGTGAAGTGGAACATGAAGTACGAGAGGATTAATGAGAAGGTTGCTCACCCTAAGAAGTTGCTCCAGTTCTTAGTCGAAGTGACTAAAGATATCGATCGATACCTCTTGTCTGAGGAATAGAGGACTTTTTGCGTTTTGTATGTCTTTTTCTCAATAAAGTGATAAATATATTCAACCTTTTTGCTCATTTCGAGCTTACAAAACTAAAACTTTTGATTCAAGGTCGTTATAAAAGATCCATGAAGGGAAAGAGAAAATCTAAAACTAATTTCACCGTTCCTTTCGTGCAAGAGATGAAGGACACCGAAGCACACAAAAAACGCAAATTCAACGAAGATTAGTCGCTTAAAGATGGACAAAACAAAAAAAAAAATATATTTTTTATTATCTTTAGGAATTGGTTCATAAATAAATAGTCTAGGAAGAGAAACAATAACTTGGCTTTTGAAAGATCGTTTGAGCTTTCGCAAGATCTGAGAATTGATTGCTTGCTGAACTTTGTACGGTACTATGGACCATTCAAAGTTTGAGAGAGGTTTGCATTATAACTTTGTGATCGTTGCCACAAACTGCCATTTAGCTATTAGACTCTCTTGGCCAAGGTAAAGATTGTTCCTACATTTAATTTCTCAAATGGCTGTGCAATTTTCTCATTGCTCTTTTGAATTGGTGTCTCACACTTTCAACTACATTGTTCGAGCCGTTTGTAATGGTTCTTGGTGCCTTCCGAGAGGTCGTCACCCAATTACCGTTTTGCTTAAATCTGTGTTATCTCCGATTCCGAGTTTGGTCGATTCTCTTCCTGATGAATTCAAGTGGAGAAATTCTTTGTCTGGAGTTCCGGGACTTTTCTCTGCGTCAAAAACTTGGTCTTCACTGCATCCTGTTGGATAGTCTGTTCATTGGGAAAAATCAGTATGGTTTTCCAATAGTATTCCGAAGCATTCGTTCATTCACTGGGTGGTTGCGAGAGATCGGCTTCCCACTAGGGATAGACTTCGCAGGTGGGGTTTACCTGTCCCAGACCTTCGTCTTCTTTGTCAAGCTGCCCCAGAGAACCGTCACCACCTGTTTTTTTATTGCACTTTCTCCGCTCAAATTTGGTCTTCATTCTTTATGCATAGATCTCTAAATCCTCCTTCGTCACTTGATGGTATTGTTACATGGGTAAGGTCTGCTTCCTCTATAACAAGGATTAATGTGATATGCAAATTATTACTTCAAGCTTCAATCTATGAAATTTGGAAGGAAAGGAACGCTAGATTACATACAGCTGTGTCTAAGCCTCCAGCTCAAGTAATTAGAGAAGTTCAAGCAATTATGAGAAGGAAACTCGCTGGTCTAGATTCTTTTGCAAAGACAGCGTTTCACTCTGTCTCTCAGCAGCGTTCAATTTCAAGTATCTCGTATCTATCCCTTTGGTTTGGTCATATTCATTTTTTTAATGATCCAGCCCCGTGAGCCGTTTGGTATTTCCTTGGTTTCTACCGTTCTCGATCAGCGGACATTCCAGATGTTTATCTTTCAAGGGTTCCATATCAAATATTCAAATGATTTGTGATTTTAATTCTCCTGCACGAGTTTCGCTGTAATTCTCAGTTGTTTGATGGTTGTAACTCAAAACAATGTCCCATTTGGGAAGGCTGAAAAGCCAAAGGAAATAAAGTATTATTAAAAAAAAAAAAAAACTACATTGTTCGAGACATAGTGAAAAGCGTTATTAATGACGGTTTGAGTCTTACATAGCAATCAGTGCTACGGCTTGGTTACATTTTCAGAGACTTTTTGTGGCATGTGATTTTTGCCATTGTCAGTGTTTTTTTTTTTTTTTTTTTATAAAATGTTTTCTTTTTATTTTATTCCGATCTTTAGCGTGTTTGATAAAAATGACGAGTTGATATAATGTGAAAGGTAATACCACGTGAACTCGTGTGTCATGTTGGAGGGTAACCCCGCCAAGGGCCGTTCCGGCCATAAAGCACATAAAGCATAAGTTTTAGGCCACAATTAGTATTTAAATTTTCTTAGGACCACACATCTAATTTCTCTGCATTGGCTCAATAGCATTATATCAACATATAATTCTTTTTGAATTTTTCATGCATGTATTCGAAAACTCGGTTGGTTCCATAGAGATTTACAATTTTATATTTATTGTTTTTTTTTTACAACTTTCAGTATTTTTTGTATTTTCTTAGTTTTTTTATCAAAAAATATTAACTATTTTTATGAGTTTATAATCATCTTTATTTCAGTTTTTAATTATCAACTATCATCAACTAACACTGATTAAAATCCAGTTTTGTTTCGCTAAAAAAAACACAATAATTTGTTTTTTTTTTATATTTCCGATTCCATTGATTCCTTTAATCATATTTATGAAATAACTTTTAGAATTTAAATGAAATCTTATTAGGAAGCAATAACTTCAAATCAAAATAGTTTTTTTTCAAGAAACATATATAATACAAATTTATTTTTAACACTTCACATCTATTTTTCTATATAAAATAAAACAAGATATATTCATATTAAAGAACATTGTAAGAATAAAACAAAATTAAAATTTTCTAAAAATAACTAAAGGCCACATTTTTTCATATTATTGCTTTAAGCCTCCAAATATTTAGGGACGGTACTGNAACGCGTGGAGACCGACTGAGGTGGCGCGGGTCACGTGTAGACTTTATGGGGTATAGGGGCGTGAACGGGTGGGTACCGACTGAGGTGGCGCGGGTCACGTGTAGACCCATTGTGGTTGAGCCACAGTCTTTGTTGATTGCTTATGCTTTATTGGATGTTCTAGCTATGTACTTTTGTTATGATATGTGTTGTTTGATGGTGATTGATCGTAATTTCTCTCACTGATCTTTTGTCGTTATGCTCACCGTTCCTTCTTCCCTTTTCGTTTTCTTCTTTCTTTTTATTGCAGGTTTGGATCATGTTGTTGAGTTTTTGGTCAAAGATTATGATGGGATCCTACTTTGGTAAAAGACATGTTGTTTGGGCTCGTGTGGCTGGAGACAGTGGCGAGTCTAGTAACAACGTTACGGGTTCAAATGACACCGTATTAATTAAAAATTTATGTATGTTTATATAGATTTATTAATATTGACACATGTTCAAAATTATAATTGAACCCATATTAACATTTTTTTTTCTAACCTTATTTTATTTAGTGTGACCTGATAAGCAAAATTTAAATATTAGTCCATATTTTATGTTGGGCTTCATTATTAAACATGTTTAAAAAGGCATAAAGTTAATTTTTAACTTAAGAATTTTTAAACAACTCAAAATCCTAATTGATTAAAAAAAAAAATTAAGTTGAATCCGGTAGAAAAAATTTATAGATTTGCCCCTGGCTGCAGACAGATGTTTTGATACTGCCGACCTTTTCAACTTTGCTGGATCGGAGTGTCACAAAAATCGACATGATCATTGAGGAGAAATTAAAAGGTTCGGACTTGAAATTCTAAATTAAATGTATGTGGTTTGTCGCTTTTCTTCGATGCATTGTAATGAGAGAATTTTATGTTGTTTGGCTCCTTTGGTGTATAATTAATGATTGTCTTTCAGATTGGCATTTTGATTTTTTTTTTTGTGAAATGCAATCCTATTACGTCCGTAAAGGACCTAGGAAGTATATGCCTTCTCTGAACCTTCGGTTAAATCATTTCGATCGCATCTAACTTCAGCAATGTGATTACATTGATAGTGTGCTTCTCATGAAAATACTAATGCATCACCAAGAAAATGTCTGATTTTTGTTCGTAACGTTTCTTGATATCTGAATCATTGAATATTATGAGTTCTTCTACACTAGCGGAGCCACAAGAAATGCTTAAAACAGATTAAATGATGAGGATTAGCAACTCCATGTTTCAAGGACACCAATCAGAGCCAACACTGATAGATTAGGACAAGTGATGCAAAATACTCATGTAAGAGATAAGTAATTGTTTACATTCATAAAGGACCCGCCATGTCAAGTTTTAGGGTCTGTTTAGTAATGATGAAACAGTCAGCATATAGGAGTTTAAGAAAAAAAAAAATCATAAATATAGCTCATAGCTAAAGATCATAACCAAAAATGGCAAAGACGTTCAAAGCAAATCTGGATCAATCACAAAGTAAACCATAAAATATGTACGAACGTTTTATATAAAATGGCCAAACACAATGGATCTACAAGTGCCATACATGAGGAATATCCAGATTAACATTGGTAATGATGGAGAGAAAAAACTAGATTCACCTCTTGATTTCTCTCTATCTTCGCCTGCTTCCCTTTCCATCAAGAAGAATATGTTAAAATGTCAAAATGGTTTATTTTTTTTGTTTAACTTGTACCTATATTATATAGAGGTATTATAATATACTAGGTACAAGTTATATATATATTAATGCACTAGTACCTCGAAGTTAACAGGGGAGATGCATAGATTTGGTTGACGGACAATGTAGATTTGATCACCGTAGTTGTCGTCCTTATAGACATCTTGATTCCTTTGCCATGTCCACAGGGCGTGAGTTGAGTTCATGACCTGTATCAACACATTCTAGTGGTGAGCTCTCATCTCATCAAGGAGAATCTTTCTTTCTTTCTTTCTTTCGTTCTTACAAGAGCATCCATGTTTTGGAAGAATTAGTGTACTACATCTTTTTAACATACCTCGAGGATTCCATGGCCGAAGCTGCTTTCTCTAAACGCACTCCAATCAGGTTGTTTGTCCCAGCAAAACTTGCCTTTAGCAGGGCCAAAAGTAAAATTTAGAGGGCATGATCCTCCAATCTCGGGGACGTTGTCTCTCGGGGAAGGACACTTCCCAGGGTCATCTGCAAAGTCCACGTCAACTTTCTCTATGTTTCCACCATCTCCGATTGTTATGTAAACTGGTCCACATGGGTCTAGCGTGTAGTTGTATATACGGTTCATCCTCTCGTATGCATGGACCTTCAGTAACAATAAACACCACTTTTGAGCATATAGAGCATCCAAGAACAATAAAAAGATAATCCATGGCCGAAGCTGCTTTCTCTAAATGCGTCACTCAATCTTGTAATCTTTATGCTTTGCCTAATATACTTTTCAAGTTGAGCTAACGACACTTGGTCAATTAAAAAAAAAACATTGACAAGATATGAACGGAAATTCAAAAACTAGAGAAAGAAATCAAAGGATATCAAATCTATGTTTCACCGATAAAATTTGGGAACTTACATGTCCTGCAAACAACATGTCGACACGGTGTTGGTAAAGAAGCTCTTCCATTTCCTGCCTCATGCATTCAAACTCCTGGTAATGCGAAGAGTAGCTGTTGTACCAAGGCGGATGCATTGTTGCAACCAGCCAAGGTGTCACGTCGCGATTAACTTTAGACAAGTCTTCCTTAAGCCATGCATATTGAGCTCCTAAAATAAACACATAGTTATTCACAGAAATGAGGCTGATCTAACAAGGAGCACTAGAAATTTTCCTCACGAATAAGAGTACAAAGCATACATGTCCATGGATTTACCAGTGTGATTGTAATCAACATATGCACCCAACATAACAAAATGCACTCCTCCAGCATCAAAAGAATAGTAGAATTTGCTGTTGGAGCCACTCTCGCTTGAAGGAACTGCAAACCTTTCAGAGTATGACTTAAAGGTAATTGCGGAAGCTTGAGGCTCAATCTCATGGTTGCCTTCAATGACCATCGTTGGGACCTTGGAGGTCAGTGGCTCCATGAATCTGAACATAAAATAACATATTAGCCACCAAAATCACTCTAAAATCTTGTGGAACAACACATAGTTCTTCAATGGCTTGCCGGTTCGGATAGTTCGGTTAGTCAGGCACTTCGGTTCGAGAAAGTTCTACCGATAATAACCAAAATAAATTATGGTTCGGTTCGGGTGGTGTAGTTTGGGTATTAATTTTTCAACCGAAATTAACAAAAGTTTTTGGATTTTTGGTTCAAATTTGGTTAAAGTCAGATAATTTCAGTTGATTCGGTTAATTCGGTTAATCGGTTTGAATATTTTTAATTAAATTTGGTATAATCCAGTATTATTCGGTATGGTTCGGTTTATATTGATTTGATTTAGGAAAAGAAAAACAAAATATGGTTGACCGATCCGTTCGGTACGACCAAACCGATCACTGAATCAATTTTAAAATGCTGCCGATCGTTTTAACCTAAGTATCCGAACTTAAATCGAAAACCGAAAATCTCGGTTCGGTTCGGTTCAAAAACTTTGGTTCGGTAAAAAGTAGCAGGCCTAGTTCTCAAATCCAACCTGTTAACTCACAGATAGTAAAGCTTTACCTTCCCCATGCGTCCCAGCGAGGTTGATACGTCTCCCTAATAAGTGCATCTGGAAACGAACATGAGAAGCATGAAGCTCCTTTTCCACCAGTTGTACGGTACTGGTTTGCATATGTCAAGTCTCCAACAATTATAACCAGTGAGGGATCATTTTCCATAAAATGGTTAATGGTGGTTGTTGTGTTACTAGTAAGACCCAAATCCCCAACAAAGGCAATTCGATGAGGATATGAGTCTTTGCTTGGCAATGGCAAAGTCTCAAAAGAGATTTCCTCGCTCATCGCGGGAACAGAGCTGTCGCCGCATTTGTAATAGTACTTGGTTTCTGGTTCAAGACCTACAAATACAATATAAGTCAGTCACCATTGCAACCACACTCATTGATGTAGTTAAAATCAAACACTCTGCATGAGAAAGATTGATGAGAAAACTGTTGTTTCTTCATTATTATTACCATCAATGAGGACATGGTGTATAATGCCAGATGTGTAATTAAGGAGACCATCGAAGGGATACAACTGACTGTAAACTGTTGCATTTCCTTGCTTTTTCTGCGTATGTTTTCCTTTCTCCTTCCCATACCAAACCTCGCTTGAAACCGATCTAGGATCAAGCGGTTTCACATCTTTTCCAACAACAGCATCACCTGAACAAAACAAAAATATGAACAAATCTGACAATAGTAGCAAATACATAGGAGTAAGATACATATTCAAAGCAGCCTAGAATTGAAAATTCAAGAAACATAATACTCCTGTGATTCCCAAAACAAGTAAAATTCAGCCAAAATTATCATATTCATATTCTATTCTATTCTAACACGAAAGAATATGAACAAATCTGACAATAGTAGCAAAAACACATAGGAGTCAAGATACGTATTCAAAGCGTAGATGATTTGGATATTGAAAATTCAAGAAACATAATACTTGTGTGATTCCCAGAAGGCCAGAACAATTAATTAACATTCGGCCAAAATTATCATATCATGTTCTATTCTAACACGATATATGTTTTAGATAATTAAAAAGAATTCAATAAATATTAACACTTGTGTGATTCCCAATTATATTAAATTCTGAGTAAAATTGAATTGTAATTCTATTTTAAAATCAGAATTTACCAGTGACTCAAGAAACCCACATGGAGGTTGGAGTAGAAAGAGCTAGAGAGATCTGTTCTGGGAAATCGGAGCTGACGTTTCTCTTCCTCAGCTTAGGCTGATCGATAGGCAAGTCGTCACTGCCTCGGCGAAGAGACGGGTCGAACCGGCGGGTCAATGGCTTGAACGGGCCGTCCAAAGTTGTCGGGATTGATTCGCCGGCGGCAAGAAGCAATGACATCATGATCAGTAAAGGAGTGGGGATCATAAATAATGTCGCCAGAGCCATGATGTTAGTCTACGGGTTTGTCTTCCACATGCGTGCAGAGTTTTGATGGCTCGAGCATTGACGACAATGGCGAAATTTTTTGTTTTTTCTTAAAGAAATTTTTTGTTTTTTTTTTTTTTTTATGAAATTGTTTTTTTNAGCTAGTTTTGATTTCGAGTGGAGACAAGAGAATACAAAAGTAGTTGTATCCTGAAAATTTTGAGCGCAACCTAACCGGCACATTCCATGTGTTTAAAAATTATGGAAAGAAATAATCATCTCGAATTCTCTAAGTCCATTTGCAGTCGTGTATTTTTGATTCATACTTTCTGTATTTTTCTTCTGCAAAATCAATTTGTGTCCAGTGTAGAAATTCGGGTATTAGAATAATATGTACGATTTTAAAAATAATATCTTAAAACGCACATGTATATTTTGTGTCGTTTTTTCTAAAATCTGATTTATTATTAATCACCCGAATATTACATAATCATAGGAGATATATAAATCATAATATTTACCAATATTCAGGGAACCCAAAATAATATATCAAATAGTTATATAAGAAAGAAAAAAAAAATCTATTGGATAAATAGTAGCCCTAATATACGGGGGAAATCACACGCCTTATAACATGTAATCAACAACATTTCATAAGATGTATATGCATTGTTATATGTAGTGTATGATCATAAGAATGCAGGAGATATATAATCAAACGGCATCTTGGCGTTGGAGTTGAAAGTGAGCGAAACTAAAGCGTACATGAGATGGGATACGAGCAGGACGGTAGTTGTTGTCAAGCCACACAGCCGTTCCTTTGGCCTCCAAGATAGGCTGCTTTGGTATACACCAAAAGGGTCCAAATCAGAACACATGTAAAAACCAAAACAAAGGTTTGATAATAACAACAAAATTAACCTCTTGATTTGGAAGTTTAAAGATGAACTGTTCAAAGTAAATGCGCGCCCCAGATGTCCCCGATATCTTCGTTTTCACCACAAACTTGCATCCACTCTGCTCAAAGAAATCAAATAAGTAAACAATTATTAACATTCTAAGATGTAACCAATGTTCTAGGAGAAGAAGGTCAAAATTACACGTAAAGGTGCAATGAACTTTATTGTCAACTCAGAAATTGCCAACGCTTCACCAGAATAGGATATTTCTTCACAGTTGACACCGATACCCTCCATAATCTCATGTCGACCTTATTATGAAAACATGTTATATTTAACAAATAGCTGTTGGTAAGAATGGGATATAACTTAAAAGCAGCGGCGGAACTACAATTCACAGGGTGGGGGCAGGTGCCCCCAGTGCTTTTTAAATTTTATAGTAACTTTTAAAATTTTTTATGCCCCTGCTAAAAATGGTAATTATGTCCCCATTGTGAGTGAGCTACACTCTTAAAAAAAAAAACTTAAGCCGAAAACATCAAAACCTAAATTAAATCAATTAACATAAAAATAATAAATAAAATCGCATCTTTTCCTTATTTCTTTTTTTTTCTAATTTTTATATATGTTTTTTAATATTTTTTCTAAATGTTTATTTGTATGTCCATATACATTTTTTATTTAGAGTAAAAATTATATTTATATAAATATATTAAGTATTCGATGTTAGTTTTTTTGTGAATCTGTAATTAGATTACATAGATTAATATATAGAAGAAGGCTAGTTGAATTTTTAGTGATAAAAAATAATTACAAATTTATTTAATTTATTTTAACTGTAGCTTTTTTTAAAAAAATGTTGCTAATGAAATAATTATAACAATTAATTTTTAAAAAATAAATAAACATATGGTATATGGTGTTATTTTGATTTTTGTATATCATTATTTTTAATTTTTTTTTGCCCCCAGTGCAAATAATTTCTAGATCCACCACTACTTAAAAATATCTTCGAGACTATATTTTTTGTTCTAACCTTTATTTTTAAAGTAAGATCATCTTTACTAGTATTTTATTTCTAATTTAAAAAAAAAACCTTGAAATGTTATTTCAAATTTAAAGTATAATTATATTTATGTATTCAATAGTAGCACACGTCTCGACTTTAAACGAGGGCTTATATAATAATCTGAAGCAGCAACATTTGCAACAGAATCAAACTAACCATGTTGGCAGTAGTTTGCATAGACTGCATTGTTCACAACCCCAAACTGATCCAATTCATAATCGTGAACTGTAAGTTCAATCTCAAGGAAGCCACTCATTCTGCCAAAATGAAAATTTCAATAAGATTATGGATCAGAAATATACTAGATCACTTCCTCTTGAACACTGTAAACGCCTTAAGTAACAAGAATATCTTTTCTTCTACAAAGATCGGAGATTGGTTTAGGTTTCAGCTTATATCTATCCCGGCTATATATAAAAAAAAAAAGTAGATCACTGAGCTCTTTAGAATCAGATATGAAATTCTAGAACAATGAATTGAAGAGCACAGTCTCGCTATTATGTAACCGATTTCACAAGAAAAACAAAAATGAAATCAGGGAGATGTATGTGTACCCTGTGCCTCCTTTCAGATCAAGACATGCGAGAGGCTCGAAGGTCTTTGCGCTTCGGAGAGGCTGGATTATCGGTCGCCCCCACGAACAGGGAAACACCACATGCATAGCCAGAGTCGCCATTCCTGTAGCTTGAAACATTAATTGCACTTTTCTGAGTGAGGATTCACAGATGTGATGAGTAGTTGACAACGTTTTGTTCGGTTTGTGAAAAATTGTTTCGGTCACCATATATAACCAAAATAAGCAATCTTTTCTCATCCTGTCACTTTGCAAATCTCCCATGCTGCCACCTCAGCAACAAATGAATTTAAAAAAAAAAACAGAAAATGCCTTTAGGTGGCTCAACTACCTGAAAAATGTTCTCTTACCAAAACCGGTCAGGTTATTTAATTTTTTTTTTTTAATTTATCATAATAGAAATTAACTAGATTCAATTGTTTTGTGTTTTTATATGTATCAAACCTTTACTAATCAAAATTTTGAAGAAAATAAGGATACATTGTAAACAAACATGTATGTAAGCACGAAATAAACACTTAAAAATAAAAATTAAAATCAAATTAACTAGATTCAATTGTATTGAGATTTTAAATGTATCAAACCTTTACTAATCAATGAATTTTGAAGAATTTAAGGATACATTGTAAACAAACACATAAGCACGAAATAAAATATAGCCACTTAAAAAGAAACAATTTAATTCGAAGAGAGAAACTAATATAATTTGAAAAATTATGGTCGTAAAAATATAAGAAATGCAAATAATTGTAAATTTTATTTCTTTAACAAAAAATATATATTTAATTTGACAAAGATATGTAGTTTAATGCATGGTTTATGTTAGATCCGTCTATTTGTGACCACCTACATGATTCAAACTCGTATATTAATGCATGTTAATGATTTCAGTTTATTTTGTTTGTTTACAAAAATTTAACCATTTGGCCAAGACAAACTTTGGACTAATACCGTTACTGTGTCATCACCCGGATTCCACACTACAACCAAGAGATGAACAGATTAGAAGAGAAGTTAAGGTTTGTGAAGTATGTTTCAAAGGCGAATGGTCTTACTAAAGAAATGATAAAGTCTAACGCCCTTCTTAACATGTACTTCAAAAAAAATGGTCTAACATCCTTCACTTGTAAAAATCTCTCTTTGAAAAAACCATGCTGGAGTTTTGGGCCTGTCTACTCATATAAATCACTCTTTCTTAGATTTGGTGATTTTTATTCATGTATTGACTGAATAAATGTTATTTTTTTTTAATGCAGATTGGTATTTAACTTATATGTTTTTTGCATGTTCCTTGGCATTTTTAAGTTATTACAAAGACTTAAATTAGGTTTTAAGCTAAAGTCTGAATATGATCCGTGTTTCTTGCATATATTTTTCTGAGCTTTTATTTCCATTGTAGAGATCTTTCCAAAATTCAATAAACTTTCTATTGTTTGAATATTTGTTAAAGAAATTAGGTGATTTTAGACTATCCACAATGGTTTACCATTCAACATCCTACTTTTTAATTTTTAACACTTCACATCATCTTCTCTCTCTTCCACATACTTATTCAACATCTTCTCAATTTTACAATGTACAATAGTTTTGTTTAATAAAATTCAACACCCCACCTTACCACTGCACATCATAATCTTAATTTTTTTTTTCTGACCAATAACAAAAAACGTTTACTATTTATAATTAAAAGTTAAATAATTTGTGTCAACAATTTGTTTGTAAATTTTTTTGCAAGTAGTAAAAATGAAAAATAATGATAATATTTCGGCGAGCAGGAGCTGGATCTTCTGCACTTGAAGTGGCCTCATTAACACCGCTCATGCCACCAAGAGCGAGTTGTGTAGAAAATTCGGGAAATTCAATTGCTCCAACATTCGAAACATTTTCATTTTCCGTTGGAATAGAATAAAAAGAGTGTGTTTGAGATGAATATGACATCATTGAACAATAATATGGACGTTAATTTGGAACAGATGATGGCATGAAGAAATTTAATGCAAAACCATAATTTGGTATATTTTGTTGTTGGTTGAAAGATTAGTTTTGAAATTGATAATTGTTTGGATTTGAGTAATTAAAAGAGAAACTTGTAAAATTTTGAGTGTTAAAAAGATTTTTATTGGGATCCATTTAACACAAAAAAGAAGTTTAAAGATACAAAAAGAGTTGATGGTAGGCTAAATAGAAAAATTATAGTGAAAATGATATTTTTTATGTTCAAATGAAACAAGAGTAGGCTCTATTAATAGATCATAAAAATGTCGAATTTTGGTTAAAAAAAAAATTTAAAATTATTTACTATATAATAATGCAGCTCAAATAATTAAGATGTGATAAAAAAAAAAACAAAAATCTCAACAACCAATCAGAACTCTGCACGCCTCCCTATTAGCATTTGACACGTGATATTTTTGGTCCCATCGTTTTTTTCATTCAACGAGTTGAATGTTTTTAACTCAAATTAATCTATGTGTATTTTAAAAAGATTAAACACCTTCATTAAAGACATTAAACTGTTGAAAGTTTTTTTCAACTGCTCTATTGTAAATAGCGTTATTGAATATACATTATTTATGATGACGTTGATGAACAAGATGGTTGTGACATCTTGGACCCAAGCCCAAAAATAATTGAGGAGCAAGGCTCACCAGCCCAAGATACATTAGAATTTGACTTAGGGTTTTCTCCCTTCCCCTATAAAAAGAGGTGTTTGTCTTCAGAAATTTCATTCAGAAATTTTCAGCGAAGCTCTGTCCTGTTTTCTCCAGAAGCACTCGCCAGAGCCGTCGCCGAAGCAATCACCAGAGCCGCCGCCGCCAAAAAAACGCCGGAGTCACCGAGAACATACTCCTTCGCGCCGTCTTCTCGAATCCGTCATCGTTTCTTGTCTTAGCCTCCATGGTTAGTAGATCTGAGTTTTTTCGTTTTGAGATCTAGATCAACTTTTTCCAATGTTCAAAAACTCGCTCTAGGCCGGGTCTAGGCGGACGAGTAGGCGTTTAATTGGTCCTAACCGAAACGATTTTCACTAATTCGGTGAGAAATATCGGCCAGCCGGTCCAGGCGGTCTGAACCGGAAAAAATCGGTTTAATCGCTCAAATTCCCGGTTTAATGCTTCGTTTAAAATTTAGAATTTTTAATTATATATGGTTAAGTGGTATTATACGAAAAAAGAAAATGTTAAAAAAGGAAGAGAAAACGTATGTGGCTTAGGGTTTAATTAATCATTTTCACCTTCAAGCTTTTGCTTCGTCGTCTTTCTCTGTTCATAACTCATTCTTTTCTTTTAATCACCAAATGCACAACGAATTCACCAAACAGGTTTGTTTAATCTTTCTTCTTTTGTCTCCTGCCTTTGTTTTCTATCAATTTATAATAGTTTGACCCTTTCTCGTTTAATTTGTTATTTGTTTGAGTTTGTTCTGTTTCACCTTTGAAATATATTTCTATCTCTATTTTGTTTTATGTGTTTGTGATTAGTTTAATTATATATATCTGTTTTTTTTATATTGGATTTGTCTTTACGTTAGATTCAAATTTAATTTTGGAATACAGTAGAAACTCTATAAATTAATATTCGATAAATTAATAAATTTTTTCCAGTCCCGAGTTGGGCCGGTTAAAAATATAACACAAATCGACAAAATAATAAGATAATAATTATTTTAAGAAACCTATGTAAATATATGGTCCGATTAATATCATAAATTAATAATTACAATAAAAATAATCTTATACAAATATATAAGTACGATAGTCTACTAAAATATGAGTATATTGTTGTTTGTTTTTATTAAAATTGAAATATTGGTACAACTCATCTCTAATTTTAAAATGAAAATTTATAAAATATTATAAACTTTAAAGAAAATATTATTTTTTATTAATTTATTCAAAACTCATAAATTAATAAGTCTATAAATTAATAAAATATCCAATTAAAAGATGGATCCATTGAACATGCTCTCGAAACTTTTTAGATTTTTTTTTCTAGTGCGCTCGTTTATTCGGCCAAAATCAAATAAGTATTTGACAAGTTGTGAACGTAATCTATGAAGAAGATTCTCTCGCACATGCGACTATTTGTGGACGTAATCTAAATGATTCCTATTTCTACGTGTTTTTTTCAAAGGTAAATCCTTCACGACGATGGTTTACTCTATGTTTATCGTAGTGTTCGAATCTCTATTTAATTTTTGGTGTCCAAAATTGTTGCCTGATTGTTTGATTCGCGAATTCATGTGTCGTGGTAGTTTGATTGCAAATGTGTGCTCATCAAGATCCATGAGGAAGGAAGTTGATAACAAGTGCTTAAGAATTTCTTAATCGCAGAGAGGAGAAATTCTTAATCACCCAAATAACTTGTTATCAATCTCCTTCCCATGGATCTTGATGAGCACTCATTTACAATCAAACTACCACAACACATGGATTCACAAATCAAACAATCAGGCAAAAAGTTTGAGCAACAAAAAATAAATAGAGATTCTAACACTTCGCTAAACAAAGAATAGTAAATGATCGGTCGTTAAGGATTTAACTCTGAAAGAAACACGTAGAAATGAGAATCGTTTAGATTACGTCCACAAATAGTCGTTTACGCGAATAATCTTTTTCTTAGATTACATTCAAAACTGGTCAAATAATTATTTAACGTGTGCCGAATAGACGAGCCCACTAGAAAAAAAAATCTAAATTTTTTTTAAAGCATATCCAGTGTATTATTCTAATTTTGAATATGCAATTGGATTTCTTTCTAATGTATTATTGTATTTTTATTTTAAAAGAACTATTTTAAGTATATTTTTATTTTTTTATTTTATTATTAGTTGTTAATTATTTTCTTCAAATTTACAAATTAACCAATTCATTTAATTTCTTTCGAATTGTTTTGATAAATTATGATATTCTTTAAATTTAACTATTATAATAAAAAGCAAAACATATTACACTACATAAATATGATAAAAAATATATTTATATTATTTTATTTTATGTTATTTATAATTTCAGTTCATTTTAAATATTTCTTAAATTTGCTCTGCGAATGAGACAGAAAATAAGAGGAAAAAGCACATATGGTTTATGTCATTATTTTTCTATTAAATATATGTTACTTGTATTTTAATTTTAAAGATTATAATATTATAATATTTATAATCACCATTAATCTCGGTTATGTATTTTCGGATATATAAAAATTTAGGCAACTACCATCAGATCCGGTCTTTGACGGGGAAATTGGGTTCTCGGTTTACCTGTTTATGGTAACAATCGTCACGGAATGGATTTGGTTTCTTCTAGTATCACGGGAGCAGATTGTACGGCAATCCACAAATGGAATGTGGTGCAGAGGTACGTAGCTCGTTTGACCGAGGATCTTTATTTCCAGATTCGGTGGTTTCGCAATTGGTCAGTACAGAATCAAAGGAAGCTAATTTTACTCATATTATCGGTTATACGAATCATTGGCGTTTATTGATGGATGCAATTGTGGAAATCAGTGAAGATTCTATGGTATTATTGTGGTGCGGGAAGGTTGAGAATATAAAGGCACCGTCGAGTGAATTAGTTGTACACATTCATCTCATCCTTTGCTCACTCTACCAAAAAAAATTCCAATACTACGGAAGCACCAGCGTCATGTCACATAGTGTGTCTTACGGGTTATGGAAACAAAATGTTGTGGTTAAACATGCTTTGAAGATTCAAATAAACATGCTTTGAAGATTCAAATACCGAAGTTTGATAATTCGTTGCTCATCCAAGGATATTCTAAAACTCTAATTGGGCGATGCTTGAACCCAAGTAAACAAGACGTCAAGTCTCTGCTTTACATGATGCCACGGATCTGGAAGCTGGAGGAGAGAGTCGCTGGGGCAGACTTGGGCCTAAGGAGGTTTCAATTCGATTTTGACGACGAAGAAGACCTTTTGGAGGTGCTGAAAATGGAGCCTTTCCATTTTGATTATTGGATGGTATCTCTCGTTATGTGGAAACCGTGGTGGGAATTCCTCTGCAATTCTGGGCAGAGCCAACTTTTGCGAGAGGTGGAGCTCTAGGAGAAGTTAAGGCGGTGGATCTGGACGAAGGCAAAGTCCAAGTGGAGCTTGACGGATTTAAACCTCTGGTTTTTGAAACTTTGGTGGAGTTCCACAGTGGCGAGGAAACATTGGTATCTGTTAGAGTTTGGATAACCGATCTTCCAAATAATACTCTTCTTTATTGAATTGAAATGCAGGATCCAAGGAATTACAAAAGATATCTCCGATCACATACGATCGAGATCTCTATTCTCATATGAACAGAGTGAATCGCACATATGAGAATTACTTTACAATTGTAATTTTCTGGATAAAAAACAACAAACTGATTCTGAATCTATTTATATTCACTCTCGAGCTACTTTGTTTTATTTCTTTATCCAGCTCAGCCTTTGACCGTTTTCTTGAGCTCCCTTTGACTTTCTTCAACTCTCGATATATCCTTCTTCCTCTTGCGGTAATATGTTTGATGAATGCTATCAGTATCCCTCAGCTATGATAGCCTATTCGGGTTTTTCCGGGTGTGTTTCAATTTGTGTCATGACCATCATGGTTGCCCACAGTCAAGGGAGAACAACAGAAATACAATTCTGAGGGATGTCTCATGAGATGGAGGACATGGTTCGGTTCTGACAAGCTACAAAGGCGCGGTAGTTGGGATCAAGCGGCTCTTGACAAGCAAGTGAACATGCCAACTAACAAGACCAAATGAATATAAATAAAGGAAAAAATAAAGGTGGAGGATTATGGTAGCCATGAGGGGACCAGACAAAGGGGAGATAGAGAATCTTCTCGCAGACATGATAGGTATCGCTACCACTCCAACCACTTTAAAAGACGTTATGGTGAGAGTCAATGGAGGGAAAGTGGAAGGAGTTTGGCAGGCCAGGGGAATGGAAATGCACTCGGTCAAGAGTTGGTGGACAATGTGGAAATGCATACTGAAATTGCTGAAATGATAACAAACCGCGAATCTTTGGGAAATAGGGGCTTACGCCATGAGCACTCAGTGAAAAATATCAAAAATTCACTCCCTTTTGATGAGCCAATACCGGAGATCAAGGATGATATGAATGTAGAGGAACACCACCAGATGGACGTGGAACAAACCATGAGAAATGTCCAACATATTGAGTCGGTTAGGAATGAGTTGAAGCCCCAAGAGGAAAGCAATCCATTGGCCGAGAAAGAAAAAACTACGGCTCCGTACGGTAATCTTCCGAATGATACTCTGGATATTAATGAGAACGCTGAGCTACAAACACGAGACATCTTAGAAGGGTGTGAATTGCCTGTTGTAATGAAAATGCAGGTCTATGAGGGTAAAGAGGAAGGGAAAACTAACGTCACAGAGGAGTTCATGGGCGACTCCGGTGATTTTGGAGAAAAAGGGGAAGGAAAAAAACAGGAGCTCGGAAAAACCGTTTCGTGTAAACAATGAGATTACCGGCGCTAATGCTAAGAAACGGCTAGTTCAGGCGCTGATTTCGCCATGGAAGCGAGTTCCATCGAAGGTAATTGGACGCCTTGGGGAGGATATCCAGGTGGAGCATGGGAAGAAAATTCCTAAGCCGAACTCTGATTCCAGAATGTCGAAATAAGTTTATCAGGGTATTGGTAACCCATATACAATAAGTTATTTACGGGAGGTTTGGAAGAAATTTAAAGCAGAGTTTCTTTTTTATTGAGAAACCAAAAATTGTTTTTCATGTATTCAGTAATTTCAATTGCATTTCAGTTATAATAAATTGTATACGGTTGACCCGTGTGGTTCTAGTGACGGTCTTGTCTTATTGTATAATAATGATTATGATGTTCAAGTTTTATTTTCAAATAAACGACTTACTGATATTGAGGCAACTTACGAAGGAAAAAAGATTTATTTCCCTTTTATTTACGGTGACCCAGTTCTAAAATTAAGAAACCAAGTATGAGAACGACTTACGAGAAAGGGAACAAGCAGAACAGAACCGTGACTTTTAATTGGAGATTTTAAAGAGATTACCGTGAATCATGAAAAATAAGGGGGTACTTAAAGACAAGCATCCACCTTCGTCGATTTTAATACTATGATTAGAAATTCTGGGCTTTTAGAATTCCCAAATTAAGGAAACAAATTATCATGTCGAGGGTGGAGAAGTAGCGGAATGGTTCGATGCAGGCTAGATAGGGCTTTGGCAACAGAGGAATGGCATGATCTCTTTCTGCATTCATATGTGGAATATCTAAGAATGGTGGGCTCAAATCATCGACCAGTCGTGGCTACAATCCAAGCACAAATATCAAAAAGACAAAAGCGGTTTCGGTTTGATAAACGGTGGATTGATAAGGACGGTTTAATGGTTTCGATAAAGAGTGGTTGGATACAAATAAACGGACGAGTGGGTCCTACACAAGTGGACATAATTGCAAACTGCAGACACGATATCTCCAAATGGAGGCAGGAAAACAGACCATACAAGAAAGATAACGGAAGAAAAGGTTAGAACGGCTTTGTTTATGATGCATCCCGAAAAGGCGCCAGGACCGGATGGGATGACGGCTTTATTTTTTCAGCGATCATAGCATATCATCAAACAGGAGGTTGTGGAAATGGTTAACAATTTTCTAATTACGGGTGTTTTTGATTGGAGATTAAATATGACAAACATTTGTGTGATTCCAAAAACAGAACGATCGACAAGAATGACGTAATTACGACCAATGAGTTTATGTAATGTGGGATATAAAATTATCTCTATGGTTTTGTGCCAACGGCTACACCACCTGCTTCCTAAACTCATATCGGAAACTCAGACCGCTTTTGTGACGGGAGACTAATCTCAGATAATATACTGATAGCACATGAGATATTTCATGGTTTACGTACTAATAAATCATGCAAGAGTGAGTACATGGCAGTGATCGTATCAAATGGACATTCATCGAGCACTTATTACAGAAAATGTGTTTTGCGGAAAGATGGATAACATGGATGTTGTGGTGCATACAGTCAGTCTAATACAAAGTTATTATCAATGGTCAGCCTAGTGGACAAATTATACCACAAAGGGGGTTTCGGCAAGGTGATCCCTTATCTCCATATCTTTTTATTCTTTGCACAAAAGTTTTAATAGCAAAGCTGAGGAAAGTGGAACAAGTATTTCGACTGAGTGGCATACGGTTGATGACATATGCTGCACACCTCATACCTTCCGCCCATAAGGCCTTAGGTAAATCCTTTCCCTGTAGCCAGCTTCTACATGTCTCGGTTAGATGCCTGATCTTCCTCTCTGCTACTCCATTTTGTTGAGGTGAATACGCACACGTAAACTCTCTCTTTATTCCATGCTTTTGACAAACAGAGAGAACTCCTTGGACATGAACTCCCCTCCATTGTCCGTCCTTAAGGTATTGATTCTTCGACCTAACTCCCCTTCCACGGTAACCTTGAATTCTTAAAACCTTGATAATACTTTTGATTTTTTCTTTACAAAGTATACCCAAGTGTACCGTGAAAAGTCATCAACCAACAATAACATGTACTGAAACCTGGAATACGAGGATGTTCTTGTTGGATCCATTAAATCACTATGAATCCTCTCCAACGGAGCTTTACATCGTGAAATAGAGTTGTCAAATGGAAGTCTATGTTATTTTTCATATTGACAATCTTCACAAAGTTTTCCTTCATCTTGAATCTTCAACTTCGGGAGCCCGTAAACCAAATCCTTATTCACCATAACCTTCAGCTTAGTCATATTTATATGACCAAGTTTAGCATGTCATATAGATGGATTATCATTCGCGCTCATCTTCTCCACATAAGAGTCTGAAGCCAATAAGACGTATATATCTTTGACCTGCGATCCGGTGTGAACCACATCCGCCTTTAATTTTCTAACATTCTTCAAGAATTTGACGTCTCTTGGGCCAAATCAAACATAGTTACCTGAGTCTACCGCATTCACCACAGAGATAAGATTCTTCTTTACTCCAGGGACATGGTATACGCTCTTGAGAGTGATAGGGATTCTATCATCTCCTTCAATGACAACAATCACTTCCTTCTCAACGCGGTGGGTTGAATTATTCGCAGTAACAATGGTTTCTTTTTTGTCATCATGACACTGAAGACTAGAAAATAACTTTTCATCTCCGGTAATATGATGGCTACAACCCGAACCCACAATCCAATCATTTCCAAGATTTTTAGTTGTGGATGTACCTGAAAGTGTAGCCTCCACCGTGAAACATTTCCCCCATTTTTCGTCTTTAGTATGACCTTCTATTTCTGCCATATTTGCTTCCTTCAACTTGACTCGGCAATCGTTTTTGAAATGCCAAAGCTTTCCATACCGGTAGAACTTGAATCGCTTATTGTCTCCCGTAGAAAATCCTTCACGTCCATCATTATTCTTGGCACCATTATACTTGGATTTGGCTTTGGTTTTGAAGCTTTGTTTCCTCTGAGCTACAAAAGCGCTCCCTGAATCATCATTGGTTTTAACTATCGCTATTTGCTTGGCTAATGATTCTTGCGAAGCTAGCAAATTCTCGAGCTCCTCCAAGGAAGTTTGTGTAGCTCCTCCTTGAACTGAAGTCACAAACAGTGTATACTCTAGTCGTAGACCTCGAATCATAGACTGCTTTAACCGTGCTTCCGATATTGACTCCTCCGGATTTAGAGTTTTAATCTTAGAGCAAATATTTTTTACCTAAATGAAAAACTCTGAAATTGAAGACTCTCCTTGGGTCGCATTAGCCAGCTCGTTCTCTAACAATCGTAGCCGAGCTTCATTCTTCTTGTTGAACAATTGATCCAACACCAACAAAATGGAACTAGCGGATATACACCTTGAGACATGCTCAAATACTCCCGAGGATATTGACCTCTTCAAAGCAAACTCCGCCTTGGCGTTCTTCAGTATCCACTCCTTTGTCGCTTCCGCTGTTGCAGCAGCTCACCTAGGTGGTGTTGTGCTGCTACCGCCTACGACATCCCATAAATTCTCACTCACCATGTATGACTCCATACATGACTTCCATAAATGATAGTTAGATTGGTTTAAGATCTCCATTCCTAACCCAACTACACGACCGTTGACTCTATACTTAAAATAAACCCGAGCTCTCTTTAAACCCCGATCTTGAAAGGAAGTAGATCATAATGGCTCGAATACCATGTAAAGAAAATCGCAAACACTCCGATAGTGCTTAGCACTAACCCCAGACTGTAATACTCGAGAGACTCGAAAGAAACAAATACTTTCTAAGTATGAATTTAAAATATAGAAGAAAACTTGAGAGAACTTATGAAGGACACCCTTTATAAACGCTTTATAAAGCCCTTATAAAACCTTATAAAACTTCTCTCTTTACTTTTATTGTTCTACATAAATGAGAGGGTGAAAGCATATTTATAGCCTCCCAAAAGATCTAGACTATTTTTCTACAATCTAGATTTTTTTCTAGACTTTTATTACATAATTATCTAGAGTTTTCTACTTATTAATTACTCTAGACAAGTGTCTAGATTCTATAACTTTCTACAACTCTCTAGAACATTTTATAAGGTGATGATTCTCGATAGATTTTTCTAGAGAATTATAGAACTTGCGCTTAACTTTGGGTTTGGTCCAATTTAAAATAATTCAATCATGGACCCAAAATTAATCTTAACACAAAATCAAGTTTAATTTCAATAGTTATCTGTTAGTTTTTTCCCCCCAAAAAATGATTTTTATTCAAGCATTGAAGTGTTACACATGAAACCGACGCACTAATAAAACTATCTTCGGAAATACAAACCACGATAGAATTACCATGACAGACTAGTGACAATCAAAAGCCAAAACCATTAAACTCATACAAAACCATATCAAATCAAAAAAAAAAACCAACATAGGAGAGATAGAGCAGATTTTTCTGGGTAGTGTATAGAAAGATACCAAACGGTTTCTCACTCATTCGAAGGCCACCGGTGCAAATTCCCTAGCCAAAGATTGATAGAACAACCCAAACGATTTAATTAATGTGAAAGCGCGAATACACAAGCAGATGCCAATATTGATAACCTCATTTTCGCTGATCTTCTTATGAATATGTCTAATCACATACCCCATTTCAATGGCTCAACCTCACCTGAAGGAAGCTACCAAGGCAAAACAAATTCGAAAGAGACAACTACAAAAAAAAATTATTTATTAACAAGGGAGCGAAAATGGGAGAGATACCAAACAAGGCGAGGACACGCTTACAAATCTTCTTCTCCTTTGAATACGTTGAAAATCGTTCATACTTCTCTTGACCAAACATTTAAGCCGGAGCTGCACCAAAACTAGAAAAAGCAACCACGAACACCCTGATCGGAGAGAGTCGGATTTTTACCACACCAACAACAAATCTTCTCAAAGGAAGATCACAGCTACAACATTCTCAATCCGACACACATTAAAGTACAAAACAAAACAAACATAAGCACACCCTAGATTAGGGGTGGGCGTTCGAATTACCGGATCGGATCAGATCGGGTATTTTGGTTTTCAGATATTTCGGGAGTCTAATTTTTGGTACCGATCGGGTATTATTAGATTTCGGATCGGATTCGGTTCGGTATCCTCCGGGTTCAGATCGGTTCGGATATCATATTTCGTATCCGTTTTTTTTCGGATTCGGTTCGGGTTCAAGTATTTTTATCCGAAAGTAATCAAATATAACCAAAATTACTCGAAAATAACCGAAAATCTAACATGAAAATTCAAAAGTAAGTAAAGTAATATAGATTATAAATCCAACTAAACATTCAAAATTCAAAATCAAAATAAACATTCAAGTTTGAACTTCAAATTATCACAAAAGAAAAGAAAAAAAATTTGCTCAATAATTATAAAAAGAACTCATATCTACAAACTAACCAAAATCCCCTTTTTCTCTCTCTATATCTTCCTATCTCTCTCTAACCTTTTGGTTACTTTGTTAATTTATTTTTTGTTTTCGTTATTAATCAAATTGACCCAGAAAAGAAATACAAAGAACATAAAAAAAAATCCATTACATAAATACAAAATAAAATAAGTTCAAAGATAATTTATGTATTTACATAAAACCAAACTAAAAATATATAGATGTATTTTTGGTTATATTTTATTTATATAAAACTAAAAAGATAATTTCATAACTGAAACTGATTTCTTGACGTTTTAGAAGAAAGAGAGACTGCGAAAAATGATTAAAGGTTTACATACTTTTAGATTTGGGAATGATACTTTTTATATTTTGTAACTTGAAAACCGAGATAGAGCGAAATGCAATTGACGAGAGATAAGAAAAAAAAGTTAGGAATTGTATATTAAAAATAGGATAATTCGGATACTTTTTCGGATATTTTTCGGATATCGGATCGGATCGGATATTACAGGGTACCCGAACTAAGTGAAGATTACTTTCGTTCGGATATTTTGATGAATCCGGATCGGTTCGGATCGGATATTTTCGGATCGGTACCGGATCGGATTTTCGGATCTGGGTAAAATCCGCAACCCTACCCTAGATACCAGTTCTGACGCTAAAGGAGACGTCAGAACCAGCCCGGGTACCCGAACTAAGTGAAGATTACTTCCGTTCGGATATTTTAATGAATCCAGATCGGTTCGGATCAGATATTTTTGGATCGGTACTGGATCGGATTTTTGGATCTGGGTAAAATGCGCAACCCTACCCTAGATACCAGTTCTGACGCTAAAGGAGACGCCAGAACCAGCCATCGGATGGCTCAATCGATTTTTCTCTCTTTTCCTCTGGCGGCTAGGGTTTTTGCATAAAATGTTACCATCTGTTAGGGTTTTTGGGACAGTTTAATACATGAACCAAACGAATACTCGAATCAGTCATTTATGTAATAAAAAAATCATTGAAAATATTTCCAAATTATTCAAAGTTGGGAAATTGCAAAAATTATCCGAAATTTTTCCCAACTATTTTAAATTTGTCAAATTCCCAACCATTTAATTCACCAACTTGTTGTATGAGTAGTTCAAACTATTCATACATGTGCATTTGTAGTTTAACGTAATGTTTGAGTTAATGGTTATTTTCTTCGTTTCAAGTACCAATAGGAAGTATTTGAAAGTTAAAATTCTTTTATAATATAATTTAAAATAAACTTTAAACGGATTCTCAGATTGGTTCTGTATATTTACTTGATTTCCAGCTACTGATGAAGCTGTTGAAACCAATAAAAGTGGATTACATTTTGCTGAGGTTGGATTCTTGTCTGGTGCTCATTGGCTATAAGGAAAATTTGCATAAAACCAACTGATGTTTCCAATCTATTTCCCAAAACCTTGGTGACGATGGCGATCCCTTTACTTCTAAAATACAAATCGCTGTTTTGTCTTATTCTTTATTTTCTATGAACACAATATGTAGTGATTAATTCCATATTTTGTTATCAAATTTTCAAAAATGATATTTTGTAGAGAGCCAAATCAACTCCTTCAACTATATAATGTCCTCAATGAATGTCTCACCAACAAAACAGTCTATTTCATAGTGAACAAATATGTAACTTGGACTTGGCAATGGTGATATACCGAAGATTGTTAGCAGGTTACATAAGGTTGTTAGCAGACTACAAAAGGTTGTTAGTAAGCTGTAGGATTTGTTTGGCAGGCTGTGAAATCTGTAGATTGCGTAAGCAACATAGAAAGCTACATACATGCAAATGGGCCTTACAGCCATTAGACAAAGGTTTTTTATTTAGGCCTTAGCGTGGAAGCCCAAATCGTATGTTGTTAGGGTTTATTTTCGTTATAAATAAACTCCTTACTCTAATATATGTTGTATTCTGAAAATGTATGTCTTCATTAATAAATCAGTCTATCTTAGCTTGTGAACGTAGTCAACACATCGTTGGTGAACCTCGTAAATTCTGTGTCGTGTTCTTTACGTGTTTATCATTCTTCTCGCATCTGTTACAACAATCATCATCAGCACCTCCAACATCAGAGAAACAAATCCTAAGATGCATACATATTAATGTGTCCAAGACTATGCTGACAACATACCAGAAATGGCTACAGTCGAGTCGATGTTCGAAAACAAAGACATGTCTATTCCTAGCCTCAACAACCCGGTACCTAATTATATCCGGAGAAGTCCTCGTAGGCCTGAAATCAAACCTGCCTCGATCAATGAAACCACTGTCACACAACTTGAGCCTCGGTAATAAACCTCAGAGCTAAGGGACAAGTTGTTTTCTTTGGTCACAAAAATTAATTGACTGTAGTTGGAAAAATAAAGTATTTGAGAACATTAATCACGCAATGAACCAAAAACCTATGAAATCAAAAATAAAATGAGAATAAAATAGTAATGAGTCACATTAAAATAAAATGATACCATTCCTCATTCCCATCCTCTATAAAAGGAGCTATGAAGTCAAAAGGGAATAACTCATCTTTCCATGGTGTTGAGTCTGGTGACGTAGAGAAACAAAGCAATGGGAGAAAGAATGGTAGAGGAGGAGCTTGAGGTAGATGTGGAGATCAAATCTCCGGCTAACAAGTTCCACATGTTCACGGGGAGATCAGAGCATGTATCCAAAGCCACTTGCTTCATTCAGGGATGCGATCTGCTCGAAGGGGAATGGGGCAAAGTTGGAAGCATAGTCTTGTGGAAATTAGTTTTTGGTAATGGCAACACTATATCGTTAGTTTTTTTTTCCGAAGATTTTTGTATCGTACGTTGTTTTGCAATTATGTTTTTTTTTCTTTTGCTGAAGATGTTAGTAAGATCATCAGATGATTTGGATGTGGTTGGAACTAAGATTTTGAAAGATTTTGTTTTCAAGGATATAATATATAATTTTGCAAGAAGACAAACTCTTCAACTATGAAATATTAATTAAATCTTTTGATTTGTTAACGTGTTCTGGTGGAGATGGAGAGTCAAGAATTTCGAAAGATAGGATCGAAGCGATGGATTTAGACAAGAATGTGATTCAATGGAAGGTGTTAGAGGGACCTCTGAAGAAAGAGTACCAGAGTTTCTTGAAAACAATGAAGGCAAGCCCTAAGCAAGGAGGGCCTGGAAGTATGGTGAAGTGGAACATGAAGTACGAGAGGATTAATGAGAAGGTTGCTCACCCTAAGAAGTTGCTCCAGTTCTTAGTCGAAGTGACTAAAGATATCGATCGATACCTCTTGTCTGAGGAATAGAGGACTTTTTGCGTTTTGTATGTCTTTTCTCAATAAGTGATAAATATATTCAACCTTTTTGCTCATTTCGAGCTTTCAAAACTAAAACTTTTGATTCAAGGTCGTTATAGAAGATCCATGAAGGGAAACAGAAAATCTAAAACTAATTTCACCGTTCCTTTCGTCTAAGAGATGAAGGACACCGGAGCACACAAAAAACGCAGATTCAACGAAGATAATGTTGCCTTACCATTTTTCTAAATCTTTCCCCAAACTTAGCCATCTACCAAATTGACTCTTATATAGGGGTGGGCGTTCGGATTACCGGATCGGATCGGATTACCGGATCGGATCGGATCGGGTATTTCGGATTTCGGATAGTTCGGGAGTCTAGCTTTTGGTACCGATCGGGTATTTTTAGATTTCGGATTGGATTCGGTTCGGTACCCTCCGGATTCGGATCGGTTCGGATATTATATTTCGGATCCGTTTTTTTCGGATTCGGTTCGGATTCAAGTATTTTTATCCGAAAATAGTAACCAAATATAAGCAAAAATACTCGAAAATAACCGAAAATTTAAACATGAAAGTTTAAAAGTAAATAAAGTAATATAGATTATAAATCCAACCTTGACAAAAAAAANTATATAAAATAAAACAAGATATATTCATATTAAAGAACATTGTAAGAATAAAACAAAATTAAAATTTTCTAAAAATAACTAAAGGCCACATTTTTTCATATTATTGCTTTAAGCCTCCAAATATTTAGGGACGGTACTGACCCCCGCTGATTTTTTTCCTTTAAAAAAATAAAATAGAAACGTTAGTTTGGTCTAAACCTTTTTTGGATATATCCTCCCAACGTATGTCATACCTACTCTTTTCTTAAATAGAAATAATAGTAGAAATAGTTTTGTCCAAACTTTTTTCCGATATCCCCCAACGTATGTGATGACTGATGATACTCTTTGATTTGGTCCAACCTGAGAGCTATTTCTGTGAAAAGTACATATACCACGTGAACTCGTGTGCACCTTAATTATTCGTCTGATTAGCACACGAAATGTGTCAAATGGTAATTATTCGTCTGATTACCATTGGCTCTTACAGCTGCTTCAATCTACTTTTTTTTTTTTTGTTAAATGGGTACGAGCACTACACGTTTTCTATTTGTTTGTTTTTTTTCGTTTTATTATTATTAGGTATAATTGTTAGAATATGTTTTCGTTGCCAATTTTTCTATATCATGTTTTCAGTTAATATAACCGGATTTGAGATTGATGGATTCTTTTCCGTAAACACTATAACTTGAAGTATTGTTCTATCAAAGTTTATTTGAATGAGAAATAGAAGTTTAAAATAATTTGTTTCGAGTAATTTGAAATGTTAAAAAGTTTGATTAAGTGTCAAATGTCAAACTTTGTAAATTTGGATTGAAATTATCTTGTATACAAATGGGAATGTTTAATTCTTGATTCACTAGTATTGAGTGTACACTATATAGTGTATTGGAGAGATGAACATACTCATACTAAACTGCCTACATATACATAACGAGCAGGACTTGGGTGGATGGGCCTTTCGGGTCAATAACTAATCTTTTAAGCCTAAAATTCGGTTTAAATTTTTTGTTTGATTAAATCAACAAAAATCAGATCACCTCTCTACTTTGTGATTTTTCACGCTGTGATTTATAGCATCATCAAATATGTAACACAATCCGAGAAATGTTTTAGACTTATGTTATTTTGAATACCCCCTGCGCCTTTTATATCATTTTCCAGTCCAAAAAAACAATTCTCCACTTTTTCGTACTTTTTTTCGAGATTGATAGTGCAATGCACAACTAGAGTTCAGCTACTTTTGATTTCGAGTGGAGACAAGAGAATACAAAAGTAGTTGTATCCTGAAAATTTTGAGCGCAACCTAACCGGCACATTCCATGTGTTTAAAAATTATGGAAAGAGATCATCATCTCGACTACGCTCATCATCTTCTCTAAAGTCCATTTGTAGTCGTGTATTTTTTATTCATACTTTCTGTATTTTTCTTCTGCAAAATCAAATCGTGTCCAGTGTTGAAATTCAGATATTAGAATAATATGTACAATTTTTAAAATAAAATCTTAAAAAATACATGTATATTTTTTGTCGTTTTTTTTCTAACATCTGATTTATTATTAATCACCCGAATGTTACATAATCATAGGAGATATATAAATCATAATATTTACCAATATTCAGGGTGCCAAATCATAATATAGAACCCAAAATAATATATCAAATAGTTATATAAGAAAAAAATAAATCTATTGGATAAATAGTAGCCCTGATAAATGGCATGATACGGGGGAAATCACACGCTTTACAACATGTAATCAACAACATTTCATAAGATGTATATGCATTCTTATATGTAGTGTATGATCATAAGAATGCAGGAGACATATAATCAAACGGCATCTTGGCGTTGGAGTTGAAAGTGAGCGAAACTAAAGCGTACATGAGATGGGATACGAGCAGGACGGTAGTTCTTGTCAAGCCACACAGCCGTTCCTTTGGCCTCCAAGATAGGCTGCTTTGGTATACACCAAAAGGGTCCAAATCAGAACACGTGTAAAAACCAATACAAAGGTTTGATAAGAACAACAAAATTAACCTTTTGATTTGGAAGTTTAAAGACGAGCTGTTCAAAGTAAATGCGCGCCCCAGAAGTTCCCGATATCTTCGTTTTTACCACAAACTTGCATCCACTCTGCTCAAAGAAATCAAATAAGTACAAGAACTATTGACATTATAAGATGTAACCAATGTTCTAGGAGAAGAAGGTCAAAATTACACGTAAAGGTGCAATGAACTTTATTGTCAATTCAGAAATTGCCAAGGCTTCATCAGAACGGGATATTTCTTCACAGTTGACACCGATACTTTCCATAATCTCGTGTCGACCTTATTATGAAAACATGTTATATTCAACATAACAGTTGTTCGTAAGAATGGGATATAGCTTAAAAATATCTTCGAGACTATATTTTTGTTTCTAAACTTTATTTTTAAAGTAAAATCATCTTTACTAGTATTTAATTTCCAATTTAAAAAAAAACCTTGAAATGGTACTCCAAATTTAAAGTATAATCATATTTATTTATTTAATAGTAGCACACGTCTCGACTTTAAACGAGGGCTTATATAATAATCTGAAGCAGCAACATTTGCAACAGAATCAAACTAACCGTGTTGGCAGTAGTTTGCATAAACTGCATTGTTCACAACACCGAACTGATCCAATTCATAATCGCGAACTTTAAGTTCAATCTCATGGAAACCACTCATTCTGCCAAAATGGAAATTTCAATAAGATTATGGATCAGAAATATACTAGATCACTTCCTCTTGAACACAGTAAACGCCTTAAGTAACAAGAATATCCTTTCTTCTACAAAGACCAGGGACTAGTTTAGGTTTCAGCTTATATCTATCCCGGCTATATGTAGAATCAGAAATGAAATTCTAGAACAATGAATTGAGCAACACAGTCTCGATATTAAGTAAACGATTTCATAAGAAAACAAAAATGAAATCAGAGAGATATATGTGTACCCTGTGCCTCCTTTCAGATCAAGACATGCGAAAGGCTTGAAGGTCTTTGCGCTCCGGAGAGGCTGGATAAGCGGTCGCCCCCACGAACTGGGAAACAGCACAGGCATAGCCAGAGTCGCCATTCCTGTAGCTTGAAACATTAATTGCACTTTTCTGAGTGAGGGAGGATTCACAGCTGTGATGAGTAGTTGACAACTTTTTGTTCGGTTTGTGAAAATTTGTTTCAGTCACCATATCCATATACAACCAAAATAAGCAATCTTTTCTCATCCGTCACTTTCCAAATCTCCCATGCTGCCACCTCAACAACAAATGAATTTAAAAATAACAAAAAAATGCCTTTAGGTGGCTCAACTACCTGAAAAATGTTCTCTTACCAAAACCAGTCAGGTTCTCAACATAACTTTATTTAATATAATTTTTTTTAATTTATCATAATAGAAATTAACTAGATTCAATTGTTTTGGGATTTTAAATGTATCAAACCTTTACTAATCAAAATTTTAAAGAAAATAAGGATACATTGTAAACAAACATGTATGTAAGTACGAAATAAACACTTAAAAATAAAAAAATTAAATTAACTAGATTCAATTATATTGAGATTTTAAATGTATCAAGCCTTTACTAATCCATGAATTTTGAAGAATTTAAGGATACATTGTAAACAAACGCATAAGCATAAAATAAAATATAGCCACTTAAAAAAAAGAATTTAATTCGAAGAGAGAAACTAATATAATTTGATAAAATTACAGTCATAAAAATATCAGCATTTAAGAAACGCAAATAATTGTAAATTTTATTTCTTTAACAAAAAATATATATTTAATTTGACAAAGATATGTAGTTTAATGCATGGTTTATGTTAGAGCTGTCTATTTGTCACCACCTAGCTAGACTATACATGATTCAATGTTTCAAACTCAGATATTAATGCATGTTAATGATTTCAATTTATTTTGGTTGTTTACAAAAATTTAACCATTTGGCCAAGACAAACTTTGGACTAATACCGTTACTGTGTCATCACCCGGATTCCATACTACAACCAAGAGATGAAGAGATTAGAAGAGAAGTTAAGGTCTGTGAAGTATGTTTCAAAGGCGAATGGTCTTACTAAAGAAATGATAAAGTCTAACACCCTTCTTAACATTTACTTCCCCAAAAAAAAAAAGTCTGATATCCTTCACTTGTGGGGAAATCTCTCTTTGAAAAAACCATGCTGGAGTGATATCAAAGTACCCTAATAATAGAGTTTTGGGCCTGTCTTGAACGAAGCAATGCCGAAAGTTTGCCACGGTCGGCTTGCTTTCTCTACTCATATAAATCAGTCTTTCTTAGGCCGTAACTGGATTGCAATTTTTAGGAATAAAATCATGTGAAATTGAGTATTACATGAAATTCCAATTTTTTTTTACCATTTACAAAGAAAGAAAATGGAAAATCATTCCACTTATTACATTCATTACATAGAGAAAAAAACAAATCCTCTTAAAAACTATTCCACTTCAAAAATGGTAAGGAATGAATGGAATTCAATTTTTATTTCATTCCATTGTTTTTTATTCCATTGATTCTTTATATTCCAATTTTTTTATTACCAGTTGCAGAGTTTTTATTCATGTATTAACTGAATAAATGTTATTTTTTTAATGCTGATTGGTTTATTCATGTATTCCATTGATTCTTTATATGTTTTTTGCATGTTGGCATTTACAAGTTATTCCAAAAACTGAAATTGGGTTTTAAGCTAAAGTCTGAATCTGATCCGTGTTTCTTGCATACATTTTTCGGCTTTTATTTCCATTGTACAGATCTTTCAAAAATTCAAGAAATTTTATATTGTTTGAATATTTGTTAAAGAAATTAGGTGATTTTTTATTGTTATAGAATATACATTATTTATGATGACGATGATGAACACGTTGCTTGTGACATCTTGGACCCAAGCCCAGAAAGAATTGAACAACAAGGCCCACCAGCCCAATGCCCATTAGAATTTGATTTAGGGTTTCCTCACTTACCCTATAAAAACAGGTGTTTGTCTTCATAAATTTTATTCAGAAATTCCCAGCGAAGTTCTGTCCCGTTTTCTCCAGAGCTACTTGCCGGAGCAACCGCCAGAGCCACCGCCGGAAAATAATCAGAGTCACCGAGAACGTAATCCTTCGCGCCGTCTTCTCGAATCTGTCGTCGTTTCTCGTCTTAGCCTCCGTGGTTAGTAGATATGAGCCTTTTCGTTTTCAGATCTATATCTACTTTTTCAGATCTAGATTTACTTTCCCAAATATACTTTTTCCAAATCCGGAACTGGTTTTTTTGTTATTTTCAGTTATCATTATCTTTTTATTGTGGGGTCGGATCCACGCTGTCATAGTGTCCAGATCCGTTAGCAAGGACCCACAGTGACCAGATATGCTTCTTTACTGTGGGGTCGGATCCACACTGTCATAGTTTCATTTTCCACTTCAGATATATTTCTCAGGTATTCATATTCCTTCCATTCTGAATAGTCTTTTGTTAATGCGTGCATACCTGCTCTGTATCCATATTAATACATGTATTAGATTATTGTTTGAACCTGATTAATAAGCGTTGTAATAATACTATAATATTAATTGATGTTCAGCTGTTGTTGATTGGTGAACTTAGTAACATATGTTGTTAAACAGAAATGGTTGAATGAATTATGAATAGTGTTTGTGGGTGTTTGCATTGTGTGAGGAAAATCACTTGTGCGGACTGGGATAAGCGGTAGGCTTTTATGGCGGTTTTGCATGTGTGATGACATAAGTAAGATAGAGAGTTCTCTTAAGTTATGTGTCTGTGCTGGATATGAAAGGCGTATGACACACCATAGTACCATCGTCGGTGGCTTGACGAGCTTGCGTCGTGAGGATGGACAGCGCGTGTGCCGTTATATGCCACGGGGTGTGCGCTAGTAATGGCGTTGATGCAACAATTAGGTCTAGGATGTCATTTCTTGATTTGTGAATGTCTTCAGATGTGATTTTATGTGTGTATTAGCTTATGACTTTCGTGTGGAATGGTTATGCATATGTGAGATGTATATCGTGGTTGGGACCTGCACTCACTCGATAATCCAAATTACTCATCACTCTTCTTTGAAGGTGAGCGTGCAGGCATACATGAGTAGTAGTTCGGCTTGGTGATGTTTTTGGGAAGACACAAATTTTATTTTATTATTCATTATTTATTTTAAAGATGTTGTTATTTCAATTCAGATTTGATGTTTAAGTTAAAATGGTCTTTGTAAGACATTTTGGATACGATACTTGGGAATAAAGTGGCATTGAACTAGCAATTGGTTTCTTGTGGTGAAAATTAATGCACTTGAACATGCCGTCTCAGTTTTGAGAGAGGCGGGTGTTACAATTGATATCAGACGCAAGAATCGTCAAAGCGGTTCAAACTTAGAAGGTGGATTTTGAAAGGAAAAGGTGTTTAAAAAATAAATATATGTATTTTCAGAATTTTAATTTATTTTCAAAATATTTTTTATAATTTTGGATTTAAAACAAAAAAAACTTTTCTGGGAAAAGGGGTATTTAAAAAAAAGGTGTTAGACATCACCTAGTTCGACTTAATCTCTGTATTCTTTGTGTGTTAGGTTTTCGGCTTTGGAAAAGGGATTGACGGCTTGCTTCTTCTATGTTCAGGATGCCGCCAAAGAGATCACGTATTGCGCGAGCCCCAAGAGTTGTGCAACCCGCAGCTAGGACAGAAAGTCAGGCTGCTTCGATAGAAAGTGTTCAGGGAAACAACACTAAGATTGGGACAGTGGATACAGACCCAGCAGGGGCGGCCCCAGGAGCTAACCAAGCTGGTGTGCTTGCATTCGTGATGGAGGAGTTGCAGAGGTACCGCGACCGTTTTGGTGATCAGATGTGGAATGACCCAGGAGTGGGAAACGTGCATCAGCAGGCTGCGCCGTTGAATGGCCAGAACGGGAGAGCACAATATCCACTGCCACCTCGACCACCAGTTGTTCATGTGCAAGTTCAAGGACCTTCGTACTGGGAAACGATGAGGCTCATGAGGGATATGCAGATGAATCACTTTGACGGAAAGCGAGTGTTATAGGTGCTGACAATTGGAGAGAGAAGTTGGAGGCGAACCTTGATGCAATCAGGTGCCCACATGAGTATCACTGAGACTTGGTTGTGCAATATCTGAAATATGATGTCATGATTTGGTGAAAATGTGTGGTAGAGTCAACGCAAGGACGATATGAGTTGACTTGGGCTGATTTCAGGGACGAATTCACTCGAGAGTATTTTCTGCCATAGGCCATGGATTGGATGGAGAGTGCTTTCGACGATCTTCGTCAGGATAACCAAACCGTCCTGGAATACAAAGAAGAGTTTAACCGTCTGAAGAGGTTCACAACCGAACGCTTGAACGAGCAGACCAGATTCGTAAGTTAATGAATGGACTGAGAATCGACCTCAAAAGCCATTGTAGTATCAGGATGTATGTCAATATGGTGAATCTGGTAGAAAATGTTGCTGTGCAAGCACTACAAAAAAAGAGGTGTAATGAATCACTTATTTTGTATATTAGCATTAGTTATAATTGATGTAAAAAACATTTGCATCACTTAAAAAATTAACTCTAAATGTGGTGATGCAAATAATTTACATTAGTTTTTAAAGAATTGATGTAAATATTGCATCAATTATTGTAATCGAAGTTAATATGTGTCGGTTGCAAAAAACGATGTCAAAGTTTGCTTCAATTGATACAAATGATGTTAAATATTTATATCAATTGCAAATAATTGATGTTAAAATTAACTAAAAATAATGTAATATTCAAAATAAAAGTATATTTGATTAATAAATTATTATTGATTTAAATATTTTTTAGAAATTATTATTTTACAATTAGATCTTTTTATATAGCAAATAATGATGGTAATATTTATCTGAAAATATTTAAATAATAGATCATCAAAAAGAATGGATTTATTCATTTACGAAAAAAACAACATTTTTTTATAAATCGAACCCTATTAATATACACTTTGTAACAAGAAAAAAAAAATACAGTAGCATCTTGTTCAATTCCTTCATCTTGGAAACTTCCTCTTTTTTTTCTGCCACTGCAACGTCTTCTTGTAGAACAAAGGAAGTAAGTTGGTTTCTGAATAGAGAGCCCTTGAAACATCCATCGGTGAAGAATCATCCATAAGTGTTACCTTAATTTTTTGTTTTCCAAAACCATATAGGCATGACTCCGAATCTCAATATATTGCACCATCTCTGATGAATTGATTTTGCAATTCACCATATGTTGTTGTTTATCCTCAACTATAACAAACATTCATTGCAGATTCATGAGTATGAAAATCAAAATAACAAATGAAAAAATTGAGACACAAGTTAGAAAATTGGAAACATAATGAGAAAAGAGTAAGAGAGATCTGTGTTTTAAGGTTTTTGAAGGTATCGAGTAAAAGAGTTGATTGTTTTGAAATATTATTTAACATTTATGAAGATTGTGGGGCGAGAAATAAGGATTGTGCGTGAGAAATAAAGGAAAACAAATCTAGATTTTGATTTTTTTAGGAAAAAAATGGAGATATGAATAGATTTCTAGCCAAACTAAATCTTTATTTTTATTTTTTTTCTTCTAGAAAGTTATTATTTACCACTATAATTCAGCAAAAAAAATTAATACTAAATATCGAACGTGTTTTTGTAATACATTCAATTGTTTTTTTTTTAATATTCGTTTAAATACAAAGCACAAGTCACTTGCCAAATATGATTGTACATTAATAAATGATTATTTTAAAAAAAATATTATAAATTATTAAAATCACTATCTTATTTTAAAATGTTTCAAATTTATTGATCAACAAATAGGGGAATCATTTACAAATGAAAAATTTAAAATCAAATTTACATTTTTGAAATTCAATTATGATTATTAATTTATTGCAAAACTAATATAAATTGATTAAAAACACATTTGTAAATCATTTTGAAGTTTAAAATCATGTTTAAAAAAATTTAGAAACATAAAATTGAAATTTATAATCATATATTTTTTCACACTTTCAGCTTTCATGTCTTATTAAGAAATATTAATATTTATAATATTTATATAAATATATGACGTCTAAACTTTTATAATATTAAAATTATGAGATATTTTATTTTCATTTAGGCCGTTTGAGTTAGTTCAAGCTATTTTTAAATATGTAATAGTTTAAATTATCATTTAACTTCAAATTTTATTATAAAATTTTTAAAAACTAATAATTATATCGACTGTTTGATTGATCTAAATTGATTTTTTTAATGTTAAAGGTTTCAACTAATACAAATTAAAATTAAATAACATCAGGTTTTAACCAATTGATGGTAAACAAATAAAAAACTACATCAGTTTTTACAATCGAAGCTAAATCACATAAATAAGTGAACGCAAATAGTTAAAATGTTATTAGCATCATTTTTTTATTAATGTAAATCCTGTATCATTTTTCTAAAAGATGTTAATTCAAATTTGTAAATACATCAATTAAATAATTGATGTGAACTAATACTTTTATATCAATCTTTTAAAAGTGATATAAACTAACATAAAAGTGTATCAATTGTCTCGAATTGATGTCAAACAAATCAAAAATTGTATCAATTATTATAACTGATGTTAAACTATATATTTTGTATCATTTATTAATAAGTAATTCAATTTAGTATCACTTATTTTTGTTATACTATTTAAGTGATTCAATATAGCACTTTTTTGTAGTCAAGAAATTGGGCTGCAAGAAGAACTCAAGTTCCATATATCCAGTAAGTTCTGAAAATGTTCTTCTTCGAAGTTAGCTTTGCATTCCTAACTTCAAACCAGAATACCAACAAGGTGGCGTAACCTCCGAGGCAGAAATTGGGCTAAGGCAAGACTTCCATACGTCCACATATATCTTACTAGCAACCCCAAGCTGAGAATCACAAGAAGCTCATATGAAAGAAGCTCTCATAGACCGTGAAGTGATTTGGCAGAGGCTTATCAGCTCGGTCAAAAGGGGAAGGAAGAACGAACTCCACTTCCTCAAATATTACGAAGCGATTCTGCAGGTCGGCAAGGGTCTGCTCGGTAGAAAGTGTTGAACCCGTAGGATTAGCTTTCTTTTTCTTCTTCACGGTTTGCCGTTTTTTGGGATCCTTAACATAGCTCGCCATCACACGATCCAATTCACCCCTCGCCTTAGCCGGATCCCAATTGAAGCCTTACTCCTCTACTTTTACTTCCTATGTATAGTTAAAATAAATATTAACATAGAAAAAATATTTTTAAAATATTTTTTTTGAATATAACATGTAGTAATATATTGTAAAGAAATCCAATTAAAAGATGGATCCATTGGAGATGCTTTTAAAACTTTTTAGATTTTTTTTTAGTGCGCTTGTTTATTCGGTCCAAGTCAAATAAGTATTTGACAAGTTGTGAACGAAATCTATAAAGAAGATTCTCTCGCATATGCGAGTATTTGTGAACGTAGTCTAAATGATGATTCCCATTTCTACGTATTTCTTTCAGAGGTAAATCCTTGACAATGATGGTTTATTCTTTGTTTATCAAAGTGTTAGAATCTCTATTTAATTTTTGTTGTCCGAAATTGTTGCATGGTTGTTTGATTTGCGTATTCATGTGTTGTGGTAGTTTGATTGCAAATAAATGCTCATCAAGATCCATGAGGAAGAAGGTTGATAACAAGTTACTTGGGTGATTAAAATCGAATTCATCAGAATGAAATTTCCTGGACGCAGAGAGGAGAAATACTTAATCACCCAAATAACTTGTTATCAACCTCCTCCCCCATGGATCTTGGTGAGCACTCATTTGCAATAAAACTACCACATCACATGGATTCACAAATCGAACAATCAGGCAACAAATTTGAGCAACAAAAACCAAATAGAGATTCTAACACTTCGCTAAACAAAGAGTAGTAAATGATCGGTCGTTAAGGATTTACCTCTGAAAAAAACGTGTAGAAATGAGAATCGTTTAGATTACGTCCACAAATAATCGCTTGCACGAGATAATCTTCTTATTAGGTTACATTCACAACTAGTTAAATACTTAGTTAACGTGTGCTGAATAAACGAGCCCATTAGAAAAAAAAATCTAAAAACTTTTAAAAGCATATCCAATGTATTATTTCAATTTTGAATATGCAATTGGATTTCTTTCCAATGTATTATTGTATTTTCTATTTTAAAATAATTATTTTAAATATATTTTCTTTTTTTATTTTATTATTAATTGCTAACTATTTTCTTCAAAGTTTACAAATTGACCAATTCATTTAAATTCTTTCAAAAAAATTCGTAAATTATGATATTTTTTAAATTTAACTATTATAATATAAAAAAATCATATTACACTACATAAAAATGATATATATATATATATATATTAATTTATTTTATTTTATGTGATTTATAGTTTCAGTTCATTTTAAATATTTTTTAAATTTGCTCCGCAAAAATGAGACAGAAAGTGAGAGGAAAAAGCACATATGGTTTATGTCATTATTTTTTCTATTAAATATATGTTATTTGTATTTTAATTTTATAGATTATAATATTTTAATATTTATAATCACCACTAAAAAATAATTATTATCAAAATAATTATTTAAAACTATCAGAGTAAAAGTATTTAAAATTGGAAAGACTATTTTGTAAATAAATAAATAAAACAATTATAAAATGAAATAAAAAAATGAGATGATTCTATGTTTGGAATTAAAAAGTAGCACTATACCATTTTGCAATTATAAATGGAATAAAGTTAGAGCAGATTTTATTCTAAATTGAATTTTGACATTAAATTTGGAATAAGGTTAAAGATGCTCTAAAAGTTTCACGTTTTATTAAAAAAGTGCACATTGTCCAACAAAGCAAACCATAAAATGGAACACAACGATGGCTTTAAGAAACAAATTGCCTTTAGGTGGTTCAACTATCGGAAAAAAGTTCTCTTACCAAAGCCGGTCAGGTTCTCATCATAACTTCATATAACAAAAAACAACTACTAGATTGGTTTTTATCATAATATAAATTAATTAGATCCAATAGTTTTGAGATTGTGAATTGCATCAAACCTTTACTAAATTACTATCAATGAAGTTTGAAAACTTCAAGGATACATTTTAAACAAACATGTGAGCACGAAATGCAACATAGTCACTTAAAAAGAACAATCTAATTCGAAGAGATAATTTAATCTAACAAAGATAATAGATATGTAGTTTAATACATTATTTATGTTAGAGCCGTCGATTTGTCACCACTTAATTAAATACATGATTCAAACTTGTATAATGCATGTTAATGGTAAAAGTAATCAATTTATTTTGTTTGTTTAAACTAATTTAACCATGTGACCAAGACATCCAGTTTAATGGTTTAGACTTATACCGTTACTATGTCACCACCCGGACTCAACACTACAACGAAGAGCCGAAGAGATTAGAGGAGACGTTGAGGTCTGTCAAGGATGTTTCAGAGAAACGATCAAGTCTAACATCCTTCACTTGTGGAAAGTCTCTCTTTGAAACAACAACTGGAGTGATTTCAAACCCTAAGAGTACAGTTCTTGAGTTCTTTGGGGCATGTTGGAAGAAGCAAGGCAGAAAGTTTGCGGTGATCGTCTTATTATATACTCATATGAATCAATATTTCTTACATTTGATGATTTTAATTTGTGTATTGGCTGAATAATTTTTGTTGCATATTGGTATTCAGCTTATATGTATCTTGCATGTTTATTGGCAAGTAAGTTATTGCAAAGATTAAATTTAGGTTTGAAGTTTAAGTTTGAATCTGATCCCGCTTTCTTGCTTACATATTCTTTTTGACTTTTATTTCCATTGTATGGATCTTTCCAAAATTCAATAAATTTTCTGTGTATTGTTTAAATATTAAACTGTAAATTTTTTTCACAAATATGCAACATTTACAATGAAATGACTTATTATAGTTTAACGAATATCCAAATATTGGATGGCAAGTTTGGCTCAATTGAGGATAATGTTCTCTTTGATGAGCCCCATTGAGAGTTATAACCTTTCTATTGTATCTTTCATATCCATTGCCTTATTCTCTTGTTGTAACCTTGATAGTTCTGATTGCGTCGATCCTGCAAACCAGAAAACCAGAAAACTGGAGATTCATTGCTATTACAATCCTAAAAGCGACTCTCAGACCCGGAACATGATAGTTTTGAATTGAAAGCTTCAAACACAGGAGAGAAAGGTGTGAAATTACCGGAAATAGGTTGAAATGCAGAGAATGATAGATGTTCTTGAACGGAAGAAAAGAACGATTCGTCACATTCTTCCAGTGGCTCATCTTTAGCCTAGTTTAGAGAGTTAACGAGACAGTTTGTAAAGGCGAGCCTTCTGGTGTCTGTTGCATAAGGAGATAATTCAACATTAAAACTTTTGAGAACATTACAGTAAAAGATCTTTATACTACACACAACTTTTATAAAATCTTCCACTTCTAGTTTCTTGAAACAGAGAGAGCTTTGAGTAGATTTTTGTGTCGAGAGTCTTGAACATGTCATCTTATAAATTGACATGTTATAAATTAACATGTTGATGTTGCATTACACTATCAGATAATTTCTTTCACCTCCATCAATCGAAAACAAATTCCATCTTAAAATCACTTTTGCACTCCGTCAAAAATACAATATTAACTACACAATCCATTTTAGCACTGATCAAATACTATAAACAATTAAATGTATTTTCAAAGATGTGAATAATATGGATAATACAACATAAAATACATTAACCGAGAGTTTAATAAACTTTATTCAGATAACTATAATATCACGTCAATCACATAACATATAATGCTTCAAAGTTTTTTTTTCTAAAATTGGAGATTTTAACTCAAATGCATTAAGAATGCTAGATGTTGATTTGGTAATTGAAAATCTAGAGAGAGTACAAACACAGATTACAAAAGAAGAATATGTTAATCGTGATATATGTTTTGAAAATCTATTGGGCCAGAAAATATCAACACTCTATTTGCAATCAAAATTTTTAGCACAAATATATTTCAGGTTGATTATAATACAAAACAATATATCATCGGAGAGAAATAATTTGATATTTTATATGTTTACTATGAATAAAAATTTATTCACTATAGATATTACTATTATATTAACTTTTTAATACAAAATAAGAATAGTTATATGTTATTCACAAATTAGAAACTAATATTTACTGATAAAATTTTAATAACAAATACTATAAAGAAAAAATTACAATATTCAAATTATCACAAATCCACGAGAGACTTTGCCTAGAATATAATAAATTATGGAATAAAAGATCTGCGAGTCTTCATCTAATATATAGCAAATTATGGAATAAAAAATCCGCGCATACATACCAGATAATCTCAATAATGACATATTAAACTTAACGAATTTCAAAAAGTATCTTTCAGAGAGCTTAGGACCTTCTGTTGTAACTAGAGTGTCTCATCTGGTTTGTGATAGTGTTTGTGTGGCTATCATTGTCTCTCATCCTAAGATATTTTCGAAAAAAGTTTTCTTGTGGTTCTTGCCATTTCAGATCTAAGAGAAGTCTCCAAAAATCGTGTGTGTTTTGGTCAAAGTGTTTTTCGATCTGATAGTTCATCTCGGCGAAGGAGGTGGATATTTTTACCCGGTGGAATTTTTCATGTCATTAGTTATCGAAAAAGCTCTTATGGATCTTTCGATCGAAGAAGACGAGGTTCCTTTCGAATTGCCAGATCTTCCACAGTTTAACTCTTGTGGAGATAATACGACGAGTATAGTTGGGCGGCTGCTTAATCCCGACTTCCAAAATATGGCAAATTTTATTTTGGAGATGCCAAAGAAGTGGCTGGTTTATGATAGAGCAAGCGGTGTGGAAGTGATTCCAGTTATTTTTCAAGTTGGAGAAAGATATGGACGTGATTCTCAAGACAGCGGTTTATTGTTTCAACGAGTGGGCTATAATCTTTGACAGATGGGTTGAAAATCCGCCGGAGGATTATCTTAGGTTTCTTCCGGTATGGGTACAGATGAAGAACGTTCCTGTTAACAATTATGCGCTGGCTACGATTATGTCTTTTGGAGCATTCGCGGGAGAGGTGACTGAAGCTGCCTTTGACCCGACGGTGCCTCAGAGTGAAGCTTATGTGAGGGTTAGGATAAAACTGGATACTACAAAGCCTATGAGAAGAGCAAAAGTGATCACCCTTCCCTCGAAGAAACAGATCTCAATTTTGTTTTTTTATTGCTGGTAATACAAAGAAGATGTCTTGCGTGTCAAATGTCGACACATGAGAATGACAAGTGTCCGAGGTTAGTGAGATTGAATCAAGCAAGAGTGGCTGAAAGAAGACAACAATCCTTACTAACCTCTAAAAACCTTCAAAGCGTTTTAAAGGCGCCAGAGCCCCTTTTTGGAGTTCTTAAAGAAAGCCAAGTGGGTATTAATCCTTCTTCTGGAAGACCTCGCATCGCAGAAGAAGTCATGAATGAAATGAGGTTTTATTTGGATGATTCTGAAGGGGCTGAAAGGAAGGCGAGAGAGTTGAGAGTTCAGAAATCGGTACTAGAAGCTATGGCAGATTCTTTATCACACAAAATGCTACTCAGTCTTGAACCTCTTCCATTAGTCTCAGCAAATGTTGACAAAGGAAAGGGTTTAGTCTTTGAGTATTCTTAGGATTTGCAAGGTATTAGTACGGGCAGGAAAGCAGTTACTGAAGGAAAACTAATGGGTGCAGCAATTAAGGCTGGAAATACAAAATCCTTACCTCCTTTTAATGAAGATTTTTGCTCTGAAGGTATGGCTGCAAATTTCTCTCCTGATGTGAATTCTTTCCAGTTTGGCTCAACAGTTATAAGAGCTAGTTTCTTTGAGGCTGGCTCTTCCGGGGCTTTACTGAGATCGGGTAAACAGAAGAAGCGGCCGTACAAAAGTAGAAGAAAGAAAGCAGAGATGCAACTGTTAAGGCAGAATGAGCTCTCTAATGTCAATCCTGGAGCAATAGATCCGGTCTTGAAGAAAGGTTTAGAGCATGGGGAGCAGTTGGAGAGGAAAGCTTCGGAGTAAAATAATGGGAAAGAAAAGATGTTCAAGAGCAGTAACAACGAGGCGGTCCCAAATGAGGGACTGTCCCATATCTAATGAGCATACTAAGTTGGAATTGTCAAAGCTTGGGACGGTCTCAAGACTTGACAATTCCTCGTCTAAGGGAAATGCGTAGCGAACACTTCCCGGAAATGATGTTCTTGATGGAGACAATGTATGAAAGAAATGCCCGGGTAGATATTCAAGAATGGCTTGGGTATGATAATGTATATACGGTAAATCCTGTAAATACTCGTGGTGGTCTTGCGGTTCTGTGGAAAAAGACGGTGGATGTGAATATTCTGTTTTATGATAAGAACCTGATTGACATGGCTGTGAATTTTGGTGGTTGACGGGGGGTTTGAACCGCGGGTTAGTGATGCGTTGAATGGAAGTCTTGTTAGGGCAGTGTCAAAGGAAGAAGTCAAAGAGGCTGTTAAGCCATTGAGTGCTCCTGGGGCGGATGGTATGACGGGTTTATTCTATCAGAGGTATTGGGGAATTGTTGGAGATCAAGTCACGCTGGAAGTTCAAGTTTTTTTCGGTTCGGGAGTCTTTCCAAATGAGTGGAATTACACAGTTATGTCTTCTCGAAAAGAAGGTTGGGGCTACAAGGATGGTGGATTTCAGACCTATAAGTTTGTGCTCGGTCTTGTACAAAATAATTTCCAAAATACTGGTGGCAAGACTTCAACCTTTTCTGAAGGATATAGTGTCTACAACTCAATCTGCTTTTGTACTAGAAAGACTGATCTCAGACAACATTTTGGTGGCTCATGAATTAGTACATGGGTTGAGAACTCATCCGGAAATTTCGCGGGATTTCATGGCGATCAAATCTGATATGTTTAAAGCATATGATAGAGTGGAGTGGCATTACCTTAGGGCTTTATTCAAGGCAATGGGGTTTCATCAGCAATGGGTGGATTAGGTGCTGTTTTGTGTAGCCTCGGTTACTTATTCTGTTTTGATAAATGATCAACCTTTTGGTTTGATTAGGCCTGAGAGAAGATTACGTCAGGGGGACCCTTTTTCTCCTTCATTGTTCGTCTTATGTACGGAAGGACTTACTCATCTTTTGAATAAGGCTGAACAAGAAGGCGTGCTCAATGGAATTCAGTTTTGTCCTTCTGGCCTTGCTATTCACCACCTACTATTCGCAGATGATAGTTTTGCTTCTGTGCGAAGCTAACGAGGATCAAAGTAAGGTTCTACTCTCAATTCTCAAAGTATATGAGGAAGCGACGGGTCCAAAGATAAATGTTGTATAAATCTTCTATCACATTTGGGTTAAAAGTTGAGGACGAGGTGAAAGAAAAAATCAAAGGGATTTTTGGCATCTGCAATGAAGGTGAGGCAGGATCATACCTTGGCATTCCTGAATGTTTCAGTGGTTCTAAAGCCGATCTTCTCAGCTATATCCAGGAAAAACTAAAGTCTAGGCTCTCTGGTTGGTTTGCGCGTACTCTGTCTCTTGGTGGAAAGGAGATCCTTCGGAAAGTTGTGGCTTTGGCATTACCGGTGTATGCAATGTCCTGTTTCAAGTTGCCAAAATGCACAATTGCAAAACTTACCTCGGCAATGGTAGATTTATGGGGGAACTCGGTTGAGCATAGGAGGAAAGTGCATTTGATAAGTTGGGAGAAAATGTACCTTCCAAAGAATCTCGGAGGTTTAGGGTTTAAGGATCTAGAGAGTTTTAACCAGGCGCTTCTTGCAAAACAAAGTCTTTCATTTTAACATGTTTTTAACACTCATATAGGATAGTTTTGCATCTATACATGCATTCATTAGATAGTTTTAGGCTAGATTGCATTCATTTTAGAGTTTAGTGAGTTTTAGCTTAGGATATTGTATATATGTTGCATTTGAAGTGTTTCTCAGGTATTCTAGAGCTTGAAGAGGCTATTGGGAGATTGATGAATGAGCAAGAAAGCCAAGAAGGGGAAGAACTGAAGGAAAACATGCAGCAAAACTCACAAAGGACATGAAGAAATCAGTATCGGTGTGCTGTATCGGTGTGATCACACCGATACGCATATCTGCCTTTTGTATCGGTGTGATCACATCGATACGCATACCGGCCTATTGTATCGGTGTAATCACACCGATATGGAACCCGCGGTTATGTTTACTTAAGACGAAAATACACTGTTGATCATCATTATCTAGTTGATTTTTTATTTCTAAACTTTTCCAGAAACTCTCTCTGTATTTGGTGATTTTATTTGAAAGACTTTTGGATCAAAAACTTCAATTCAAGAGTTTTTCTTCTCTAATCTCTTCCTTTTACTCTTTCTAATGCTTATTATCAAGTTTTTATTGGTTTGATCATGAATTGTGAGTAGTTCTTTAGAATCTAAAGTTGGTCAGATCCAGGGTGTTTTTGGTGTTAATCTTGATGTCTCTGAGTTGATTCTTCCATATCTTTTCTTGCTTAATGCTCTTAATGCTAATTTCAACCTTAATCATGTTGAATTAGATTTCTTGGGAATTTTCTTATCCAAAAGATTAGCAAAATTCTTGGATCAATTAAGCAAGAGATTTACATACTTAGCTCACGAAAGTGATTGTATAAGGGGTTTATTAGCAGATTAGAACTGAATCTTTATGCTTGTTGCATCTTTGATCACAAATGAAAGTTTGTTTTTGATTAGAAATGTGATGAAAAGATTAAATCCATGAAAGTGGTTTAATTTATTCTTGAAGTTCTAAGCTTAGGGATTAGCATTCTTATGAGTAAAATGACATCATTGATTACACTTTTAAACACCTGAAAATCATTACCATAACCTTGGATTCATCTTTCCAAAATTTACAAAAACCTTATAGAAACTCTGTTTTGTGTTTTACTTATCTTGAAAATAACTTATCTTTTACCTTGTTTAATGTTACTAATCTCATACCAAAACCATCACTAGACTTGCTTAGGTTAAGAAGTTTTATGAATTCATTTTGTCACAACAAACCCATATGGATTGATCCTAAAATTCTACAATGACATGTGTAGTAGGATTGAGTAATTGATTGGCAAAATCCTGTTATCAATTTGGCGCCGTTGCCATTTGGGTTCTGTTTTGTGCATTAGGATTTTAAATCCTCTTGAGACTAAGTTTTATTTTTCGTTTCATTACTAATCTCTTTTGCTTGCTCTGTTTTTCCTCTCTATAGGTGCATGAACTTGAGGTCTAGAGGACAAGAAGATCTTGTTGAACCAATAGACAACATTCATAGACTGAGTAGAAGAGCATTTGCAAGAAGAGAGCAAGAAAGAGCAGCCCATATAGCACGCCTGGGCATGTATAATCCGCAGGAAGCAGGTGGTCAACCACCACCTCATTATCTTGACCAGCAACAGATAGCTCAAGGAGCAAGAGTGCCACAACATCCACCTAGACAGCCACGTTATATTGGAGCTGGAGATGCGCCTAACACTCATGGCAATCGCAAAAGAATCATCCCTCCTCCAGTTGAGAACAACAATTTCGAAATCAAGAGTGGGTTGATCTCTATGGTGCAGAACAACAAGTTCCATGGACTACCAATGGAAAATCATTTGAACCACTTGGATAAGTTTGATAGAATCTACAGAATAACAAAGATCAATGGGATTTCAGAGGATGGTTTCAAGCTGAGATTGTTCCCATTTTCTCTTGGGGACAAAGCACACCTATGGGAGAAGACACTTCCACAAGGTTCCATAACTTATTGGGATCAATGAAAGAAGTCTTTCTTAGCCAAATTTTTCTCCAACTCAAGAACTGCAAAGCTGAGAAATGACATCTCTAGCTTCACTCAAAGGAGCAATGAAAGTTTTTGTGAAGCATGGGAAAAGTTAAAGAGCTATACCATGCAATGCCCACACCATGGATTTTCTGAAGAGTCTCTACTAAGCACTCTCTATAGAGGTGTGCTTCCTAAATTTCGCATGCTTCTAGACACTGCAAGCAATGGAAATTTCCTGGGGAAGGATGTAAAAGATGGTCTTCAGCTGGTCGAAAACCTAGCCCAAAATGATGGGAATTATAGTGAAGACTATGATAGATCATCAAGAGGTGGAGGAGATACTGAAGATCAAATAAGAAGGGAAATGAAAGCTCTCAATAACAAGATGGATAAGCTGCTGCAGGCTTCTCAAAAATCAGTACATTATGTGGGTGATTATGAAGACAGCCATGGACCTCATCAAGAACCAAATGAGGATTTCAGAGAAGAGGTCAACTATGTTAATGGCCAAGAATTTCAAAAAGGCTACAACAACTATAGGACCAGCAACAACAACAATCTTTCCTACATAAGCAACAATGTGGAGAACCCACAAGATCAGGTTTACCCACACCAAGGATAGAGCCAAGTTCCTCCACAAAGGTCTTTTGTGCCATACAACCAACAGCAAGGCTATGTTCCAAAGAACACTTTTCAAGGGAACTAAGCCAACTTTCAAGGAAATCATGGGAACTTTAAATCAAAACAACCATATGCACCACCCGGTTTTGCGCCACAAGGGCAAGGAAGCAACTCATCACCACAAGACTTGGATATGAGAGGCATGCTTCAACAAATATTGAAAGGCTAAGTTAATGGAGTTATGGAGATGAACAAAAAGATGGCAGAAATTCACAACAAAGTATACTGCTCCCACAATGATCTACATTCAAAGTTTGAGACCTTGTCATCAAAATTCCAACAACTAGAGAACAAAGGTGCCTCTTCTTCTTCAAACACTGAAGGTCAACTTCCTGGAAAAGCAATAGCTAACCCAAAGGAGTACTGCAATACTATCTACTCTATTAATGAGGATGAGTATGAGCTTGTTGTGAGAGAGTTTGAGGAACTACTAGAAGGTCCACATGATGCAGTGTCACCCTCCAACGAGATTGCATCTACAATCAATGAGGACATTGGGGTTCAATATGGGGAGGTGATCAATGAAAATGACTACATGGTTGTTGCTAAAGATATGGGTAAAAGAGTGTTTGATGAGCTCATGACTTCTACGAAAGCGAGAGTTGATAAGGATGTAAGAGAAGTGGCTAAGAAGAGTGATATGAAGGCAACCTTGCCCCACAAAGGAGAAGCTTCTTACAGTGATCTTCCTATTTATAAGCCACCACTACCATATCATGGGCGAATATTGACTAAGGCACAAAAGAAAGTGCTCTCAAGCTTTAGAGGAAGCATGGAGAAGGCTGGTGCACCTTTGCCCAATGTAGAGAACTTGTCTCAAGTCAAAGGTCACATAAGATTCATCAAAGACTTGCTGGCTAATATAGAGAAGGTAGAAGAGCTAATGGAAAGCCTTGATCCACCAAGCACAACAAGAGATGAGCCTAAGACTATTCAAAAGCTTAGTAATCCCGAAATTTTTTTGATTTCTTGCTCTCTTGGAGATTTGAAGATTGATGAAGCTTTGTGTGATTCTGGATCAAGTGTCAATGTGATGACCCTTGAAATATTTAAGAGGCTTGGGATTAGAAACATGAAGAAATATTCGTCACATATCACCTTTGTTGATGCTTCTTCAATGCAACCACTAGGCCTTGTTGAAGATTATCCATTGAAATTTGGTGAGTGTCTAGTCCCAACTGACTTCATAGTCATGGACATGGTTCAAGCAGCCAAGCTACCTCTTCTCTTAGGAACTCCCTTTCTTAACACAGTTGGTGCAAGCCTTGATTTCACCAACAAGAGGGTGATTCTAAAGAGTGTGAATGATAAGGTTTTCTATCCTATGAAGTCTTCTACCTTGGGTTTTTGTGGCACAATCACATGTGCTACTATGAAAACTGATGAAGAACCACCATATACAAAGGGTCAGCTGATGGGATTCACTTGTGTGATGCTGAAAGAAGATGATACTTTTGACCAAAATGAGTATGATGGATTAGGCTTTGATGGTGAGTGCCTACTTGCTATGTTTGATGGAAAAAAGATGGTGGAACCTATAGTTGAGACACCAAAGAGGGCAAGAACGAGGTCTAAATAGAAGAAGAAGTTGTTACATACTGGAGCAAACACCATGTTCATCAAGAAAGGAGAATGAACTTCAGTTCAACTCCAAGATCCTCCACAAGACTAAAGGTTTGAAAAGTCAAGCTTAGTGACGTTAAACAAGCGCTCTTGGGAGGCATTCCCATGTTTATCCTTGTATATATTCTTGCTTTTATTTCAATAATGTGTGTTTTGAGTGTTTGTGGTCAGCAGGTTCGTCTTCCTCCTCCTCCATACCATTCTAGAGGTAACACTTCAACCTCCATTATACATATCATTTAGCTTTGTGTTTCATAATTTTTGTCATATTGATTGAGTCTCTCTTGAACTTTTATTACACAAGGGACTGTGTAATTTAAGTTTGGGGGAGAGGTTGAGAGATTTGACTTTATGTTTTGTGTTTCTTATTTTCTATTTTACACATTTGAGTCTTCATGCATCATCTAATGCATAAAAAAAAAAAAAAAAAAAATTGAAAATTTTGAAAAAATAACAAAAAAAAAAAGCATTTAGAAGATGTATTTGCATTTTATGTTTGAGTCTATTTGCATTTCATGTAGGCTTGCATTCATATTGCATAGGGAGCTATGATAAGTTTTCCTTGTAAAATGCTGATTTTTGAGATGAAACCATTGCCCACGTTCATAATTGTTTGATGCATGCAAATGAGTTTGAAGTTAAGATAGCACCACACTTGGAATTCATGTCTTGATTTTCATGTTTTGGTTGAAGCTTGCTGTGAATTGAACTCATTCCTATTTATAAGAACCATTAATCTTGAATTGCAATTATCATGTTTATACATTGGTAAGTGACTCATGGATATCATATACATATTTGGGATGTCTTTTTCCTTTCTACCACTCTCTTGTTATCCCAAGTAGCTTGCCACACCCCTAACCAAACCTTCTTTCAAGCCAAAAAGCTCTTGTGTGTGTTATGAGGCCTAATTTTCGAATGAAATTACCAAAAAGTGTTGGGTTTAGCACGACAAGGAGAGTCTTCCATGTAGAACTAGCCACACATCATTGGGCTAGACATAAGCTAGGTTGGTTAGCTTAAGAAGGGGCTTGAGTTGTTGTCTAAAAAAGAAAAAAAAAATTGGAAAAGAAGAAAAGATTTGGAGAAGGTATAAGGGAAAACAATTTTGGATTGGTTGTCAAAGAAAATTTGAAAAATAGCTCTAAGTATAAATGTTTGGTAAGCCTCTAAGTTAAAGAAAAGAAAAGAAGCCAAAAATGGCAAAAGAATCTGAAGGATGATTAGATTGGCTTACCTAGAAAGTAAAAAGAGAGCTAAGTAATGAGGGTAAAAAGCCAAAACCATTTGTTTACCAAAGATTGAAGAAGAGTTTCTCCTAAGAGTTTAAATGGAAGTGAATATGAGGAGATTGTGTGGGTCAAGAAGGCAAATGCATTAAGAAAAGGGTAGAATATGAGGGACTTTGTTGGGTTTAGAGATAAGGGTTAAAATCGCAATTGGTACTTGGGTAGATGGAAGTTTGTCCTTGTATGCACAAGTTGTTCTTTAACCTTAGCATTTTGCCAAAGTTCATTCTTTCTTGAGAGATCCCTTGCAATGAAAACCCCACATGAATGAGATCATTTTTTTTTATTCTCATAACCTTTTCCATTAGCCAAATGAGTTCACTTGCAGTGCATAATCATGATCCATGGTTACAAATTGAATGAATGTTAAAGGAATGAAGGATAAGAAGGCTTGTGTAGGCTAGACTTGAATTCAATTCATGTTTGTGACGAGTGTGGCTAAATTTTTTAAAGTAGAGCAAACTCGACATGCATCCTAGAATTGTAAACTTGGACAATGACTTGATCTCTTTGGTTGACATTTTTAGATTTGAGCTCCCTCTTTCACACCTCTCTCTCATCTGTCATAATTGTTTGCTTGAGGGCAAGCAAAATGCAAGTTTGGGGGAGTTGATAGTCTCTCATTTTAGCATGTTTTTAACATTCATATAGGATAGTTTTGCATCCATACATGCATTCATTAGATAGTTTTAGGTTAGATTGCATTCATTTTAAAGTTTAGTGAGTCTTAGCTTAGGATATTGTATATATGTTGTATTTGAAGTGTTTCTCAGGTATTCTAGAGCTGGAAGAGGCTATTGGGAGATTGATGAATGAGCAAAAAAGTCAAAAAGGGGAAGAACAGAAAGAAAACATGCAACAAACTCGCAAAAGACATGAAGAAAGCCACTACAAGAAAACAGGCTTTTCGTGACTGTAAGTTACGACTACATATACAGTTGCTAAATTTAGCGACTAATTACCAACTCAGTTGCGATTCATTTACGACTAATTAAAATTAAACTCCAATTAATCGCTAATTTACGACCAAATATGAAAGTCGCCAATTTATCGCTAATTTACGTCTAATTGTGAGTTGTTAAACGGTAGTCACCAACACTTACACAAAAAGAAAATAAAACTAGTGCCTTTGTCACTCATTTTCTCGTGTGGAGACAAACCAAACAAAAGTCTTTTTGTATGAAAAAAAAAAAACAACAGCTTTCTCGAGAGACCCTCTTCTCCTCCCTCTATATTCGCCTCTCCGATCTACTCCTACAGTCTCCGATCTACACCTCCACCGTCTCTGCTGATATGGCTGAACCGTCTCTCCCCACCCTCCTTCCCCCTCAGCCTCCTCCTCCACCTCCAGTTTCCCCAACCCAGCTTACCCCAACCCTCACTCACCTCCGATTGAAATCGGAATTTTCATAGTTTTTTCTCTTATCTTTGGCTGATTCATTGGATCAACATGTTGAATTGAGGTTTTTGTTTACTGTATTGCAGTTGATCTCTCTCGTCCAGCATACTTTTTCTCGTCTACGAGCTTCTTCTGCCATGGAGGAATCCTTAACTTCAAACCCTAAGCAACGAGCAATTTCGACGACGACTCGAATCCAAGCTCCTACGAGTCCCTTCTTCTTGGGATCTAACGATGACAGGCTGGAACGGGAACAAGCTTGTGCTGCCAGAGTCGCCGCTAGCCGTCGTAAGTCTGTGTTATTCGCTCGTGGGCCTCAGCCTGAGAAGGAATCCGATCCCTGCTTTGACAAACAGCAGATTCTCGAGTTGTTCGAGAACTGCATCAAATTAGCCAACGTAAGTAAATTGAATTCTGTCTCTTTCAATAATCATAGGAAGAGGAAATTTCGTGGCCAAATGTTTCTTCTCTTATAATTTGGTCTTGGGTAATATGCTTCTGATGAAATTTATGCTTTTAGAGTAATGTATGTAGTCTTTCAGTCAGTAATCAGTATAATAATCTTTTTTTTAAACTTGAATCCATATAAGTGGTATTGGTGGAGGGTTTTTCATTATGTTCTATGGGTTTTTTTTTACAAGAAAATTAATCAAAAGAACACGTGGGAGTTGAATCTGATCGACCATCTTTGTGAGATAATTAAAGTTGAAGATGAGAACAATGCAGAAACAAATTTTCAAAAGGTAAAGCTTCCCATTTCATTCTTCTTTGGTTTCTTTAAAACACTGGCAAGGAGTTTTAAGAATACCCACTAAAACAAAAAACGAAAAGGAAATCTAAGAGTTCTGAATCATCATGTTTAAGAAATATTTGTGTTCGTCCAAGGCAGGCAAGTTGCAATCTTGAAGCTGGAGTTAAGATTTACTCAATGAGGGTAGACTCAGTTCATTCAGAAGCATACAAGGTCTTGGGTGGAATTACTCGAGCTGGCCAAGATGACAGCAGAGGTTAGATCGATATCTTACACGCATAAACTATCTTATCTTTTGAACTTGGTTAAATCTGCAAGTGTAAATCTTTTAACAGAACATATAGCTTTGTGAATTTGTGGAAATGATCAAAAAGAGGACATCTTAAGAACTACACGTGTTGGCTATGCAATGCTTTAAATTTCTAATTTTCTTTAGCTCTAATTTCTAAAGAAGGTACTGCAAGTAAATTTATACCTTATGTTCTTTTCTGATATTTCGTCATGAGCTTAGATAACGAGGATGATGCTGGTTCTGTAGAAAATGCAACTAATCAAAAGAAACAGACAGATGGATATAGTAGATGACACTACTTACTAATGAGTTTTAAACTTGCAGATATCGCCTATATCAACACTGGAACCATCATTTGATGCCCTTAACTTCTTCACGGTAATTTCTTAACTCAACTCCCTCTGTCGTTTGTGAAATGTAAGTTCTGCACAATATTGTTTCTCAGGTATAAAGCCAGACACTAACAACTCTCCAACACTTATCTGCTGGTACACTGAGTTTTGTAAAAGCGATTTAAGCTGACTTTTTATTTGCTGGTACACTGAGTTTCACCGTGGGTTTAACTTGTTTTTTTCATGTGAATCAGATTCTGGAAGCACCGAAGGAGGAAGAAGTCCAGCTGCTGATCTTGCAAGGTATTCTTGGATCAGAACCATTTATGCACTCTCTAAAGTTTCATGTGCTTGCTTTGCGTGGAGTTTTAAGAATGTCCAAGTCTTAAGAATTTACTTGTGACTGGCTCATAATAGATACTGAAGCCATATGCTCTGATGGAGAAACTCGATAAGACCAAGGTCAAGGTTCACGAGCAGCCGAGCAGGCTTCAAATGAAGATAGTTCAAAACCCGCTAGATTTTGAGATTGTTGCTTGTGGCACTTGAAATGATAGTTTAAGACTTGGATTGAGACTTTTAGTTTATGTTGAGGATTGACACTTGTTGAGACTTGGATTGAGAATTATAATTTTTTAGGTACCTTATTAGTAATTTATGTGTTTGAGCCTTTTTCTTAGATTCAAAATTCATTATTACAAACAAAATACCAATTAACTATTTACTATTTAACAGGTCGCTAATTAATTGTTAATTATGTGTTAGTGACTCAATTAGTCGCAATTTGGTAGTCAAATAGTCACAATTTAGTCGCTAAATTTTACGACTAAATTGTGACTCGTGTAAAGTAGTCGTAAAGTAGTCAGTAAAAATAACAACTACGTTACGACTAATTCTACGACAATGAATCATAGTCGTCAAATAGACGTTAATAGGTGATTATATTTACGACTACATATTTTAGCGACTAAGAATTTACGACTACAAGTATAAGTCGCTAAGTAGTCGTAACTTATGATTTAGCGACTACGATGCGACTATTTGTGCAGTCGGAAAATCGCTGTTTTCTTGTAGTGAGCAGTATCGGTGTGCTGTATCGGTGTGATCACACCGATACGCATATCTGCCTTTTGTATCGGTGTGATCACACCGATACGCATACCAGCATTTTGTGTCGATGTAATCACACCGATATGGAACCCGCGGTTTTGTTTACTTAAGACGAAAATACACTGTTGATCATCATTATCTAGTTGACTTTTTATTTCTAAACTTTTCCAGAAACTCTCTCTGTATTTGGTGATTTTATTTGGAAGACCTTTGGATCAAAAACTTCAATTCAAGAGTTCTTCTTCTCTAATCTCTTCCCTTTACTCTTTCTAATACTTATTATCAAGTTTTTACAAGTTTTTATTGGTTTGATCATGAACTGTGAGTAGTTTTTTAGAATCTAAGGTTGGTTAGATCCAGGGTGTTTTTGGTGTTAATCTTGATGTCTCTGAGTTGATTCTTCCATATCTCTTCTTGCTTAATGCTCTTAATGCTAATTTCAACCTTGATCATGTTGAATTAGATTTCTTGGGAATTTTCATATCCAAAAGATTAGCAAAATTCTTGGATCAATTAAGCAAGAGATTTACATACTTAGCTCACGAAAGTGATTGTCTAAGGTGTTTATTAGCATATTAGAACTGAATCTTTATGCTTGTTGCATCTTTGATCACAAATGAAAGTTTGTTCTTGATTAGAAATGTGATGAAAAGATTAAATCCATGAAAGTGGTTTAATTTATTCTTGAAGTTCTAAGCTTAGGGATTAACATTCTTATGAGTAAAATGACATCATTGATTATACTTTTAAACACTTGAAAATCATTACCATAACCTTGGATTCATCTTTCCAAAATTTACAAAAACCTTATAGAAACTCTGTTTTGTGTTTTACTTATCTTGAAGATAGCTTATCTTTCACCTTGTTTAATGTTACTAATCTCATACCAAAACCTCACTAGACTTGCTTAGATTAAGGAGTTTTATGAATTCCTTTTGTCACAACAAACCCATATGGATTGATCCTCAAATACTACAATGATATGTGTAGTAGGATTGAGTAATTGATTGGTAAAATCCTACTATCAACAAACGTGGAAGCTTCTTCAGTGTCTTGATTCTATCTTTGCATAGATCTTTAAAAGCAGGTATTACCCTCAATCCAATGTTCTTAATGCCAACCTTGGAGATAGGCCGTCCTTTGCTTGGAGAAGCATTTTACATGGAAGGGAATTGCTTGAAAAAGGTTTAAGGAAAAGGGTTGGTAATGGCGCGTCCCTTCTGGTTTGGATTGATCCGTAGCTTGAAAATAATGGTATGTGTGTACCATGGATGAAAAATATTCTCGTTGACCTGACCCTAAAGGTAAAAGATATTATTGGTGTCCATGGAAGAGATTGGGATGCTTCGAAACTGAATGAGCATTTTTACCCAAATGATGTTCGGAGTATCCAGAAATACAAACCGGTTGTTGATAGAGAAGACTTTTGGTCCTGGATCCACAACAAGAGTGGAAATTATACGGTCAGTTCAGGATATTGGATGGCGTCTAGAATAAATAAAAAAGAGCTCTATCAGATGGCGATGATGCAACCCTCAACCAATGTAATAAAAGAAAAGGTTTGGTTTCAACAAACTTCTCCCAAAATAAATTCCTTCATGTGGAGAGTGTTAAGCGAAGCCTTACCTGTTGCAGAAAACTTATTACTGAGGGGTATAAAGGTTGACACAAGATGCCAAGTCTGTGGTTAGGAGGGAGAATCGGCGAACCATGTGTTGTTTACGTGCTCCCTTGCAAGACAAGTGTGGGCATTATCTGATTTCCCGGTGCCATTAGGAGGTTTTGATCCCAACTCTGTCTTTGTTAAAGTTCATTATCTGATGATTATGAGGAAGAACATAAAGATTCATGTGAATATTACACGTTGTTTTCCTTGGGTGTTGTGGTATCTATGGAAAAACAGGATCTAGTTTATTTTTGAAGGGAAAAGTTTTCTTCCTCCGGACTCCTTAAAGAAAATCAGAGAAGAGGCTGATTTCTTTTTTATGATAAAACAGAGTGACCACCGTGATGGAGTAAGAGACATTGGATTTAAAAAGAAGATGCAGAGTAAATGGCGACCTCCCCCGTTAAATTGGCTCAAATGCAATATTGGCATCCATTGGGATAAAAGAGGACAAAAAGCAGGGTGTGCGTGGGTACTTAGAAACGATAAAGGTGTGGTGTTTCTGCACAGCAGAAGAGGGTTCTCGGGAATCAGGTCGAAAGATGATGCTATCCTGAAAGGGGTTGTGTGGGCAATGGAAAACATGGTTTGCCATATGGTTAAAAAGGTTGCGTTTGAGGCAGTGGCTATGGATTTGTTCAAAGCGGTTTTAAGGCCAAAGGAGTGGCCTTCTTTCAGTTACCAAGTGGGTGAAGTGATGAAATATCTGGATCTTTTGGATGAATGGAATGTGGTCGGCATTCTGGAGAGTTCAAATAGAGGTGCGTTTCTCATCGCACAAAGTGTCTAAAAGGATAATTTTCCTCATTCTTATGTGGCTGTAGGTTATCCCTTTTGGTTAAGAGATGTGTTTGTTAATGAGAAAGTGTGAGCCTCTGTTTTTGAATGTTGTGATCCTGTTGGTGGTGGGTTAGTATAGGCCAAAATGTTTTGGGTATATGGAAGTTGTGTATCGTTTGTAAGCTTCCTGTAGGCCTGTTTCAGGGTTGTATGTTCCTATTGTATTTCACCTTTGATCTTTGATCAGTTAATATTATCAGATGATATAAAAAAAATATACTAGATAATCTCTAGTTATTTTAAAACCTAGTATATACTGAGGTTGACTTCCGAAAGTGTAAAGGCACAAAAACATAGAAAATGGTTTTTTAATACCCAATTTTCTAATTAATAAATCTTTATTTATTGAGTCGGTAAAATAATTCATGTTAAAAGAATGTTTTTTAATTGTAATCATTCAACTTATGTTTAATCTATACTATATAAAAGTTGATGCATTATGCCATTGAGAGCGTTCACATAAGACGAAGAAACTCAATCTCATTGTTCCAAATCAGCGTTTTCATTAAACACAAAAATGTTAAATATAATTAAAATTTTAAATAAATTAAAAAACATAAAAAATAGAAAATAATCATGAAATAATGGAAAATTAAGATAAAAAAGTCTAATTAACAAAACAGATAAAAAGAAGTTATGTAGTTGATGCATTATACCATTGAGGGTGTCCACATAGAACGGAGAAACTAACAATTTCAATAAATTAAAAAATATTAAAAGCAGAAAATTATCATGGAATAATGGAAAATTAAGATAAAAAAAGTCTAATTAACAAAACAGATAAAAAGAAGTTATGTCAAAAATCCAAATCTATAGCATTTGTCAAAATAAAATAGAAAATCAGTGTCACAAAATCTAAACTAACAAAAAACAGATATGAAAATCAAAATGGACTTATTATACGTCAAAATGGACTTAAAATCAAAAATAATTAACAAAAAAAAAATCATCCAAAAAGTTTAACTTATTATACGCTAATTCTTTTAAAAAGTCAATATAAAAATGTTTACCTAATAAAATAATTGAGAGGTTTTAACTAATAAAAAGTTAAATTTGATGCATTAAGTCAAGGTGTCCACAGAGGATTAAAAATCAATTTTATTGGTCCAAATCAGTATTTCCATTAAACTCAAAAAGTTAAATATGATTAACAATTTAATTAAATCAAAACACACAAAAAGGTAATAGAAATCAATATTTTAATTAAAATATAAATTAATATCAAAAAGTAAAACTAACAAAGTAAAGATCATCTCAAAGTAAATTTACTTGATATTTAGGCTAATTATTTAAAATAAAAAACGAAAATTATATCTTACAAAATGTCAATACGATTAAAATGGAAATCAATAACAAGGAAAAAAAATTAACAAAGAAAAAAAATCATCAAAAAGAAAATTAACTTGATATCTAGGCAAACTATTTAAATAATCAATATAAAAAATTTAACTAATAGAAAAATAAAAATAAAAGTATGTCTTAAAAAAGGTCAATACTTCCAAAACAATTTTGTGTCAAAGTAAAATAGAAATCAATGTCAAAAGAGTTAAATTAACAAAAGAGAATGAAAATTTTGTACATGTCAAATCATCATTATAATTAAAACAATAACAATTTTGTAATGAACATACATACTGAGTTTTTGCACACAAAAAGATTAATTATAATTAAAACAATTTTGTATTAGCAGTCAACGTATAGCATTTTTTTGTGTGCAAAACTCTGTACATATGCATATTAGCAACTGAGCGACCATTTCTTTTCCATATTCCAATAAATTTGCATTACATTTTGCATTCATATTATGAACATTAATAAAATAACATGCATAATTTCAAAGAAATACAAAAATTGGAATCAACATAAATCACGAATTATATATGCATACGTACACAACATTAATCATACATTCAATAAAAAAAATCAAATTTTTGAACACATAAAACTTAGAGAAAAAACTATAAAAATCTCAAAGAAAACAAAACAAAACACCAAGATCTTAGCAAAAAAAATCTTCTCTAAATAAAATGTGTTTCCACGTCGAAGTTAGATAATTCGATAGGTGTCATTACTATTATTTTACTTAATAAGATTTATAATTTTATAAACAAAAAATAGTAGAAAACTACACCTTCTATTTTAAATTATTTTATAAAAGCATTTTCTATAAATCTATTATGGTTTTGATAATTTAAAAGATATTAACCCAAAACAAATTAAACCCAACTATTAATACAGCGCGGATTAAAAATCTAGTCATTACTAATAAAAGGCTTCTGATTATATTACTTCAAGATAAATATAATTAATTTATGTTTCGTCGACAGGAAAACTAAACATAGGCTTTGTGTTAGTAATTTGGTAATATATGATGCTATAACACAAAAGTTAATTAACGAAAAACTTTCAGTAATTTTATTCTATAATTTATTAATGATCAACTCAGTTTGGAGAAATTATTTCACTTCCCGAACTTTTTTAACTATCCGCGATTTTACAATTCTGCGGTTTTAACAATCATCGTTGATAATTATGGAATCTATGTCTGCCTAGGAGAGAAAATGATCGAGTAATTAGCATTGGCACAAGTAAAAGTGCTCGAAGCGTCGTCGTATGCGTAGCTATACGCTTTAGAACAAGCTCTTTTAAATATCCTCGAGTAATTCGTTGGAGGACAAGTCTCCGGTTTACTGAACGGACCGGTGCAACAATACTCCGGTTTGTAGAAAGCCTCGCAAGCGCTCTTACACGCCACAACATTACCAGCGCCCAAAACGCGTAGCTCGTTCGGACAAATCGCATTCAAGTCTGAATCGCATCCAACGTTTTGGCAATCGCCTGAGCCTCCTCTCCTCGCGATTCTCATCTTGACGTTGTAACCGTCGACGAGGCTTACGTCGTAGAAATCATTCGCGCCGTTAGTGCCGATTGTGAATTCCGCGAGTGTGGCCGGTGGAGCTCCTCCTGCGCCGGCGCATTTTAATTTGTTGCCGCAATCTCCGGTGAGGTATCTTCCGGCGCCTGAGCCGTCGAAATTGTTGGAACAAAAAATTAATAAAGACAATTGGACTTAAGTTTAAGGCAAATCCGCCGTCATTGAGTTGGGCTACAGAAATTGCAGCCTGTGCGGCCCCAGATTCTCCCGGACCATCCCGCAGGTGCGGTTACATCGATGGAACCTCCTGAGTTTAAAGCAAATCCGCCGTCATTGAGTTGTGCTCCGCCGTTGCCGGTGAGGATTCCGGGCCAGACAGTGAACCGGCACCTGTTTACTATGGTGAAGACGGTGCCGGAGACGACGGAAATTGTGCCTTGCAAACATACAATCGAAAGTTTCTGAAAACTTAATTTTTGCAATTTTTATTATAAGAAAAATGATTTATTAGAAATGTGTGCGGAGACGAGCAAAATGTGTGTATGCATACCTGTTGCTATGATGAAGGAGAAGAAGAGAAGATGTAATCCGGAGAAAGTCGCCATTTTTAGTCTCAAGTTTCGAATATGTTATGTTACTTACTGTTTTATTTTATATTTATAAGTAAATGACATAAGACCATCTCTAATGGGGATTCTAAGCACAAGTTCTAAACAATAAAAAAATCAAAAAAGAGGAGAGAGCGAGTAGAATCGGTTCTGATTATAGAATTTTTAGAAACTGTCTCTAGCCACGTGTCAACATCTAATTGGTTTACTTTTTAAAAAGAAAATAAAAAATAAATAAATAATATGATTATATTAAAATATTATTAAATTTAAAATAAGAACCTCATTTTTAGAACCTATGCATTGGAGATGCTCACACGGGTTCCTCTATTTATAAATGTTTTTATTTTATTTTTAATCATATTATAAATTATAAAACTAGAATGACTTTAGATAAGTAAGTGACGTAATTCTTCTTGTTATATTTTATCTAAAGATTGACTTTTTATTACTTTTTTTAAAGTTACCAATAATGTGATAGATTTGAGTACTGTAATATTTTACTTTTTTGGAAATATAATATCACTTTGATATTTACTATATCTCATTGATATATTACCTAAATGAGTGACATAGTACAACTTTGAATCGTGTTCGAGGCATGTCTATAAAATCGTGAGTGTTTTTCTATTACATACATCAAAAGCATTTAATTACTTCTTAGAATGGCGGACAGAACTTATTCACCAGCTGTTTATTTTTATATTTTTTTTGACATACAACAAAAATTCTATAGCTTAGTTGATTGGTTCGAATATGTTAGATTTGTGGGCTATCCAAATAGGGACCAATTCACTTACATGAGAGAATACAAATCCACGAGCACGAGCCTCTTTAGTAAGTGAGTCTGCTGGGGTATTACAATTACGAGAAAAAAAAGATAAACAAAAACTCTGAGAAAGCATAGCGCAAATGATTAAATTTTTCTAATTCAGATGCGAAATTCGGTCATTCCTCATCTCCATCAACGAGCTTAATAAGATGCAGACAATCTGTCTGAAAGTGAATAAAAGAAATACCAATCTGATGGACAAACTTCATTGCCCACAAGATTGTTTCCATTTCAGCATGTAATGGTGATTGTGCCGAAATACTTGCAAAAGCCCCTAGCTGTTGGATTGCGCCGTCGTGGAGAAGAACCAGACCTCCTCCAAACAATTTATACGTAGCTACCCAAGAGGCATCAACTTGACAAATGAATTCACTACCCAGAATCATCGTGTCAAGTGACATTGCTTCTTGGTAACCCACTTCACCGCTTGCAATCTCCACCATATTTGCCATTTCCCAATTTGCAGCTTCTTGGGTCACCAATTCAAGTGTATTGGGGCGATATCATTCCCATTAAAAACTTTGTCATTCCTATCTTTTCAAATGTACCATATGATCCATGTGAAGATCTTGATATGCTCAGCCTTCACCAGCTGTTTAATTAGGAAGATATTTCGCTTATAAAAAGGGCCAGACCAAACATGTCATATAAACCTGATAGTTTCTATTGGATATATTCCAAATCCGAAATGTACTTGGTTAAAACTGAATACGAACTGGCAATTTAAATGCGTGATGAAGAAGGTATGCCACCAGTTTTAGAATCAAGTATATTACTTCTTTCGTACGATAAAGCATTTCCTATGGCAGACTCTTTCCGGATGTATGACTTCAAACAATCAATTAGTGAATCATCATTGTGGGAGAAATCGTAGGTGTCAACGATGTGAAGCAGAGGAAGAGTCAATTAATCACATGCTTTTCGAATGCCCCCCAACGCTACAATCTTGGGCACTGAGTATGATACCCTCTCCTCTGGGTTTGTTCTTGTGTACGACTCTCTTTCAAAATTTTGCACACCTTCTATGGCGCGCAAAAGAGCAAGGAGTGGTTGAGAGTACTCTGGAGGTGTTCCCTTAGATCTTATGATATACATGGAAAGGCAGAAATGACAAAGTTGTTAACAATAAAGATACCAACCTACACTTTGGAGCTTGCCATGCATGAAGCAGAATCCTGAAAAGTAGCTCAAAAATAACCAGAACCAGAGGTAGGAGAGGAGCAGAGGTTTACGCAGACACCAAGTATGATGCATGACAGAGTGAAGACCGACCCTTGTATTCGAAGTGTCAAGTGGGCGGTTCATGGGTCAGGGATTAGGTAACGTCAAGTGGAGGACTCGTACCAGAACGTGAAGATGGAAGCTGCAAAATAGGTCTCTTTGCGAAAGATCGTGTTATCTTAGCTTTGCATGCTGAGTTTGAAGCACTCTTATGGGCCATGAAATCTATGCTCCCTTTACAAATTTATTCACTGGTTTTTGAGACAGACAGTCTCCAGTTGGTTAAACTGATTGAGGAAGAAGAAGAATGGACGACTTTATCCACGGAATTGGAAGACTTTGAGCACCTTCATTTTAATTTTCATCATTTTTCTCTTGCTTTCATTCCGCGTTTATTGAATGTCCGTGCTGTCCCACTAGGAGCACTCAAGCATGTTTGTTGTGTTTTCCCATGTCGACTGTTTCATCCCAGATTGGCTGACTCTCAAGCCCAACGTCTTTGGATCCTAATTCTAATACATAGAGCATTTGCAGTAAAAAAAAAAAAAAAAGCATTAAATTACTGCATTTGCAAAAAATTTGAGGTACAAGTGAGTCTGATTGGTATATCAGATAAGTAGCAGAATAACTGAATAATTGAACAAATTGTTAGTGGGATGAACTGGACTGAATAATTGTTTTGCTGAATAATTGTAAGACGTTGAAAATTTATTTTTTGTAGATTAAAAAATCATTTTTTTTCTATTTATATTTTTAACCCGTCATTTGTATATAGCGAAATCAAGTTTTAAGAATGTGAAAGAAAACATGAAAACTGAATAAATAGCATGAATGGTAAAAGATACAAAACATGAAAATATGAAAAAGGTACATACAATTCAAACCCACGATCTCGTCGTTTATGGTTTGCGTCTTTTTATTATTCGTTAAATATCTTTCCGCTTATAACCACTTATGAATTATCTTATTTATGAGCACCTGTTATTAATAGTTAAAAAATGGTGAATTTCATATAGTTTCCCAATTGAATAACTAGTTTTCTGTTTTTTTTTTCTTTCAAATTTGTTTGTTTTTATTTCAAATACATCTTGTTGGAAATTGAACATATATCAAAGCTCGTGACTTTGGATCATGTTTATTTATCTCTAACCATCTAGTAAACATTTTTTTCTTGAAACTCCAAATTAGTGGCAATCGTTTGGAAATGAGATTTATATATCTTGTTGAAAATTGAACATATATCAGAGGTCGTGACTCTAGATCATGTTTATTTATCTCTAACCGTCTAGTAAACATTTTTTTCTTGAAACTCCAAATTAGTGGCAATCGTTTGGAAATGCTTTTTCATTAGTTCTAAATTGATTTGTAATTATATATTATTTTGAAATAATTTAGACATAATATATAAAGTTGTTTATCAAAATTCTGATTAGGGAGCATTCTGAAATTAAGATCTATAAATGAGAATTGTTCTATGAACAAAATATATAGTTGAAAATACATAAGTGAAAATATGCAATTTTTTATGAAATAAATGGTTATAAGCGGCAAGGTACCTAACAAATAATAGAAAGACACAAACCATAATAACGGCTATGCGAGAAGTTAGTATAAAAAGACACAACAGTAAAATATATTTATTAATAGATATCCAAGTCACAAACAAGTGTAAAAAAATTAGTGTATTTGGGATTTAACTATATTGGAGCTCTGAATTAAGTAGTAGGCCATAGAAGAATGTGTTAGAAGGAATCGACTAAAACATACCGGATGAGAATTATTTATGGCACATATTTAAGAATATTACCGATGAGAGGAATAATTCATGATGTGATGATAAGCGGCCAAACGTGAGCATGATGATAGGCGATGTGAGTGATATCAAACGAGGGAGTTGACTGGCATTCATTCTGATATTTTTTGTGAGTCTAGACGAGAAATTGAACAAAATTCATATATATATATTCGAAATACGATATGAGTGTAATACATCGTTATATAGTATTATTGTCTTATAAATTATTTTTATAAGTTAATATGTAAATTTCTAACAATCTAATTACATTGGTTCATCATATTTATCTATGATACAAACAAAATACAATGAATTTTTCCAAATAAATTCGCACAGATCAATTTATAGGTAATCAAACAACAAATTCCATAAAGTTACCAAAATTAAGGTATAATATATCCAATACTTTATAGGTTTAACGATTGATTTTGGTAAAGAAGAGATGAAAGTGAAGAAAACAGCGTGGAGAAACAAAGAGAATCATGCTTCTTTTAATTCCAAAACTCACAGAAAACACGGTTTAAACCTCGCAGAACATTTAGATTAGCCAAAATGTGAATTTTACGTACTCGCAGAACACAAAAAATTGTAAAAATCACGTTCTAAAACTCGTAATATATTTATATTACGCAGAATCCTCCTACATATTATTTGAGAAGGCACTTTAGTTAAAAAAAAGATTACTTGTCATTTCCACAATGAAAATTAGTGCATTCTAACGATGACATGTAAATGTGACATGTCAAATTTTCTAAAATAAACGAAATATTTTGATTTGATTGAGTTAAAATTAAATAAATTATGAAATTAAAACATGAATACACTAGATTATAACACTAAAATTAATAAATTTAAATAAACAGAAAAAAATTACTATGATTTCAATTTTCTTACATATATTCATAATAAATTGCATAAAATATAATTACGAAAATTTTACAACCAATATATATTTTATTTTTATATAAAAAATAATAATATATTATCCAATGCTCCTACATATTATTTGAGAAGACACTTTAGTTAAAAAAACTTACTTGTCACTTACACAATGAAAGTTAGTGTATTTTAATGATGACATGTAAATGTCACATGTCAAATTTCCTAAAATAAACGAAATATTTTGATTTGTTGAGTTAAAATTAAGTAAATTATGAAATTAAAACATGAATACACTATATTATAACACTAAAATTAATAAATTTAAATAAACAGAAAAACAAATTACTATGATTTCAATTTTCTTACATATATTCATAATAAATTGCATAAAATATAATTACGAAAACTTTACAACCAATATATATTATATTTTTATATAAAAAATAATAATTTATATCATACTCATACATAGTCTCATTGTAGATAGAGAATATGAAATAAGAACTAAAATAAAATATAACCGGATGAAAAAATAAATTATAATAAGATAAAACAAATATGAATAAGAAGTAGATGTAAAAATAAAAATAAATCTCTACAGTTTTGTTTTTCCGTAACACTCTCGTGATTTGTTTTACGGAGTCATTTAAAATTTTTAAGAAACAAATTTTATAATAAACACATGTGCGGCTCAAATTTTATATGAACACATAAGTGCATGCCAACCATAAGAATTTTTTTTCCATCAAACAAATTCCTCAATATTGGACGAAGAGACGAGCGGAGAGCTACCAGAAAATTTTATAAAATATGATTTCACAAATTTTATAACAAATTTTTTATTATAATTTTTTATTGAAAAAGAAAATTACTAATAGATTTTCCAATGTACTATAATTATTTTCATGATAAAGTCAAATATTATATTTTAAATTTTTAAAAAAATATTTGTATTTTTTTAATATTTAATATATATTTTAATTTGAAACCATATATCATAAAATGATGAAAAATAAGAAAATTTGATTTAAAAAAAAAACCGATAGAAAAAAAATGATAGAAACAGTTTTCGTGATTGTTCTTATTGCATCGTGTATAACGTTTGTAAAAAAATATCATAAAACTAACCAATACCTAAATATTACAATTCACTTATTTTTAACTCATACTTACATGCATAAATATACATATTTATTTCTTTTTAAAATTCAACCATACATTATAAAAATATATATTATAAAACATATACTTTGTTATTATTATTTTTAACACAGAAAAAGCATATTCCGATTTTTCCACAAATATGCGTGTAGATATAAATATTAAATATGCAAAAGTCAAAGTCGTATGCGAACTTGTCTTGCATGCATTTTGTTAACTTCGATTATAATACAAATTTTATTTTGGTTATTAAACAATTGTTTAAAAAAAATTTATATATGTCCTAAGAGCGGTGAGGTGGTTGATACGCACGAATGTAAAATCCATTTTGGTTTGATTAGCAATAGGTAAAAGAAAAATATATACTTAAAATATATATATTGACAAGATTATATTAAAGGAGAAAATAAAGTATAGTATAGATAATATTCAAGATATATTATAAGAAATTAATTATTATTTAATATAACTTTTATATATGTAATTATATGTCACTATTTAAAAAATTCAGTTTAAAAAGATACAAAACAATATGAAATATTTGTGTGATTGTTATTAAACACTAAAATTATATATGTATAAAAAGCGTTTACATAATATATAAGAAAATTAATCAATACTTAACTATTACAACAATTTATGTCTATAAAAATAAAAAATAAACCTGCACATGCGTGCATGCCAACTATAAAAATTAAATAAATTATTATATGTTTTAATATTTTCAGTTTATTTAGTTATCATATTTACAATTTTTATCTAAAGAAGTATTTTAAAATATTGGTAAATGACTTTTTTATCTTCAATTTCTATTGAAATCTATAACATTTTTCAATTGATTTATCGTTATTTTTTATTATTAAATATTCATATAATGTTATTATTACTACATAATTAATTATTTACAAATAGATCAACTTCAATATACAATATTAATTTTAAATTGAACATATAAAATGTTTTATAGTTTGTACACGTGTGCGAACCAATCACCTAGTATATATTATATGTTGTCATAAAACAAAGAGAAATCAAAGAAGACATGTTACAAAACTTGCCAAACGTTGAGAAACCGCATAATACACGTTCTAAAAACTCGCATAACATATCGAAATTTTAGAATACAAATTCTATATCCGTAAAACATTTCAAAAAAGATTTTGTAAATATTTTTATTACGTTTTTGGAATAATAAAAAAAATATATTTTTTTTTTGAACATTAAAATATATATTTCTTTAAATAATTCTTTTTCCTTTTAGATATTTAAATTGGTATTAAAAAATTTTATTTAAAATAGGTTAGATATTAAAATTAAGGCCGTTTAGGTACAATTATACATACAAAATCAAATATGTACAATTATAAAATGAAAGATAAAAATGTTCTTTATTTTCAATTTCACATTAATTAATTAATGTGTGTCAAATGTTCACGAGCGTAAGTAAAAACCATGTGAGAGTAGTAGAATCAGCCAAATAGGTCGTTGAGTGCAAATACTCAAAAAATTAAGTGATCTTTTATTGTTATAGAATATACATTTTTCGTGCCTGCGGAGTATATTCACCAATATGGCGATTATAACACATTTACAATGACAGACTTATTATATTATATAGTCTTAACGAATATCCAAAGATTGGATGGCGAGTTTGGCTGCAATTGAGGAAATATTCTCTTTGATGAGTCCCATTGAGAGTTCTAACCTCTCTATTGTATCTTTCATATCCATTGCCTTCAATTTCTCTTGTTGTAACCTTGACAGTTCTGACTGCGTCGATCCTGAACAAACAAGAAAACCCGAAAACCGGAGATTCGTTGCTATTAACAATCCTAAAAGCAACTCTCAGACCCGGAATCTGATAGTTTTAAACTGAAAAGCTTCTCGAAACTTGAAAACACAAAAGAGAAAAGATGTCAAATTACCGGAAACCGGTTGAAATGCGGCGAATGATAGACGTTCTTGAAGGGAAGGAAAGAACGACTCGTCACATTCTTCCGGTTGCTCATCTTCAGCCCAGTTCAGGGAGTTAAAGAGACGGGTTTGTAACGGCGAGTCTTCTGGAGTCTGTTGCATAAGGAGATAATCTAACGCTTCAACTTCTAAGAACATTAACAGTAAAAGATCTTAACTTTTATAAAAACCTTCCACTTCTATTTTCTTGAAATAGAGAGAGCTTTAGGTAGGGTTGTACCTTAAGTTTGATCTCCAAGCTGTTGAGATTCTTGATGGATTCCTTCAGCTTGGAGATTTTTGAATATATTTCATTGCTGCTCTCATAATTCAAACGATCTTGTATTGGTCTGACCTCTCCGGACAAATAAGGATCTGCCTGAAACAATAATCATTTTTCGGTTAAAGCCAAGGCAGTACTGAAACAGAGTAGCTCGCGGTCTAGTTCTAGAACCACAAGACAAAGCTGTCACATTATTAGTCGTCACCTACGTTTAACCAAAGATTACTTCAATTTTTGCATTCTTACCCCTAAAAACCTCGAAATCTTGACGCGACCAGCGCCTCTTATCGATACAAGTGCGCCTATGTCTAATCTCTCAACCTGCAATATGTGGGTTTTAGCTAAACTCATCAATAACACATAAAAAGCTCAAACTTTTCTTGATCAAAAGCTTACGTTTTCAATGAGAACCAAGCAACCGTATCTAGCAGCAAAGGACGCTTCTGTTGCTTTCTCGCTAATCGAAATAGGATCAAGAATGAAATGAACAAACATATTCTTCTTTCTTTTCATCGACTGCACAAATAACCAAGTAACAAGATAGTTTTAAAGAAACCACACAAAAGTGAAACCCGTGTACAATATTTTTTTTAAATTCTTATATTATTGTTATATACCTCTTCAAGTAAAGCCAAGTACCTTGCTTCATACAAATGCAGCGTTTTACTCTCCGTTGGCACAAGAACCTGTAACAAGAATTACGTTAAAATCAAGAATTCGAATTCAAATTTTAAATTTGCTGAGATATTAGGTTTATAGTGCTAACCTCGCTCATGCTGAAGGGAAGAAGCGGAAGATCGAGTGATTTAGCGACGATTTTGGAACGGCGTCGTTTCACTGCGCGAAGGTTATAACTTCGGGAAATTGAAGTCGCCAGTATTCGAACCCGGCCGCGAATTTCGGTAGGGAAGATAGAGGAAGAGAGAATTGAGGAGATTAAGATGGAAGTCATCGGGAAAACGTAAATCGCTGTATCGAGACTTCCGTTTCTCCGCCAAGCTCAGCCGCAAGTTACGATTGTCAAGAAGATAGGTGGTGGGGCCTACTAAATATTTTCGGTTTAGTTGAAACTGAAAATTTACCAATAAGACCACGTTACCGATTAAGTTTAAGCCGATAATTAATATAATAAAATTACCATCAGTTTTTTTCTTTTTAAATCTAATTTTACCATTTTAGATTTGAAATTTTCTATATTTATATCTAAATTGATTGGTATAAATTTTTTACACGTGTTGAAATTTGATCGATTAATTTTATACTTGTCAGTATGTGATGATTCAGTTACAGTGTCTCAAATTTGGAGTCTACGAGTATCTCACGAAGACGAAGTTGAAAAAATTAATATTGATTTTGATTGGTAAACAAGATGAAACGACAATTGAGCTTTATTCTTTTGAGTTTTTCCATATAACCAAAGAAGTTTTAACTTTCAAATCTATACATAGTAGAAGTGTGTCAGCAGAATAGTCAAAACTTTGCCATCGAGTTTTGTTGGCGGCATCTTTCATAATGAGATTGTCGTTGTTTAATATCTCTGCTTCCACCAGCTTTAATCGACTATCTCTGGTAAAATTTGCCGACCAAGCTGAAACCAAACTGAAACACTCATTTCTCCAATACAATCAAACTCTTTCCCATCTACTTGAAAGTTTCGTTAAAGCTAAAAAGAGGCAAGTATTTGTTAGCTACACCCATACATACGTTGGTGGCTGCCTTCTCTGATACCATATTTCTAAATACCATCTGTTGACCAATCTAAAGAACTCTAGCTTGAATCATGTAGAAAGATTGGTGTTTTTGATAGATAGTGAGGGATTGTGTACAAGACAATGTGTTTGGAGAGAAACAAAAAGTCTTAAAAGAAAAAGAGAATAAGAGGAAAAGTTTCAAGTCGTAAGAGATCACTAATAATATTTAAAATATATTATTAGTAAAATTAAAAACTTAATTAAACTAAATATCTGAATTTTGAGTTTAAGGTTTAGGTTTTAGGATTTAAAGTTTATTTTTCAGGGTTTAAGATTTTGGTTTGAAGATTTAGGGCTTAATTTTAATTTTGTGGTATTTTTGGAATGATATTTTTTGAAACAAAAACTAGTGATAGTATTTATGGAACAAAGTTTTGTTTTGTGTTAGTTTTGAAAATGTTATCTAGCATGATTCTACATATAAATACCCAAAATGATATATCTGGACAAATTAAAGTTGAACTAAATCAAAATAAATATGATTCTATTTTAGATATCCTAAATAACCGTTTAAATTTAGTTTTACAGAATTTGTCACGTTCATATAAAATCTAGGAAAACAAACTCCACAAAGATCAATCACGATGAACGGCTCCGATCGCACTACGCTGAAGATTTTCTTATAAGTTTGTCTCTATTTTTTTGTGTGCAACACTTGATTTTATAAAACTTAGAAGCGATTACATAATACAAAGAAAGAAATGATCCAACACAAGGATGTCGAATCCAGCACTACACAAACCATAACAAAGCTAAAGCAAGAAAGAACAAATAACAAGATAAATTCAGAAATACAAACTAAGGTTGATTCTTCCTTTGAGATAGATAGGGAGGCATGATTACAAAGCCCGGAAAGCATGTTCAAGGAACTAGAGTTCTTGCTCGAAGCTAAAGACAACACAAATCCAAACGCCATGGCTACAACAAACAAATCCCACTCCACTGGATTTTGAATTGATGAGTTTTGGAGAGAGGCAAACTTGAGATCAGCATTCTTTAAGCCAAGACCATTGAATGGTCATAAATCGCTCGCAAGGCTAAAGTCAAGGCTAAAGAGACAGAGCTTAACAATACTCGCTTCAAAAAGGAGGAGAAATTTCTTGGTTTTGAACCCGAGTACAGATCACCTCTCCTAAAGAGGGACGGCGAAGGAATGATTCTCTTCCTTTTCGGGAAGGATGGTGAAGAAGATACCAAAGGGAAGACAAATTTAGCACGTAGTCGAGCATATATGATACGTGAACCTTGGAAACAGAGCTCGTTACGGAAAGCGTTTGGGACAAGCTCAAAAGAGTACAAAGCCAGCATAAAATTGAAATGGAATCAAATACGGAAACAAACTGTTCCGTTGTCCCTTCACCGGCGAGGAATAGGACAAGAATCTTTGGAAGCTATAGTTGATGGTTGAGGGCGTGGGAGGCGGATCTGAGCAAAGGGAGCAAACGTGCAACCCGAAGATAGGAATTAGGATACTTCCAACTATAGGAGGAAAGGAGTGAAGGCGAGATAGAGGCATCACCGGAACAACATATCTTGAAGGAGAGAATTGCCGGTGATGGTAACATACTCTTAGCCGGCGGAGCAAAACTCAATACTGGCCGCTGATGAAAGGAGAGCTTGGGCAGAAGTAAAAGAACTAAGATATCCGGCGGATCAGAAGGATCGCAGAACCTATTTTGTAAAAATTGCATATTTTGAGAATCAATCCCCGAACCTATACTGATGTAAAAATATTAATAAACCATTAAATAACCGATTATTACATATATATAAATATACTAGATTCTAACCCGTCTTTAAATGTGGACATATTATTTTATTTTTTTCAAAGTGAAATCATTATAAAGGTTTTTGGCTTTAATTGGCTTTAATTTTTTCTTTTCTTTTTAATTTTTATTGTATGTGGCTTTATTTACTTTTTTTCTTTAAAAGGCAAAAAGATTTTGACTCCCACTAGCTGTTTTTTCTTCTCAACTAAGGAAAAGAAAAGAAACAGTCATGGCGGATTCCTCCGTCGTCATAACAATGAAGGTGACCACTACACCGGAGGCATATTTAGCTCTCACCAATTTCGCTTACTGTTCTCCCTCCGATCTCCCTCAGTTCGCTGTTCCCGGCACCGATCTCTTCCTTGCCAACGTCGCCGACCTCTTCATACTTTACTTCTCATATCCTTTTTTCTTTCTTTTTTTAATGTTTTTATTATTGAAAATTTTATTTGCTACCTCACAAACTGGAAATTATAATTGTATGTTTGGTCGGAATTGGAAGATCTGAGCTTTCTTGGGTTCTACGGAAAAGGAAAAATCTTGTTTTTCTGTGTGTTGTTAACTTAACTGCTATCTACTGGACACGAGAGGATCGGTGATGGAACCATTGCTCTGAATGCTGTTCAACGAAGACAAGCTAGAGTTTCTGTTGATGACCTTGTAACAGTCAGCAGGTAATTCTTTCTCTAATGTTGTTTGTTCTTGTCTCTGTCGTTTGATTTGTCTTCTACTCTCTAAAGACTGGCCCTCTTATTGCAGATTCGTTTCTCCTGAGAATTTCGACCTAACTTTGCTGGTAATTGAGTTAGAATTTGTAAACAAGGGTGCTAAAAACGAAGAGGTATGCATCTTTCTTGACACTTTGTGGTGCGTTTCTTGTGGTATGTAAGAGCATTTATGTATGATATTATACTTTTCAGGTTGATGCTCTACTCCTTTCAACCCAACTCAGGAAGAAATTCATTAATCAGGTAAAGAGTTTGGAGGGTTCTTATTTTGTGTATGATTTGTATACTTGAGGGTCACTGAGAAAACCTAACTACACATTAATTTAGGATTTTAGGGTTTATAACTTACTCTGGTTGTTTGGCCTTCTCCCTTATTTCACCTATTAAAACATTAGCACTGATCTATTGAGACTACTTATATGCAGGTCTTGACAGTAGGCCAGAGAGCTACATTTGAGTATCATGGAAGCAATTATTACAGTTACAGTCAATCAAGCCGTTGCAGAGGGTCAAGACCTCTTTAATGGCATCGGAAGAGGGATGATCTATCAGGATACAAATTTTGTGTTTGAAGCGTCAATTGCAACTGGCATAAAGGTCTTGCTTTTTTTTTTTTTTTATCATTCCTCTTGCTTGTAAAGTTGTACGTACTGTCCTGTTTTAACAATCACTTGGTTCTGAAACTAGCATCCAACCCACATTCTCTTTCAAAATGATCTCACTTTAGCCTTTTACAAACCTGATTTGTGTAACTTTGTGTACAGATTATCAACAAACGAGAGGCTGCCACGAGCAAAATATTCAAAGAAAAGGAGTTTAACCTTCAGTCCCTGGGTGTTGGTGGCTTAAAAGCTGAGTTTGTTGATATATTCCGAAGAGCTTTTGCTTCTCGCATATTTCCTACTCATGTCTGGAAAAGGTTCTGTGATTCTTTCTTCAAGCAGATGTTGGCACTTATTGCTGCGTATGTTTCTCTCAAGTTTATTCTTTTTGATCTTGCAGGCTCGGGGGAAAGCACGTAAGGGATGCTTCTTTTTGGACCTCCTGGTACTGGCAAGACCTTGATAGCACGCCAAATCGGAAAAATGTTGGATGGGAAGGAGCCAAAGGAATATTTCTCAACTTCTCAACTTCTCAACTATCACTCGTGAAAAAGAAAAAACGATTATGGGAAACTTACAAAAGGCTTGTATAGTCGCTAATTTCATCCGGTCTTCCACTTTACGAGTAGACATTCGGTTATTCCGTTCGGTTTGATTCAAGTTATTAGGATTTCGGGTTATTCAGGTTCTAGAAAATAGGTTCCATTCGAGATTAAATTATAATTTGTTTTAGAGTTTAGGGTTGGGGATCAATTATATTTAGTTTGGTTTGATTTAAAAAACAAAAATATAATAAAAAACAAAAATAATTAGGGACCCAAATAGTTAAATGTGGTTTTAGACAAAAAAAAAATCAAAATCAAAACAAAAATAATTAACTGATTTTAGCTAAAATTGTAGATTTGTATTATATTTAAATATATTTTTCTATATATTTAATTAATAATATTGGTTCTTTCATGAATTTCGGTTAATCGGTTCAGTTTTACAAAGTTCGGGTTTGGTTCAGTTCGGGATCGGGTAATTTAATTTACAAATTTCTATTCCATTAGGGTTTGGATTCGAGAATTTTACTCATCTATGAAAACGCAAGAACTCGTAGAGACAGAATTTTAACACATAGATTCTCAAACAATTTCTCAATTAGATTTATCTCAAAGGTAACTTACAAAAAACCAATGTTTTAGAGAACTTACAAGTATCTCTCTTTAAAATCCAATCTCCCAATTTGATTTCCCTTACAAAAAAAACCAAAAAATCCTTTTAGCTTTAGAAAACTCAGATTCTTAATCTCTCAATCTCTATTTTCTAAAGCAACCTCTCGACCTCTATTTATAGATATAGAGTCCAAGGCTTTTACAATTTCCTAATCCTAGAATAAGACTAACTTCCTTTTGCTCTTATCTCTTTGATTTCCTTTTCTTCTTTGTTTTTCCTTTTGCTAAAACATCTTCAATGTTTTTTCCTTTTCATTTTGTATGTTAACTGATTTTCCTTTTCTTGTTTTTTGGTGCAGCTTTCGTCTAAACTCTTTGTTTGGAAATGTTGCAACTTCAATCTAGGCCCTCCAAATGTGCGAAGGCTGTATATATACATTGTGTTATTAAGTACTTGACATCAGTTATTGTTCAAAAAAAAAAAGTACTTACATCAGTTTTTCTTCTCCTGACATTTTAGATCGTGAATGGTCCTGAAGTGCTGAGCAAGTTTTTCGGTGACACAGAAAGAATATAAGAGACCTGTTTACTGATGCCGAGAATGACCAGAGAACCCTTGGTGAGGAAGAATTTGTTACCCTGACTTGTGCTTTTATGTTTTCATTTTTTTCTGTGAGTGTGCTAATTTTGGCATTTCTATTCAACTTTTCAGGTGATTCCAGCGAGCTGCATGTCATTATTTTCGATGAAATCGATGCTATTTGTAAGGTACACGACTTTATTCAAAATGCTGTCATCAAAGGCTACGTGAGTTAAATTAAACTGTAGAAATTGTATGTATTGTAATTTTCAGTCTCGAGGATCTACCAGGGATAGCACAGGTGCCCGTGACAGTATTGTAAACCAGCTCCTGACAAAGGTTAGCCAAAATGTTTGTTTTTTAACTGATTTATTTAAATCTTTAATTGAATAACAATGGGTTTCAAATTCTTTTAATGAAGAGATTGTAAATACAAGAACCAATAACATTAGATTTCAAAATCTTTTAGTGAAAATATTTTAAAGACAAGAACCAATAACATTGGAATTTAATAAAGGATTTAAAATCAATCATTGGATAACAATGGATGATCAAACCTAGTGAATTAACTTTAAATCCATGTTTGAATAACACCTCCTTACTTTTTTTTTTTTTTTTTGTCAAGATAACAATGGCTAACATTTGTTATTTTTACAGATAGATGGTGTGGAGGCATTGAACAATATTATACTTATTGGAATGACAAATCGGAAAAATATGCTTGATGAAGCTCTTCTAAGGTATCTGCATCCTTGTGCTAAACTGCTAATTACTATGTCATTTCATTTGCTTTTATGTACTTTGAGAAGATGTCTTATATGAACATTGGCTTTGAATTAATGTTTCCAAGTTGCATGATCTGGTCCTGAGTTTTAGGAGATTACGGGTTTTGGCCTATAACATCCTAGTAATCCAAAAAAATAATGTTTCCGAGTTATTTCTTATATAGGCCTGGAAGATTAGAGGTTCATATTGAGATTGGCCTTCTCGATAATGCTGGACGTTTAGAAATTCTTGAGATTCGTACGAAAACGATGAAGGAAAACTCTTTCCTTGCTCCTGATGTAAATCTCCAAATGCTTGGTACGGCTTCATCGATTATACTTGTCTAAATCATTGATGATTCCAAGCACTGTTCTGCATCTTGACATGATTTCACTACAAGAAAACAGGATAATTTCCGACGGATTTGCGACCATATTGTGACAAAGGAACAAACCATCGGAAATCCGTCGGAAGTTTCCGACGAATTTTCGATGGAAAATATCCGTTGGTTATTTCCGACGGAATTCCGACGGAGTTGCGACCATATTGTGACAAAGTAACATACTGTCGGAAATCGTCGGAAATATCCGACATAATCAAATCCGTCGGAAATTCGTAAGACATTTCCGACGAAATTCCGACGGATTTCTTTGCCGTTTGAATATTATAGCCGTTGGAATTATGTCAGAGATCTGTCGGAAATCCGTGTGAATTCCGTCGGAAATATGCAACCATTTTCCTATAAATGCAACTCCCCCTTCCCTCATTCACTAGAACAAAAAAAAAAAAAAATTTATCTCTTCTAAAATATTAAAAAATGTCTTCTTGAGATCCTTATAATTATTTTCGATCATGGATGGACAAGCCTCATCAAATTCCGGCAACTGGTCTTATCACGGAAGAGTACAAAGAAAGTTTGCAAGAATTCATGGGATTCGCGACTATGCAGCCGAAAGCAAAAAAAAGGGGTAAAATTTATTGTCCTTGTATAAAGTGTCGGAATCGTAGATTCATCGTGATAAGTGAAGTATGGTCACACCTGTATTATAATGGATTTGTGGCGGGTTACAAAATTTGGTATTATCATGGGAAAAATGATACAATGGTGGATATTGCTAGTACTAGTGAACAATTTGTTGGAGATAGTTTAGAGGAACGTAGAACGGGTCAAGTAGAGACTGTAGGTCATGTTAAGATGGTGAATGATGCGATTCATGAAAGTATATCATCGATTGCTGAGTATGGAGATAGAGGTGAAGAACCTAACTTAGAAGCTCGGAGGTTCTTTGATATGTTAGACGCCGCTAAACATCTGTTATATGATGGTTGTAGAAAGGGACATTCCCCTTTATCTGCTGCAACTAGGATGATAGGTATAAATACAGATTTCAATTTGAGTGAGGAGTGTCTGGATGCAATAGCAGATTTTGTGAAAGATATTTTGCCTGATGATAATCTTGCACCTGAATCGTACTATGCGATACAGAAACTTGTTGGTGGCCTTGGATTGCCCTATCAGATGATAGATGTGTGCATCGACAACTGTATGATATACTGGAGAGAGGATGAAAATCGTTCGACATGTTGATTTTGTCGGAAACTTCGGTATAAGGAAACAAGTGGAAGAGTTCCAGTCCCACATAAACGGATGTGGTATTTGCCATATCTGAGAGATTGAAGAGGTTATATCAATCAGAGCGGACAACGGGGGCAATGAGATGGCATGCATAGCATACCGCAACAGATGGAAAAATTGCTCATCCCTCAGATGCGAAGGCATGGAAACATTTTCAATCTGTGTATCCAAGTTTTGCGTATAAGGCGAGGAACGTATACCTTGGATTATGTACTGATGGTTTCAACCCTTTTGGAAAGCATGGGAGGCAATATTCATTGTGGCCAGTAATTGTTACACCTTACAATTTACCGCCAACTTTGTGCATGAGACGAGAGTTCTTGTTCCTTAGCATTCTTGTTCCCGGACCAGAGCATCCAAAGAGATCACCTGATGTGTTTCTCCAACCATTGATTTATGAGCTGCAAATGTTATGGGAGCATGGTGTTGAGGCGTTTGATGTTTCTTGTCAGCAGAACTTTGTCATGCGGTCGATACTTATGTGGACTATTAGCGATTTTCCGGCATATGGAATGTTATCTGGATGGACAACGCATGGAAGGTTAGCATGCCCTTCTTGTCAAGATAACACAGACACATTCCAATTGAAGCACAGACGAAAAAGTGTTGGTTTGATTGTCATAGGCGATTTCTTCCAAGCGACCATATTTATCGTCGGAGCACGACATTATTTAGGAAGAACCGTCGAGTATTTGATGGTCCACCTCCTGAGTTAGATGGAAATTATGCTTTGACTCAGTTTAGAGATTTTGGTGCAGAGAGGACCGTTGAATGTGGTGGTAACGGGCATTATCCTCTGAACGCTTGTGGCGACCTACATAATTGGAACAAGAGAAGTATTTTTTGGGACTTGCCTTATTGGAAAGACCATTTATTGAGGCATAATCTAGATGTGATGCACATTGAGAAGATTTTTTTCGAGAACATAATGAACATCGTTCTCAATGTCCAAGGGAAGACGAAGGACAACCTAAAGTCTAGATTGGACTTGCCAGAATTTTGTTCTCGTAAGACGCTACATATTTCAGCGAATGGGCAGGACCCGGTCCCTGCTTTTCGATTAGATGCACCTTCAAAGGACGTGTTTTTTGACTGGATTGCCGATAGCGTTAAAATTGTCTAAATTTTTTATATTTCTTGGCTTATATTTTTTTTAAAATTTAAATTTGTTTCTAAACTTTTTTAATCTACAGTTTTTACAGGTTCGGCTTGGAGTTTGAAATCAACAAGACCATAATGCGGATGTTTCATACCATACTGCACCACCCATATGAGACCTACTCTTCGATGCCGCCTGACGTTAAAGATTCGTGGCATCGATCTTTCGCCGTAAGAGTTTTTTAAAAAATTTCCAATTTTAAACAAATATTTTATTGCATTATATCTTACATAATTTGTTTTTACCGCAAGAGTTCACTTGGGACTGGCGGAGAACCAAAACGGTTCTCGATGAGTTCGACAGGTTCACCGCCATCCAATACACGAGACACATGTACGAGTGGAAGCAAAAGTTCATCGAGAACAAAGATCCGCCGAAGGATCTCGAGGAGCATTTCTGGAACAGTTTATGCTTGTATTGGAGCCGGTCTACCACAAAGATACAATCCCAGAAAAACTCAAAGAACCGGAAGAGTGAACGAGGAGGAAAAGGCGTTTATGTTCACAACGGGGGCGCAAAATCGACCCTACGTCAAGTGGCTGAAATGGTACGTAAATTTATAATTTTTTTTTTCATAATTTACTTATTTATTATATAGTTTACCTTATATAATTTAATTTTTCAAAGACGATAGAAGCGAGTGGAGTCGTTCTCGATTACCTCGACGTTATGGAGACGAGGCACACCAACAAAAAGGTCGGGGAAGTCCAAGACATCGGTGTTCGGGAGGTTGTGTAGAAATGCAAGAAAAAGAAGTTGGATCGCTTGACCCAACTCTCCCAGGAAAATCCTTATGGCTCGACGTCCTCAAACGAGCTAACCCGAGATGAGATCAACGACATTGTTCTTGAGGTGCATTTTTTTAGTTATCAAAGTTTTTTCCTTTTTAAATTTTTATCATCTAATATTTTAATACTTTTTTTTAGGAAACTCGGAAAGTAAAGGGTCGAACCGTAGGGTTAGGCCCACTTCCGAGATTCGATGGAGCTGATTCTTCTTCTTCGGGTTTTCGTTACTCTTCGCAATACCAAAAAGAGATCGAAAAGCTCAACCAAGAAGTTAAAGACTGTGATGCGATTGTCGAAGAAATGGAGAAGAAGCATGAACAGTTGGAGTCTGCACACGAATCGACACGGAAAGAGCTACGCTAGATGAAAGAAATCATGGAAGCCTCGTTTCCACATTTGTTTAAAAAGTAGTTCGTTTGTTTTAAACAATTTCTTTTAATTTCTTTTTTAATTTTTATTCTAAAACAAATTTATAATATATTTTTAATTTCTAAAATTTTATTTTTAATTTTAATTTTATTTTATTTCAATATAATATTTAAAATATTTTAATAATTTAACGAATTACACAATTCGTCGGAAATACGTTGGAAATAATTCCTTCAGAAGTCCGTCGGAAACGAATCCGTCGGAACGAGTTCCGTCGTAAATTCGTCGGAAACGCGTTCCGACGGAAATTTGTCGGAATCGAATCCGTCGTTAAATCGTCGGATTCATTTCCGACCGAATTCCGATAAACTTTCGATCTACCATTTCCGATTATGGCTTCGTCGGAATGTCGTCGGAATTATATCCGTCGGAAATCTATCGGTTTATTACCCTCGGTAATCCGTCGGAAATTCTAACCGATTACCGACGACTTTAATCCGTCGGAAATTACCGACGGATTTTCGATCAAATCACAATTTCCGACGAGCTGTAACCGACAGACTTGTTTGGTTGAAAATCCCTCGGAAACAGGTGTTTCCGACGGATTTCCGACATCAAGGGCCGTCGGTTACAGCTCTCTCTCTTGTAGTGTTTGTTCAATTTCTTAACTGAAAAAGCTGCTCAGACGAAGAACTACTGTGGTGCTGAGCTTGAAGGTGTTGTGAAAAGTGCAATCTCATATGCTTTGAACAAACATCTGAGCATTGGAGATCTTACAAAACCAGTGGATGAAAAGAATATTAAAGTTACACTGGAGGATTTTCTTCCAGCAGTGCGCGAAGTTAAGCCTGCATTTGGAACCTCTCCAGAAGACCTTGAAATCTGCAGGTAAACTTTGCCTAAATTAAGTCTTGTGCTGTTCACACCATTTTTGAGTAATCAATTTTCTTATTTGAAGGAAAAGTTACTGTTTTGTACCTTTTTTTTATTGATACAAGTTCATAGCCAAGCTTGATTCACTTGTTACTCGGACCTCAATTATTTATTTTTTACCTAGAGCCTTCTTATGTTGCATCTTAGGCAGTTTTCAATAGGCAAATGTGGGTGATTATTTGGAGCTGAGATTATTCTAGTTATAGATTTTATTTGCTTATCTTATAACTTTAGATCTTTTTGGTGTCTGCATCTATATTGCATACCTCTGAACTATGATCTGCGTATGCTGATATTTCCTATATTTACAACATGTATTTAGACCCAATGGATTTGTGGACTGTGGTGATCGGCAAAATCCCATCTAGGAAAGACTCGTGTTTCTTGTTGAGCGAGTTAAGGTCAACAAAATAGTTCCTAAGGTCAACAAAAGATGTCCTCCAGTCTCTTGCCTTCTTGAGGGACCTAGTGGAAGGTATCTTACATAGTTTATGGCACTCTGATTGTTTCAAACGCCATTTCTGCGTTTGCGTTTTCCGATAAAACACACACTAAACAAACGCAAACATAAAGAAACAGTGGATCCTATATTTCCCACATTGTGTTTCTAGCTTTTGGTGATTTTTAAGCTTTTTGGCCAGTGGGAAAACCGCATTAGCCGCGACCGTTGGCATGGAAAGCAATTTCCCATTTGTCAAAATAGTAAGCGTCACACTCTTTATTTCATTCTGGTTTGATTTGTTATTTTGGTCCCTAGTAAGTTTTTTGCCTCTTTTGTTTCACCACTTGGCCAGGTCTCTGCAGAGACTATGACCGGTCTTCACGGGAACAATGGCTGGAATGCCACTTTCATCGAACAAATAATCTCAAATGCCATCGTTATATTAATTAGGTTCTTTTTATTTATTTTTTAAATCAAAAACCTGAGCAAATACAAATATAACCTTTATATATCTCTAAAACTACCAACCCAACCACACGATGACCCACCCAAAGGACCCCCACCCAACTCCTCAAATAAAAATCCAGAGATCCGAGGGATTCTTTCTTTTTTCTGAAGCGTTGAGTTTGAATTTCAACTTTTCTCGAGAAAATTTTGAATTTTTTTTTTGTTCTTTGATTTTTCTCTTCTGAGATGAGATTAGATTATTTAGCTATGGCTTATGCTTGTGGCTTCGCCAATTTCTATCCGACGACTCCGTTTATTCCATCCCGAGTTCATAAAAACTACAACGAAACCCGATTCTCAAATCAGCTGCAATCTGAAATTCAACTACGCTGTCGGGAAATTTCGTGAACTCGGATTATCCCGTTTCGTGGAGGTAGACCAATTCATCACAAGCGGAGAAGAAAACAAGGACAAGAGTTTTTCGAGGCGATCGAGGAATTGGAGAGGATGACTAGAGAACCATCGGACATTCTCGAGGAGATGGATCATCGATTGTCTTCTCAAGAGTTGCAATTGATGCTTGTCTACTTTGCGCAAGAAGATAGAGACTCGTGGTGCGCTCTCGAAGTGTTTGAGTGGCTGAAGAAGGAAAATAGGGTCGATGAAGAGATGATGGAGCTAATGGTTTCGATAATGTGTGATGGGTTAAGAAATTGATAGGAGAGGTGTGCGATGCAGCACAAGTGTTCGACCTATTGATTGAAATGGATTGTGTTCGGTTGAAACCTGGTTTTAGCATGATGGAGAAAGTGATTGCTTTGTATTGTGAGATGGGGAAGAAAGAAAGTGCGGTTTTGTTTGTCAAAGAGGTTTTAAGGAGGAGAGATACTTCTAGTTAAAACGTTGTTGGCTCTGAAAGTATAAAAGGTGGACCAAGTGGTTATCTTACTTGGAAAATGATGGTAAATTATATAACTATCGAAATTTTTAGAAAATGAGGATCAAGTGGGTATCTTGCTTTAGATTTTTTTTAAACAAAAAAAAAAATATGAAAGTTGTTATTATCAACGAAGCTGAAAAATCTATGGGTGTGATCTTTTTTAGTTTATGATATTTTATTACAATATGTATTTGTACAACTTACGTATTTTATGACAACTGTAACATTTAAGTACAACTATGTGTTTATAAAGTACAATTAGGTCACTTGAAAACAACTCACACCATTTCGGTACTAATCGAATTATTCGGTACTACTATGTGTTTATTAGGTACAACTAGAGGTATTACGAACAACTCAGTTTTGAAATGAATTCAAACAGTTTGCGAAAAAAATGAACAAAAAAAAACACGTGTTAAAAAAAGACGGCGCCGTCACAAAAAAAAAACCTCATTTAACACATGAAGCCATCATAAATCACATATGCAATTAGTTATACTAAATTGCACACAGTTGTATTTAGGCATTTTTCATGTTTATTTAGTTGAACCGTGATTTAAATTAAATTTTTGTAGTTGTACTTATGATAATAGCTAATTAAATTATATTTACTATGCTTTCATATAATAACATGTGCTAAAAAAAATAACGGCGCCATTACCAAAAAAAAAAACCTCATTTAACAAATGGAGCCCTCCATATGCAAAAAAAAAAAATAATTAAAAATTGGCCAAGTAGTTGTACTCAAAATATTAGATGTACTAAATTGCACACAATTGTATTTTGATACTTTTCACGTTTATTTAGTTGAACCGTGATATAAATTAGATTTTTGTAGTTGTATTTACGATAGTATATAATTAAAATAAATTTATTATGCTTTCATATAATAAAATGTGTTTAAAAAAAAAAAAGACAAAAAAAAAAAACCTCATTTAACACATGCAGCCGTAAAACCACATCTGTAAAAAAAAAAATTTAAAAATGGCCAAGTAGTTGTACTCAAGTTATTAGTTGTACTAAATTGTACACAGTTGTATTTTGACACTTTTCACGTTTATTTAGTTGAACCGTGATTTAAATTAAATTTTTGTAGTTGTACTTACGATAGTAGCTAATTAAAATACATTTATTATGCTTTCATATAATAACATGTGCTTTTAAAAAAGACGGCGCCGTCACAAAAAAAACCTCATTTAACACATGCAGCCGTAAAAACCGCATCTGCAAAAAAAAACATTTAAAAATGGTCAAGTAGTTGTACTCAAGTTATTAGTTGTACTAAATTGCAAACAGTTGTATTTTGACACTTTTCACGTTTATTTAGTTGAACCGTGATTTAAAATAAATTTATGTAGTTGTACTTACGATAGTAGCTAATTAAAATAAATTTACTATGCTTTCATATAATAACATGTGTTAAAATACGTTGTTTGTTTGTTTCACATAAAAATGATGTTAGTATTTACATATTAACCATAAAAGTATAAGGTAGTTTAAGTTAAAAAAGGATGTTATGTATCTAGTGACAAAAAATAAATAAATATTAGTTAATTTAGATTTCTCATAAAATAATAAGGATTTATTATATATTGTATGAAATAGATATAATTAATAACTTTGCTTTTTTTTTTTATGACAAATGCAATTTTACTTAGTTGTACTACACATATAATTAGTTAAATCTAGTTGTATAAATATTTACATCTTTTATCCAAAGTTGTACTTAAATATATTTTTTGTTTAAAAGCATCTTGCCAATAAGATATCTCTTCCATGGATGATGTCTTGAACGATAAACCATTGATGTGATCACTTCAAATCCTTTTCGTTCTGTGAATAGCACCTTCCATAATCAAAATCTATGTTTGTGTGGTTAATGCTCATTATCTCCTCAAAATAGAATACAAATGATCAACTGGTAATTACACAATGTATCACCGTTGTACTATTTGTACTAGTTGAACTCAATCTTTTCGTTGTATCATTTGTACCAGATTTTCTTTAACTTTCAGTTGTACCATTTGTACCAATTGTCCTCTAACTATCAGTTGTACTATTTGTATTTGTTGTCCTCTAACTCTCATATGTACCATTTGTACTAGTTGAACTCAATCTCTGAGTTGTACCATTTGTCATCTAACTCTCAGTTGTACCATTTGTACGAGTTACCCTCTAATTTCCAGTTATACTATTTGTACTAGTTGAACTCAATCTTTCATTTGTACCATTTATATCAGTTGTTCTCTAACTCTCAGTTGTACCATTTGTACCAATTCATTTAATTCTTAGTTATATCATTTGTACTATTTGTCATCTAATTTTTAGTTGTACGAAATTTATTTTTACTAATAAATAAATAATTTTAATAATTTTCATTAAGGGTAAAATCGGTATATCATAAAATGAGTGGCATTGAGATTAATGGATGGCACGTGAGATCAATTTTTGCTAGAAAATGGCATTTGAGACTCTCACCCGTTTTCACGAAAGCACAAAAACTGCTCGCATTGCAAAGGTCCTAGCTACAAAAACGTGCTACTTCTTTATTTTTGTGCTCTATTGTTTGTCTACTAACACTTGTTTTTGGTGTGAATCAACAGATCTTTGAGGATGCATACAAATCTCCATTGAGCATAATTATCCTTGACAAACTTGAATGGTCCGGTCATGCATACATGCTTTCTACTCTTTGTTTCCTTTTAAAACTTAATGGGTTTTTAAGATTATTAGAGCATCTGCATTGAGTCTCTCACCAATATAATATTATTATTTTTAATATTGTTTAATTTGAGAACTTTATCATAGTTTTTTATCTTCATTGATGAGAGACTCAATCAATATAATATTAAAAATTTTAGTGTAATATATATATTTTTAAAATTAGTTGAAATTAAAAATTTTCTAATTAGTATCTTTTACAAATATCAAATTACATATTAAATATATACAATTTTATTAATTATTATATGCATTTATATCATCTATAATAATAATAACAATAATAAAACTGTTAATACTAATAATGCAATGTTATAAATTGTTTTGTTGTCAATTGTTATAAATTGTTTAAGAAAAGAGTTATATTTTAATATTATTTTATTAATTTTTTTAATTATATATAATTTAAACATATGCATAATGCAGTTTGTTAGATAGATAATTTTATTTTATAATTTATAAAATAAAATAAAAATAATAACATATAAATGATTTAATTAATTTTCTAAACTAGATGAAATTTAAGTTATTAGAATAAAAGTTTGACCACTTATGAAAAGACATGTGTCCCATATGAGAGGTTCTACGAGAACAGATTCTCAATAAAACCACATAAAAATATATTTTTTTATTATTTTTGATTTATTTTAATTGTAAGAGATTTGGTGAGACTACCAACGAGGATGATTTTATCTAGTTTCTATAACATTGTAGGTTGTTGGAATACTCAGAATTTGGACACGATATTCAAACACGATATTTCTAACATTGTCGATCTGTCTCAACCGGATTCCTCCAGAGGTTTGTTTCCTTTTTTATCTAATTTCTTTTGTATCGATATATTTGCTGCGCATGGTTGCAAAATTCAAGTAATTTTTCATATATGCTACTCCCTCCGTTTCATAATAAGTGTCATTTAGAACAAATATATTTGCAATGAAACTGGATGTATCTAGATTTGTTTTGAGTTTAATATATTCATATATATTGCAAATACATTTTCTCCAAATGACACTTATTATGAAACAGAGGGAATACAAATTAACATCTCTCTTAATGAGTTTCTTTTGTTAACAGGGTAGCAAACTTCTTGTACTTGGTACAATAAGTGAATTAACGTTTTAAAAAGCTGTTGGTCTGTCAGTGCCGGTCCAACCAAATTGGTGGCCCAAAGGTAAAAAAATAAATATAATTTTTTTATATTTATAATTACTAAATACTATCAGTTTGAAAAAAAATAACCATATATATATTGTTGCTATATAAAATCTAAATTATCTTGTATATAACTTTTTTTATATGGTTATTACCTTATAAATACACTATTTGACAACAAAAGTGTGGTCCAACAATTAGTAAAAAAATTCGGTGGCTCTAAGCCATGGCTTAGCCCGCTTGTGCTCTGGACCAGGCCTGTGGTCTGTGTAAAGCTTTCACTGTCACGTACTCTATTCCATTACTGAGGACAGAGGATGCGAAGAAGGTGATTGATCTCTTCAAAAAGGTGATTGATCTCTTCTTTTTTTTTCTCCAAATGACACTTATTATGAAACAGAGGGAGTACAAATTAACATCCCCCTTAATGAGTTTCTTTTGTTGACAGGGTAGCAAACTTCTTGTACTTGGTACAACAAGTGAATTAACGTTTTAAAAAGCTGTTGGTCTGTCAGTGCCGGTCCAACCAAATTGGTGGCCCAAAGGTAAAAAAATAAATATAATTTTTTTATATTTATAATTACTAAATACTATCAGTTTGAAAAAAAATAACCATATATATATTGTTGCTATATAAAATCTAAATTATCTTGTATATAACTTTTTTTATATGGTTATTACCTTATAAATACACTATTTGACAACAAAAGTGTGGTCCAACAATTAGTAAAAAAATTCGGTGGCTCTAAGCTATGGTTTAGTCCGCTTGTGCTCTGGACCAGGCCTGTAGTCTGTGTAAAGCTTTCACTGTCACATACTCTATTCCATTACTGAGGACAGAGGATGCGAAGAAGGTGATTGATCTCTTCTTTTTTTTCAACTCAAAAAGCTTTTTCTCATTTACGTTAGGTTTCTAATGGGAAATGTGATAGAGGGTAAGAACAAAGTTTCTGCTCGATCTAGGGATTTCAGAGAAATCACTAGAGACCTGCTTCTTGAAGAAGATGAATTTAATCAAATCTCTCTCAAGGAACTTAATCAATTGATTGTTTATTAATTCTTACAAAGCCATAAGAAGAGATCGATATATATATAAAACTCTTAAACTGTCGATATGAGACGTATTCCTAATCAAAAATAGAAAACCAACTAGAATAAGGAAATAAAGTAAAAAGGAAACGATAGCAAAAATAAAGAAAGTCATTGGAGCTGTTGATCGAAGCTTCTAGGATGCTGCTGCATCAGGACTCCCGTGGTGAGAAGGATTCGTCTGCGAATCGAAAGGTGGATCAACATGCAAATAATGAGATATGTACTTTACATTGAAGACGTCGAAAGTTGTAATATCTGGAGGAAGGCGGAGGCGATAAGCATTATCGTTAATGCTTTCCAAAACCTCCAAAGGACCAATTTTTTTTTTGCTTTGAGTTTGTTATAAGCATGATCGGGCATGCGATCACGAGTTAGAACAACCCAAACAAGGTCGCCTACTTCAAAGACGAGACGACGTCAGTGTGCATCCGCGGCTGTCTTATACTTTGTCACATAAGCTTCTAAGTTGACCTTCGTCTGCTCATGAGTCTCTGCAATCTGTTCAATAAAAGTTTCAGCAGTGCCATGTAGATGCATACGGTCTGGTAGAGAAAGGTCAGGTGGCGCACGAGGAACCACACCATAGATGATCTGAAATGGACTGAAACGGAAGCTTTGAATCCCATTATTTAATAGAAGTTCTCACCAAACAACGTAAAAGATTACCCAACGAACGATTTGTGACCTCCGTTTGTCCATCAGTTTACGTGTGATAAGCGGAGCTCATATCAAGGCTTGTGTCAAGAAGCTTCCACAAAGATCGCCAAAATTACCAAGAAAATGTGAATCTCGCGATCTGAAACGATGGACAATGGTAAACCGTGCAAGCGATATATCTCTCGAAAAAATAACGTTGTGACTTGCACTGCATTAGTAGTACGTTTGTAGGGAATGAAATGAATCATCTTGGAGAAACGAACGATGACAGCAAAGATGGAGTCAAAACCTTTTTGTGTTCATGGCAAACCCATAACGAAATCCATACTTATGTCGGTCCATGGTTGTGTTTGAATAGGTAAAGGAAGATACAAACCAGCGTTTGATGCTTATCCTTTAGATTTCTGACAAGTGACACATCGCTCAACAAATCGTTCGACATCCCAACGAAGTGACGGCCAAAAATAAGATGAAGAAACAAGGTGTAAAGTGTGATCTCGACCAATGTGTCCTTCGTTGTGTAGCTCGGAAATCAGTTGTAAACGAAGACTGCAATCGGGTATACAAAGACGGTTATCTCGAAAAAAGAACCCATCGTGAAGTGCATAAGGCAAGGATGAGCCAGAAATCACAGCGGTCCAAATCGATCCAAAAAGGGTCAGTGGGATACAAATCTGCGAATGTGCTAATCCGGAAACCGAGACGTGAAGAATGGATAAAAAGAGTGACGACGACTCAAAGCGTCTGCAACGTGATTGCTAACACCGGAAGTGTGCTTTATCACAAATGTAAATTGCTGAAGATACTCTATCCAAGAAGCATGGCGAGATGAAACATTGTCTTGGGTACTGATACGTTTTAGCACGTCATGGTCAGTGTAAAGAACAAATTCCTTGTGAAATAAGTAATGCCGCCAATGCTTTATTGCCTGTATGATCGCATAGAACTCGATACATAGGTACTATAGCGAAAACGAGCACCTGCGATTTTCTCACTGAAGAATGCAATAGGACGATTACGCTAACTAAGCACCGCGCCAATTCCTGTTTTGGAGGCGTCGCAATGGAGCTCAAAGACCAAGGTGAAGTCGGGAAGAGCCAAAATTGGAGCAGAGCTTAATTTTTCTTTGATGAGATTAAAGGCGATGGTTGCAGCAGGTGTCCAAGTGAATGTGCCGTCAAAAATGCAGTTCGTGAGACGAGCCGTAATGGCGATAAACTGGGGAACAAAACGGCGGTAGAAGGATGCGAGTTCATGAAAACTGCATGCTTCAGAGATCGTTGTGGGTTCCGGCCATGACTGAATGGCAGATACTTTTGAAGGGTCAACAGCAAGACCATCAGCCAAAATAATATACCCCAAGAATTGTACTTGTGGAGAGCCAAAGGCGCATTTTTTTAAGGTAGCGAAAAGCTTTTCACATCGTAAGACAAGGAGGACCTCTCATAAGTGTGAAAGATGGGCTTCTAAAGTCATGCTGAAGATCAAAATATCATCAAAGTAGAGAAAAACGAATTTTCCGATAAAAAGACACAAAGCTTGATTCATAACACGCATAAAGGTGATGGGCGCGTTAGATAATCCGAAGGGCATCACCAATCATTCGAAAAGGACTTCACGTGTTTTAAATGATGTTTTCCACTCGTCTCCTGGACGAATGCGAATCTGATGGTATCCGCTCTTTATATCTAGTTTAGAGAAGACTCGTGTTGTGCCAATTTGGTCAAGTAGATCGTCTAAGAGAGGAATCGGAAATCGATAACAGACGGTGATCTTGTTCACAGCGTGACTATCAACACTCATACACCATGAACCATCTTTCTTCGGTATTAATAGTGCTGGGACGGCGCAAGGGCTCATACTTTCGCGCAAAAATCCTTTAGACAATAATTCTTCCACCTGTTTGCGTAATTCTTCCTGTTCGGAAGGGCTCATTCGATATTGCGGGCGATTAGGGAGAGAGGCGTGTGGAACTAAATCAATTTGGTGTTGAATATCACGCAATGGAGGTAATCCTTGCGGAAGATCGTCAGGAAACACGTCGGAGAATTCTTGGAAGAGATCAACAAATTCAAGTCGTACTTGTTGCGCAAGAAGTGGAGAAGAAGGAGTTGTAAGCAGAACGAAAACAAGATCTGCTTCACGTATTGCAACTTCAAACGGTGTCTTTTGTAGCAATAAAAGAGGGGCAGATGGTGGAGAATGAAGCTGCGGTAAAGACGTCTTTAACGTAAAGTTACGATTGTTGAATTTGAAGGTGTAAGTGTTAGGGAATCCATCATGGAGGACTTTGCGGTCAAATTCCCAAGGGCGACCAAGTAGCAAGTGGCAAGCGTCCATTGGAACTACATCGCAATAAACCTGATCTTGATATGCATTGCCGATTGAAAACACAACTAATGCACGACGAGTGACATGCACATCATTCTTCTGTTCTAACCAAGCGAGTTTATAAGGGTTGGTGAGTTCTTCATCCTTGAGTCCCAACTTGAGAAAGACATCTGCAGCGATAACATTCTCACAATTGCCGGAGTCAATGATGAGTTTACAAACTTTTCCACCAATGGTACAACGAGACTAGAAGAGGTTGTTTCGTTGTGGAAAATCAGCTTGGATGCGAGGTGCGAGACAAGACCTACATAGCATCAAAGACACACCTGTGTCTGCTTCTAATTCTTCTGGGGACTCGCCGTTGATGATATTTTCATACTTAATTTCCACATCGCGAGCACTCGAATCGAGCAACAATCCTCGTCGATAACGTGTTGGACAAGCAGACTGGCGGTGACCGGGTTCGCCGCAGGCAAAACAACGAATTGTGGATGAACGAGTAATGCGAGACTGTTTGACGGGAATAATTGCCGTTTCAGGTGCTGTTATGATAGCCTCTGTTGTGGTTAGTGAGAAACCGGATGATGTACGTGGTTGTCGCGAAGAACTCCACAAGGAGAAGTTGGTCTTTGTTTGAGCTTCGACGGTCAAAGCTTGTTGATGAGCTTCGGAGACGGTAAGAGGGTGAAAAGATTCAACGTGTGTTGAATTTGCTGATAAAACCACCAATAAATCGAGCCACGATTTGACTCTCGTATCCTGAAGATCAATTCGATTTAGAAGCAAGAAAAATTAAGTTGAATAATCTTCGACGAAACGGTTTCCTTGACGCAAATTTTGGAGACGTTGGAACAAGATATAATCATAGTTGTATGGTAAAAATTTTTTGCGGAGATGTTTCTTTAGTTTTTTCCATGACATGATCTTAGGTTTGCCCAAACGTGTGCGAGAAGCTTTGGTTTGAGCCCACCAAGCGGCAACTTTGTTTCGGAAACACATCGCGAGGACAGGGACACAACGTTCTAAAGAACGTGTTTGAATTCGAGGATTTCTTTGACGGTGACGATCCAATCGAGTAATTCTTCAGCAGTCGAACCTCCATGAAACTCAGGGATATCGGATTTGAAGCCTTGTTCACCGTCGAGAATCATCGTTTTGGTGCACAAGAAGTTGTACGATTTTTCCTGCAAAGGGGTTTTCATCATCAGAATCTTCGTGTCGTTCTTCTTGCTGTTGGACTTGTTGTTCCGGAGGCGGTGAAGCACATTGATGAGTCATAGCTTGCATCGCTATAGTGAGTTGTTGAACTTGCTCTTGAAGGTGAGCCACAACTTGTTGCGTGAGTTCTGCTGCGGTTGGTTGATGGTGACGGGGCATGGTGATGTGTGTGTTTTGCTCTGATACAAACGTGATAGAGGTTAAGAATAGAGTTTCAGCTCGATCTAGGGATTTCAGAAAAATCACTAGAGACATGCTTCTTGAAGAAGATAAATTTAATCAAATCTCTCTCAAGAAACTTAAGCAATTGCTTGTTTATTAATTCTCAAAAGTCTGAATTACAAAGGCATAAGAAGACATGTATATATAGAAGATTTCTATATATAAGAAGACGTATATATAGAAGGAAACGATATATAATAAATTGTATATATATTGAAGACATGTATAGAGCTCTTAATCTGTCAATAGGAGACGTATTCCTAATCAAAAATAGAAAACCAACTAGAATAAGGAAATATAGTAAAAAGGAAACGATAGCAAAAATAAGGAAAGTCGTTGGAGCCGTTGATCGAAGCTTCTAGAATGCTGCTGCATCAAAATGTCATGACGAGAAGAAAGCTTTCAATTCGTGGCAGACAAGTATAGTTTATAACACTCCTTTTCCATGATTTTAGGTGTTGGAGCAACTTAATGTGTTCTCAGTAGATGATACCGAAGGAGCTTTTAAAGCCCTTAATGATGTATGTGCTCGATCTCACTGTGTCTTCGATTACTTCTAAACATTTTCTCACGCGGTGTAACTACATCTCTTTTTCTCAGATTCTAATTAAACAGCTATACAATGTTATCGAGATGGCAGCAGCAAGAGATCCTATCGAGATGGCAGCAGCAAGAGATCATATGAAGGAGAAACTCAACATCACTCATTTCTTAGATTGTCTTCAAGAAGTTACCGAAGACATCTGATGAATGTTAAGAGTTAATTAATTTCAGACTATCATATCAATTTACGAGGTTTATTGGTAGATGGAGTTTTAAGAATTGTTATAAAAAAAAATTATATTGTTATTGGTTTATAGATTTTGACATTCTCTCTAAAAAAAAATCTGACATTTTAATTGAAATCCAGTGTTATTGATTTTTGGATTATGATATTCTTAATAAAATTTATTGTTATTCGTTTGATTATTTTTAAATATCATAGAAAATCTATTTACCACCAAATCAAGTTTTGTGGACAAAAATATCATACACGCTCAAAACATTCCAAGCTTATCATTTTTCATTAAACTATTGACGAAAATACCTTTGAAAATACGTGATGAGCCCGATTGTGAAAAACCGGCCATCCGTCGCCATCTTCATCGCTTCTTCGTCTTCTTTTTCCTCGGCTGATCTGATGGAAACAATTTGAGATTAATCTAAAACCCTACCAAATTTTCACGAAATCGGGGGAGTTTTTGGATTGGTGGAAATCGATCTGGACAAGAGATCTCTTCGGACACAGATTTTGACGCGTGATGATGATGTAATTATGTTGATCGCTACGAGGGGGTTAGGTCACGATGAGAACAACATGCGGAAATGCTGGAAACGAAGAAACCCAGGAAAGAGAAACAAATTGTAAGAAACAAAAAAAGGATTCTCGACGAAGATGATGAGATGCTCTCTCGTGGTTTCAAGGATCACGTTTAAAATCTCCCATTTACAATATCATTTTCTCTTTGATAAAAAAAAATCAAATCCTTTTTTTGTTTCTTAGGGGTTATTAGGAGAAGGATTTTAAAGAATTTTTAAAATTTTGAGATTCTATCATTATTGGTTTATAGATTCTTATAAACTTAATAGAATCCATTGTTAATTGTTATTGGTTTGAAGATTTTAAAATTGCATCCAAAATCCTTTGTTATTCAAAAAGTTTGGTTTTTAAAGATTTTATGATTCTATTAAAATCTTGTGTTATTGGGACAAGGATTTTAAATATTTTAACTCATAAAACAAGATTTAATAAGACTTTCAAAATNAAGAATTTCTTATTTATACGAATTAGGAAGAATTTATACATATTTAGGAAGGCCTTCCGAGATATCAGTTTAGGAAGACTTTTCTAAATGTATAGGACGGCTTCCTAATTTTGATACAAAATTTCATATTTATACATTTTAAGAAGGCTTAGCTAAATGTATACACAAAAAATTCATATTTACACATTTTCGGAAGGCTTTGCTAAGTAGAAAAGGTTTTCGAATTTAGGTAGTAAGCTCCATGTTGACATAATAAAACGTTAGGAAAGCATTCCTAAAACATATGAAAACCTTCCTAAAACGTCGGGATATCTTCCTAAAAACAATAATAAACGTTTGGATATCTTATTTTGTGTTATGTTTGACCAAATCTCTAGTTTTGTTCTCCTTTTCAATTGGGATAACACATAATAACCAACATATATGGTTTGGTACTTAAGTGAAGACTCTCTTCTTTGCTCAGAATATAAGAAGCGTCATGTTCCATACCCCTAGAATTCACATCAAAGCTCCGTGTGGCAGTAGAAAAATCAAAAACAGTTTTCTTTGCTGATAAAAATATATTTTTACCAATTTCAGAAGCTCTCTAAAAAGATTTAGGAAAGATTCGTGATCTTTTAGGAAGGTCTTCCTGAACGTTAAAAATCCAGCATCGTTTCATTAAGTCAAGTTGTTGAGAAAATAATTAAATAGAGTTTCTTTGCATTTAGTGGAACAAAGAACAAACGTTTTGCTCATGGGAGAACAAAATATGTTCAAAACGTTTTGAACATATGAATTAGGAAGGATTCTTATATGTTTAGAAAAGGCTTCCGAAAATCATTCTATTTTTTCATTACTTTGTCACTTGTTGTCTTTTTAAGAATAAAACAAAAAACAAAAATTGATGTCTTTGATAATTTAGTTTCTTTCACAAGTTCACTTTTATGCAATAGTAGTTCACGTACATATATATTTAGGAATGTCTTCCTAATTTTATATGAAGGCTTCCTAAAGGCGTATTAATTTTAAAAGCACACATCCTTGGATTTATACAAACTGTTACAATTAACATTTGTCTAATATTTAGCCCCTAAAGTGTATTTTAGACAACAATCACAAAGGAAAAGGGCAAGCAAGTTTACATTAGAGAGAATGGATATAACTTTGCTACCATATTCTTTGATCTTCTCCTTTCATGTATGGTCAATCACTACAAAAGAGATTCATTCCCTGTGAAGAACAAAAATTGATGTCTTTGATGATTTAGTTTCTTTCACAAGTTCACTTTTATACAATAGTAATTCACATTTGTTTCATCAAGAATTTATTTAATATTCAAGAAAATTTCTTTATTTAGGAATGTTTAATACATGTTTAGGAATATCTTCCTAAATTTGTATGAAAGCTTCTAAAAGGCATACTAGTTTTAAATGTACACATTCTTTGATTTATACAGAGTGTTACGATAAGTAACGAGATAAAATGCTCATAGCAAGTAATGTATAAGAGTTTAAGGCTTTGTTAATTTTTTTTTCAACTCACTAGAAATGAAAACAAGCCAGAGCCAATATAAGCTACAAGCTTCATCAATGTCAGCTCGTTGTGCAGTGAGAGATCCGTTCTGAATCGCTACGGTTGGATGAAATTGCAATTCATGCTTCTTGACACTATTCGAAATCTGTCTCCGAGGATCCAACTCCGTGACTTGATTCTTGCCACTGAAACAAAATAGCTGAAATGCGACCAATAAGATCCCTACAACGAAAGTAACTCCTAACCGATGACTTCGAGATCCGTATGGTGATTTCCCTTTATCACTATGCTTCAACATCAATGCAAATACAAAGTTATAAATCTCAGGATTGAAACGGAACACTGAGACCAACACAGCGAAAGAGTAATACATTCCAAAAATCTCGTATCGGAATATGACGCTCCAGGGAATCAAATTTGTGAGTCCACTCGGATCGTAAATTGATCGTTTGCTTCTCCATAGATCCCAATCGTTGAGTTACATACGAGCTCAATTTCCATAATTTCTCCCAGCCGAACTTCATTTCCTCCACATTGTCATGCATCTCTGCAATCAAACCTTCCAAAATCTAAACAACAACTCAAATCTAATCAATTGATTCCGTATATGATTGGAAACAATATCCAGTGATCGATAAATGAAGATGGTGAAATCGACGATGAACGGAGGCTTGATCATAGATGAGTCGAGGGAGAAAGTGGTCGTCGCTGTTTTAATGAAAGTGAGTATATTTTTCCCTTGAAAAATAGAAGAAAGTTAACATTTTTCCTTCTAAAAGAAAAAAATCTCCCAGTTTTCAGTTTTAGGGTTCCTTGTCGGCGACTATGGAGAAGGATGATGATACAGGATTACGTGGACGGTCAGGATATGGAGTAGGAATAAACGGCTGAGATTAAAGACCGTCACATACCGTATAAAAACTCGAAGAGAGATAAACAAGAGTTTTATCAGGAAAAAGTTGTTACACATTCTTCTTCTTCCTTTCGTGAAATTCTCTGTAAATTCTCTTGAATCTTACCTTGCAATTGGATTCTTGAGGTTTGTTCGGAATTCTTTGTTTGTATGAACATTGGATTCAATTTCGTAATAAAATTGGTATTCATTCAAGTTACGGTTTCTACGTATCAAAGGTATCATACGAAGGTCGTTTCTCGGCAACTATGGTGGAAACTCGTTCTAAGACAACGTCTAGCAACGACGGTCAATCGATTAACTCACGATTGGATCAGATACTTCGCCGTCAACAGACACTGGAGTCTTGGGTCACAGATCAAAGCGCGACAATCACTGAACAAAATGCGACAATCGCTAAGACCACAACGGATTTATTCGAGGCGATTCGATTGATCACCAATCAAAGACCTAATTCACCAGCTCCAAATCAATCGAATTCGGCGAATCAAAATGAGCATGGCCAAAACAACAGATCCGGTAATTCTATGAACTATGCTGGAATCACTAGGCTAGCTAAACTTGATTTCCCGAGGTTTAATGGCGCTAGGTTGAAGGATTGGTTGTTTAAAGTAGAACAATTCTTTACGATAGATCGAACACCGGATGATCTAAAAATTTCAATAGCATCGATTCACTTTGATGACGTTGCGGCAACTTGGCACCAATCTCTAATTCAAGAGGAGAGTGAAAACCTGAATTTGGAGGATTGGAACAGTTATAAAATGTTGCTTACAGAAAGATTTGATGATGTGTGGGATGATCCTATTGCCGAGTTGAAAAAGTTAAGAGAGACAGAAGGTATTGTGGATTATCACAATAAGTTTGAGCTGATCTGTACGCGTGTGAAGTTGTCAGAAGCATATTTGGTCAGCAACTACTTGGCAGGACTACGCACAAATACTGAGATGCATGTACGCATGTTTCAACCTCAAACTGTTAGGCAGTGTCTTATGTTGGGAAGACTCTATGAAACGGCTCATCCACAAAAGAGTACTGGTTCAGCGTGGTCTACCTCTAAGAATCTTCAGTTGAGCAAAGGAATTTTACCAACACCAAAGGAGCCAGGCATCAAATGGCGTAAACCAGCTCCAACTGAGAAAGCAAACGACCAAGTAGGGCAACCGAAACCGTTCTTATCACCAGAGGAGATGAATGACAGAAGATCCAAAGGCTTATGTTACTACTGTGATGAGAAATACACTCCTGGTCATTACAAGGTGCACAAGAAAACTCATATAGAGGATGATGAAAAGCTGGACAATACGATAGAACCTACAGGAGAAATAGCACAAATCTCTGTAAGTGCTATATCTGGTGTCACTGACTTCAACACAATGAAAGTCAAAGGAGTTCATAACAAAAGATCTTTGTTTATGCTGGTTGATTCCGGGTCAACACATAATTTTTTTGGATCCTGTGATGGCTAAGAAGTTGGGTTGTGTGATGCGTAGCGGGGATAATGCTAGAGTGCGAGTGGCAGATGGCAACATATTGAATGTTCAAGCTAAAGTCGATCAGTTTCAGTGGGATTTTCAAGGCACCAGTTTCACGGAAGACTTTATGGTAATACCATTGAAAGGGTGTGATATAGTTTTGGGGGTTTAGTGGCTGTATAAACTGGGTCCAATCACTTGGGATTTTAAAATTTTGACGATGAAGTTCTGTTGGTGTGGCAGAAAAGTGGTATTACATGAAATTCACCAAGGCTCAGTCCGTGCAGTTAAAGCAGAGAAACTCAATAAACTACAGGATGACGCAATTCAACTATTAATGCTTTGCGTCAGTCAAGACGAACTCATTGATCCTGCTGACTGTTTTTCTCTTGAAGCCACAACGTCACAACAGTCACATTGTCCACAAATTGAAGAACTTCTGGACAGATTTGGGGATATTTTTGAAGAGCCTGTAGCTTTACCACCATTCAGAATCAATCATGACCATAGGATCCAACTAATTGAGGGAGCTAATCCAGTGAATTAACGTCCATACATATATGCAGTTCATCAAAAGAATGAGATAGACAAGATTGTAAAGGAGCTGTTAGAAAGTGGAACGATTCAACCAAGCTCAAGTTCTTTCGCTTCCCCTGTGGTTTTAGTGAAGAAGAAAGATGGGACATGGCGACTGTGTGTTGATTATAGGGGATTGAATGGCCTAACAGTCAAGGATCGGTTTCCTATTCCACTAATTTAGGATTTGATGGATGAATTAGGAGGCTCTAAGGTGTATTCTAAAATTGATCTGAGAGCAGGCTATCATCAGATCAGAATGTGTCCTCAGGATATTCATAAAACTGCTTTCAAGACACATGGTGGTCATTATGAGTACCTAGTAATGCCCTTTGGATTGACGAATGCACCTGCAACATTTTAAGGTTTGATGAATTCGACATTCTAGGAGTTTTTGAGGAAGTTTGTCTTGATATTCTTCGATGACATTGTGATCTATAGCAGCTCGGTCGAGATGCATATTGAGCATTTACAAGAAGTTTTTCAGGTCATGAGCAATGAAAAATTGTATGCCAAACGCAGTAAATGTGCTTTTGCTACAGAACGTGTGGAGTACTTGGGTCATTTCATTGCCGCAGATGGTATCTCTACGGATCCTAGCAAGATTAAAGCCATAGCTTAATGACCAATCCCCACAACTTTGAAACAATTGAGAGGGTTTCTGGGATTGGCAGGATATTACAGGCGGTTTGTAAAGAATTTTGGCAGTATAGCAAAACCTCTCACTCTGCTTACAAAAAAGGACTCATTTAATTGGTCTGACGAAGCCAAAGACGCCTTTGAAGTGCTAAAAAAAGCACTATGTACAACTCCAATACTAGCCTTACCGTTATTTGACAGACCATTTGTCATGGAGACTGATGCATGTGGTCAAGGTATTGGTGCAGTACTTATGCAAGATGGGCATCCTATTGCATACATCAGCCGTAACCTAAAGGGAAAACAATTGCACCTTTCTATCTACGAGAAGGAACTCTTAGCAGTTGTATTTGCAGTGCAGAAGTGGCGCCATTATTTGCTGACATGTCATTTTGTGATAAAGACAGATCAGCGCAGCCTTAAGTACTTGCTGGAACAGAGATTAAATACACCAATTCAATAGCAGTGGTTACCGAAACTGTTGGAATTTGACTATGAGATTCAGTACAAACAAGGGAAAGAAAATTTGGTTGCAGACGCTCTTTCTCGTGTTGATAGTTCTGAGATTCTTCATATGTCCTTATCAGTGCTTGAGTGTGATTTGTTACAACGGATTCAAAGTTGCTATGAAATTGATGCTCTTACAAAGGATCTAATCAAAGAATTAATAGCAAAACCAGGATGCAAGAAACACTATACGTGGTCCAGAAACATTCTTCCTAGGAAAAGCAAGATAGTGGTTCCTGCAGATATTGCCTTACGTGATGTTATTCTTGAATGGTTGCATTGTTCTGGAGCTGGTGGACATTAGGGTCGTGATGCAACACATCAACGTGTCAAAGGCATATTCTATTGGAAAGGAATGGCTAAGGATATTCAAGCTTATATCCGAGGGTGCTCCACATGTCAAACTTGTAAGTATGACACCTCTGCATCTCCGGGTTTTTACAACCATTACCCATTCCTCAAACTATTTGGACAGACATCTCTATGGACTTCATTGATGGTCTCCCTCTATCCTTTGGTAAATCAGTTATTCTGGTGGTTGTTGACCGTTTAACTAAGGCTGCTGATTTCATTGCTTTGAGCCATCCGTACATGGCAGTTTCAGTTGCTCAAGCCTTTTTAGACAATGTTTTCAAGCTACATGGCTTTCCTGCTTCAATTGTCAGTGACAAAGATGCTGTTTTCCTAAGTGACTTTTGGCGTGAGTTGTTTACATTGCAAGGAGTTGCCCTGAACTACTCCAGTGCTTATCACCCTCAAAGTGATGGTCAAACAGAGGTTGTGAATCGCTGCTTGGAGACGTATTTGCGTTGTATGTGCAGTGACAGGCCGTACGTGTGGAGTCGTTGGTTGCCACTTGCTGAATTTTGGTACAATACTAACTTTCATTCAGCTGCTCAAATGAGTCCTTATGAGGCTGTGTATGGTCAACCTCCTCCACAACACCTTACATACTTGCATGGGGAAAGTAAAGTGGCAGTTGTAGCTCAAAGCTTACATGAAAGAGAGAACATGTTGCTTATTCGGAAGTTTCATTTGCTTCGAGCACAACACCGTATGGAACAGTCTGCTAATCGCCATCGTTCTGATAGAAGCTTTGACATTGGGGATTTCGTGTATGTCAAACTTCAGCCGTATCGGCAAGGTTCTGTTGTTGTACGCAAGAATCATAAATTGGCTCCTAAGTATTATGGACCTTACAAAGTACTTGACAAATGTGGTACAGTTGCTTACAAGCTTGAGTTACCGGCGTCAAGCCGCATACATGATATATCATGGTTTTTACCCATTTTTAGACCATGATATAAGTGTTTTTATAGAGTCTTTTGACTATTTTCGAGTCTATATAGAGTCTTTACAGGTTCATGTACAATTGGAGATAAATTGGAGATTTGGATGCATTTTGGAGCTTAATGGAATAAAGTCACGAAGTGATGAAGTCAGGAGCGGATTTACACGCAAGGTGTCGATCGACACAGATGGTGTCCATATTTTGAAGAATCGAGAAGTTTCCATATTTTGAAGAAAATGAAATCTCCAAGACTTTTCCTAATCCTCCAAGGAATTGAAGATGCGAACCTAGACCTATAAATAGAGTTTTTCAGCCATTGTTTAGGCATACAACACACATTATTTAGAGAGAGATCTTTAGAGAGATTTTGGAGAGAAGAATTTGTCTCCTTCAGAGCAAATTCAGAACTCCTTTGTTTCTATTGATTTCTTTTATGCAATCTTCTTTATTCATGATGTTTTCTTCATCCACCATGTCTGAGTAGTTTGCTAGTTAGGTTTAGGGTTTTTCAAAGGTGATTAATGAATTGTTAGATTGAATTTAATTGTTAGGATAAAATCATTAGAGTTCTTCATCTGGATTTGTGTTTAATGCTTATTCGCGACCTAGAATTTGATCTTAGGTTGATTAATAGATGCAAGAGTATTATTAATTGCCTGAACTAGTGTTAGATGAGCAAAATACCTATTCACAAAGAGATTTGGTTTAGGATTTTGTGAACAATTGAACCTGATATTAATGCTTGTTTGAATTGATAGGATTTGCAAAGAGATTTGGAATTCTAGGGTTTAAACATAGATAATCTTCGCAGCGAGAGTTGGTTGATTTTACATTAGTGTTTCAAGTTCAAGAACAGTGCTTAATATTTCCTAACATCCTGTCTAGATCTACAATTTAGATCACCTGAAAATTTTCCTGAACCTAGCGTTTCGTCTCCTGAATTTACATCGTTTTTAATTGCTTTCTGTCTTTTAATTCCATCTTATTTCTTAGCTTAATTCGAAATTAGAAAACTACTGTGTGACTATCCCTTCTCTGTGAATTCGATCCCTAAGTACTACAACTGATCTCTTAATTTGAGAGAGTATCTCTAGGTTAAATTTGACCCTTATCAATACATCGCGTGTTCCATGTGTCACAACTGAAGCTTCGAGTGGGTAATGATTTGGTCAGCACAAGACTTCCTTCTATTGTCTCGGATGTCCTTGTTAGAGAACCAAACAGAGTTTTGGAGCGCAAAATGGTAAACAGACAAGGTCGCCCTGCAACAAAAGTCTTGGTGAAGTGGTCAAATGAGGGTGAATCAGAAGCTACTTGGGAATTTCTGTATGACTTGATGCAGAGATATCCTTCATTCAACACCGAGGACGTCGTTGCTCAAACGGGGGGATGTGATACAGGATTACGTGGACGTTCCGGATATGGAGTAGGAATAAACGGCTGAGATTAAAGACCGTCACACACCGTATAAAGACTCGAAGAGAGAGAAACAAGAGTTTTATCAGAAAAAGTTGTTACACATTCTTCTTCTTCCTTTCGTGAAATTCTCTGTAAATTCTCTTGAATCTTACCTTGCAATTGGATTCTTGAGGTTTGTTCGGAATTCTTTGTTTGTATGAACATTGGATTCGATTTCGTAATAAAATTGGTATTCATTCAAGTTACGGTTTCTACGTATCAGATGAGAATGAAATCGAAGCACCCTCTGGGCTGGGAAACGATTCATCATCACAAGAGAAGGTAAAGTTAAATCTTGTTCGATTGTAGCATAATCTTATTTTATCCATTAATTTGTTTGAAACTGTGTAGATTTTGATTGCTCCCTTAACTCTGTCTCTCTAGTTTGGGTTTGGGTAACTTGGGAACGGTCGCCAATAGATTTATTCTCTTAATTCTTGAAACCCGATCTAACATGTTTATGTACCAAACTCAAGTAATCACTCGATTTTTTAATCTTTGAGCTTTTTGTGTCATAAGAGGAAAGGAGGATGAGAAGAAGAAGAGCACACAGTTCAGACCTCAACGAGAGTGGTACGTCTCATTTGACCTTTTTGGAATCATATTTAGTGGCACAAGATCTGCTTGCAATGATACGAGTAGTAGTAACCTATTGATCCCATTATTTTTTGGTCCAGGGCCCATTGTTTTACCTTTTGCGAAAACCTCAACCAAGTGGGAGGTGTATGACTCAATGGCACGTCCTCACTTCCGTCTACCACGTCCTCACTTCGCTCCATTGGTCAAATGGCCTGATGTAAATGCTTTACGCGAGAATATTGGGTTACTTTACATGAAAACCTTTATCAAGATATACCTGGATCTACATGATGACCACGATCTCCGTTAGCCAAGTCCAACTACATCGCTACAAAGACGCACTTGACGATATAGAGAACCACGGTTTTGATGTTAAAGTTATCTCATCACGGATCGATGAGTTGTTATCTCCTAAAGACGAGCAATCAAAAATACTGGAGCAACCAAAAGCTGAGATGACCGCTGAATCTAGCAAAAGACCAATAAATAGCAAGTTCACGCACTTGCAAGAATAGCAAGAGATCACGCACTAGCAAGAATAGCAAGAATCCACTTTGAAAGAGTGGACTCTTGGGGGCCGGAGACTCCTTGGGTATTCTAAGCTATGTTTTGTCTATGGAGAGAACTATGATTTCTCCCTTTGGCTTCTTTTTTGTCAGTTATGTTTTGATGCTTTGTCTAAGGAAAACTANGGTTTTCAGGAATTTAGGCATAGATAATCTTCGCAGCGAGAGTTGGTTGATTTTACATTAGTGTTTCAAGTTCAAGAACAGTGCTTAATATTTCCTAACATCCTGTCTAGATCTACAATTTAGATCACCTGAAAATTTTCCTGAACCTAGCGTTTCGTCTCCTGAATTTACATCGTTTTTAATTGCTTTCTGTCTTTTAATTCCATCTTATTTCTTAGCTTAATTCGAAATTAGAAAACTACTGTGTGACTATCCCTTCTCTGTGAATTCGATCCCTAAGTACTACAACTGATCTCTTAATTTGAGAGAGTATCTCTAGGTTAAATTTGACCCTTATCAATACATCGCGTGTTCCACGTGTCACAACTGAAGCTTCGAGTGGGTAATGATTTGGTCAGCACAAGACTTCCTTCTATTGTCTCGGATGTCCTTGTTAGAGAACCAAACAGAGTTTTGGAGCGCAAAATGGTAAACAGACAAGGTCGCCCTGCAACAAAAGTCTTGGTGAAGTGGTCAAATGAGGGTGAATCAGAAGCTACTTGGGAATTTCTGTATGACTTGATGCAGAGATATCCTTCATTCAACACCGAGGACGTCGTTGCTCAAACGGGGGGATGTGATACAGGATTACGTGGACGTTCCGGATATGGAGTAGGAATAAACGGCTGAGATTAAAGACCGTCACACACCGTATAAAGACTCGAAGAGAGAGAAACAAGAGTTTTATCGGAAAAAGTTGTTACACATTCTTCTTCTTCCTTTCGTGAAATTCTCTGTAAATTCTCTTGAATCTTACCTTGCAATTGGATTCTTGAGGTTTGTTCGGAATTCTTTGTTTGTATGAACATTGGATTCAATTTCGTAATAAAATTGGTATTCATTCAAGTTACGGTTTCTACGTATCAGATGAGAATGAAATCGAAGCACCCTCTGGGCTGGGAAACGATTCATCATCACAAGAGAAGGTAAAGTTAAATCTTGTTCGATTGTAGCATAATCTTATTTTATCCATTAATTTGTTTGAAACTGTGTAGATTTTGATTGCTCCCTTAACTCTGTCTCTCTAGTTTGGGTTTGGGTAACTTGGGAACGGTCGCCAATAGATTTATTCTCTTAATTCTTGAAACCCGATCTAACATGTTTATGTACCAAACTCAAGTAATCACTCGATTTTTTAATCTTTGAGCTTTTTGTGTCATAAGAGGAAAGGAGGATGAGAAGAAGAAGAGCACACAGTTCAGACCTCAACGAGAGTGGTACGTCTCATTTGACCTTTTTGGAATCATATTTAGTGGCACAAGATCTGCTTGCAATGATACGAGTAGTAGTAACCTATTGATCCCATTATTTTTTGGTCCAGGGCCCATTGTTTTACCTTTTGCGAAAACCTCAACCAAGTGGGAGGTGTATGACTCAATGGCACGTCCTCACTTCCGTCTACCACGTCCTCACTTCGCTCCATTGGTCAAATGGCCTGATGTAAATGCTTTACGCGAGAATATTGGGTTACTTTACATGAAAACCTTTATCAAGATATACCTGGATCTACATGATGACCACGATCTCCGTTAGCCAAGTCCAACTACATCGCTACAAAGACGCACTTGACGATATAGAGAACCACGGTTTTGATGTTAAAGTTATCTCATCACGGATCGATGAGTTGTTATCTCCTAAAGACGAGCAATCAAAAATACTGGAGCAACCAAAAGCTGAGATGACCGCTGAATCTAGCAAAAGACCAATAAATAGCAAGTTCACGCACTTGCAAGAATAGCAAGAGATCACGCACTAGCAAGAATAGCAAGAATCCACTTTGAAAGAGTGGACTCTTGGGGGCCGGAGACTCCTTGGGTATTCTAAGCTATGTTTTGTCTATGGAGAGAACTATGATTTCTCCCTTTGGCTTCTTTTTTGTCAGTTATGTTTTGATGCTTTGTCTAAGGAAAACTATGATCCTCCTACTACTTGGCTTTTATTTATAACTATGGTTTTGCTCCTTGGCTTTTATTTATAACTATGGTTTTGCTCCTTGGCTTTTTTGTCCAGATAACAATGGCTAATATTTGTTATTTTTCCAGATAGATGGTGTGGAGGCCTTGAACAATGTTTTACTTATTGGAATGACAAATCGGAAAGATATGCTTGATGAAGCTCTTCTAAGGTCTTTGTATCCTTGTGCTAATTACTAGTGTCATTTCATTTGCTTTTATGTACTCTGAGAAGATGTCTTATATGAACTTTGGCTTTGAGTTAAATAGACATAGATAATAATGTTTCCAAGTTACATGATCTGGTCCCGGGTTTTCTAGATTACGGGTTTTGGCCTATAACATCCTAGTAATCCAAAAAAATAATGTTTCCGAATTATTTCTTATATAGACCTGGAAGATTAGAGCTTCATATTGAGATTGGCCTTCCGGATAATGCTGGACGTTTAGAAATTCTTGAGATTCATACAAAAACATGAAGGAAAACTCTTTCCTTGATCCTGATGTAAATCTCCATATGCTTGGTATGGCTTCATCGATTTATACTTGTCTAAATCATTGATTATTCCAAGCACTGATCTGCATCTTCATAGAAATTTGAATCTTGACATGATTTGTTCAATTTTCTTTTAACTGAAAAGATGCTCAGACGAAGAACTACAGTGGTGGTGAGCTTGAAGGTGTTGTGAAAAGTGCAATATCATATACTTTGAACAGACATCTAAGCATGGAAGATCTTACAAAACCAGTGGACGAAGAGAATATCAAAGTCACAATGGAAGATTTTCTTCGAGTAGTACGCGAAGTTAAGCCTGCATTTGGAACCTCTCCGGAAGACCTTGAAATCTGCAGGTAAATTTGTCTAAACGAAGTCTTTGAGTAATCAATTTTCTTACTTGAAGGAAAAGTTACTGTCTTGTACATTTTTTTTATTGATATAAGTTCATACCCAAGATTGATTCTCTTGTTACTGGGACCTCAATTATTATTAGAGTGATTTACACAATTAGTCACTTTGGGGTAAGTGCTTTCAAATTAAGTAACTTATGGCAACTGAGTAACTTTGGAATAGTGAAAAGTCACAATTGCCCTCGACTTAACCCAAACAACTTTTCCTATTGAAATATGAAAGTGATCCGTCCACGAGTGTTCGTCCACGAGTTTTCGTCCACAAGGATTGATTCGTCAATGTACATGATGAATGGCATGCCATGTGCGCTATCCACGAGTAGTCATCCATGAGTGCTATTTTTGACTAGACAGCCATGGAGATGATCCTTCCACGAGTGTTCGTCCACGAAAATTGATTCGTCAATGGATAGGATGAATGGCATGCGATATGCGCTATCCACGAGTGGTCGTCCATGAGTGTTATTTTTTGCAATAGTATTGTGAACGAGGACAATGAGGATCTGATTGTTTAATATTTTTGTGCATGCTGATTTTTGAAACCTTCTTGTGATTGTGTGAGAATTAACATGTTTTAAAGTGTATGAGTATTTAAACATATTTTTTTCATCCATAAATCTCATGCACATTGTCATGGATACACTCATGGACGAACTCTCATGGATGCACTATGAGGAGGTCTCAACTAATTAAGGATAGATGCGTCTTTTCAAATACTCAAAATATGCTCAAAGTGACTCACTTGGTGTAAGTTACTTTCTTTGATATTACACTTCTCAAAAGTGACTCTCTATGTAATATTCTCTTATTATTATTTTGTTTCTTACCTAGAGACTGTTTATGTTGCGTCTCAGGCAGGTTTTCATAGGCAAATATGGGTGATTATTTGGAGCTGATTTTAAGCTGAGATTACTCTAGTTAAAGATTTTATTTGCTTATTTTATAACTTTAGATCTTTTTTGGTGTCTGCATCCATATTGCATACCTCTGAACTTTGATCTGCGTATGCTGATATTTCCTATATTTACAACATGTATTTAGACCCAATGGATTTGTGGACTGTGGTGATCAGCAAAATCTCATCTACGAAAGACTCATGTTTCTTGTTGAGCGAGTTAAGGTCAACAGAATAGTTCCTAAGGTCAACAAAAGACGTCCTCCACTCTCTTGCCTTCTTGAGGGACCTAGTGGAAGGTATCTTAAATAGTTTATGGCACTCTGATTGTTTCAAACGCCATTTCTGCGTTTGAATTTTCCTAGAAAAAAACACACTAAACACAATAAACAAACGCAAACATATATAAACAAACAGTCGAATCATATATTCCCCACATTGTGTTTTTAGCATTTGGTGATGTTTTAAAGCATTTTGGCCAGTGGGAAAACCGCATTAGCCGCGACCGTTGGCATGGACAGCAAATTCCCATTTGTCAAAATAGTAAGTGCCACACTCTTTCTTTCATTCTGGTTTAATTTGTTATTTTGGTCCCTTGTAAGTGTTTTGCCTCTTTTGTTTCACCACTTGACCAGGTCTCTGCAGAGACTATGACCGGTCTTCACGAGAGCACAAAAGCTGCTCGCATTGCAAAGGTTCTAGCTACAAAAACGTGCTACTTCTTTATTTTTGTGCTCTATTGTTTGTCTACTAACACTTGTTTTTGGTGTGAATGAACAGGTCTTTGAGGATGCATTATGCATACAAATCACCATGGAGCATAATTATCCTTGACAAACTTGAATGGTACGGTCGGTCATGCATACATGCTTTCTACTCTTTGTTTTTGCATACTTTGCGATTTTTTAATTACTTATCTAGTATCTATAACATTGTAGGTTGTTGGAATATTCAGAAATTGGACCACGATATTCAACACACGATATTTCTAACATTGGATCGATCTCTCTCAACCGGATTCCTCCAGAGGTTTGTTTCCTTTTTATCTAATTTCTTTGTATCCATATATTTGCTGCGCATGGTTGTAAAATTCAAGTAATTTTTCATATACGGTACAAAGTAACATCTCGCTTAATGAGTTTCTTTTGTTGACAGGGGAGCAAACTTCTTGTACTTGGTACAGCAAGTGAATTAACGTTTTTAAAAGCTGTTGGTCTGTGTAAAGCTTTTACTGTCAAGTACTCTATTCCATTACTGAGGACAGAGGATGCGAAGAAGGTGATTGATCTCTTTTCTTTTGCAACTCAAAAAGTTTTTTCTCATAAAAAGTTTTTTCTCATTTAGGTTTTGAAAAGAGGGTCAGGATTAGGTTTCTAATGGGAAATGTTATGGCGAGAAGAAAGCTTCCAATTCGTGGCAGACAAGTATAGTTTCTAACACCTTTTCCATGATTTTAGGTGTTGGAGCAACTTAATGTGTTCTCCGGAGATGATATCGAAGGAGCTTCTAAAGCCCTTAATGATGTATGAGCTCGATCTCACTGTGTCTTTGATTACTTCTAGATATTTTCTCACGCGGTGTAATTACATTTTTTTTTTTTTTCAGATTCCAATTAAACAGCTAACGATGTTATCGAGATGGCAGCAGCAAGAGATCCCATGAAGGAGAAACTCACATCACTCATTTCTTAGATTGTCTTCAGGAAGTTACCGAAGAGATAGGCTAAAAAAAAAAAAGTTACCTAAGACATCTGAAGAATGTTAGGGTTAATTAATTTAAGACTATCATATTAACTTACACCATCTCCATTGGTAGAACGAGGTTCTTAGCAAATTTTTTAATATAAATTTTCCATCACCATATTTTAATAAGAACTTTTGTACTGTAATAGATTTTATTTTTCTTCTCTTCAGTGGTAGAACTAGTCCTAGGCACTCGGATCTTCGGGTTGGATCGGGTCGTGTCTTTCGGGGTTCGGATAGTTTAAGTAGAGATGGGTAGGACCTGTTTTAGACCAGGCATAAAATCTGATCGGTTCGGTTCGGGTCTTCTTCGGGTCAGTTCGGATCCCGGTCGGGTCCATCATACATATATATATATATATATTTTAATAAAAATTGATATATTTTTTTTCGTCTCTTTCATCATTAAAAGACAAAATGGGGAATGTTTTCCAGCACACAAAGAAATATACAATTAAGCCCAACTTAAGCCCACTTTAAAGGATAAGCTTTCGACCTAAACAAACACGTGTCTGAAACAATAAGATTGATTAGAAAATATGTTGCTCTTTTCATCTACATATCTGCATTCTCTCACGAACATCAAGCTTCGGATTTCTTCATTCTTCTCTGTCATGTATTTATCAGAGAGAAGAGTTGGTTCAAATTCATCTTCTAGCTTTCTTTCAATCTTTTCGTTAGACACCAAATCCTTTTCACCAAGTTTCAACAACTCTTCGGGATCACCAAATATCTCATTAGTGAATCGCAAAGCATGAGGAAGGAGGAGAAGAAGCATGGGGAGAAGGAGTAGGAGGAAAAGGAGAATTAGAAAAAGGAGAAGGAGAAGAAAAGGATGAGAATCGAAAAAGGAGGAAGAATCATTCAAGAAGAAGAATCGAAGGAGACGGCGGCTCTTTCTCTTTAATTAGGAAATTAGGTTTTTTTTTAATTAGATAAATAAAAATAAAAATATTAAATATTTTCTGGTTTGGTTCGGTTTAATCGGGTAACTGATCGGTTCTCCGGTTCTATCCGAACCGAACTGAAACCCGAACTAAAATTAAACGAAAACCATTCGGGTTATTTGATAAAACCGAAACCAAACTGAATTGGGTTTTTCGGATCGGGTCGGATCGGATCCACCGGATCCGGATCTTTCATCATTAAAATATAAATTTTTTATTTTTAAAAACTATGTATCATCCGTGAGATAGTAAAGCAAATGATACTCGCGTCCATTGATAAATAAATTCATTGTTGGAGTTCGACCTTTTAAAATATCATCAAAAACTGGTGCGCGATCAAGAATATTGATATCGTTTAAGATATCTAGAGATCCAAAAAACGCGTGGCAAATCCAGAGATCATGTGAAGCTACATCCTCTAAAACAATTGTTGGTTTTTCAGAGCCAAGTGTATATTGACATTTTCAAACGGTGGGGCAATTCTTCCACTCTCAATGCATACAATCGATGCTCTCTATCATCACGGGAAATCCGCGTACCTCTCCAACACCGAGTAGAATTTGCAGATTATTCCTTTCACGAAATTTTCCAAGCATAAGAGCGCAGTACTTTCACCGAACCGGAGGTATTCGTCAATTTTGTCCGCTGCACAACCATATGCCATAATACGAATTGCTGCTGTATACTTTTGTAGTCCGGAGAGACCAAACCTTCAGATAGCTTCTCTTCTTTGTTGAAAGTATAGAACTTCATTGGAGAGTCGATCAACTATTTTCATGAACAATGGCTTGTTCATTCTAAAACGTCGCCGGAATAGAGAGGCAGAGTATGTTACATCTTCACTGAATATTCGTTCCATAAGCGGTTGTGACCTTGTTCACGTTCTCTTTCTATATACTCTCTTTTTTTTTCCTCCTTCTTAGGCGGATCATAACCGTCGAACACATTATTGAAAGCTTCATCGAATGCTTGATCAAATTGGTCATCAAATTCGAAAGGATTATAAGAAGAAGGCGCCATTTATGTTGTTACNACTTCATTGGAGAGTCGATCAACTATTTTCATGAACAATGGCTTGTTCATTCTAAAACGTCGCCGGAATAGAGAGGCAGAGTATGTTACATCTTCACTGAATATTCGTTCCATAAGCGGTTGTGACCTTGTTCACGTTCTCTTTCTATATACTCTCTTTTTTTTTCCTCCTTCTTAGGCGGATCATAACCGTCGAACACATTATTGAAAGCTTCATCGAATGCTTGATCAAATTGGTCATCAAATTCGAAAGGATTATAAGAAGAAGGCGCCATTTATGTTGTTACTTTCTTTTGTATCAAATTAAAGAAAGAGAAAAGAGAAGAAATTATGTGTGTTTGTAGAAGTGGTTTTGTAGACGAAGTCCTCTTGACAAATATATAGCAAAGTTGTGGGTACAACAAAACAAAACAAGTAGTCGGTACAACAAAACAAAGCAAAAATCATATGTCGATACAAGAAAACAAAGCAACAATCAATATTGTCTTGTAATCGAATGATGAATGCACTTTTGTCTTGTAATCGAATGATAAGGACTATGTCATACCCTGAGAGAGATTTTTTCACAACTATATTGACCGTTAGACCAACAATAAGATAATACCTAAGCTTAATGATTTATAAATATGTGAAAGAGAAGAAACATGAGATTCCTAAGCATGGTTAGACAAATTACAAAAGATAACTGCATAAAACTAAAAAAACATACAAATTACATTGATACAAAGAGACTGTCAAGTGTTTTTCTAATTTGACAACATGTCAGTGATTAGCTTGTTCTTTAGAGCTAGTTCTATCTCAGACAGTGGTTCTTTTTTTGCCAAGAGACTGTCAAGAAGTCCTATCTTCAACAGTATTTCTTTCATGGCTACGTCCTTTTTCTTTGTAGCCCACATGCTCTGAAAATCCACCAGAGAAGTGGCTTCAATTTCCACCGTACTTGTCTTGCTCATACTCCTCTTACCTTTGGCTTTTGCTGCCTTCACACTAATAAGACGAGCTATGAGCCATAGTTTCATCCTCAACATCTCTAACTGTGTGAGAGCTTGATGATTGTGCAGTACCATCCTCACACTTTCTTCTTTTTGAGCTTCCACCAGCTTTAGTTTTAAAAGAAGCACACCATTTCTGGTCATTACGAAGTTCCTTCCATGCATGCTCAAGGTTGAATTTGATTTTGTGATCGTTGTAGAAGATTTGGTGAGCCAACTTCAAAATCTCATTGTCATTATGCCACTAGTTTTCTGAGTTTTTACAGCCTCATAGGCTCCAACAAACTTGCAGACTAGATCATTTATCTTCTGCCACCTTTGCTTACAGTGACTAGGCTCTCGCGGCAAAGTAAGCTGCAATACGTTTCCAAAACGTAGCTGCTTTTTACTAATTTCTCACAACTGCATCCTTGCTGGTGTTTAACTAGGAACTGATGAGAACAAAATCTTCTGTGGGTGTCCATTTCCTTCTTCCTCTACGCTCCGCAGGTGTGTCTTAATCTAGGCTTGGATATCAGTACACTGAGTAAACAGTGGAACTTCTGATGATCATAGTTCTATCACTAGCAAAAAACTATCTTGTTGACTATGTAAAAGGTCAACAAAATTATGTGTGTAACTATATAGATTCGTATCCTAGAGTTTTTGGTATGTCAACAGATGAAGGAAAGAGAACATAGTAGTGATTATGTGTGTTTGTGGTTTGTGTTTTGGTTCTTAGTCAAATATATAGAACATATGGTAGGTTTGTGTTTTAAGCATTGAATGATATAATTATGATCTACACCTAATCAAATAGTAACAGAAAACACCCATCAATGATCTATAATTAACACAAACCATCAATGACCTAAAACTAACACAAATCATATCGTCATAAAGACAGTTTTTTTGCAGAATGATTGTAATATTGATCTAATTTGAATAGAGTTCAGAAATAATACTTACCGCTAGTATACCAATAGCTGTAACAATTCCACTATATAAGACTTGCCGGCGATGCTTCTTCGCCATGTCCTTACCACCCTCGTCTCCATTTTTTCTGTTATCACCAAATTTGCCACACAACAATGTGAGAAACAGGTTATAAAGACAGAGGAATCGAAAAAATCCAACATTGAATTCTAGAGCTAACATGAGTTTAAAGGTACAAACTTTCAAAATCTAAGCCAACAACGGAAGAGAAAGGAATCGATCCAGTTTACGGATTCGAATCCATTGTACAAGCAAGAGAAAGCAGTGAATTTGGAAAACTCAAAATAATCAAACGCCGGAATTAAAAGAAATGGTTATATCAAACTAACTAACTGAATGTTTCAGTAGGAAAAACCGGAGGGAAACCTGTCAAAAGGGGTTTAGTAAAGCTAAGAAATGTGACATCTTGAAGAGTCTGCAAAAGAGAATAAAACAAGTAGAAGAAATGAGTTTCGATATATCATCAACTCAGCTTCTGACCCAGAGCTTGTAAACGAAATCATTGAAACATCAATCTACTTCTTCAACTACAACAGTAAACGTGATCAATCAAGCACATATCTAACCTTCTTCCTAAAATTTCAATCCACATTTCTTTCAAATCATATGCAAATCGATCATTTATTACCAAAATTGAATAAACCCAGAGAAGTTAAGACAAGTACTCTAATCTAAAATGTTCCTCCGTAAAAGAAGAAAATCTGATATGCCCCTGTTATAATATTTAATTTTTTTTTATTTATATTTTAAACGAAAACGAGTGAAAAGACTATAAAAGTATCCAAATCCTCTAAATTACAAACCAAGGTCCGAATTATCGAGAATTGAAGGCAAAAAGCTAGAAACTTTAGAGAAGCTAATGGATCCGATCGAATCTGTGGAGTACAATGGCTTCGAGATCTCTAACGGTAACTCTCACGTCGACCATGGATGGAAGAAATTCGTGTACCCGAAACGCAATCGGAAGCAGAAACCGGCGGATCAAGCGGCGAATGGCGGCGTCTCCGGCAAGATTGTTTCCAACGGAACCCAAGCTAACGGCGATAACGTCTTCCGTTCGCTAGAGGAGCAAGCTGAGGATCGAAGGAGGACGATGATTTCGCCGCACTATCAGGTTCAGTCGCGACGGAGCTAATGGCGGAGAAGCAGATACCGATCGGAGGGTATCTCCGGAGCATCGCCACGACGGGAAGTCTCCGTTGCCTCTTGGGATGGATTGGAGTGCTCCTCCTCGTCAATGGGTATGTATTGTTTTTCTCCACTTTTTTTCCTTTGGGATGCTTAGTTTCGTGATTATTTTTATTTTTCCTTGGTGTATTGGAACTTAATTTCTTATTGGACTCTTAAATTATTGGAAGCTAGATTCGTAGTTGGTTCTTAAATTATCTGAAGCTAGATTCGTAGTTGGTATCTGCTTCAATGTTCATAGCTGCTTGAGTTGAATATCCGCTTGAGTTCCTGGAAAATTGCTTTCCTCTTCCTTAAAAGAAAGTTTTTTTTGTTTTCTTTCACATTAAGTGATTTGGTCTTCACACTCTCGTGCCTTTGAAAATCCGCAGGACATTGAATAAACATTTTCCTTGTTCTGTTGAATACGTTAATCACATAAGGTTTTGTTACCCTTTGCTAATTTTGCAGTTACATATTCTATGTAGAAAAGAGCAGGCTTGGTTTAACTTTAAATCAGCAAACATTCTTAGATTTGAGTTTCCCTTTTGAGAATGAAAACATAAGTCTTGTTTTTCATTTTTTGTATTTTTGACGTTTTTTTGTTTGGGTATTTGTTCCTTAACTGTAGGAAGGACGGAACACTGTTTGGCCACATATCCTCGAACTGGTTGGAGTTACTGTGTCACTGTCCAATCTTGGGTTGACCTTCCCAAATCAAGTGTTTCAGATCCTGCCGTGGTGCGTTAACACATAGCTGTTTCTTTTGTACGAAACTGTTCGATTAATCACATAGTTTTCTTTCCTGATTTTGCAAGAGTTCTTATGTATTACTTTGCACCTGATGTATCTCATATGCTAGTAATATCTAAACTTTTTATTTTATTGTTTCGTCCTTGTCAGTTTTATAGAGTGCAAGTGGCGATACAATCTCCAGCGGGAATCACCTCTGCTAGGCTGATACTTAGAAGATTCAATGATTTCTTGGAGTTATATTCGTCAGTGAGTACTTTCTTTCCTCAATGCCCTTGTCTTAGTTCTGGCTTGCCATTTGTTTCTGAATGGAAGCGTAGAAAATCATGCAGAGCTTCTATAAACAACTATCAGTTGCTTGCATTTGATATTCAGCCATTTTCTTTGCCTTATGTCGTTGTCATCTAAAATGCCCATTTTCCAGATTAAAAGGGAGTTCGTAAAGAAAAGGTTACCCCAGGCACCACCAAAGAAGAGTCTGAGGATGAAAAACCAGACACTTTTGGAAGAGGTAGATGTCGATTCTCTCAATTCTAAGATTAGTGACAGCAAAAATATTCTAAAAATGTTTAGTCTATAGCAGAGGAAGTGCTCTCTGGAAGATTGGATGAATAGACTTTTGTCAGATATCGGTATATCCAGAAGCGCTCTGATAGCAACATTTCTTGAGCTAGAAGCTGTTGTCAGGTCTTGTATGTGCTCTTCTTTTTCTTCTTCTTTTTCTCTTGCTAGTGAAAACAATGTAAAGAGGAAGTGAATTTATCTGAACTGTCATCCCTTTATGTTTGTACAACGTATTCTTTTGAGGAATTTGATGTCGTTGTCTGAAAACGTTGGATTTCAGAGATTGGATGGACTTGATAGAAAGTTTAAAAAAAATAATTAAGAAGCTGAAGAGGAGTAAGACTCCCAAGCCAAAAACAAAAAGGAAGTTGACTCGTTCACGTTTGGTGAAGGATTGTTATTAAGTAACTTAGGCCTTTAAACTTATGTTATGTCTACCATGTTAGAATTTGTTTTTGTGTTTTTCAGGATTTGGACATATATATTTTATGCATGTCTTTTTATGTGTTAAATGAAAAGGTACAACTAGCAGAACTATACCAACTAGAACTGAATTTATAAAACGTGTGGCGGCAAAAAAAACGTGTGGCAGGAAGTTTAAAATGAAGTTAAAAATAGATAAAATATGAAGTCACGTGCGCCGTAAAAAGAGGAAATGAATATCTTTGCAAACTTGCCCCGTCAAAACAAAAATTGAATCCAGTTTTTTATAACATAGTTGTACCCAGTTTTTAGTTGTACCCAATTTCAAAACAAAAATTGAATCAATGTAAAATTTTTTAATTAGTAGTACCATACTCTAAATTAATCATTTTTAGTTGTATTTGTGAAATTTAGTAAACAAACTACATTTAACATATTTCTAATGCTATAACTTGTATAAAAATACAAACTTTCATGGTTTTCATGTTTGTGTGGTTAAGATTTCCAAAGTAACCTTAGAAGTATAAGGTAGATTGTGTAGACATCACATTTTCATGGATCAAACATTTTCATGGATCAAATTAATTTAACTATGAAATGTTCAAATATGCGTGCACATGTTCTATGGCGTATTTTATGTGAAAACATGTTTACAAATACATTTTGAAATTGTGTTTTTGACATTTTTGTAGAAAGCATAGTCGTACTAGTTTTCCCAGTTGGACTTGAGTACAACAAAAATGTAGTTGCAATGTAGTTGCACTAGTTGTACTTAAAACGAGTGTACTAGTCGCACCAGTCGTACCCGACATATTAGACGTGGAACATGCACGCTTCCATGACTTTGATCAACATCCTTGATGAACTCCACATGTAGAACACTTCTACATTGATCTTTACTCATTTGTAGTAGATAACCAAAAATATTTTCGTCATTCCAAATATATGATGGTTTCTTCGTGTTCAAGACCAATAGATAGTAACTAATTTTCAGCTGAGATGTAGCTGCATCTATCAAAACCTTTATGTAAATTCCCTCCACTAATCCAGCATAAGTGACATCCTCCAAAGATTTTCTCATCACTAAAGTGTGAATCTCATCTTCTACAGAATTCCATATAATTTTATCACCGTCTTTTGAATAGAATCCCCCATAATCAAAACACTGCTACTCATTTCCCCTGAAAAGAACAAAACAATCGTAAGGTAATCTTATCATAGTTATACCAGTTTTACTAGTCGTACTAATTCACTTAAGATGTCCAGTTATGCTAGTAGTACCAGTAGTACCCAGAAAGTTTGGTTCATCCTAGTCGTACTAATTCACTTAATATGTCCAGTTATTCTAGTTGTACCCAGTAGTACCTAGAAAGTTTGGTTAATCCTACTCGTGCTAAATTCACTTAATATGTCCAGTTATGCTAGTTGTACCCAGTAGTACCCAGAAAGTTTGGTTCATCCTAGTCGTATTAATTCACTTACTATGTCCAGTTATGCTAGTTGTACCCAGTAGTACCCAGAAAGTTTGGTTCATCATACGAATCATCACAATTTATTACGATGCATTGCTCAGTTAACCAAGATATCCCATTTAATTAACAATATCAGTTTCTAATAGCCTTACCAAACTAGCTCAGTAACTCCAATGAGCAAAAAAAAAATCAAAAATTTATTTACTATGAAATTCCCTAACTGAGAAGAAACTATGTATTAATTGCTTTGGGATTGCTTTGCCTATGACATAAACTTGATAATTCAATCATGAAAACGAAAATAGCATAAAAAACAGCAACAACTAACCTTCAATTTCACGCCTCCGATTCGTCAATGGTGGAAACGTGAGAGGAAGAAGACGACGAGAGGTGTAGTTAAATTTTGGTGGTTGGTTTGGTTGGTTTAGAGAATTAATTTTAGGATTGGTTTGAATTATATTTCCTACCAAACCATCCTTTTTCTTTTTCTTTTTTAATTTTTTTTTTTAAATGAAGGGGTAAACTGTCAATTCATTAACGGAGGGGCAGTTAGATTAGAGGGGGGCAGTTAGATTTTTTCTCTTGCGGAAGGGTATTTGAGATTAAAGTCCGTACCTTGATTACTCACGTCGGAGTCATCGACGACAGAGGGAATTTTTGCCGGTGATATCACCAAGTGAGACATTCGGCTCACGACTCCCTTCCGGATCCAACAACCTCCTTCACCCATTCGCCGGCAAAAGATTATCCACAAACCACCGTTACCACCTTCACTCTCCGATTTGGTCGGTCCGTCAACGGATTCTGATCGGAGGAGCAAAAAAATCTCCTCTTTCGTAACGGAAGAGAGACTAGAATGCGGAATGGAATTTTTTGTTGGTTAAAATTAGCCTATCAATCACGGACTGACACGTAGATGATTCTTAACAATTTTTAAACTTCTTAATTAAGACCCGATTCTTACCAATTTTACACATTAACATTTTTTTTTTTAACTTAACAAACTCTTTAAGAACATCTTAAGAGTTGTTGATGGAAGTGCTCTTAGAGGGTTTATTGGTAGATGGATTTTTTAATTTTTTTAAAATTTTATAATTATATTGTTATTGGTTTATAGATTTTAAAATTCGCTGTAAAAAAAAATTGATATTCTTAATAAAATTCATTGTTATTGGTTTATGAATTCTGATATTCTTATTAAAATTTATTGTTATTCGTTTGATAATTTTTAAATATTATAGAAAACTATTATTATTAAAATGGTTTGATTTTAATGATTTTAACCTTCCATTAAGACATGAATTTTTAAGAATTTAATATATAACAAAACTTTCATAACATTATGAATATTCCTTACATTTTTAATACACAAATCAACAAACACTATATAAATTCAACTCCCACTTATGAAGTTAGGTCATTTACAAATCAATATGTACTTTGTCTTGTTTTCTAATTTTCCTATATAAATGAACTACACATAAAATTCTCATGTTGGAACTACACATAAAATTCTCCCATTTCCTTTTAGAGAATCTAAAACTTATATACAAACATATTGATTTATAATAATTAACCCATGATTGTTGTGATTATCATGATTGATTATCGTGGTTTTCATGATTGTTGTGATTGACAATCTCTAACAAAATCCAAATCACAATCATACTACAACCTTGGATCCATAGAAAACTGTACAATACAATTGAGGTTGGTGAGGCTCTCTTCTGTTCTAGTTTCTGTCCACACGCTTAATTATATATACCTACATGCATTGCTTCATAGTTACGCCACGCCAAATTCTCTATAACCTAACCTTGTCGTCATTATGAAAAATTGACATAGTCAACAATTTAAGACGAGGCCATCTCTGGCCTAAGGCATTCAAATGACCCTTCTCCAAATTCTTTATCCTTGCCTTTTGCTGACTGAAGAGAGGCAGTTTGAAAAGAGAAAGAGAAAGAAAGAGAAATGGTCCGTCGACTATATCTGCGTCCATAAGGAAAACCTTTCCTCTCGCCCCCAACACTACCGCTCCTATAGCCTCGCCGTGAACTCCTAGCTTGTGGTAACGACCTGTGGCTCAATTGTCTCCTTACCTCTTCTGGTAACTGCAATGTGAACCTGTCTAAATTCTCTCCTTGTCGGACCAGAGAGTGCCCAGTCGAATGAGATCTTGGGAATAATATCTCCGCTATTCGCCAGTTTGATGTCCCTGTAGACCTCGATCGAGGCGGTCTGTTGGGCCCGTTGTTATTGCTCCATGTCAATCCATCTAACAAACGCATGTCTGGAGATTCCAATACACTCCTTCTTGCATTTCCCGTTTCAAGATCCACATCTAGATTGGTATGTGGGCGTACAAATGGATATACAAAGCTTTGATCACTTCCCGGTTTGGGAGCGAGATTGGCGCGGCAAACGGGGCAAGTGGAGCGAGAAGAGAGCCAGACATCGATGCAATCAGCATGAAACGCATGGCTACAAGGAGGCATCAAACGCAACGTTTCGTCGTCCTCAAACTCATTCAGGCAGATGGCACATTCCACGCCGCCTTTGCCTATCTTTAGCCCTTTAACTTGTGAGTAAAGAAAGGAAGGAAACGACTTTATGACATCCTTTTCAAGGCCACGGCTTGTCCTCCTCGTCCATGCTACTCCTCCCCCACGAGCTCCTTCATCAGTATCCGAGCTTGTTCCAGGAGGAGATGTGCTTGTGTATTTATAGCAAACGCAGCAAGCAAGGATGCTGAATAAGAGCGTGAACATAAGCATCCCAATGATTACCGGTGGTACTCGGTTTGGTCTTCTTAGTTGGGGACCGTATGAACCGGTGATTCCAGGCGGCGACTGGCCCGTGACTTGGAGAACAAGCAACAATAAGTAGACAGCATGATGACGTGGCAGGATTGGATTCTTTCGGATTGTCATGATGTGAATGGGCTTTCTTTTTGGATGTGAATCATCTCTTGATCAACTCCATGTTCGAAGGGTAGGCGAAGAAGTCATTATGCTATTAAAAAAAAAATATATATATATTGGTGAAGTGCTTCTCACGTTTGATCGTGACGGACAGTATTAAATGTATTATAGGTTTGAATAATCATATTGTTGGGTCGTAAATTCGTAATGATTGGTTCGGCTTTGTTCATCTGACGTTTTGACTTTGAAGAAGTCGTAGGCTTTTAGTAGAACAAGTACAACTCCACTTTTCCCCTCTCTCTTTAAGTAAATTGTTGGTTAAGCAACTTGACTTTTTCACACAAAAAAGCTTTGTTCTGACTTAGTCTGATGGCTAATTAGAAAAAAAAGAAGCTTTGTTCTGACTTAGTCTGATGGTTAATTACAACTCTACTTTTCCCCTCTCTCTATAAAATAATATAGATTATTTTGCAGCTTTTTGATTATTAGTTTCAGGGTAAGTGAGATTTAGGTAGAGAAAACTTTGTGAACCTTCATTGTATTTGTTTGGTTTGTTGGAAAGCATATTCCGCTGACTTTCTTCCACTGGAGTTCGTTGGAGTTTAGGAGAAATCCCATTGAGTTTCTTCTTTGAGGCCTTCAGGTCTCAAACCTGACATGTTGGGATCAACCATTTGCGTGCTCGTTGCGTTTCAAATGCACCACTTTGCTTTAAATTCTGGATATATACGGACTTATTCACCTCATTGATAAGCATTAGGGTCGGTCCTACCCCAAGCCAAATGAGACATTGGGTTTGACTCTCAATTTTTGTGGTCTGAAATACAAAAAAAATTCTTATGTATATATAATAAGTTTTATACTAAAGTAACATCCATCTCTTTCTTGCCCAAGACGGCATGTTACATGCCTTAGTCCACTCTTTCTTATCGGAACAGCATGTTACATGAAATAACTTTCACGTCGAAAACGCCACTCATTATAAACAATCGTTTCAAACGTCTTAACAACAAAACAATTTTTTTTTTTTGAAGGAATGTTAAATTGTATTCACACCAAAAAAAATCTGTTTGTTACATCAAGTGCTTCATTTTGTTTGAAAAATAAACCAGAAAAAAAAAACAGAGAGAATTTAGATACGCTGCTTGAGAAAGTTGTAGAGTTGAAGAAATGTTTCAGTTGCGACTAGCGAACCATGTCACCAGAGCATCTTCATACTTTGGATCTGTAACTCGAAGCGAGCTTATCCTGTTCCTTAGTACTTTGTCAATGATCGTGACTAGCCGTTGAGGTGGTGAGTTTGAATCACCGTGTCTTCGTCATTTCTTTCTCTCCATATGTGATAGAGGGAAGCTTGAAAAACATACCTGAGAAGGAAAGCTTCTATGCGAGATGTTCGAGGATCGGAGATGATGCCAATGATGATGTCCCAATCAAAAACAGACCTTTGTCTTAGTAGACCTTTCGCCAAAGAGACCCAGATTTCCCGGGAATAACTACAGGAGAATAATAAATGGCTCTTAGTTTCCGCTTGAGTTGTACATATTACGCATCTGTCTGATATCCCTGAGTTCCACATTCGCATTCTGTCTGCTGTGGATAACCTATTTTACACGGCAAGCCACGCAACGAAGGCAAATTTTGGTGTTCGATGAGTGAACCAGATTCCTATGAACCACGACACTCTAGGATGTACGGGTCGAATATGCTCCCATGTGTCTCGTGATGAGAATTTGGTTTTGAAAATACCATTCTTCATGCGCCAGAGGGATTGATCCTCCTCTGCTGATCGTCGCTCTCGTATCTCACGAATGGCATCTTCGATTTGATTAAGTGATTCAGCTCGATGTCTTCGTCTTCTTCTTCGTTGCATATGCAAAGCTGTCGAAACTGATGCATTTACTGGGATACCCATATCGATGATTCCTCTTGGTCCTGTAATACTCATTAATTCTCCGAGTGGTGACCATAAGTCAAACCAGAAAGAAGTAGCGTTGCCGCTTCTCACCTCCACTTTATGTAACCGTTTCGCAGCATCTCTATATTTTAGCAATTTTCGCCACATCCATGAACCTGAATTTAAGTTCTGATTCTCATTGATAGCCCAAAATGACCCTTGATGAATAAGATGTTCTTTGATGCATTTCGCCCATAGAGATTTGTTTGGCGAGACCCATCTCCAAATCAGCTTCAAACAACAAACTAGATTAATCTCTTTAAGTGATCGTATGCCTAAACCACCCACCTCCTTTGGTTTACACACGTCTATCCAAGCCACCTTTGCTTTCTTGGGATTTAAATCAGGTCCAGACCATAAGAAAGCCGAGCATAAGCTGTCAATTTCTTTGATACAACTCTTAGGCAACCTGAAAGCTGATGACCAAAAATTGATGATACTGGTTAGCACTGAGCAAATGAGCTGCACTCTGCCCGCATAAGATAGAAATCGAGATGTCCATGTGCTTATCTGAGTTCTAATTTTTTCCACCAAAGGGGCATAATCTAACTTCGACATTCTTTTCGTAAGAAGAGGCAATCCAAGGTATCTCACTGGGAAATTTCCTGACGTAAAGGGAAAACGATCTGCAATAGAGGATCTTATCTCATTTGAAACTCCGCCCATGAATAACATTGATTTCTCGATACTGATTTTAAGTCCCGACATTCTCGCAAAATCATCAAAAACACTAATGATCCCTTCCATAGATCTTAGTTTCCCATCCGCAGAAATCATTAGATCATCCACAAAACATAAGTGTGTGAGTTGTAGGTTTTTGCACTTTGGATGATATCCAAACTTCCTCTCCACCGCAGCTTTATCCAATAGTTTTGAGAGAATATTCATACTGATCACAAACAGATAAGGTGAAAGAGAACAACCTTGACGGAGCCCTCTTTTGCTTTGAAAGAATCCAGCCATTTCACCATTAACCTGAACTGAGAAAGATGCTGTAGTGATACAGAGCATAATCCAGTGAACAAACTTCTCGGGAAATCTCAAAGCCGTAAGAATATTTCGAATAAAACTCCATTGAACCGAATCGAAAGCTTTCGAAATATCAATTTTCATCGCACAACGCTGAGATATTGAATCTTTATGATAATCTTTCACCAATTCCGTAGCTAGTAGGAGATTCTCCATTAACAAACGATCCTTAATGAAAGCAGATTGATTTTGTGCAATGAATTTCGGGAGGATACCTTTTAAACGATTTGCTAGGATCTTCGATATGACCTTGTAGATCACGTTGCAACACGAAATCGGTCTATAGTCTTTCATTTCCTTTGCTTCATTTTTCTTCGGTATTAGTGCTAAAATGGTGGAGTTTATTCCCTTTGGAAGGAAACCTTTCATAAAAAAAGATTGGACAGCCACCGTAAAGTCTCGGCCAATGACGTGCCAAGCTGATTTATAGAACTCACTTGTGTACCCATCTGGACCTAGGGAATTGTCATTAGCCATAGCAAATAGAACCTTTTGAACTTCCTCATCAGACACCTCATTAGTCAATCCTACGCTTTCCACATCAGAGCAGTGAAAGTCTAATAATTCTTCAAGTTTTTCCACTGATACGCCCCCATAATCTTCCGGTTGGAATGACAGAAACTCATGAAAGTGGCGCTCTACTTCATTCTTGATTTCATCAATTTTTTTGAAAATTTCTCCATTCGGACCATGGATCTCTCGAATTGAGTTTTGAGCCTCTCGGGGTTTGATTGCTCTATAATAAGCCTTGTTATTTCGATCACCAATCTGCAACCAATGTAGCTTTGATCGCTGTTTAAAAGCTTTCCTCCAGTTCTGCAATTTTTGTCCACCGATCATATGCTTCTGATTCCTCCAGCATAGTTTGTGCAGTTGGATTTTGAAGGTTCTCTTGCTGTTTCTCACATATGTTTCGAACGATTATTTTGCCTTGCGAGGCAAGTTTCCCAATTTCTCTCTACTCAAACCTCGTAGCTTCGATTTTAAAGTTTTCAATTTTTTTGAGAATCGAAAGAGAGCCGAAGTTGAATGAAATAAGGAACCTGATTCTGCCCAGTGCTTCTCCACCATAGGAATAAACCCAGCCTGAGTTGTTAGAACGTTGACAAATTTAAACGGTTTCTTCCCTTTCGGAGCTTCTGCATCAAACATTATTCTACATCTCAAGTGGCAACCCCTGCCTCAAAGACACAATAAGATCTAGGGAAATCTTGCAACCAATTCTCACTCATTAGAACTCTATCCAGCTTCTTACATATTACACCTTCTCTCTGTTTGTTGCACCATATGAAAAGTGGACCTTGAAAAGTAAGATCCGAAAAGGAACAATAACGAGCAACATCCTTGAAATCCCGTGTGCCTTGAGAGATAACAGGGGAGGTTTCATAGCGAGAATGCTCTTCTCCATCTAATATCTCATTGAAATCTCCAAATACCAACCGATTCTTGTTTCTGAACATATGTGAGTTATGGTGATTTCTCAGATCCTCCCATAGAATCCTTCTCTCTTCACCAAAGTTCGAAGCGTAAATGAATGAACAGAAGAATTCCTTTTCCTTCCCTTCCATTAATACTGAACATGTTATTATCTGACTGCTTTTAAATACCGGCGTTAGCCAAACTTTCTCATTCCATACCACCCAAATTCGCCCCAATCTACTAAACTCATAGTTTGATAGAAAGGACCAATTCGGAAAGACTGAATTTGCTATTGATTGTGACTTACTTTCCTTGACTCTTGTCTCTAGTAAGCACCCAAACTGAAACTGATTCTCATACACCCACTTTTTGACGACGGAATGTTTACTTGATTTGTTGAAGCCGCACACATTCCAAGAAGAACCCCGTCACTAATGAGATTTACCGTTGTGACCCTTTGTACTCAAAACAGTAAGAATAGTTTCCTTTGTGTTTTTTGAGCCAAAGTGTTTGAAAGAAACTTGTGCGATGACTTCGAACCTCTTGGAAAAGATGGTCTTAGTCCCAATTCCTGACGCTTATTCTTCAAAGAGTTCTTTAATGATTCCACATGAGTACCATCAATCTCCCCTTCCTCTTTATCACTTTCCTCTCTTTGATCCTTATCGTGCTCTTCTTCTACAACACTTTCTTGTTCATTCAGCAAAAATCAAGAATTTTGATGGTGAAACAATGCTCACTTCCCTGTTTTCACTCTTGTTTTTTGCAGATTGTCTCGCTGTTTTTGTTGGAGAGACTGATCGCCAATCCCCCTCGTCTGTTCTCATTTCCTCGGTGTCATTCTCCATCTGAGATTCATTGTTTGCATCACGTGAATTGAGTACTTCATGAGGTTCCTGAATATGAGAAACTTGTGTCACCTTTACCACTTCCTCCTCTATCTGCCTTTGAAATTCAACCTCCCCGATTTCCTTCTTCTCGGCATCAGCCCCCTCAGATTTCTCCTTGTCGACCTCAGCCTCTTTTATTTTCTCACTAACACCACAAGCGTCTGCAGTGTGACCACATTTTAAGCATGCTGAACATCTAGGCGGCAGCCACAGATATTTGAATTCCACAACAGCGTCTATCCCCTGATCTGACTTAAAACAGAAGGATTTGGGGAGTTCCTTTGATAGATCTGCAATGACAAACACCCTGGCCTCATCAAAACTTTTGCAAATTTCTGTGTCGGGGTGCAAGCGCTTCAGATATCCTATTGCAATAGCCAAGAAACTTAGTCCTTTCCATGAGAATATTATGTGTGGAACGTTTTTGAGGATGATCCACATTGGCATTGTATCGATTTCTGGCTAGGCTTCTTCTTTTATTGGTGTCCACTTCGACACTATCATGGGGACGTCTGCGATATTCCATATACCGCGACGGAGAACTCGTGATCGAATTGAACTATCTCTTATTCTGAATTTGATTGTTTGATCATTAACCACAAAAGCATCGATTCTCACCTACTGTCGCCGAGAGTCCAGATCTTGTTGACAATGACATGTACTTTGGCTACATGAGGAGCCGCTGATAGAAACTTGCCGATCACGAAATCCTCCCATAGCGGAGGTGCATCTTCGATGATATCATCAGGGATTTCCACGGTTGGGGTCCCATCAATTACTGAGGAATTGAGCACGTGTTTTGATAGAGAAGGTCTGCTCTGAACAATCGATGACCAAGTTGGCTTCTTTGATGGGTCAGGATCCTTAGCAGATCTTGCCGAAGGATCACCAACGACTGTCGACGAAGACATGTGGTGTTGTCGGCGGCCAAAACCACCGAAGAAAGAGGAGAAAACCTTACGAAAAGGAATCGCCAAAAAAATCACCTGCCACGTCAGCTTCCATTTAGAAAACTTTGCAACAAAACATTTTTAAATCATTCTTAAAGAAGATTGGAATTATAAAAATAAAACACTGGAATAAAAACCAATGCATACACACGTTTTGAGAAAAAGAAAGAACTCCAAATAAAGTTCCCATGATTCCGAAAACCAGCTCGAACATATGTGGAAGAAGAGAGAGAATTAACCCTAGAGGTTTACCACATGAGACTATAACTACGAACAAACACAATCTAAAACTAAAACGAACAACAAAAATAGCGTCCGACAACACACACACAACAACAACAAATTTCCTAGATCTACGAAACCTCTACGCCAACTTGCGCATCCGCAACATGGTTTAGACGTTTAGTAGCCACTCCACGACTCTTTCATAGACCAAGACAAAACCGCACAGTAAGGGGATCTGTAGCATCCACGATCAAAAATTCGTATTATGGTCGAGTGGGTCATGGGATGGCCGATGTAAATATGTTTTGAGTCGAGTGAGGTTCGACCGTGTGTGTGAGAAAATGTATGTACCGTGACTGTGTCTGTGAGGTTATGAACTGTACCGTGGCTATAGCCGAGTAACACTATGAAAGTGTCGAGAAAAAAACGGGCTGGGCCGTGGGCCGTGTGTTTGGTCGGCCAAAGTTTGAGTTTCCGTGTGGGAAAAGGATTTCTCGCAAGTTAGTCGAGCGGTTTGTGAGTTTAGTCGAGCGGTATGGGACATAGTCGAGAGAAAACGACTATAACCGACAGAAAACAGAGACGCATCGGCTAAGTCGTGGCTGGACGGTTTAGTTAGGGTTTTCGACTGATAAAAAGGTATTTCTCCCGAGGCCACGTCTTTGTGTCGAGAAATATCCAAGAGAAAAACCCTAAAGGCAATTCTAGCCGAGAGAGAAAAGTTCTATCCGAGAGAGTTTGGCCGTAGTGGAAGAAATCATGACTGCAGCCGAGAGGGTTCGACTGCATCCGAGGGATTCTCCGAGCGTTCTGACTATCATCGAGAGATCGGGAGTTCTGTTCGAATCCGGTCCGACCATTCGTTCTGAAATGGTGATTCACCGTGAGAAGGATCGAGTTATATGAGGGTTTCCGAGCGGATCGTGAAATATCCGAGAGCATTTCGATTCGTTCAAGAGAATCTGGTAAGTGTTCGGATATTTTGGTTAGTGCAGAGATTATGTCGAATATCATCGGACTAAACCATCTGTTTTGTACTGTTTATGAGGGAATACATAACCTTGTTCGAGGAAAAGTGAACGTGTTGAGAGGAGATAGGATCTCGCGGGTTTAGCTGGAGTGATAGCCGAGGAATCGCAAGTGCGTTCGACTATCTCTGTTTCTGACCAAAGAATCACCGAGTTTCTTTCGACATAAACGTTTATCAGTGTGTCTAAGGTGAGTGCGTGACTGTGGCATGTATCTAGGATCGTATGATTACTAGATTATGATGTTATATTGATTGCTTGTGTAAGTTAGTGGTTTCGGTTTAGCAAGATCAATGTTATGTGATTGTGATTTGGTTAAGTGTAACCGTGAGAATACATGATGCCTAACTAGCTCGTTTGGATAGCCAGATCGTGTCTCTTGCTTAGGTGATGTGTGATTCACGCTAGAGCAGAACCGAGTCCATAAGTCATGGTCTGCGAGTTAGGGTAGATGATCATATCTGTTTTCTGTGCTTGCTTGCTAAGTGTTTAATATTATGTCTGGATTGATAGTATGATTGCGTATTCTGGTACTGGCTAGGTGTTACCAGATGACCGTATTCACTAAGCATTTATGGTAATGCTTATGCCTCTCTTTTGTGTGGAGTGTGCAGGTAAAGAAGTTATCTGGGACATTAAGTTCTGAAGGCGGACGTGCAAGCAGTGAAAAAAGAAGTGGATTAGGACTCGGTTTTGGATTTATTCGTTATAATTTATTATGGTTTCTGGCTTTGGTGTTTTATTTATAACTTGATCGAATTTGACTAAGTTAGTTTATGATTTTACGAACCTCGATTGTATGTTTGGAATTTGAAATAATTATGCAATGAGAATGAATGTTTTATGAATCGAATCTGTTTAATTATGTTTGAGAAACAAAATCTTGAAAAATATGCTAAGTTTGCATTCTGGTCTTGAGTTAGACTCGGGACAGTCTGGCCTGGATAGAAATATCGGGTTGGGTCGCCACAAAATCCCTCTTCCTTACTACCATTTATCTACCATGGTTAACCAAGCGCCCTCGTGCCTTTAGTACACGTACACCCTTTTAATCATCACACACACATTTACGAATCACATAATATTATGCTTCATCACGCATCAATCATCACATCAACATGCCATCACTACAAGAAAACAGGTAGGTTTCCGATTTTTTTCGTCGTCAAAAATCTGTTGGAAAATGTCGTTTATGACTTTCCGACTGTTTTAGTCGTCAGTTTTCGCATGTTTTCTTGTACTGCATGTTTAATCATCTCTCTCTACCCAATTTACGTTTTTACACGTGTATGTGTATAAGCATAATTATTTATCACATTCTTTTTTTTTTTGAATGAATGTTAAATTTATTCAATCAAAAGCCTTTTTTTACATCAAGTGCATCATTGTTTGAAATTTTTAATTTGATTTTATAAAACTAAAGTACAAACACAACTAGACTCTTGTACCAAACCAATGGGTGAGACATTCTTCGTAGCGTTGGTCTCCTTTGAGTCTAATAGAGCTGAGTCGATTTCGAACCATTTTGTCGATTATTTTCACTAGCTGAGCCGGCGGTATACTTGGGTTCCCATGCCTTCTTCCATTTCTTTCGCGCCAAATGACGTAGATTGTTACTTGGAGTACATATCTAAGGTTGAAAGAACGAATACAATCTGTGGGGAGTTTGACGATCCTAACAACCTCGTCCCATTCGGTGGAGAAGTCCTCGTTTAGAATACCTTTGGCAAGAGAATTCCATATTTTCGTGGAGTATGGGCATGAGAAGAACAAATGTTGCTTTGTCTCCTGTGAAAGTTTACATAGAACGCAAATTGCATCGACATTAGCGTTCCACTTCAGCATACGATCTCCCGTTGCCATCCTGTTGTGGATGACAATCCAAGTGAGGAACGAGTATTTTGGCGTGGCATGAGTAAACCAAACTATGTTTGCCCAATCACATTGTTGATGTTCTTCTCGAATTAGATTCCATGTGTTTTTCGACTTGAATCTCGGCTTGTACTCTCCTCGTTTCTGTTTCCATCGCACCACATCATCTTCATTCGGATTTGAAGTCCCTCGTACTTCTGCAATTTCTTCCTCAATCATGTTGATTATCTCCACACGATGCCGACGTCGCATATGACTAGAAATTACATCAGCCACTGTTGCATTAATGTGTATTCCCATGTCAATGCATCCCCTAGCTCCAAGTATCTCTGATAAACGCCCAAAAGACGACCAATGATCATGCCAGAAAGATATTCACTTGCCATTTTTTACTTCTGCTCTGTGAAAGGATTTAGCTACTGATCGTAGTTTTAAAAATTTTCTCCACATCCATGAGCCTGTATTTGTTGTCTCCTTAATTGACCAGAATGAATCTTTCTTTAATAGGTATTGATGCAGCCATCGAACCCATAGTGATTGGTTTGCTGACGTGATTCTCCATACTAGCTTCAAACCACATACTAAACTTGTCTTCCTTAAAGGTCTCAAACCTAGTCCACCCTCATTCTTCGGTTTAGTTACCATACTCCATTGTAGCTTTGCTTTCCTTGTATTGAGTTCTGGACCAGACCAAAGAAAAGCCGAGCAAAGTTGCTCTATTTCTTTGAGACAAGCTCCCGGAAGTCGATATGCAGTTTGCCAGAAGTTCATTATACTCATCAAAACTGCTTGTATAAGTTGTAGTCGCCCTCCGTAGGAGAGATGTCGAACAGTCCATGAGGTTATTCTTGCTCTGATCTGCTCCACAAGTGGCGAGTAATCGGTCGACGTCATACACCTCGTTAAAAGTGGTAGTCCCAAGTACCTCACCGGGAGCTGGCCTATAGCAAAAGGAAAATTTGATGTGATTGCTTCTTGATTTTCGGAGAGACTCCGGCCATATAAAGTGTTGATTTTTCCAGGCTTATATTCAGTCCCTAGTGGCGGCCGAACTTATTGAGAACATCCATTATTCCTTCTATTGATCGTTTGGTTCCATCCGTGAAAATCAGTAAGTCGTCTGCAAAACATAAATGCGTTAATGGGATAATTTTGCTCTTTGGATGGTATCCGATCCTTCTTGTGAATGCTGCATCGTCAATCATCTTGATGAGGACGTTAAGACAGATAACAAATAGGTATGGAGATAAGGAACACCCCTGTCTTAGTCCCCTTTCACTTTGAAAATATCCCGCCAATTCTCCATTGACTTGCACTGAGAATGACGCTGTTGATATGACATTGACTTGCAATGAAAATATCCCGCCAATTCTCAATTATTTATCACATTCAATCACCCAAATACATGTATGCATTATTGATATGACGTAGGTATGCTTGGTTTAACACTAGACTAATCGTCACAAACGAATGAGATGAGAACAGATTGTCCTTACCTTATCTCGGATGGGATGGGAAACGATGGTGGCAAAGCAGATCAGAGACGCGTCAAAAATAGTTCGAAGATGCGTGACAACTGAAGCGGACCGGCTAGGTTTAGGATTTGCGATGCTTGCAGCCAAAGAAAGCGAAGAAGATCAGGATTCAGAGGTTACCTTGCGGTAGAATCAACTGACCGACAGTAGTGAGGGCTATGGTTTAGGCTCGTGGCTGAGTATTAGCTGTGCAGACGAGTCATTGTAGAGGAATTAAGTAAGGGCGGCTCACGTTTGGTTTGCGGCTGCTTTTCTTCCCAGGAACATTGGTTTTGCGTGCTTCATTGTGATCAAATGATAGCTAGATTGGAGGCCCCTCGGTGATCGCCGACACTGAGATCTTGATAGTGGTTCGACGACTTTGACTCACCTTCTATCTTAAAATGAAATTTATTTCATTGAAAGAAAATGTGAGGATTTACGGTAATCGCTTGGAAACATGCAACAATTAGATAGATGATACGCTCATGATTTAATAAATGAACCGCCTAGAACATAAAACACGAATATATAATCTTCCCATTTTCGTGGCTCCAACTAAGATGTTTTAACAACTTAGTAGATAATATTTTGTTGGTTATTGCAAGATGAAAATATGCTTAAAATCAATTAGGTTTTGATAAAATTCAGTTAACTCATTCACTCAACTTTCGATGGTTAAGACGTCTAACTCATCAAATACTAGTTTTGGAAAATAGTGCAACATTTTCGATGTTTTATCTCCCTACAATCAGATTACTAAATGTGCGCTAAAGTAATTATTTATGCATTGAGAAGAAATAAAGATGAAGAATCGTAATAAATATCCCTTTAAACAATCATCATATCATTATCATATTATGCAACCACTGATTCCCTTCAAACTAACAATCGAAACTACTCAACCATGGTACATGAAACACAGCAAGTAGCGATAGACATCTTACTGAAAATACTTTTATTAAATGAGAAAAGGGTTGACAATTATTCTCTATATCAAAGTACAAAGCGAGATTCTCTCCTTGATGCTCTTCGAAAATCTATGGAAAGTTATTTTAGAAGTGTTTCTTTGGGCGCTAAGGCGTCTCTCTTGTGTTTAAGAGGCTAAAACCAAATATTTATAGGTGTTTATGTCGTCCAAGTTAAGTTTAGGCCCAAAAAAAAAGAAAAGTTGATTCACGCAAAGCCGAATGAATGTGTTACCAGGCTGAGGGAAGCTTCCTCGGGTGAGTGAAGGTGGTGTCCATCCCGAGGGATCATGGGCCGAGGGATTCTTATGTACATCCTTCTCTTTCGAGTCAGACATACATGTCTTCAGTGTTTTGGGTGCCTCTTCTCAACCACCAAATAACCGATGGCACATGAAAGTTAACTCAAAACTCTATCTTATCACAAAAAAAATGATCCAACATGGAATTATGAAAGTCTTCCAACTAGTGGTAAACTTTCAGTGCTTGTATCATGTCTAAATGGAAGGTCATACTTTTGGGGATTTTGGGGACTTGGTCAAGTCTCTTGAATTGTGAACATGTCTAGGTCCTTGGAAGTTACGATAACTATATGGATTCACATGAAGGAGAGTCTGGGTACAGAGTGCAAACATGAAGTGTGAAATAAATAAAATCATATATATAATTAGCCAAACCTCTCTCCATCTAAGCTATCCACATCATCAACTTATTTTTTTCTAATGGGCTTTTATATATATATTTCATATGATTTTTTTAGTCTTCACATAACATAAATTTAGAAATTAAAAAACAAATTCTCTACAAACAAAAAACTATAAATTCTCTAAAAAATTAATTATTAAGAATGTTAATTGTAATAAGAATCAAATAAAATGTAGAAACACAATTGGAAACCCTACCAATAGTACTAAAAAAACAGACAAAAATACTAAAAAAAAAATTCTAAAATCCATGAAAATGAATAAAAAGACATTAAAACCTATCAACAATGTTACATATAAAAAACAAAATGCAGATACTCCAACGAAAAAGAATCTACATCCGAATGACTTTAAACTACATTGAAAGAGGCTATAAATTAGGCATCCACATGACATTAGTTCAAAAATAAAAACAAATACTTATTCTACAAACCACAAAACTGAAATTTCTCTAAAAAAAAAAAAACCATAACAATATATCGAATAAGAAATAAAGAGAATGGATGGGAACGATGGTGAATTCACTTTGTTGATCTCGCATAAAATAAGCGATAGAAAAAAACTAATTGCATAAAAATATTCAGTGGAATACATAAATACTTACGCAGCGTATAAGTATAAAATAATATTTTTTAACAATTAACATATCTCAATTTATATTAAGTAAAATATTTCACAAAAGATCTATATAGTCAACAATAATAAAATAAATTAAAATAATATTTAAAATTAAAAAAAAAGAAAACATTTAATAATAATAAAAATATATAAAATTATAAATTAAAAAAAAATAATAGATAACTCAGCGCAACGCGGAGATTGATTTCTAGTTATCTTAACTAATAAAATGAGCTGTTTGGGGCTCCTGAGGGGCTCCACATCAACTTTTAAAAATTGTTAAAAATCGGGACACGTGAGCATGGTTTAAATCTAAACTAATAATAAATAAATTGGAATAATAATAAATAAAATTGATCGCTATCTGTTAAACGAATTAACCCAACTTCTTGATTGGGCCAAACCCTTATACTCTCGAACCACGCTTTAGATACAATCGATAGAAAAATAAAATAAAATAAAACCATTTGTCGTCTCCAACCTCTCGACCCCGTAACGGTGGCGACGGAACAAATCTATGAAAATCCTTTGCCTCCTCTCCCTCTCACCGTAATCTACTCCATTCCTGTCAGTTACAGACTCATCACCTTCCCATAACTCCCATCCATTAAAACAATTACTGCTCACTAACCTCAAAGATGATATAAATTAATTTCCGATTTCCACAAAGCCTCAATCTACCAATTTGCCCGGCAACCAGAAATTCAGAAGCAAATCATGTCGCTGCCAACCTCTTCCAAACTCCTCGCCATCAGCACGTTTGCCGATCTCCAAAGAAATTTCTGCAACAAAGAGATTCATGTCAGGCTCATTCACTTATGGGAGGCGCGGAATTTCAAACAAGGAAAGTTTTTGATGGGTGTGGAGCTGCTCCTCATTGACACAAACGTTAGTACACACTCCTCCCTCGACATATTTTTCTTTTTGGATTGAGTCAGATTTTCAAATCAAATTTATTTGGATTGATTCAGTTTTTCAAATCAATTTTGGATTGTTTTGTGTGGTCTTTTTTATGGCACACCTTTTTTTTAACCATCGTACTGATTCTGTTCTGGTTGTTGCAAGTTATTATTTTACATTCTTATATAAACTGGCTTTTCTATTTCCGTGCTCGTGCAATGTGGTGTACAAATGTGCAACTCTGGGAAATTTAGACCCATATGAGCATTTGATATATCATGGTTTTTACTCGTTTTTAAACCATGATATAAGTCTTTTTATAGAGTCTTTTGGTATTTTTAGAGTCCTATTAGAGTCTTTACAGGTTGGACTACGATTGGAGCATAATTGGAGATTTTGAAACCTTTTGGAACATTTTGGAAGAAGTTGCAAAGTGATAAAGTCAAAAGACAGATCTACACGCAAGGTGTCGATCGACACAGATGGTGTCGATCGACACCAAGTCAGCCGACCAAGTTTTGCGGACTTCAACCAGGAAAAGGAAATCAGAAGAAGTTTCAAATATTTACAAGTTTGCCCCTAACGCGAGTTTGCCTATAAATATAGATTTTCAAGGCATTGTTTAGCATCCAAGTATTATTCTTATTTTCTGTTTTGAGACTTAGAGAGAGATTTTTAGAGAAATTTTAGAGAGAAGAATTTGTCTCCTTCAGAGCAAATTCGGAACTCCTTTGTTTCTATTGATTTCTTTTATGCAATCTTCTTTATTCATGATGTTTTCTTCATTCACCATGTCTGAGTAGTTTGCTAGTTAGGTTTAGGGTTTTTCAAGGGTGATTAATGAATTGTTAGGTCGAATTAAATTGTTAGGATAAAATCATTAGAGTTCTTCATCTGGATTTGTGTTTAATGCTTATTCTAGCTTCGCGACCTAGAATCTGATCTTAGGTTAATTAATAGATGCGAGAGTATTATTGATTGCCTGAACTAATGTTAGATGAGCAAAATACCTATTCGCAAAGAGATTTGGTTTAGGATTTTGTGAACAATCGAACCTGATATTAATGCTTGTCTGAATTGTTTGAATTTGCAAAGAGATTTGGAATTCTAGGGTTTAGGCATAGATAATCTTCGCAGCAAGAGTTGGTTGATTTTACATTAGTGTTTCAAGTTCAAGAACAATGCTTAATAATTCCTAACATTCTGTCTAGACCTGCAATTTAGATCACCTGAGAATTTTCCTGAACCTAGCGCCTTAGTCTCCTGATTTTAAGAACCTTAATTCGTGATTGCTCATTTATTTCTTGCTTTGTTTTACTCTCATTCTATTTGACCTAGCATAATCTGAACTTAGAAACCTTAGCGTAGCATCTACTTCTCTTGGGATTTCGATACCCCTTATACTACGATTGCTTTTGCTGTGCACTTGCAGTAGTTTTATTAGGGTAAAACCTGAGGCCTATCAAGTTTTTGGCGCCGTTGCCGGGGAAATAATAGCTGCCTACGGAATCTAGTATTAGGATTTTGACTAGGTTTTGTTTTTATTTTTTTGTTACTAATTTAGTTTCTTATCTTTGGTTTCAGGTGCATGCCCAGTACCAGAAGCAACAAGGAAGAGGAACTAGTCGCACTGAACCAAGAGCTTGGCCGTTTGGAACGTACGAATCGCAAATCTGCCCGAGCGTCGATCGACACAACTAGCATCGATCGACACCTTGCGCAGACTACAATGGCCGAAGCCATGGTTGTGGTACGCGACGCAGAAGGCAACCTATTCGACCTACAAGGCAATATAAGGAATGCCGTAGGATAGAGACTTGATGAGGCTGGCGCCGTCATCATTAAACCAGCAATACAAATCGCCCCCGCAGAACCTGGACGTGGAAGAACATTAGGCGAGTACAACCGCCCAGACCAGTTCTATGCTAATAGAGCTGCGATCCGTCCTTCTCCATTCCAAAGGAATGACTTTGAGCTGAAGCCTGCTTACTTCACATTGGTGGCTCAGCATCCCTTCCATGGTCTTCATAATGAGCATCCTATGGACCATATTGAGAGGTTCGAAGATTTAGCTTCAAGCATCAAGGCCAATGGAGTCACATATGATTATCTTTTCTGCAAGCTCTTCCCTTACTCGCTTGCTGGAGATGCATCCTACTGGCTGAAGCAGTTGGATCCAGGCTCACTAACCACTTGGGAAGAGACAAAGAATGCATTCTTATGAAATTTCTTTGATGACGCGAGATCAGAAGAGCTGAGGACGAAGATCACTACATTCTCCCAAGGACCTACAGAAGCATTCAAAGCTTCTTGGGTGAGATTCAAGGCGTACCAGAGGGACTGCCCACACCACGGTTTTAGCGAACCACAGCTCCTTGATATCTTCTACCGCGGGATTGATTAGAGGTATCAGATGGCCTTAGACGCAGCGAGCAATGGTAACTTCAACACCAGATACCCAGAAGACGCAATGGTGCTTATAGAGGATTTGGCCTCTTGTAATAGCACCAAGAACGCAGACTTCGAAAGAAGACAACACGCTGGAGTGAATGGAGGAAGCCAAATTGCTGAAGTCAACAGGAAGCTGGACAACGTACACAATCTCTTGGTGGGAAAGAAGCAAGTCCATTTTGCTAATGAAGTGGAGACTTTTGAGCCTGAGGAAGAAGAGGTTAATTTCATCAATGGTGCTGGTTTTCAAGGTCAAAGATTTGGCAATCAGCAAAGCTATGGGTCCTCTTACCAGAGGCCTTTTCAGAGCAACAACTTCAACATAACTTTTGGTTCTTCTTCTTACCGGAAGCCACCTGCGCAAGACAACAAAATGGAAGCTATGTTTGATCAAATCTTGGAAGGACAGCAGAAGATGACAGTGGACTTCAATGGGAAGATTGATTCACTGTATCAAGACCTGAATGGAAAGATTGAGAGCATAAACTCTCACATGAAGAAGCTGGATGTTCAAGTAGCTCAAACCGCAGAAGCTGTTCATAGGCAAGAAGGTTTCCTTCCAGAGAAAACTGATACCAATAAAAGACGCCATGTGAATGCCATCACGATTCAGAGTGGAAGAAGCCTTCAACCAGTGCTGAAAAAGGGCCTGAATGCTGAAGAAATCGTGGAGTTTCATGCTGATGAAGAAGATGTTGAAGTTGCAGAGTAGGTGTCGATCGACACCAGTAGAGGAACTCAAGCAATCGGGCTCGATCGAAAAAGCATCTTCGACACAAGAAGCCAGTGTCGATCGACACCTCCAAAGTGTCGATCGACACCCTACCCAGACCTCGCTGGATCAACCTGAACCTTTCAAACTTGAAGAGGAAAAGGTGTATAAACCAAAAATACCTTATCCCCTGCCTCCCAGAAGATATAAACAGGAAAGAGAGGAAGCCATATGCAAGGAAATGATGAGTAAGTTGATGGTTGAGCTACCCTTAGTTGATGCGGTCCAACTTTCACCTGCTTTAAGAAGATATGTCAAGCGAATGGTAGTCAATGGTATAAGCCCTGAGGAAGGCGCATTGCTTACCAGAGACATGAATGCAATTCTCTTGAACATAGTTCCAAGGAAGAAGAAGAAGGTGTGGGTTTCTGAACAAGCCAGCGCTGTGATTCAGAAAAGGATTCCAGAGAAGTTACCTGATCCAGGAAACTTTGTGCTAGATTGCTCAATCTCAACAGGAAGGTTTCCTCGTTCTCTCTGCGATTTAGGTTCAAGTATCAACTTGATACCATACTCTGTTGCTGTTAGACTTGGGATGACTGATCTCAAGCCAAGCAGAATCTCTCTAATCCTAGATGATCGATCAAAGAGATTCCCAGAAGGTGTCTTAGAAGATGTTCCCCTGAAGATTGAAGGCTGCATAATTCCCACAGACTTTGTGGTTTTGAAGTATGATGAAGAACCTGCAGATCCTCTTATTCTGGGAAGATCATTCTTGGCATTAGCTGGTGCCATCATTGATGTGAGAAGAGGGAAAATGGAGCTTGATTTGGGTGACGTTGTCATGAACTTTGACATGGACAAGTTAAGAGGACCATCCACCATTGATGGTCAAGCTTTTTCAGTAGAGATGTCCGTGGAAGAAGGTCCAATCATGGAAAATTCGGAGGACATTACTGCTGGGTATGTGAAGGAGCTTGATACTGAAAAGCAAGAGGACAAGCTGGTTATTCAAGAGACATTGGCTGAGAATTCTAAGGAAATTGTGGAGCTTGAAGACTGGGGTGGAAATGATCATCTCTTCAGGACTATGAGCAGAGAAGATGTTCAAATCAATGACAAGATGAAGGAAGACGTTTTCATCATCGAAGCAAGGATTGCAGAGATGAAGTGGAGAAAAAATGCAGAGACTCGAGCTTCAGGCTTGGTGTCGATCGACACCACCAGTGTCGATCGACACAATTCGCGGTTCACACCAGAAGTCGCTTCCAATGCTGCAAGTCCATCATCTTTGGACAAACAAACGACTCCACATCCTTCAGCTCAGAAACCTCGAAGGAAGCAAAGGTACGCATTTCCTGAAATCAATTCCAAACCCCCTGATCTTATCAATAAGAATACCAAAGGTTCAAAAGATGCTGCGCACTTATGCAAGCCACAAGATTCTCGTAGAAGATTTGGTGTTTCTTTTGATGATTCTGCAGGAAAACGAAGTGTCCCACCCGAAGTCAAGTCCCGCCCTGCTGCTCCTCATTTCCTTGGCCGCTATCATGCACCTACTGCCTATACACCGCCATGGATGAGAATACATTCGTCTGGGAAGCATTCAATACCACCCTCTGATCCACCAGACGTCTGAACCCCGACACAGTCAAGCTAATGACTGAAAACGAGCGCTGAGTGGGAGGCAACCCACTGTTAGGTAATATATTTTTTTACATTTGTTTTGGTTTTACTAAGTCCTAGTTTTAGTCAGTTGAAAAAAGGAGACATTGGATTCGACTTAGACCAGTGTCGATCGACACTACTATAGTGTCGATCGACACCACGTGCAGACGAAGGTAAGTCTTTTAATTGGTCTTTTATGTTGTTTCTAATCCTTCTTTTAGCCAACTTCGGGCTTGATAACACTGGGGACAGTGTTGTTTAAGTCTGGGGAGGTGATTACTGACTTTGTGTTTTGTTTTGAGAGTCAGTCAAAAACTTTGTTTTATTGAGTCAAAATTAGTGAAATTTTCAGTTTTTTTTGGAACTAAACCACAACATATTGACACTTGAAGGACCATTGCCATAGTAGTTGATTGCAGGTCTTACTAAGTAGAAAGCTGCAAGTGGATCAATCTAACAGAGAGAGTTCAGATTCCTTTATAAGAACTAGGTATGCACTGAACTTGATTCCTCTTTCAGCTATGAACAAGAAAAGCTAGTTGCAGTCTCTCCTTGATCTTCCCTTGAGAAAAGAAAAAGAATTAAGAAGTCTGACCAAGGAATAGTGCAAAGATCCTCATGAGCCCGTCTCCTCACAAGGAACAATATTAGTGAGAGCTCAAGAACCTGTCTCCTAACAAGGAACACAAGTAAGAGTAGCACTATTCCAAGACTTCAAAAGAATGAGAAAAGTCAATGAAAAGATCTTACAACAACCTGAAAATGGGCAGAAGTTGACTAAGGGAGGAGAAAATAGGAGAGCTGTACAAATAATGTCATGTTCAAAGCACTAAGGAAGGGAAAGAATCAGCAAAGTTCTTTGGCAATACCAATGTTAGAGTTCGAAATTTATCTAAGGAAAGGATCTGGATTCAAACTAGGAGATTGCTAAGCTTGTGGTAAGTACACTGAACTTTCCTAAGGTTGGCTCTACTGCATGTGGATTTAAGAGTGTTAACCAGTTGTGGCGTTCTGAAGGATAGCTGGATTGTTTCTGTTTTCAAACCTCGACTCTATATTTGGTTTCTGTTTTGCTTGAGGGCAAGCAAAAGCTAAGTCTGGGGGAGTTGATATATCATGGTTTTTACCCGTTTTTGGACCATGATATAAGTCTTTTTATAGAGTCTTGGTCTTTTTAGAGTCCTATTAGAGTTTTTACAGGTTGGACTACGATTGGAGCATAATTGGAGATTTTGGAACCTTTTGGAGCATTATGGAAGAAGTTGCAAAGTGATGAAGTCAGAAGACAGATCTACACGCAAGGTGTCGATCGACACCAAGTCAGCCGACCAAGTTTTGCGGACTTCATCAGGAAAAGGAAATCAGAAGAAGTTTCAAGTATTTACAAGTTTGCCCCTGACGCGAGTTTGCCTATAAATATAGATTTTCAAGGCATTGTTTAGCATCCAACTATTATTTTTATTTTCTGTTTTAAGACTTAGAGAGATTTTAGAGAGAAGAATTTGTCTCCTTCAGAGCAAATTCAGAACTCCTTTGTTTCTATTGATTTCTTTTATGCAATCTTCTTTATTCATGATGTTTTCTTCATTCACCATGTCTGAGTAGTTTGCTAGTTAGGTTTAGGGTTTTTCAAGGGTGATTAATGAATTGTTAGGCCGAATGAAATTGTTAGAGTTCTTCATCTGGATTTGTGTTTAATGCTTATTCTAGCTTTGCGACCTAAAATCTGATCTTAGGTTGATTAATAGATGCGAGAGTATTATTAATTGCCTGAACTAATGTTAGATGAGCAAAATACCTATTCGCAAAGAGATTTGGTTTAGGATTTTGTGAACAATCGAACCTGATATTAATGCTTGNAGCAAAATACCTATTCGCAAAGAGATTTGGTTTAGGATTTTGTGAACAATCGAACCTGATATTAATGCTTGTCTGAATTGTTTGAATTTGCAAAGAGATTTGAAATTCTAAGGTTTAACATATATAATCTTCGCAGCGAGAGTTGGTTGATTTTACATTAGTGTTTCGAGTTCAAGAACAGTGCTTAATAATTCCTAACATTCTGTATAGACCTGCAATTTAGATCGCCTGAGAATTTTCCTGAACCTAGCGCCTTAGTCTCCTGATTTTAAGAACCTTAATTCGTGATTGCTCATTTATTTCCTGCTTTGTTTTACTCTCATTCTATTTGACCTAGCATAATCGGAACTTAGAAACCTTAACGTAGCATCTATTTCTCTTGGGATTTCGATATCCCTTATACTACGATTGCTTTTGCTGTGCACTTGCAGTAGTTTTATTAGGGTAAAACCTGAGCCCTATCAGCATTGTGTTACAGATGAGAACCGTGATTCCAGGCAATTCAGATGAGGTACTTAGATTTCTTGATTATTAATCATAGGTCACCAACATAAACCTTCTTACATATCACAATAGGTTGATGGATTCTAAATCTTTGTACTTACCTAACGCACAAGAACCTATTCACACCTCTTTGGACATGTTTAAGTCGTTGTTTTAGAGTATGGTTCATTTTCTGGGGCACTACATAATTGTTTTCCCACTTCTGAAATTTATATTTTTTTAATTGTTTGATTCAGTCCAGTACAGACATTCCAGGAGAAACCAGAGGATTTTTTTGTAGATGAAGTGGTAGAGACATGAAGCTTCCTTTCCTTATCGTAGCAGCTACTGCCATGCATCGTAACATTCAGGTTCATATCTCTGCTAGGCTAAACCTCCCAAATAAGCAATGTTTAAGAATCTCAATGTTTACCCAATGTGGAAAATGTAGGTTATACCTTAAGAAAAAAGAAAAAAGACGATCTCAGTCTTGAAGCATACCCGTATTTGTAAAAGAAATAGTTCGAATGTTGGACCGTACAAAGTTACATCACCAGTTTGGTCTATGATGTAGGTCATTTGATTTTCTGAGGGTATGTACATTGCAAGATAGTATTCCACTAAACAAAAGGTACAATTAGATGTCTTAATTTGCATTTCTCGATGCATCTATTGTATTCCATCTCTTATAAAACTCTTTTAATCCTTCTTCGCTTCTTTATGTCTCTCATGATGTGTGTGGACTATTGATCCTAGCTCTTGATACCCAACTTTTATTTTTTGTGTTAGCTATCATATTGTTTTTCCCATTTTCTTTGTCCATTCAAGGTCGTAGTAACACCGTAATTTATAGAAATTGTAATTTGTTTTCCATTCATCATTAGGTACATAGGCTGGAAAAATATGGGAGGGATCCTGACCACATATCTAAGATATGATTTCAGAATGAGAGTATGATGTGGCTTGTCACAACTATAACCTAGAGCTGCGTCAGAATTTGAGTCAGTGTGAATATGGTCATATACATTAGGGGTTTTAGGGGAGTTGGTACGGATGTATAACAGTATTTCTTCAAGTGCTCAGTCGCTCCAGAGGAGTGATGCTACATACCAAGTCCAATGATTTTCATGCAAATGAGTGATAGGGTTTCAAGTACCATGTAAATATGTACAACTAATTAATGGACCATTAATAATAAAATTAATATTTTATCTACTATAAAATTAATATTTTATCTACTATAAAATTAATATTTTATCTATTTGACATGATTTATGGAAAAACAATTGTACTTCACAAACAACAAAAGTAAATTATAAATTTATGTTTAGTGTTTCGTCTTCCTCCCTCTACAGTTGGATAAACAATAAACTATGGTTAATAGTTTTCAAAACTCTTCTTTGACAAATGAATAACTACTCCATACGCAGTAGACGTATAATTGTCTTAAAAATATAGAAACATATACAACACTTAAAAATTGTTTTCTTAGACAAATCTTACTTATAAAATTTTGTTTCATCATACATTGGTTCTTGACATTTCTTTCAGAATCACATTCATGATTTGTTTACTTTGTGAGTGGTTTTTTAGTTGAACAGCTGAGGTATGGATTACAAGCATGATTTCTAATACTCATCTGGGTGAAGACTCTGAGTAAAATTTAAACTTACTTTTAGCTATATTAAAATGGCAAAAAATGGCATCGATCATTTTCGAATCTGGCTTGGATCAAGCAAAGAGATGTTGAAGTCTGTAAGTATGATTGGAATTAGTAAAGATTCTGACTTCCCCTTACGTGAATTTGATTTTCTTCTGTTAGTAGAGTATTTGTAAATTAGATGGTATATAATCACTATAAAATATGTACAAGAACTACAGAATTAGAATCTTATCTGATGGAAACCAATATTCTTAAAGAAAAAGAAAAGGAATTCAAACCACTAAGCTGTTTTGACTTTCAATGAAATAAAATTTTATAAATGCCGACAATGAATCACTTTGAAAAGTTTATAAGTTCAATTCTTTTATGTGTTTGTCTACCAGCTTTCATGAATCATCCCAACAAATTTGGTACTCTTATGAAGATTTTTACAGCTCAAAGGTAGAAAATGCTCACTGGTTAAGCCAACTCGAGTAGAGCATTACGTGATAAATACATTATGTTATATAAGTATATATTTTAGTTAAACCCAAAATGAAAATTATATTAAGTTTAGAAAATAAACCGCGCGTAGCGCGGACATCACCTAGTACATATATATAACTAGCCAAACCTCTCATGGGCAGAAAGTATGAGATGTGCAGCGTATGTCATCAATCAGATGCAACTCAGTCCAAATAATATGAAGTCTCTTTATGAGATGGTTCACAAGAATAAGCCATCAGTGAAACATCTCAGGGTAATTGGATCAGTCTGCTACGTCCATGTGTTTGATTCTCTAAGAATAAAGTTGGAGGCAAACACGAAGAAGTGCATCTTTGTTGGATATGATGAACAAAGAAAAGGTTTGTGGTGTCTGAAGATGTTGTTTTTGATGAAGTTTCCTCATTCTATGGGGCACCTCAAGTCTTAGTAGAGCAATAAAGTGGGAGTTCCTCCAAGATTAATGAACCAGCGCTCTTCAAATTCCAAGTAAGAGTGGAAATCCTGAAATAGAAAAATGATAACATGCATATTGTGCCCGTTTTTACTATCATAAGTGTATGCTTTGATAAGCATTTCACTAAGGTTTTAATGCATAAACACTAGATTTTGAGTATTTGGTTGTTCAAGACTCTTTTCAGGTAAACTTAGCAAAAGACACATATTTGAGAGCAAAACTGACACTTTCGGGATAAGTGTTGGAAGACATAAGTTCAACATCAGATGGAAATTTTCCCACAACGAGATCAAGCTCATATTTAGAGACAAGGTAGCCTTATCAGCTGTCTTTCACCTCGAAGTGGTTTGAGTTCAATCCCACGGTTGGATCTTAAGTTATGAAGAAAGCAAGAAGGTCCGTCAAACATCAAAAAGATCAAGTTGGCCGTGCCACAGCCTAGCCAGAATACTAACGGCCGCGCCACAGCCCACTCTCGTGTGGCCAGACCACTAGACGATTTCTGAGTCCATTTGCAGTCCAACTTAAACCCGAAGCCGTCAAATGCAAGCCAAAACCTAAGTGGCGCCCAAGGGGACTTGAAGACCTATAAATACATGATGTTTAGGGTTTCATAAACAAGTTTTTTTGACGTCTTCTTTTTATTTTGGGTCAAGGCAAACTTTATGGCAGCGAATCTCTCTCCCTTGTTTTTCACTCTTGTTCTTCGAGGGAGATTGATTTCTTCTTGAACCCTCATTGCTTTTCATCGATTTATATAAGTTATGCATTCGTAAATCTCGATTTTTGCCCCTTCTTCTATGTCTGAGTAGTTTACTTTCGTTGGGTGTTCTTTAAGGGGATCTATGGAGAATTTCATTAACAGTTCTTAAACTGGCTGCGTCGGTTATCTAGGCCGTAGATTAGGATCTTCTTTCGTGTGTAAGCTCGTTCTTATTGCATGAGTCTAGCGTCATGAACTAGAGTATGATTTTAGGATTGTTAAGAACCACTAACATGCTGAATCTTTCATCCGAACATAGCTTAGCTGAGCGTTTGCTTCGTTTGATGCTAACGCATATCCATGAAGTACCGTGAATATTTATGAACCTGATCTGATATTGCGTGCTTGTTTAGGACGTATGATACAAAATATACTTGCGATTTTTTCATAACAGAGACGATATAGCTTGAAAGGGTTAGGTCACGAAACCAGTGATTCTGGTTTAGGGAAAATCGCCTAGTCTCATTTGTTTGATTCGATGTGTGTTTGATTTTTAGTTAGAACCTCATAGATTTCCCTAAGAGATCCCTAACGTGTTTCACCCCTGCATTTAATCGAGATTTACGCACCTTCAATACTTGCTTTTTCTGCATTGCTTGGCTTAATTTCTCTTTTATGATTTCCTTTAAGTCTTTAAGTTAAATTTCCTTTTCCCGTTTGTCATAGAGCTGGTCGACACTCTCCTCTATATAAGACGATGCTTTGCCTTTCAATATTTTCTCCAGAACCTTGACACAAACCCCAAACCCCCAATTCTCTGCGTCTTTGATTGTCCTGATTTCTTGTTTTGCAGTTGTCCATCTCCTTGTGGATCGATACCCTAAGTATTACAACGCACGCTGTGCACTTGCACCTTAGGATCTTACAAATTTAAAGGAGGAGCACTAATCAAGAAGAGGATGAGGAGTAAGATCATGGTTCCATGGCTAATCAACGGCCTAACAAGAACATCGTAAGACCTGCTCGGTTTAGAGATGAAAGGTTTGTAACTACCTACTCATGTTAATTTGCAGCTCCATTAGATGAAGATGAACTAACATCTTATGATGAAGTAAAAGAAGTAAATGAGTAGGAGACCGCAATGAAAGAGGAGATGAATGCTCTCATAAAGGACGAAACTTGGGATTTGGTTCCGAAACCCAAGGATGTTCAACCCGTTTCTTGTAAATGGGTGTATTAGATAAAGCGTAAAACAGATGAGAAGATTGATAGATTTAAGGCAAGGTTGGTTGCTCGGAAATTCTCTCAGAAGTATAGAGAAGATTAGTCTCAGCCTTGTAGCAAAAATGACTACAATACGCTCTCTCTTATCTTTACGTGTAAGTTTTAGTTGAAAATTATAGCAATTAGACACAATGTTTTTACACCCGACCCAAACATCAACCCAGAACATCTTTCGATCACTGGGTCACTGGTTGGACCACAAGTCATTGGATCGGGTCATTTAATTATTAAAATATACATATAATTATATAAATATATTAAAATATCATATAAATATATAAACTAATTTTATAAATACATAATGGTTAAACATTTTTCTATAATTATATAAACCATAATATTGTTTGATTAATTTATTTTTGAAAAAGATTTCAATTATGTATTTTTATAAATTAATATTTATTTTTATTTATATTTAAAAATGAAATGAAATTAAAATTGTTGATAAATAATTATAATAACAAAATAAGTTACTAAATGTGGAAAAAACAAGAAAATATATAGTTGACATTGTCAACTTGACAACAGGCAAGAAATAAATATCATTATCTATTATTTATTATAATAAATAAAACATTAAACGATAAAAAACATTAAAACCCTATTTTCTAAGAATTCAAGTGTCACGTATTCTTCTTCTTTCCCTTTTTTTTTCTTCCGTAATTTTTAAATGTTTTTTTAAAACAAATCATAAAAAATTATGAGATTCAATCATTATCATGAAGATCTGAGATCAATTTTGTGAAAACCCGAATCGGGCCGGTTCTGGATTCGTCCCGATCACCAGCTTTAGGTGGATTTTTCCGGATTTCACCGGTTGAACAACATTCCGATTTTATCTGAAATCCAGACCAGAAATGTTACCGGATCCGGTTGGACTAGCCGGTCTTAGCCGGGTCTAAAAACATTAATTAGACGTGAAAAATGTTTTTCTATACAGAAAGCTTGATAAGAACATCTTCATGGAGCAACCCTTTGACTTCATATCACGGGAGCATCATGGTCTGAACACCTGGTCGATCAGATTTCTCGGAATTCTCGAAGCATTTGATCTCTTCGAGTAAAAATGTTAACTTTCCAAATTTCAGCAAATTTCGCCCAAATAACCATTAATTTTTTCCTAACCGCCTCAGTACTAAATATATTCATCAATGGAGCACGAAAATACAGAGACACAAGACATTAAAGATTCAACAAAAAATTTCTTTGTTTTTAGTATCTAGTTTCATTGCTTTTGATTCTTTATTGCTTTGAGGAGAAGATTTCAATCATTTGTTCATCACAATTGTTGTCTTATAAACCCTTTTTATTTTTTGTTATTTATAAGATATTTTCAATTGTTTTTGATGTTGCTACTCATGTCATAACTGAGTAGTTCGTTTGTTGGGAATAAGGATCTGTAAAGGGAATTGATTCATGGTTGGTAAATATGTTTTGTTTTTAAAGTGGCACATTCGTTAGGTTGAAGTTATCCTCTGTCTAGTTCTGTAATGCATGTTGCTGAATTAGCAATGATATTAGAAAGTCATCGCTTGCAAAACATGGTTCATTATTAATGATCTCTATCATCAATGATATTAGAAAGTCACCGATTTCTCAAGAACGATGGAATTATTAATGATCTCTATCATTTTCCACTCTACTGTTTTGAGAATATTTCAGCGCCTTCAAGGCTCCAACGAAAACCTAATGCAGTTGCAAAACATTTTTCAAATGAATACTGTAGATTAGATATCGAACTGAATACTTTATTAGGAATATAACAATCCAAAGTATTTATACAAGTATAAGTCGGTTCTAGCCAACACTAATCTAGGAAACTGATATACTCATATATTTCATACACTTACCTTGTATTTAAGACATAATTGCATTTATACTTAGAGTAATTGTAAATTTTGTCCCATTTTATGTTTTAGAACATGTTTGCATAAGCATTTGCATAGTTCTTGCATATTTGCATCATTCTCAGGTTATATGGTGTACATGGAGCTATCTTGGATGCTGAGCTAGGGCATGAAGGTGTTCATAGATGAGCTGTTTTCAAACAAACCCGCCAGTTTGCAACACCCGCCAGGCTGCTCAAAGTGCTCCAAACCGGCTTTCTCTCGCAGAAAGGCACCAGTTTGCAACACCCGTCAGGCTGCTCAAAGTGCTCCAAACCGGCCTTCTCTCGCAGACATGCACCAGTTTGCAACACCCGCCAGACCACTAAAATGCTCCAAACAGGCCACCGCGTTTTTACTCTATTTTTCTCTTCTTTTGGTTGCCAACTCACATTTTGTCTTTTTGTGAGGGGACCAATATTTTTGGACCTATATAAACATTTTAACCTATTTTTTAAGAAGACACGAAATTATTAGAGTTCTCTCCTTTAATTTTAGGTCTAGCCACCATTTTTGAGGGTTTTAAGCTTTTCTTGGTTTGTAAAACTTGAATCTTTAATTTTTAATCTAGTACTTGTCTTTTAATTTTTCTTCTTTGTTTAAGCTAAGCATGTTCAACTTCTCTAACCCAATGTTTAAGAGAGGTTCGAACATGATTAGTGAGTAGTCATTTAGGGTTTAAGGTTGGAGTGATTAGGGAGGTTCTTAAGGGTTTAACTTGGGTCTTTCTTGCTCTTAATCTTAATCTCTTCTTGGATTTGGGGGTTTTAAGGCCTAGAGATTCTCAAAGGAGATCTCTTTGATTCTAGGGATTTTTTTATCCTAACAAGACTTAGGGAATCCCATAAACCCAAATCCAAGAGACTAGCTCATCCTTTCCCACAAGCGATGGATGTTTAGGGAGCTAGTTAGGGCATTTCTAAGATCTTTGCTTTATGTTCTTCAGTCTATCTTTCCACAATACACCATGGGTTAGGATGAAAGGTTGAAGAAAGCATTTATACCACACACCATGGATAAATCTAGATCTTGCTTCTTAATGCTTAGAGATAGCTCATTAAAAATGTGTAGATCTATTTTATTAAATCCCAAGTTTGAATTTTGAACCTCTCTAAGCATGAACCTCAACCTTGAATCTGCCCTTTGTATTTGAGTTTCTAAAGTCATCACCTTTTAGTTTTAAAGTTTGGATCTTTTCCTTTAAGTTGCTAGAAATTGCTCAATTGGTCTCATTTTAGCATTCGAATATTTAAAATCAGTAGCTTGTCCATTTAAATTCCTAGAAATCACCTGGTAGTATCTAAATCCATCATTAGAATTGTTAAAATTGTTTTCATAATCGTTTGGTAGCTGCAAGTAGTTTTAAGGATTCGTTTCCCCATTTAAACTCGAATTTGGCCTAGCTTTACTTGAGTTTTGCATTCTTAGTATCTTTCAACATCTGATTTGGTTTAACACCTAAAGTATTACAATGACAAAATGAATCTTTAGGGTTGATAAAACCTTGAAAAAGCTTAGTTATAAATTGGCGCCGTTGCCAACTTGGGTTTGTTTGAAAGTATTAGGATTTGGAGTTTAGTAGAGACTAGGTTTTGATTTTTATTTTGGTTACTAATATTTCTACTTTTCTACTTGTGTTTTCAGGTACATGAACTTAAGGTCTAGAGGTGACAATAACCTATTACAACGTCTAGACAATATTCACCAATTTGGAAGTGCAAGGTTGAGAAGGGAAAGACAACAAGAACAAGGGTTTGAGGAGATTGTGCAATCTGGTATGGCTGATCAAGATGAGGCTGCTCCTCAACATGGTGCTGCTGGTAGGGGTAATGGAAACCCCAACAACGTTCCAAGGCAGCTAAGGATCATTGGTGCGGGTGATGCAAGAAACACACACACAAACCGCTTTGGCATCACTCCACCACCAGTTCAAAACAACAACTTTGAGATCAAGCCTGGCTTTGTCTCTATGGTCTAGAATAGTAAGTTCCATGGTCTAGCAATGGAAGACCCATTAGATCATCTTGACAACTTTGAGCAAGTTTGTGGAATGATCAAGATCAATGGTATCTCAGAAGATAGCTTCAAGCTAAGGTTATTCCCATTTTCTCTTGGGGAGAAGGTTAGGTATTGGGAGAAGACACTACCTCATGACACAATCACATCATGGGTTGATTGCGAGAAGACTTTCTTGTCAAAATTCTTCTCAAGCACAAGGACAGCTCGCCTAAGAAGTGAGATTAGCGGTTTTGCACAAAGGACAAATGAGACCTTTAGTGAAGCAATGGAGCAGTTCAAGGACTACACCATTCAATGTCCACATCATGGATTCACTGAGGAGTCACTCTTGAGCACCATATACAGAGGAGCTTTGCATAAAATTTGCATGCTATTGGACACAACAAGTAAAGGGAATTTTCTTGGTCAAGATGTTCAAGAAGGAATGGAGTTTATTGAGAATTTGGCTTTGAGTGATGGTAATTATTCTGAGGAGTATGATCGAGCACCAAGGGGCAGTGAGCTTGAAGCACACAAGAAAGAGCTGAAGGCACTCCATGAGAAAATAGACAAGATGATGCTTGCAAGTCAAAAACAAGTCCACTTTGTTGGTGAGGCCTCAGATGTGTTTCAAACTCAAGAGGGCAATCAAGAGGAGTTTGAGGAAGCTAATTGGGTTGGTGGTCAAGACTATCCTAAGCCACCAGGCTATGTCCAAAGATATCAAGGCAACAACTTGTCTTATAGAAGTACCAATGGTTAAAATTCAAAAGATCAAGTGTATCCTCCACAGCAAGGCACCCAAGGAAAACCTTTTGTTCTTTACAACCAAGGTGGATTTGCACAAAACAATGGGTATCAAGGGCAAATACAAGGCAACTTCCAAGGTCAACAACAGAAAGGGAACAAAGGTTACCCTCCTGGTTTCGTGCCACAGCAGCAACAAGTCCAAGCTCCACCTCAAGATCATATTCAAGCAATGTTACAACAAATTCTTCAAGGCCAAACGACTACAAATCAGAAATTTGCTATAATGAATACTAGGATGGACTCTTCTCTTACTGAGGTAGCTACACAGATCTCCCAAATGAATAACAAGATTAGGCAGCTTTAGAAAGGCAAGGCAAGATCAAGTGGCCAAGAAAGCTTACCCGGAAAGTGTGAGACCAATCCAAAGGAGTATGCTAATGTGATCACTCTAAGGAGAGGGAAAGAGGTAGCACCACGGTCTACATGTAAGGTCAATGAGGACATTGTAATTCAAGAGGGGGAGAGTAACCTTTCAAATGATCAAGAGATCATATTTGACAATGTCTACATTGAAAGATTGAGGAAAGGCAATGAAGCGGTTTTGGAGAAACAAGTGGAGGAAGCTAGCAAAGAGAAAGAATTTTTCATTCCTACACCTTACAAACCAAAGCTTCCCTTCCCTGGACGTTTCAAGAAGCATCTGGTTGAGAAGCATAGAGCTTTGTTTGAGAAGCACTTGAGGAATGTTGAGCTTAAATTGCCTTTGCTTGATTGTTTGGCTATGGTACCGAAGTATGCCAAGTTTTTGAAAGATACACTTGCTAAGAGGGTTAAAGAGGGTGAAGAGGTCATGGTACTGAGCCAAGAGTGCAGTGCCATGATATGGGGTCAAATTTACCCTAGAGCTACTCTCTCAAATTAAGAGATCAGTTGTAGTACTTAGGGATCGAATCCACAGAGAAGGGATAGTCACACATCAGTTTTCTAAATTCGAATTAAACTAAGAAATAAGATGGAATTAAATGACAGAAAGCAATTAAAAACGATGTAAATTCAGGAGACGAAACGCTAGGTTTAGGGAAATTCTCAGGTGATCTAAATTGTAGGTCTAGACAGGATGTTAGGAATTATTAAGCACTATTCTTGAACTCAAAACACTAATGTAAAATCAACCAACTCTCGCTGCGAAGATTATCTATGTCTAAATCCTAGAATTCCAAATCTCTTTACAAATTCAAACAATTCAGACAAGCATTAATATCAGGTTCGATTGTTCACAAAATCCTAAACCAAATCTCTTTGCGAATAGGTATTTTGCTCATCTAACATTAGTTCAG